>OY365813.1:19128959-19226459 GCA_959347315.1 Bimastos eiseni | reverse complement strand
TACATGCATTCATAATTATGTTGATAGAAACGTTACACCTTCACGTTGCTATAGCAGACGTGACAATGATTTCAGGGTGATGCTTTGCCAATTACTGACAGCGTAAGCCGCAGAAGTGAACGCCTGTAATACCTAATGCATGCACCTGTGCTTGCCTTTTGAATAATCGATCATATGAAGACTTGTCGGAATGCGACGATGAGGCTGATTTACATGGTTAGTGGACCTGATTAGGTCGATAGCAGGACATTTCTAGATCGCCTTTCTCGGAAACGATCCATTGTGGAATAAGAGGGTGCAGGAGAGGGTGCAGAAAAGCCTCTAATTACTTGTGCTGGTTGGGACGACACGGGGTGCGATACGTTACGATCAAATCTAATGGCGTAAACAGGCAATCTAGTTTAATTTGATAATTTCTACGGGGTTAGGCTTTTTCGTTGTCTTCCAAACAGTATCTTAGGCTCGACTCTGGGAGTCTCTTCGTATTAATGACTGCATCTGTGCCTTTGTGTCTGTGTCTCTGCATCTGTCTCTGTCCCTGTGATTGTTTCTGTCCGTGTTCCTGTTGCTGCCGCTGTCTCTGTCTTTCTCTCTTCTTTGGCACTAGCTCTGACCCTGTGCCTGTCCCTCTCCATCGCCATCTCCATCTCCGTCTTCTTCTCCATCTCCCCAAACACCAATAGCCTTCCCTCAGCATAGAAGAACACATAGCTCAATTCGGGTCATTGAACGAAGCTGATCCCAGCCAGCCCGCCACTCCGCAGCGCACCTGTCAATATTATTCACCAGCGAGTGCCAGCGGACGGCACCACCACCAGATAACCCGCAGCAAATACGGATCGGCTAATTGCCCGATGTCTTCACGCGAGGCCAATGTACTTGTGTCCCATCTTGGAGCCTTAAAAAGACTTAACGCGATAACTCCACGCCTTCTTCTTCAGACTGTGAAGACCCTCTTAAGCACGCGTGATCACGGCACGCATAATATATATATATATATATATATATATATATATATATATATATATATATATATATATATATATATATGTCAGATAGCGGCCCACGTCCGTTGTTCTCCGTTTATAGTCAAGCGGTAAGTGATAAGCGCTTGTGTAGCTTACCCTACCCGTAACGCCTAGTGTACCGGTTCGCGTCTCAACTTGGGTGTGGCAACTGTGCCAGGACCTTGAGTAAACCTTTGGTGCCAATGTTCCCTCTAATTTTTTATAGACAGTATGCGCAAGAAATGTTGAGTGTGCAACATTTTATAAATGTCTCAAACTTTTGGTCGCAGGTGGGAGCTGAATGCGATGATAGTTAAGTTAAGACCATGTCTAAAAGTCTATGGTGATAAGTTTTGATAACCTAAGAAAAGCCCCGTGTCTAAAATGTGTTTAAAGTAGATGATGCAAAAAAAACATCGTATTGTACGTAATTGTAATCAGTTGTTAAATTATTTGTTATTTTCTGCTCAGCCAAATATTGATTTACGGCTCATCTTAATATTTGTTTTCCAAGAGAAAATAGTACGCACGCTTAATTCTTGTCTGCGCTGGTTCCACTGCAAGTTGTGCGCTCACAAGGGCACAGCTTAAAGGGAACGCTGGACTTCGGGAATATACAGTTGCTCGGCGACATAGAACTTATGTCGTGTGGTCTTGGTTCACTTCCTTGAGCATCAACTGTGAGCCCGTCTTGACAAAGATGTCTAGGCATGGCACTTAAGTACCGTCCAAAAAGAAAGAAAAATTAACTTTCGCTGCAGAGAGTCAGAGTGATGTATGGCGCCCATTTGTAAAACGTCTAAGTTGGAAGTCGAGGCGGTGTGCGATAGAGGCTGCTTCGTAGTTCCCTTCCTTACCCGTGAAAAGGTGAGCTGTGATTGATGATAAACGTAGGCGCTTGGATCAAGAGGGAAAGACGGGGAAAGGAAACGAGTGAGAGGGAGAGACTGGAGATATAGGGGATCAAGAGGGAATGACGGGGGAGAAAACGAGCGAGAGGGAGAGACTGGAGATACAGGAAATCAAGAGGGAATGACGGGGGAGAAAACGAGCGAGAGGGAGAGACTGGAGATATAGGAAATCAAGAGGGAACGACGGGGGAGAAAATGAGTGAGAGGGAGAGACTGGAGATATAGGAAATCAAGAGGGAACGACGGGGGAGAAAATGAGTGAGAGGGAGAGACTGGAGATATAGGAAATCAAGAGGGAACGACGGGGGAGAAAATGAGTGAGAGGGAGAGACTGGAGATATAGGAAATCAAGAGGGAACGACGGGGGAGAAAATGAGTGAGAGGGAGAGACTGGAGATATAGGAAATCAAGAGGGAACGACGGGGGAGAAAATGAGTGAGAGGGAGAGACTGGAGATATAGGAAATCAAGAGGGAACGACGGGGGAGAAAATGAGTGAGAGGGAGAGATTCGAGATATTGGGGATCAAGAGGGAATGACGGGTAGAAAATGAGTGAGAGGGCGAGACAGACTGGAGACATAGGGGAATCAAGGGGGAATGACGGGAGAAAATGAGTGAGAGGGAGAGACTGGAGATATAGGGGAGTGACATATAGAACGAAAGGAAGAATGTGTGTGTGAGAGAGAGGGGGAGGGAGTAACGGAGGGAGGGAGAGAGGGACATTGAGAGAGAGAGAGAGAGAGAGAGAGAGACTTGAGAAACAGAGATTGATTGAACGTGAGACAACGTGAGAGAGACCGAAAGCGAATGATGAAGAGTGACAGCGAGTGGGTAAATGAGAGGCACGAATGAAGGTGAGTGAAAGACAGACAGACAAGCAGACAGACAAGACAGACAGACCGAGACAGTGACAGAGACAGTGACAGAGAAAAACTTTTTCTCCATAGAGAACCACTCATAGGATATTGAATATACTCGTTTATATATATATATGCATCTATATAATATTATTATGTGTATATAATTTTACACGCATGTACATATATATATGCATATAGCTATATAAAATTATATGCATATGTATAAATATGTATATCCGGCGACTATTATCAAGAAAATTGCTTCGATGCCTTTGAAAGCAAAACTCCGAACGCATTCATCTTGCCTTGCGGTAGGTCTCTCTCCCTACGTGATGACTCTAACCATTATGGCAATCGTCGACCTGTTGCCTACAACCTACAAACATCGCGTCATCACCCGAAAACACCTACAAACCACCCGAAAACACCTACAAACCCACACACACATAAAAAATAAAAACATACGGACACGAGCTCACCAATACATTTTGCTAGAAACTCAATACGAAAATTTCCGGCTCATTTATATGAAACACGTCTCACCAATAATCAGCAAGAATTTTAAAATGGATTACACTATTCCCTCAGCAAATGTTAATTCTATGCTGACCAATTTGTGTAGTTAAGCTTTGAGCTCAGTCTTTGAGTCTACCAACAATTCTCAGCGTCAGAATTTTTCTTCAACTTTAGCCAGATGCATGTAATTAATTTCTTTTATCATTAGTATCAAAAGTGCCGATCCCTAGTACAATGACCATTGTTGCTCCGTTTTTTCTTGTATGCGAGTTCATGACTTTCTTCAACCTCTTACTGCGCATCGCTTCTCTTCATTCCATCTGTGATCGACTTCCATCGAACATTGCCTTTTATTCATAACTGCCATTGTCTTCTACTAATCAACGCCATTGTCTTCTACCAATAATCTTCTATTTACCATTGCTAATTGTCTTTCATTTATCATTGCCATTGTCTTCTAGCCGGTAACGCGGCCTAATTGACATCAACGCACTCTTCAATAACTCTTCATATTGTGACGGCTCAGCACGAAATCAGTCACATAGTTCCAAATTTGAAAAATGGCTTTGTGATGTAACATTATAGAACTTCTTATTAGCTTTCCAGAACTGCTTCTGTTTCCCTTATATCTTATACCTGAGAAAGTTATGTCAATTTAAAATCGTACTATGCTCGCAATCTCTTTTGAGAAAATCGCTTCCAAAGTTCGCGAGATTATTTGATCATTTTCCCGTAGAATGGTATTTCTTTGCATATGACCTCTTACTCAAGCTATGATTGGCTTAAATTAAAAGCTAGTCCATTTCGGATACACAAGACGGCTAGAGGAGATGTTATGCTTGCAGGCAATACCGTTATTGTAGTGATGCAAGCATGGGAAAATGACGTAATAGACATAAAAAATCATCATAAATTTAATAAAAATGCAAAACTTCTAATTTGAAATTAGCGTGGATTCCAATAAATATTCTTTAAAAAATATTTAGCATTATTTTATAGCAAAAGCATTTAACAATATATGTTTATTAATGATCTGCTTTATCATTAGTGCAATAATGTCAAAAGTGATGAAAAATGGATGTTCCCACTAAAAGACCAAAATAAGACAAAGAAATGATCACATTTATTATGTTCTTACATTTGTCAAAGTTCAATAAGTCACAGTACATGGGCTCCGTCTCTCAACAGTACATAGGCTACGTCTCTCAGCAATACATAGGCTACGTCTCTCAACAATACATAGGCTACGTCTCTCAGCAATACATAGGCTACGTCTCTCAGCAATACATAGGCTACGTCTCTCAGCAATACATAGGCTACGTCTCTCAGCAATACATAGGCTACGTCTCTCAACTTTTGGTCATGTATATAATAACTAGCATGTTCTCTTGGCTCTGCGATTTATGACTTAGAACCACAATGGCCCAAAATAGATTTTTTCCATTGATTTTTATTATTATTATAATATCCGTTTTCCAAAACGTGTCATTCAGCTGTCTCTGGACATTGAACCGGATGTTGCCGCTCGTATGCTCCTTCAAGGCTACAGTTGGCGTTGACGGTTGAAGCATCGTAGGAAACGAATCAGAAGGAGAGATCGCCTCAACGTATATATCCGGTCGTTGACGCTTCCCTCCGGCTCTTCCTTTTTCCAGCTCAACTGTTTACAACCAGAGACACTCAGTAGAGAGGAGAAGGTCTCAGTTCAACGTATCTACTAATGAACAATAAGAGTCTCTAAGTCTAGTGATTAATCAAGAGACGACGCCAAAACAACTCACTTCCAACACATACAAACAAGCACAAACACGCACAAACACACACACAAACAAACACACACAGACGCACACAGACACACAGAGGCACACACGCACTCACGCGAACGCATGCATAGACGCTCGAATGCCAAAAACCGCATGCACATCAAGACAGAAGGAAATTTTATAAGATCCATTGAAAACTAGATTATATTTCCAGCATCGTAGGAAACGAATCCGTAATTATACAGCGTACATAGTCATATGTGTGTCTATTGATTTGAGAGCATAGGTTAATGATGTTTCTGTCATACTATATACAACTGTTGCAACATACTCGATAGAAATAACATATAACATCGTATGGGTCAGCGCAGAGAGTGCCTCGGGAAGATATCTCGACGAAGCGCTATATATATGCACGATGACATTGCACTTCTTTTCTTCCGCTCTTCTTCACCTTCCCTCGGCCTCCCTGCAAGCTGTTCTTTCCATTTTCTATCCACCCACTACATCTCGTATCCTCTTCAGTCGATCCCATTCAATTAATGTCATATCACAATATTTACCTCTTTTTATATAACTTTCTTGTGTTGCATCATTGTGAAAAGCTTTAGTTCCCATAATCACTGCGCTTTATGCCATTAGATTTAACTCAGATACGTCTTGTATTAGCCATAAGACAGTTCTTTCAGCAGGATTTTGGTCGGGAGTGTTCCTGAGTAGTAACTATGAAGGGCCCCATATAAATTCTCGTAGTGAATGAATGAATGCATTTTACGTGTTGGTTGGTTCCATTCATTCAAATTTCACCTGAGTAATTTCAACAGACATCAAATCATTATACAATAATTTGTTACAGGTTTCAGACACATACGCAGGACGCAAGTTTATACACGTGCTCTGCATCAAATCAAAGGAGTTGTCCAGATGTGTCCAGTAGAGGTCAGAGTAAGGATTACAGAGTCATTTGACTAGGGATAGTAGGCAGAATTGTTGATGAGGCGGGTCTCAACGAGGTCGGGAAAACGTGAATGCGCAGGATTTGATGTAGGGATGAAGACATTCCAAAAGAGCAGAGATTTCGTTATGGAATGGAAAGCTCGTTAGGTGATTCACGATTCTAACTCAGCACACACCTGCATGCATACATGCATACATACATACATACATGCATACATACATGCACACATACATACACACACATACATACATATATGCATGCATATATACACACATACATAAATACACACACACATACATACATACATAGATGCATATATACATACATACATACTTGCATGCATACATACATACATAGATACCTACATACATACATACATACTTACATACATACATACATAGTACATACATATATACATACATACATACATACATACATAGTACATACATACATACATACATGCATACATACATATATACATACATACATGCATACATAGATACATACATACATATATACATAGTACATACATGCATACATAGATACATACATACATACATACATAGTACATACATACATACATACTTACATACATACATACATACATACATAGTACATACATACATACATATATACATACATACATGCATACATAGATACATACATACATATATACATAGTACATACATGCATACATAGATACATACATACATACATACATACATACATAGTACATACATACATACATAGTACATACATACATACATACATACATACATAGTGCATACATACATACATACTTACATACATACATACATAGTACATACATACTTATATACATACATACAAACATAGTACATACATACATACATACTTACATACATACATACATAGTACATACATACATACATACATGCATACATACATATATACATACATACATGCATACATAGATACATACATACATACATACATAGTACATACATACATGCATACATCTTACATACATACATACATAGTACATACATGCATACATACTTACATACATACATACATACATAGTACATACATACTTACATACATACATACATAGTACATACAGGCATACATACATATATACATACTTACATAAATGCATATATGCATACATGTACATAATCATATACATATACATTGGTGGAATTAGTTATTGCATCACCCTGTGATCAAAGCTAGAGGCGGTGCAAGGAAATAATTATTTAAATATGGTGAGTTGAAACAATGAATTTTCCTTCTTGTATTATCCAACAGATATTCCTGAAAATATTATGCATATATCTGATCTCTATTGCAAGTTAACGATAAATTGAGTGACATTAATTAAAAAATGATTTTAAATGTATTGAAATTATTTTTAGCTTTGTTGGGTGATGCAATAATTATTGTTTCCACCACCGTACATAAAAATACGAGAGGCCAGAATGTGATGGTTTGGACATGCGACAAGAGATGAAACAGCAAAAAAAGAATTATGAGAGCGGATGTCAACGGACGATGCGGTCGGTGACGCCGGAGGAAGTGATAGTAAGATAGGATACAAAAGCAGGGCTTGAAAATTGGGAAAAAAAACAAGACACTGGTGACATAGTCAAGTGGGGAGAGAAGGAGCCGTGTGGCTGACCTTTCACGTGTGTGGGATTAATTAAAGCCTGATGAAGACACATATACACATTTATACATGTATTTATGCAGAGACGGTGACTTTATAAAATTATATAATTCGTATATATATATATATATATATATATATATGTTGGCTATCAATCATCCAGTCTCTGAAGGAGACAAGGTGTAGATGCAGGTGTAATAAACAGTCCACAGTGCTGCAGCGGATGTCGAAGACACGAACATATAACGTTAATATATACACATGTGTACATACTTACATACATGTATACGCAAAAGCATGCACATACATGTGTATACATACATATATATATAATATATATATAATAATATATATATATAATAATATATATATTATATTGTGCATAGAATAGATGAATAATAGAGAACTGATATAATCGCCATACACAGTTAGCTGTCCAAGACATAAGGATGAGCAGATGCTTTGGCCTGGTAATCAATTGCCTTCCCATTCCACCCACACAATCAATCTCTCCACCATTGCTGTTACCACTTTTCCGCTGAAGCGACGCAGACCTTGGACGAGGAGAAGGACAAGCAGACAGACACACGCAGAGAAACGCAAAGAGAGAGACACGAATGCACGCTGACACGTGACACCAGCGAACCTCTCCAGTCCGTGTCATCTGTCTACATTAGATGCGCATGTCCTGCGTAACCGAACGAAAGTTGAGCCAGATTCGCGGATTACTGGTTCCACTCGGTAAACGTCAATTCCAATAGGAACTGGAATCCGCACCAAAGACGCAGAACCATTGTAATCGTAACCGGAGGTGTTCATTTATGCGGCGCCTTTTCAATGAAACTCATATCGAACTGGATTATCGATTTCGCCAGGTGATGGCATTGATTCATGCATTCAATGTGGAACTTGACTCGTTGCTATCGCATTTATCAAGGATAAATAGCAATACGTTATATGGCTTACGATTAAGCTATATAGCGCCCCCTCAAGATTTCTACTCAGAGGCGCTTTCTGCTCTGGCCTTAATTATGTTAAAAGTCACAGTGAACAAGTAATAATGCTTCAATTAGAAAAACTATGCACAGTAGGCTGAAAAGTGTCTCCAGAGGTGGGCTCGCGCACAAGCGTTGAACCAACCAACGGATTCCCGTCGACAGCTGATAGATAACCTTACTAAAAGTCAACAGTTCCATGTCTGCCCTAACGTTATTTTATTTCTTAACTTCCAATCTTTTATTACCGATGATCTTAAAGTTAAAAAAATTACTGGGCTCAATGTTACTTTAGCTGAAAATATCTTCACGAATAGGTTACTTCATCTGACTGTACTGATTCCGTCGTAATTTTAAATCATTTATTTCACCCGCTCCAGATTTCAACAAGGGTCAAATTTTGACGGCTAATAACGGACTATACCTGAATGTGTCTGGCGTTAATGCCATGCGTAAACTCGATGATTAAGAAAGTGTATTGGCCTGAGTTGAATTAGAAGAGTTTAGAGTTAGAATTAGAATTAGAGTTTCCTGTCTATGACTGGAGAGGATTATTCTAAATCAGAGCTTCTCCTGTGATAGAGTTAGAAAAGCCCTCAACCGGATGTGGATATAACGCCTTCAGTGAAAGTCCACGTTGGACCTTCTAATAGAGCGCTTCATATGCAAGTGGAAAAGCCCCGGATCGACGGCGTTTTTACCGAGGACTTCCTTCCTGCGAGGAGAAAGACTTCGACCTGGAAAGAAGGATGCTACGTGTAGAAGGAACGGAGATCTTTAATCCACAGAATGGTTTATGGAATTCGATTAGGGTCGATAATACCAGAAAATCACTCTAATCCATCCGATGCAGACATCGACTTATAAAGAGGCTAAGCAAACAGACAGATAGACGTACTGACAAGAGGACTGGGAGGCACACAGGTAGAGTGACTGGCATACAAACGATGTAACGATTAAGTAGTGTAATATATCATACGAGTTATAGTTTCTTGTTTTATAAAGACAAGAAGAAATGCAAGCAGGCGGACAGGCAGATGGCTTGAATAAATTATAGTGTAACTAATAGGCCTATTATGTAACTTGTAGTCACTTCTTGTGGACAGACGCACAGACAGAAAGAGTACTACAGGAGCAGAGAAACACACACATACATCTAAACACACAGAAACACAAACACACAGACGCACACAAACGCACGCACACATACATCTTCAGCTCCCACTCCCATTTGAATGTCGGTTTGTCTCTGCCTGTCTGCCTCTGTCTGTCTCTGTATTTCTGTATCTATCTGAATGTCACTCTCTCTCTCTATGTCTCTGTCTCTCTCTCTCTGTCTGTCTGTCTGTCTGTCTGTCTGTCTCTCTCTCTCTCTTTGTCTCTGTCTCTGTCTCTGTCTGTCTCTGTCTCTGTCTCTGTCTCTGTCTCTGTCTGTCTGTCTGTCTGTCTGTCTCTCTCTCTCTCTATTCTGTTAGTCTGTCACTGTCTGAGGCATGCGAACACACATACGAACACACATGGGAGCACGCATACGACCTCGAAAACACGCGACCACACATACGAACACGCATCCACGTAGGCGTGCAGAACGATAGATCAGTACAGGTGAGTCAATCAGCTTTCTACGTAGGCCCTAGATGTTGCGGATTCACTTCGAGACCAGCAAAGATGGCATCTGCAGCTCCTCTCGTAAAGATACGACACTCTCTGCTCATCTCTGTCTATCAATCGTAAAACGCTCTTTCGGGCTTTCAGCGGACGACACCTGGCGATGAAAAGAGCACTCGGCTAATACCGGATGCGACGAAGTTATCAGCGGAAACCAGACAGCGCGCAAGATGTGACGGAACACGTCCAACGAATACTAAACGGGGTTCACGCGGGCCCGACAAAGATGTCGCGATCAGGGCCGAGGATCTATGCGTCACGATCAATTTCCTGTGGGGATTAGTGGCGGCTGACGACGCCGGAAAGAAAGAGAACAAGTGGAAATTTTATGGACACATTGTCATTTAGTCGGTGAAATGACGCCCTATTATTTTTTCTCGTTTACCTGTCATTTTTGATCAATCTCACCCTTCGTGGTAGTAATCATGACACATGTCAACCAAGAATGGTAGTAGTAGAAGTAGTAGTAGTTGCAATTTAACGACACTGCGTGATAACTTAGATCATTAGCGTCGCTGTCTTTCTTTATTCATGCTTGGAACTGGTACTGTCAGAGTACAAACAGTGGTGACTAATGAACTCATGTCTAATATTCATCCTGCGTGCTTTCACTGTCGTAAGGGGACACCGACATTTTCCTTTGCATTGATTACTTATCTACAGATAATTGTTTGATACGTTTATAGTCGTTCAGAGGTCCATTCTAGACCTTACAAAATCCTAGTAATTATCAACGTCTCCCCAATGTGACGCCTCAACTGAGTCACCTCATTTAATTACTTTATGAGGACGATGCAAGCGTAAGAACGTTTTAAAGAAATTGAATATCCCAGAGAGTTCCGTTCGTGAGCATTTCTTAGGGTAAACAGAACATGTCCGTTTATGGTTGAGATTTAAAAAAAAAAGAACAAGAGGAAGACCCAGATTGATGCTTCTGGACAGAACGAAGTAAGAAAATTACAGTAAGCTAAAGGAAGAGGCAAGACTGTGATTGTTATAGTTGACGAAAGTGGAGGTTCGAACCTGCCTAAGGGCAGAGAACCTACAGAAGAAAGGTAACTGAGATTATAGCCAATCACCCATCATCACCTGCCTTGGGCTCCTCTGTAGTCTGCACATAACTCTTCGGGTATTCCACTCAAAACCCCGCGAATCGGACCCCGACTCTCCTGATCCTTCACCCTCCAGTTCTTTACATAGAATACACCCATGCTGCTACACTACCTCTCTGACCCGTTTGCTCTTTCGATTAACTAATTATACCATGGCATGACGCCGCACACTTGAACTAGCTGATGCCCCGCGCTTGGCTTTCGAATGGCGCTTTAGAAGCTCGGATTTAGCTATGACGATTACGGCAGCGGTATTCATTTCAGCGTAAAAACTGATTGGTTTCTCTTCACAAGGCGCTAAGCAAATTTACTGTGGCAATCACGCTCTCATTCATAACAACAGCTAGAGCACAATCGTGACCACGGTTCGTGTTGCGTTCTCCAATCTGATTTGTTGCCGGTGCGGTTTGGCCATTTCCTCTTCCGCACGGCCTCATCGCACCGAAACCAGAGGCTGCGCGCTGCCTGTCGGTTTTTTGGGGCGTAAGGATGAGATCTAAGCGGGCGCTGCTGGTATATTAGGCGTGTCTACTGAGTTTAAATCCTGCTCTGGCATCGACACCGTCTTAGCGTCTTTGCTCAAGCTGCATATCGTTGAGATCGAACTATCCTCGCCGGCGGACAACGGAGAATTATACCCTGCGAACGAAACTCTTGTGGCAGGAACTGGCGCTATATAAAGCTGTTTGTTCGTCCGTACGTTCATGATTATTCGAGCGCAGCCATGGTGAGTTCGAAGTATCTGTTCTATCGGGGGAGTTTCTGAAGCGTCTTAATATAAGCATTCTGCTCGAGGCTTTGATATATTGCGTTTCAGGCCGTGTCGGAAAAAGTGTTGGGAATGATTAGTTGAGATGATTAGATGAGAATGAAGAACTGAAGATAAAACTTATCGGTGTATGGAATGTTACGAATTGATCAAACGAGTACCACTCCGTCGGTTTTAAAGCAAGAAGTGTTACAAATTTGAAGCAGTCCTCTAGCGGACAGTCATATGAGATGCTATGTATAAAATGTTAGCCGGACCTCAACATTTAAGTATCCAGCCTTAGTTGCTGGTCGATAAGATTGCGATTGGGAAGAGCTACGATTCACTGGGAAGCGGGGGAGGCAATCTACTGCTACAACTGATATCTTTTTGACTTCTATTAGGATTTATTGTTGCGATTACCTGATTTCCGTTGCGTTTCTTTTTGTTAATTATCTGTCGTTAAACGTGCGTTGTTTAGTATATACTGCGGATGGTCATTGGGTGAAAATGATATCGTGACACGAGGAATTCAAGTCGTTAACCAATTGTTTTACAGCAAAAGAATACGACGAAAGGCAAATAAATAATTAAACAAATGGGGTAGACGTCATAATTAATAACGACCACACTCTATATATATACATATATATTATATATATATATAATAGGCCTATGTGTGTATGCATGCGTTGACGAGTGTGTGTGTGTGTGTGTGTATCCTTGAGTTAGTGTATATGTGTGTTTGTGTACAATTGTCACGTATGACTCGTGTATGAATGTAAATATGTGTGCATGTATGCTTAAATGCAAGTGTATATATCTGTATATGCTTGCATGCATATATCCATATATCAATGTATATGTGAGTCTGTGCTAGGGCCAGCCATTTATTGCTCTTTCAGCTTGCTGTGCAATGTTTTATAATTGATGTAATAAATTAGATCGTAGTGCCATTTAAGATCGTAATAGTTTTGCGGAGAGTAGGGACGCTACATAAATGTATGCATGCAAGCATGTATGCATATCATCATGTATATATGTATGTGTATATGTATGTATGTGTGTATGTATGTATGTAGGTTTGAGTTCATGATGTATTTTGGGGCAGTTAGTCTACTTGACGTGCCAAGTCATATAAATGTCCACACTCAAACGTTTTGTTGGAGTTTAGCAACCCTTGTGAAGCTCGTGGGCGTCAGTCACGAGTATAGTATACATTCTAAAGCCCGAAGATCCGAGGAGGCCGCTTCAACCGTTTCGATTACACAAGCACTCACCGAGGGACCCAGGAATCGATACGGAAGAGGTCGATAGAAGTAGAACCACCGTCTTAAGTCGACCGGCGAAAGTGAGAACAGACGGATGATGCAGAACCAATATCGATCTCTGACAGTCTGATACGTCTTCTGCTGTCGTCTGTATCGATGATAGATGTCTGGTCGGGTCTTGGGTCGGGTGTTGGGTCGGGTCGGATTTTGTTCGTGTCGGATAATTGGTCGAGTCTGGACCTTGGTCAGATCGGGTCGGGCCAGGTCGGTCCATTTTGACCCATTGTCTTTTGATGAATGACGGGTGTAATTCTCGACCATCGTTCTTGACAGGTGGCGCAATTCTCGACCGATGTGGAACGATTGACAGGTGTCAAGATTCATCATCGTCTGTAACAGTCTTCATGAATTTGGCAATGGCAATTTGTGCTGAAAGAATGAATACTTGTATGTCTGCAAGTGTGTAATAGTTCTTGCATGTCCTACCCATGTATGTATTTTTGTATGTATGTATGTATGTATGCATATATGTATGTATATATGTATATATGTATGTATGTTTGCATGTATGTATGTATGTATGTATGTAAGTATATATGTATATATGTATATATGTATATATATGTATGTATGTATGTTTGTATGTATGCATGTATGTATGTTTGCATGTATGTATGTATGTATGTATGTATATATGTATTTATATATGTATGTATGTTTGCATGTATGTATGCATCTATGTATGTATGTATATATGTATGTATGCATTTATGTATGTATATATGTATATATGTATGTATATATGTTTGTATGTATGTATGTGCGTATGTATGTATGTTTCAATTTATGTATGTATGTATGTATTTATGTATGTATGTTTATATGTATTTATGTATATATGTATATATGTATGTATTTATGTAGATGTATATGTATATATGTATGTATATATGTATGTGCGTATGTATGTATATATGTAAATATGTATATATGTATGTATGTTTGCATGTTTGTATGTATGTATGTATGTATATATATATATGTATGTTTGTATGTATGTATGTATGTGTGTATGTATGTATATATGTATGTATATATGTATGTATATATGTATGTATGTATGTATGTATTCTTACATGAATGTATGCATGTATGTATGTATATATGTATGTATATATGTATGTATGTATATATGTATGTATATATGTATATATGTATATATGTATGTATATATGTATATATGTTTGCATGTCTGTGCCCATGTATGTGTGCGTCTATGAATGCAAGTGTGCATGTAAGTGTGCATGTATATAATATTATTAAAAGGACGGTTTCTACAGCGCCGTAACACAGACATGCATACATGTATGTATGTTTGCATGTATATTTGTATATATGCACGTAGGCATATCTGTACACATCTATGTATATATGTATGTATGTATGTATGTATGTATGTATGTATGTATGTATGTATGTATGTATGTTTGCATGTATGCATGTATGTATTTATGTATATATGTATGTATGTATGTATAAATATCTGTATATATCTTTGTATGTATGTATGCACGTGTCTTTGTGTTATGTGTGTGTAGATTAGCTTGATGAACAAATTTATGCTCATGTATGTTTATATGTAATATTATATGATAATTGTGCTCGTTATCATGCATATGTACGTATGTATGTATGTATGTATGTATGAATGTATATATGTATGCATGTATTATGAGCATGCATTGATTGTATAATGCATGTGTGCAACAGAAGAATGATAAAATGCCTTCTCAGTTGCTGTCGATATCTGCAACGAACCGCTCTCAGAGACGCGCTCCGATTCGTCTTTCTCATTTCGTTCAATATCTACGTCCGTATCCCACTCTCGTCTTTCCCTCTTCTCACCGTCATTCACTGAAGAGCATTCCTTCCGTCTCTATCTCAATTCTAAATGCGGTCTGACCCGATTCTCGTGTATTATTCGCAGAATTTTTAAGGGTTATCAAAAGGCGCTCTATAAATCTTCAAGTGTACACGTGTGCTGTTCCAGTGCCACTTCAGATGAGCAGTGCAGAAATTGTAATTGAAGTGTTTCCACTTTTAAAGGGTCATACAATCGTTAAATTAATTCAATTGAACGTCAGCCAGAAACTATTATGAATCACCCACATAACCGCTGACACCACCAACACCACCATCGTGACTTATTTCTACACCACCAATACCATTACGCAATTAACACCACCTGTGACGCACACACCATTATTGCAAAAAAATAGTATCAAAGTATGCTTTCTAGATAGATAGAGACGATTCTATCTAGGTGCTGGTTCACATGGCATTTTCTACTCTGTGATCATAGCGTCAACAGCATCAGAATGCGGAATGCTTATCAAGCAACGTTGTTATTCATTTTATACCAAGGGTGTAATCTTGGTCATGTGTATATCTAAAAAGAAAGACAACAAGTTAAAGTAAAAACTTGGGTTTTTTGGAACCCTCTTTGATTTACTGTTGGTAAAGTCGTAGATGGCGCAGTCGTTCCATTTCCTTAAGATATATTCGATTACATATCTTTGATGATGCAAACTTGCCGGAGTGGAGCTCGTCACAGGGGACTCGTTCGAATGGTTTAGCAATATTTAATTTTTTGCATTTTTGTCATTATTATCTCAATTTTTCAGCCATGTTCGAAATATTTTTTGCCTTTGCATTGCCATGCAAGAGTGAAATGTGTGCAAAATTGCATCTCTGTAGGTCGTCGGAAACATACTTGACGAAGAGTTTAAAGATGTCTGACAATCCGTCCATGACAAACTTTACGCAAATCTTTAAATAAAAGAGGGTAAAAGGATGAAGAAAGCGATTGATGGACAAATGCTGGAACAGGTCAGCCAATTCAAATACTTGGGCAGAACAATATCTCAATCAAAATCAAATCAAAAAGTGTTTTGCTGTAACCAATCGAAATGAAATACATCTCACAAAATGCACGAAACAGACTTAATATTGGTTACAATGAGAGCCCAAAAATGGACGCGAATTCCGCTAGCTAGGGCCCCCATGTAGCAACCATATCAAAGTAATAAATGGCAATAATTGCCAATAATTGAAAATAATAATTGGCAATAATAAGAGAAATTATTTCTCTTTATTGCAACTTAAATCATGAACGCAACAAGAAACCAAGTGAAAATTCTGAGGAAGGATATTGTTAAAAAAATACATCAGAAGCAGAATAGCAATATGCAGATGTGTCTTCATTGAATAGAAAAGAATGACACAAGGAGGTATGCTTATGAAACTGAAGAAAAGATTAATTAAAACCCTGATATGGCCCGTGGCAACATATGCTGCAGAGTGCTTGTCAATGAAGCTGGCAGATAGAAAGAGAGTGGCGGCGTTTGAAATGTGGACTTGGAGGAAAATGATGAAAATTAGTTGGACAGAAGAACTATCAAATGAGAAGGTCCTGGAGAGAGTGTGAGAGCAGAGAGTTATGCTACAATCGATTGAAAACAGGAAGCACCGCTTGCTTGGACATATATTCCTAAAAGGAGGTCTGCTGTTGACGGTACTGGAGAGAAGGATGCTGGGGAAGACAACAGAAGGAAGGAAGAGACTGAACATGCTGAGCGATCTGAACAATGGAGAACCATATGTGACTACAAAGAGGAAGGCGAACGACAGAGAGAGTTGGAGAGAAAGGAGGGAGAGACAAGAATCGTACATGTCAACATCCAGCCTATCGGCAGAAGTTTAAGGAAGAAGAAGCAATCTTGTGGAGAAAGTGGAGTACTAATTTTCTCCAACCCAATTTCACATCTGTGGCCATAATTATTGCATTACTTGAGAATATGAAACTCACGATAAAAGTAACAGGAATTGTTTGTTCGCTGCACAAAAGTGAGGATATTGTACCCACCTCAAAATCGTTGAGAGCACGGAATTCACGAGCCAAGAAAATAATTTCAAAAATTATGCTCTCACGTCTAAAACATTGGAAAAATAAGTAGAATTCCCGGTCTGAAATCAATAAAATGCCATATCCCATTGGCCGTTCAACTTCGCAGTGAACAGCTCACTGAGGTGCTCAAAAGTCACCCAACAGCTCTACAAGCTTAACTGCAGACCTGGGTACTATATAATACACCCTAGGTTTTCTTAGAAAATTGTACCTAGAAATGACGCATCCTTTGATGGCATTGTTGTGTGGCACAGTGGCCGATTAGTTAGAGCGGTCAGCCCGTAACGCTCAGTGTACGCTGAGTGAGCGGGTTCGACCCTCGTCCGGGGCGTCACTGTATAGGAACATTGAGCAAGTCCTTCGCGCACAATTGCTCTACAGTACAACTGCAATTGCGTCGTCGAGGCGTGTGTGCACTTCTAAGCAAAACATGCTGAAAGAAGGGCTTTATGAAATTTTGGTAATAAAAAAATAAATCATTATCTGTTTCAAATTAAACCGGTAATCGCGGAATTTAAGTTGATTGGTAGTTTAAGGACATATCGCGCGTCATAGTCACAATAAACTAATTTTATGAGACACACTGTCTTTAGAGATACGGCTGCTTACAATGATGAGTTTGAAAACTGAGCAGAGGTGGGTTTAACAATCTACTTCAAAATTTCACATTTTGTCCGTCCAAGCTATCTATGTTGCAAAGTTTAATTGTGCCTAACATCACAAAATAATTATATTATGTAAATTCTATTTATATTGTATTCTGGTCTCGTTCGAGGTTTTAATTTGAACATGATGCTAGGTTATTGATTTTGCAGTTTGTAATCTGGGAAGAGCCACCCCAGAGTCGTGTTCTTGTTTTTCCCGTTGTAAGTTGACCACAGAGCCTGAGACTCTGTGCATCTGCTGTAGTTTCGTGATTTATCCCTTTATCTTATGAATAAATAATTAGTATTGCTCAAGGTCGGTGGTCTACTAAAAAGACATTTTTTGTTCAACGCGCCAAATGAGCGCAGGTTGCTTGAAAGTCTTGGAGCTACTCCAGTATATATCGATACAATGATGTATGCCTTATCGTGTTGGTTTGTAACACAACAAAGAGTTTAAAGTAACTCAGCAGACTGTGTTAAAAACAGTTCAAATTGAACAAATTGAACGTTACTAAAAACCTCTCCGACTGCACTGTCTTCTTTTCAGTAATAATCTTTTTGACTTCAATCAGGTCTTTACTGCTCAAGCGGGTCGGTACCAATCATGTTACTATTTGCTACAGACGATTTAACTTCTTTAGCAGTATGAGTCGCCTCTTCCCAAGATTGGCAAATGGCGATAATATAGAATATAAAATATTACAGATTATGTTAGTCAGGTTCCTTACTTTTCCTGAGGTTTTAAGCCAGCTGTCGTTGTTTAAAATGTTTTTGATTAGCCTTTATTAATTACGTCCACTCTGTAACTATAAAATTGAAACATTAATTTTTGTCCAAAATCAATTAAATTCCCCATATTTTCAGCTCTTCAACTCTGATCAGGGGCCTTACCCCTGAGGCCGGCTGGGCCACAGTCCCCAGTTCCTCTAATTCGTCCCCCAAGTGCAATTGAGACATTTTCGTAAATGAGCACAGAGCCGAGTTCGAACCTCGTCAAACAGAACAATTGCATCTCTAACGGAATAGAGTTGATGGCTGCATGAAATCTTCTCTGAGGGAAAATCTTGAGAAACGATAAGAAAATTATAAGTATTACGTTACAATAGCTTACATTAAATTATATTACATTACCTAAGTCATTCGGTTATACTGGCTAGTACACTCACCGTACCGCACTCTGTCGGTGGAAAAAAGGGTACAGAGAGACCGGGAATGACCACTTAAATTCTACAGTCGGATGCTATGAGGTATCAGTCAGTAAGATGTTAGGAAGCACTTCTTTGTTTGACACACACGACTGCAGTGAAACCGGTTTATTTCATAGTCTCCGGTTTAAAATATATTGCAATCGTACCTGACTTTTAAGGATTGACCCGAATGCGCTGAGACCCAAAGCCGCTAATTTTAGATTTGCAAACACGTCTATTTGAATCACATAATGAAGAGAAATGCTTATCAGTCAGTCAGACTTTAATGGATTTAATTGGAGAACTTTGCTGTTAAAATAAACACAGATTGATGTCTGTATTTCTGTCTTTGTCTCTCTATCTATCCTTGTCTCTGTCTCTGTCTCAGTCTCTGTCTCTGTTTCTGCCTCTGCCTCTGTCTGTCTGTGTGTCTGTCTGTCTGTCTTTGTCTGTCTGTCTCTCTTTCTCTCTCTCTCTCTCTCTCTCTCTCTCTCTCTCTCTCTCTCTCTCTCTCTCTCTCTCTCTCAATCTCTTCGAACTGCGCAAAGTAGAAGGGGCAATAATCCAAAGCTTGTGCAACAATAACCACGTTGTTAACCGCTTAATACACTCGTGAAAAATCGAAATAGCGACCAGATGCGCACGTCTGCAAGACGAATCCTCGCAATGATCTCGCAACCTATATAGGACAATCCCCGCATGTCGAACACCTGCACGCACACAATCCGTTCAGTTTATACGACATACGAAGACTTTGATAACGTCATGACAGGATTCTCTTGTGAGCCGACAAAAGACGTCACCTCGAATGACACGCGCCGTTCTGTCCCTCAAAAAGAACTATGCTGTGTTCTTCAGGTGCGTTCTGCACCGACGAACGACCAGAGTTTTCCTACATCCATAAATTATAAGCTTGCATTGAATAAGACGCCCGTCATTGATGATGATGATGATGATGTCGACATTGTTTTTGTTGTTGTTGATGATGATGATGATGACGATGACGATGACGAAGACGATGACGAAGACGATGACGAAGACGATGACGATGACGATTATCAGTAATTTTTTCAGAGGAACATATTATTATTATTATTATTATTGTTATTATTATTACTATTAATATGTTTAGTGCTTGCAGTCACAGATGCATGTAAATCTGAAACATTGTTATCTGGCGTGGATCGGTCAGATATCCAAATGTCTGCAAACCAGCGACAAATATTGACTTCTGAGATATTTTCTGAGGGAAGAAATAACATTATTGTTATATCGTCGATAAACATTGGTAGCCGGTTCCATTCTCTAGTGGGGGGGGGGAGGGGGCAGCAACATAGAATGAACGATTCCATTACAGCGCAGCATCGAGATTCAAAGATTCTTACGAGAAGGTCATGCACTGCGGAAAGGAGGAAGATACTCTATACTGAAAGTAGCCATGTGCGCCTACTGTAAGGGATCTTGCATATCTCAGACTTACTGGTTCAAATCTCTCTGTCTCTCTCTCTGTCTCTCTGTTTCTCTCTGTCTCTCTCTGGGATCTTGTGTATCTCAGACTTACTGGTTCAAATCTCTCTGTCTCTCTCTCTGTCTCTCTGTTTCTCTCTGTCTCTCTCTGGGATCTTGTGTATCTCAGACTTACTGGTTCAAATCTCTCTGTCTCTCTCTGTCTCTCTGTTTCTCTCTGTCTCTCTCTGGGATCTTGTGTATCTCAGACTTACTGGTTCAAATCTCTCTGTCTCTCTCTGTCTCTCTGTTTCTCTCTGTCTCTCTCTGGAATCTTGTGTATCTCAGACTTACTGGTTCAAATCTCTCTGTCTCTCTCTGTCTCTCTGTTTCTCTCTGTCTCTCTCTGGGATCTTGTGTATCTCAGACTTACTGGTTCAAATCTCTCTGTCTCTCTCTGTCTCTCTGTTTCTCTCTGTCTCTCTCTGAGATCTTGTGTATCTCAGACTTACTGGTTCAAATCTTTCTGTCTCTCTCTGTCTCTCTGTTTCTCTCTGTCTCTCTCTGGGATCTTGTGTATCTCAGACTTACTGGTTCAAATCTCTCTGTCTCTCTCTGTCTCTCTGTTTCTCTCTGTCTCTCTCTGGGATCTTGTGTATCTCAGACTTACTGGTTCAAATCTCTCTGTCTCTCTCTGTCTCTCTGTATCTCTCTGTCTCTCTCTGGGATCTTGTGTATCTCAGACTTACTGGTTCAAATCTCTCTGTCTCTCTCTGTCTCTCTGTTTCTCTCTGTCTCTCTCTGGGATCTTGTGTATCTCAGACTTACTGGTTTGAATCTCTCTGTCTCTCTCTGTCTCTCCCTGTCTCTCTCTGTCTCTCTCTGGGATCTTGTGTATCTCAGACTTACTGGTTCAAATCTCTCTGTCTCTCTCTGTCTCTCTGTATCTCTCTGTCTCTCTCTGGGATCTTGTGTATCTCAGACTTACTGGTTCAAATCTCTCTGTCTCTCTCTGTCTCTCTGTTTCTCTCTGTCTCTCTCTGGGATCTTGTGTATCTCAGACTTACTGGTTCAAATCTCTCTGTCTCTCTCTGTCTCTCCCTGTCTCTCTCTGTCCCTCTCTTTGTCTCTCTCTCCCCTCTCTCTGTCTGTCTCGGTCTCTGTCTGAATGTCTGTATGTATGTATGTATGTGTCTCTCTCTCTCTCTCTCTCTCTGAATTCTTCTATAGGAGCCAATGCAGATCGTAGGCAAGTTACACGCAATAGCCTGAGGATATTTATTTTGCGCAGCTCTATAAAATAAATCCCAGAATCAGACCAAATATAAAGTATATAAAAGTTAATAGGTAAACAAGTAATATTTTTATACAGTGTATATAAATCAGGTATATATCGACATGTAAAAGGCTTTTTGTTTCAATACAGCATGATAAATTTGAAAACAGTGAACTCATCCCCTACCCCATACCTCTGCGTTCTATTCAAAAGCGTTTAGTCAAGCGATAAATGAAAAGGATCATTGAACTGCTACAGCGACCATTGTGATGAGGCAGTTTGCAAGTGTCCGCCGCTAAAGCAGCGCTACATGAATAGACCAGCTTAACGGATGAACCGCAATAAATCGGCGGTTGCAGATGCGGCATTTTTCGCGAGTGATTGCTACAGAAATTGAAAAACTTATTTAGCTGATGCAACAATCTGTTTGGTCAGTATTGCGTCAGGAGCAGACCCTACGCTCTGGTGGATTCTACCTAAGGCTGCCAACCGTCCATGAATGGCCGGGACAGTAACGGAATTGACCCAGGCCGTTCCGCGTCCCGGGCAATGCGTATTTTGTTCCGGAACTCACGAATAGGTGAGTTTTTATAAAAGGTTATGCGATTGAATTTCATTGTCCAAATCCAAGCAACATGAGCAATACAATAATACAATATCTTAATACTAGATTTTAATTTTAATTGTCATAATTTGATCATAGATGTCTCGACTAATCAACTTTCGATTAAGAACTGGAAAGTCTCGAACATCATTCGAAATTCTAAGCTTCATGAGCCTAGCGGAATGCAGGTTCATCTTAGTTGGAACTGGGTAATATCACGGAATGGGTTAGTACAGAGTTGGCGGCCTTTGAATTTCGCCATAAAGCCTCAGACATAAAATATCGCTGCCAAGTAAACGTAAACAAAGTATGAATTAACACGACGAGCGACAAATGCGATTGACAAATTTGATATTTACATAATTGCGAAATATTCATGAACGTCAACAATTCAAGTGGTTTTTAATCTTGACTGACAAAGCTTGGTGGCTATCGTTTGTTGACATCCTGGGGCTTTTCATTTTATCGTAAGTTATGAGTAAGATGTCTGCGAAAAAATTGCATTCAAAAAGAGCTATCGATAACACCAATAATCTGGTAACGCATACATCAGAAGTTGGGGCCTCTGGTTTCCAGAAAGGTTTAGAAACTTGGTGGATTAAAGTTCCTACTGAAAAAGGTTAATAGAACCTGATCGTCAGGTAGCGAAGGATCACACAACTAGAAAATAAGAAAAGAAATGTCAAGAAGGTTCGGCATCTTGCCTTGAGTCACGAGGACAAAAAACCCATCTCGCACAACAAGGAAGTGTAATACTATGATTACCCTACGAGAGACACCTGAGCGTTACACGTTTCAAGAGGATGGTGTAGCCTATATTGGCGGTTCTGGACTTTTTCAACAGGATGGGCTACGGAAGGGCCGGGGATCCTGATAGGGGGCCAATTGGATTTCTTATTTCGTAAAAACTTAAAATGGACTAAAACTTGGATGGACCACCGATAGAGGGGCATAGACTCAGTTAGTGGGTCACACACCATTCCTGGCCACTCCTGGCCTATTCTGGCCCCTCCTGCCCTCCTGTTCCATCTGTGGAGTTGCCAATTTTGTTCTCACATCCGTGACATCCCGAGCACGTTAACCCGTCAACCTGCTGAGAAACTAGACTCCTGGTCTGATAGTTCCTGCATTTTGGCCTCCAAACAGTCCAGACCAAAATCCCGTGGACAATGAACAGCTGGGAAATGATTGGAAGATTGGTTTGCGGAACAGAAATTTGGTATTCCGATGAGCTACGTCTGCGTTTCAGACACAGGCGTGAGATGAATTGGATCAACGCAGAGTTACTGCTGCAATAGGTTAGTCACTGGTGCACAGGCTCAAGGCGAGCGACGACCCTGATCATGGACAGTTTGAATAGGACCTCCATATTGCTATTATTGTTATTATTCTTGCTGTTGTTATGGACTTTGTTGTTGTTATCATTTTTATCAATATTATCATCATTATTTTTATCATCATAACGATTATTGTCAGCTAATTAGCCTCTGGCTTTCCATACAGGCATTTTACTCAATCCTATCCCGATTTCTTACATCCCTCGCTGTTTCAATCCGCGTTAGTCATCTGATTGTCTGCCAGACTGAGTCTTTGAGCGTCTGTCAATATGTTAGTTCCCACTTCTTAGTTTTACTGTAGCTGCAGATATCTGGAGATTAAGATCATGATACCTAACTAATATCCAGAATATGCTCCAGGACTTTCTGAACATTGTTCATTGTTCAATATTTGCTTACAATGCGTCAATTGTTAGCAATGGATAACGCGCTAGCGTGCTGAGCTGAGTAACCGAGTTCGATTACCATATAACCGCGTAAGATTGACTATTCGTATTCGCGCACATGCGTGTCTGTGTTTTTCATAATCATACATTGCTCGAATTGGTTGAGCCTAAGATATCCTCGGATATCCCCTGATTGGCTGATGCTATTGATGCAGAGCCAGCGAATCAAGTGGTCCAGACGCGACATTCCTTTGTCAAGTATATAATTATATTTCAATTTTTTCGCTTGAAGCAGTCTTTTGTAAGATCCACACTAGGCCTTAATTGAAGCATTCGGTTAATACCTGCTCGATGTCACCTTTTAGGACGATATCGGACACGTCATCCCTCTGAAACATTATTCGAACATTATAACTACTCGTGCGATAAACATACAATTTACTGCACCCTGGTTGTGCAGCCAGGCCATGATTCCCAATCATTCAGCTTTGCTACAATACAATAGCCAATCAATCATAAAATACTTGATATGGCGCCCCTTCAAGATATCTACTCAGAGACGCTCCCGGCCTAACCCTCGGCTGAAAAGGACAGTTTTAAAATAGGCGTAAAATGAAGTTAAGAAGTTCTTAGGTAGGAGACGGAGCTCTATGGGAAGTCAATTCTAGATAGTAGGTCCCACGACCGAGAAAGCCCGATTTTGCACTATAGCAATAGCACTATAAATGTAATTTGATATTGCCCTTCTTATGACTAGTTCAGAATTGCACACACACCTCGACGGCGAAACTGCAGTTATATTACATAGCAACTGCGTACGAAGGACTTGCTCAGAACCCCCTACAGCAATAACTCCTCAAACGAGAATCGAACCCGTACACTCCGCGTTACAGGCCGACCGATCGAAGCAATCGGACACCGCTGAATCATGCAGGCAAATGCGGATAAGACAGCGTTGAAACTGTACGCATACAAGATGGCGTGTGCTATCAGATAGAGTGTATGGGGCACCTGGGTTAATCCTGTCATTCAATCTCAGTGGACTTCTTCTCCCCTTTCTTTCCGTTGTCGAAGAACATTCTCATTCTGTTCTCCATCATGCTGCCTGCTCCAAAGAACCTTTGATGAGTTTTGTAATCGTAATCGTAGTCGTAGTCCTAATAGTAATCGTAAACTCCACATTTAGAAAGCGCTCCTCGAAAGACAAACGCAGGGCTCCAGCTTTCTGTGAGAAGGGTTGCCCAGTAACGTCAAGGTAAGATCCGATTCTGAATGCCAAGGAGAGAGAAACAGAGACAGACAGACAGAGACAGAGAGTAACTGAGACAAAGGCAGAGACAGAGACAGACAAAGAGTAGACAAAGAGACATACAGAAACAGACACAAATACAGATACAGACACAGGCATAGAGATAGACACAAACACAGACAGATGCAGGCTGAGCAGCTGTTATAACGTCGAGAAGGCTTGGTATTCTTAGTATTTGATGGATTGTGTATGGTAGGCATTCTTGAGGAGGTGGACCTGTCTTTCTAGACGAGGCGCAATATAAATGACTGTAGGCCTGCAGCAGCGCTCTGGTCTAATGGTGAGACAAATTGCCGAACGGTCGCAGGATTAAACTCAGATCAGTGAATGATGTATTATTAAGGCACGACGTCATGCGACCCGTGTGATTTGCTTTGGAATCGAGTGCCAAATTCCTTTAAGCCTTGGGTACGAGACCAAGCAGAACTGTGGAGTGCGCGTCTATCCAACGTCCTCGCACGAGATGCAGAGGACAGTTTGACCTCTAACCTTTCAATTTTGCTTGTGAAACACGGCGACATCACAGAGGATGGATTGACTGATTTGTAGACGATTAATCTGGAGCAGGTATGAGAATGGATGGACAAATAAGATGACTGTTGATTGAAGAAATGCGTTGCAGGACACGCTGGAAGAGAAAAATAGGGGAAGCGGAGAGGGGAAGAGAGAAACAGCGGAGGAAACAGAGATAGTGATAGAGACTGAGACAGAAGGAGAGAGAGAGGGAGATATATATATATATATATATATATATAGAGAGAGAGAGAGAGAGAGAGAGAGAGATGCAGAGAGGCAGACAGGTAGGCAGACAGAGAGACAAATACAGAGAAAGGGACATCCACAGAGACAGAGACTGACGTAGAAACAGATAGAGAGATAGTGACAGAGGCAAATACAGAAAGATAGACAGACAGAGAAAGAGAAAGAGACAGCGACTGCGACAGAGACAGAGACAGCGACAGATAATGTGAAGGAGGCAGAGGCAGAGAGAGCGAGAGGAAAAAGGAAGAAAGGAACAGAGTGGGAAAGAGAGAAGGAGGGAGGGAAGTAGAGAGGTAGTTAGGTAGGTCGAGCTCCTTCTATCAGCACGTCCATCGAAAATCAACAAATTAATCTCTCTGAAGTTCGGTCTAATGCGCACAGGAAAAAGCAACTTTCATCTATGCTTGGGTGCGTCATTAATCCTTGTCCAAATATATATACAACATGTATAATTGTATATTTGTATACATGTATTCAGACTCATAGAAGCGTGTTTCGGTAACGCTTTCTCGCACACATATATATGTATTTTATATATATTCTATATTCACATGTATTTCATTAATGCTTGTTCCTATGCAATTATACACGCATGCATTTATATAGGCCGATAAATAGAGTTTCCTACGTATAGATTTCTTATAATACAGTCGTATAGATTTAAGTATGTGCGGGTATTATTGATATCGTCGGTGTTCTCGCTTTTCCGGACACGAAAGGAGATTATATAACGCCATCATATGAATAACAAATTAACCAATCCGCTCCAGTTCTATTTTCGCGTCGACTGTTAACAAATCACAGTTTTATGCATTGCGCCGCATAAAAAGCACCGATCCAGGCAGGAGCTTTCTCTTCCGGTGGAGAGGGACATTCGGACAGAAGGACATGGGGACAAGATGGCCACGGATAAGGGACAGAGGGAGCAGGATTAGGGAGGAAATATGACAGAGGAGGTGGAGGGAGAAAGGGTGAGAGAGAGATAGGGACAGATCGATAGGCGCTCTGAGACATGTAGAGAGAGAGGGAAAGGGGAAGAGATAGAGAGAATGGGAAGAAAGAGATGGAGGCGAAAGGAGGGAAGGGGAAAGGAGGGAAGGGGAAGAGAGAGGAATAAGATGGGATAGAAGTGCAACAAAGAGAAACGAGGAAGAGAAAACGGAAGTGAACAGATTGCTGCCGTGAGAGATGTGGGTATACGAGAGAAAGAGTGAGAGACCGACAGACAGACAGACAGAGACAGACAGACAGACAGAGGAGAGAGAGACAGAAACAGAAACATACAGAGAGAGACAGCGACAGAGTCAGAGATACAGAGAGAGAGAGAGAGGTAAATATAAATAACATAAATAGAGACACATAGACAGACAGACAGAGGCAGAGACAGTTACTGATACAGACACAGACTCGAACACAAACAGAGACAGGAAGATAGAGGCCGACAGAGGCAGACAGACAGACACAGAAACAGGCATAGAAACAAGGACTGGCAGACAGACACAGGCACAGAGATTAAGAAACAGACAGACCGAGAGCAGGTTCGAATGCAAATACTGCAAGGCCAGACAGGTAGTCAACAGATCTCTATATTACATTTACTTCTCTCTCTCTCTCCTTCTTTCTCTCTCTCCTTCTCTCTCTCTCTTTCTCTCTCTCTCTCTCTCTCTCTCTCTCTCTCTCTCTGTCTCTGTATCTCTGACTCTGTCTCTGTCTGTCTCTGTATGTTTCTGTTACTCGGACACCATTCCAACAGAACACAAGTCGTGTTCATAGGAATTAGGGATGCCCGCCACCATCACACCCCACCGAACACACAAACACACACACAGCGAATGAATATCCTGGAGAACATTGAACGCTCGATTAGAACTCTTTCGTCGACGGGAATTCAGCCGATCATAGATCTCCCGTGCACATACGCCACCGGCGGCAACTTCGATACGACATACTTCTGACATCCGGTTGCGTTACGTCGGTAGCGAGAGCTTTCGGGGCTCGTGCTAAACGCTCAATACTTCACAGTTGATGCGTTCAAAGAACGCGTCTTTATGGTGGACCTATCAACGGGAATATTTCTTATGCGGCGATGCACCATCGGAGCCTGTTTACCCGATCTCGGCAAGAGGTCTCGTTTTATCAGTGACTTCTCAGGAGTGTGGTCTGTTCGATTAGGGTGTGCGCTCTGTAGATTGAATGGGAAAACATCTTCTCTGTAATTTGGTCTCAGACTCTGTTTCTGTATCTGTCTCTGTCTATGCCTCTATCTCTGCCGCTGTCTCTACACGTTTCGCTGTGCCTCTGTCACTTGCTGTGTTACTGCCTCTGACTATGTCCCTGCCTCTGCCTCTACCTCTGCTTCTGCCTCTGCCTCTGTCTGTTTCTCTGTCTTTATCTTCATCTCCGTCACCGCCTCTGCCTCCGCCTCTGTCTTTGTCTATGCTTCAATCTCACTCTATCCCTGTCTATCTCTGTCTCTCTGAATAGGCTTTTGAAAGCACTGTCTGCATGAGAGTTGTCAAGATGCTTTTAGGCTTTGAGTAAAAGACTCTCCGATAAATGTCGACAGCGCCATCCCTGAACTAAAAGTGGAAATAAAAATACATCTCATATATACATGTATATATGTATATATGAATGTATACATATATTACATGTATAGGGTCTAAATATGCCTCAAGATATACATCTGTATATATATATGCACTGTGTCGTGTTCACTGTGCAGATGTATATGTGAGTCACTCTTGGAGAGCGTTAGACGCTGCATACCTGCCACCTCTTATTCGTAATCAAGTGTGTGCCCATCTGTGAGGGCAATGGCTCCATAAAAATGTTCTCTTACATCGACAACTGTGACAGATACAACGTATCTGTGCCTATTTGACGATCAGACAAGAGTAACTGGATGGTCTGTCACACGGGCCTTATCAGACATGACACGCGTGGCCACACTACGATGTCGATTTCTATTACAGACATGTACGTATACGTTCGGAGACCGCAGAAGCACTTACTTGCATATTGCTTTTACAGACCCTCCGAAGATCAGCGCCATAATTCGATTTACTCGGTCTTTGGGTGGAATCGATGAGATTTTATTGCTCCATCGGTGACCTTCCGGTTTCATCGATGTATAAGAGTGATATCTCGAAGGTCAGTTTCAGACAGTCGCTATAGCAATGGATAAAAACTGTGCGGTTCTGTAGTCGCAGCCATGCAGGTAGGCCGCTGAAAGATTCGCTATCATCATCTTAGCTAAAACACATATATCATTTTAGGATAACAAGACGTGAACGAAGCTTGTCCATGTCTTACTAGGGATGATGCTTGTGAGGAAGAGACAAAATTGACGTGAGATGTCGAGGAAGCATGCAGAGAAAGAAGTAGAAGACAGATGAAGAATTAACTTGGGAAGAGATAATGATGATGATGATGATGATGATGATGATGATGATGATGATGATGATGATGATGATGATGATGATGATGATGATGACGACGATGATGATGAAACAGAAGAAGAATGAGTGAAAGAATGATCACGAGGAAGAACAGCAGCAGCAAGAATCAGACAAATAACAACAAGAATAACAAGAAGATGCCAGATCAGAATCAGATTAGAAATGAAGAAGAAGGAGAAGAAGGAGACGAAAAATAAGACGAAGAAATGGAGTAAGAGCAGGAGGAGAAGAAGAAGAAGAGGATAAAGATAATAGAGATGGACAGAAAAGAATAAAGTGAAGAAGATAAAGAGAAAAAGCAGAAAAAAGATGATGAACAGAAGGAAGAAGGAGGAGGTGGAGGAGGAAGAGTAACAGGAGGAGGAGGAGGAGGAAAACAAGACAAGCAGGAGGAAGTATACAAGATATGATATGCCATTATTATGTCCAAGAGACGCTACACCTGTTTCCTGCATAGCTAAGCACAATTCCTTTGAGATGAAATTCCTGGTACGGTCCCAATCGTCGGAATGCATCATAGATCAAGGAAGCAACACTGAGCTCCAGTCTCAAGTCAACCAGATAGGTCGTCGGTCATTGCGCTCAGCTGCCCGTGTATATAAGCAGGTGCTGCGCTTCTCCATTTTATCTCTGATCCATCGTACGATCCTCCTGGAACTGTCTTCCACTGTATTTACTCCCGTGTTTGGTTCTACGCTCCCAACACTCGCAGAGGTGCGGAATAACACACTTGCTTTTATGTCTGTTAGAGAGTACGTACGACATATCAAGTGGCTTGTAACGTGGACCAATTTGCACACACATACATACCCATGTATATATATTTATTTATATAAATTTACATACATATATTCGTGTATGTATGCATAGATATATATATCCGTATATATATATATTTGCATACACGTGTTTAAATATATATGCATGCGTACGGATACATATATTTATACAAACACACATACAAACACACATACATATATACATACATACATACATACATACATACATACATACATCCATACGTACATGCATTCGTACATACATACATACATACATACATACATACATACATACATACATACGTACATGCATACATACATGCATACATACGTACATACATACATACATACACACATACATACATACATACATACATACATACATACACACATGCATACATACATACATACATACATACATACATACATACATACATATATACATACATATATACATACATACGTACATACATACATACACATCTGGACACGCATCATTTCAAAAGCCGCGGGGTGTATTAAGAACGAATGATATTATAAATAATGCCATCATGGGAGACGGGCGACTTTTAGCAAACATCAAAGGGGACATGAAACGAACAACTTAGAGTAGCTTCGGCGCCATAAAAGAGTACGAATGTTATGGTTTCTGACAATGCACTCTACACCTGGAGTCGACTATGAGAACCATTATCAACGATGACGTAGCAGTGATGACGTGCACTCGTTGGCACCGGACCCACTCCGATGCGCAACATCACACTAACATTACAGCCAACCAGGATTAAGAGATATTTACGATATAATTGGGCACCGTGGCGGATTGCCGTAAGAGCGTTGACCCTACGACCCTGAGATCGCTGGTTCAAACAATTCCCCAGAGAAGGGGGCTATTTTGCTATGTGTAATACTTGTATGCGTTGATACGTACTTTCACACATGTATACATTCACACATACATACATGTCATTCATACATACATTATTACCTACAAACATACATACATTCATACATACATACATTCATACATACGTACATACATACATACGTACATACATACGTACATACAAACATACATACATACAAGTCAAACATATATACATACATATATGCATGCATACATTCATACATACATATATACATACATACTTACATACAGACAGACAGACAGACAGACACGTACATATATGCCCATAAACAAACAGACATACATACATGTGTGCATACATACACAGATGCCCACAAACATGCTAACATACATGTATGTGCATATATTTATACATGTATTCCCGATATGATATGCACTGAGAAACCCTTCGGTTCCATAGATTTGTGTTTTGCTACCGAAACCAAACTAAGATTTGAGATTTATTGTTTTGTATTTCCATTCGTTGTATTTCTTTCTGTTGTATTGTTTTGCAGTGTATCGTATTGTATTGTTTTGCATTATACACTGTATTTAATTGCTCTGAATAATGCTATATCGTTTTGATTGTGCTAGACTCCATTGCCTTGTACTGATTTTTTACTGTCGTGTATACCCTCTGGAGTCTTTTTACTTTATTCGTTTTAAATGAACGTGGCATTGTTAGCTGTCATATTGATCGATACATGCATATTCATGAGATGGAAATGAGTCTCATGAATATGTACCAGATCAAACCTGAGCTATATTCGTCTCGTTTATTGCATGTCGCCATAATCATATCATCTGCTTCGAAAGATAAATCAAACAATGTCTGATTTGTAATATGAATACCTTGTTGTTCCGTTGACCTGACTGCGCCGATGTTGGCTCAATGTCAACCGACATGAATTTGTCAGCGGTTTGCAATGGTTGCCCTCGGCAACAACTCGGTGTTTGCGGTGACATGGAACAGTGTGATGGGGGAAGGGGAAGATAAAGGTTGATATAGAAAGAGTGACTGAAAGATAGAGAGATAGATTAAGAGAGCGATAGTGAGAAAGAGATAGTGAAATAGAGAGAGAGGGAGAGACAGACAGAGATACATATATATATATATATATAGAGAGAGAGAGAGAGAGAGAGAGAGAGAGAGAGAGAAAAAACAAGCAGGAAAGAAAGAGAGAGACAATCAAAGAGACAGACAGACAAAGGGACAAAAATGGATGGATAGACAAGGATACAAAGAGAGACAGACGATAAGAGAGATAGTGTGAGCGAGAGAGAGAGAGAAAGAGAGAGAAAAATAAATAAAGAAGACAGCAACAGACAGACAGACAGGCAAAGAGAGTGGTGGTGACAGGGTATAGTGTGAAGCGGAAAGTGACAGAAAAGGCAAATAAAGAAAAACAGAAAGAGACAGACAGACAAAGAGATTTACAGTGAGACAGCTAGAGAGACAGAGGAAGAGAGAGGCAAACAGCGAGAAGAGCGCGAGTGAGATGAACATATACAGACAGGAAAAATGTTCCGAACGTTCAATACATAGTTTTCATCTCAATTGAAGCATTATATCATCGCTTTCTAACATTGACCTCAGTAACTTACGGATTTACTGGTTGACTCGCATCCTCACTCTCTCATACACCCCTCCCGCACTATAAAGAGAGGATCGCACAGCATGCCGTTCGTTTGAACGGTAATAATGAGCAGGTAATACAGACGTTTTTACGTCTCCTTGAAATGTCCTCCGAAGCGGAATAACTTTCTTGATCGACGTCCATCTTGCCCAGTCCAATAAACCAACGCAATATAACTGTCACAGATAGACGAAGACTAACTAACCGACTAACAGATAGACAAACTGATGGAACAAATTGCATGCACGATTCATATATTATATATATGTATGTATGTATGTATGCGTGCTTGTATGTATGCAGGTGTGTATGTCTGTATGTATGAATGTATGCATGTATGTATGTATGTATGAATGTATGCGTGTATGTATGTATGTGTATGTATGTATGTATGTATGTGTGTATGTATGAAAACCCATGTATGCATACATGTACGTATACATGTATGTATGTATGCGTGTATGTATGTATGTATGTAATGTATGTGTGCATGTGTGTGTATGTATGTATATATGTATGTATGTATGTATGTATATATGTATGTATGTATGTATGTATGCATTGTATGTATGTATGTATATATATATGTATGTATGTATGCATTGTATGTATATATATAGGCTTGTATGTATGTATGTATGTATGTATGTATATATGTATGTTTGTAATGTATGTGTGCATGTGTGTGTATTTATGTATGTATATATGTGTGTATGTATGTATGTATGTATTTATGTATGTATGTATGTAATGTATGTGTGCATGTGTGTGTATGTATGTATGTACATATGTATGTATGTATATATATATGTATGTATGTATGTATATATGTACGTATGTATGTATGTATGTATGTATGCATTGTATGTACGTCTCCTCGTATGTACGTCTATGTATATATATATATGTACGTATGTATGTATGTATGCATTGTATGTATGTATATAGGCTTATATTTATGTATGTACAAGTACGTAGGCCTATGTATGTGCATGTATATATGCATGTGCATGTATGTAGGTATGTGTGTATGCACGTACATGCGTACGCACGCATGTATGCATGCATGCATAATATATGTATGCTTGTGGCCATGTGCGTCTACGTGGTCATCGTAAGAGAGACGCGTGAAGGATAGATAAGCGTTAGGCGAACAACATTCGATGCAAATGAAATCCAAGTATCATCGGGAAATGATAATAATCAAGCGTAAATTAATTAATTATCAGGATGAGTCGTCGCTTCGGAGAAGTAAAAGCGTTCACTGGATATAAATGATCTACAACAATTAAACGACGCTGACGGGCGCTATATAATTGAAGCCATTGATATACGAGTCAGCTTCCATTTCCACTGGTCGTCTCGTCAGCATCGCCAAATCCACTCCCCTTTCATGATCCTGTCTCCTTCCACTAATCTTTTCAAATCCCAACCGAATTCTTTTGCGTCTACTCCAGCCACTTCATCTCTAAGCCCCATCCACCTGGCTACACATCGGACCCTCTATCTCAACCTTGCAACTTTAGTTTTAGCTATTTTAGCCCACATGCTGAGTTGTTTAGATATCGTTAGCCTTAGTCACTTTGTTCAATTTAGTTTCAGTTTAGTTTTGATTCTTGTATATAAGTAGAAACTGAAACATTCCCGTTTCGGTTGAAGTTTCGTGGATTTTATTTTCGGTTAGTTATCATTAGTTTTAGTCATTACTCATTTAGCCCAGTTTCAGTTCTAATTTTAGTTTTAATTCTAGCTAACAGAAAATGAACCATCCCGTTTCTTTAAAAGTTTCTTCAGTTGTAATTTTGAGTCTGGTTTGTGTAATTCGTTCACTGATACGTGTACTTAGCTATCAAACACATACATTAAATTGTTGCAAATAAGCTATTGCAATCACCATTCTCGCGACTTGACACCACGGCAAGTATCACACATGATACATGTTCTTTTAATGAGTAACATAACACTCGGAAAGTATTTATTTCTCTATAGATTCTCCGATTTCTACCCTTATGTCCAGCGGATATTCTAGGACGCTAGGTTTCAGTCTAGGGTTTTGTTACATTTTTTACTGATAGTAATGAAAACAAGTTGCAAGCACTGGAAACAAATTATAAATTACTATTAGTGTTCCAACATCAGTTGCTGGTCTTTTATCAGTGCCCACAAAAGCAGAGTCGCGGTAACCAACTTATTAACGGATTACAACTAACCAGCCTATTCGCTTTGTTCCCATTGGCAAACTGAAGTTTTATGCGGTGTGTTCGTAACTTAGGAACTAACTGACATTAACTGTACATTGAGTTTGACTCTTAAAACTTCTTATGATGTAACATCATTTATTTCTATTGACTATAGACAATGATAAAAGCTTGGATGCCTACGATACAAGCATACGCCTTCTGTACAATACACCCATGTACAGCCTGTACCATACACCTTCTGTACCATACACCTCCTGTCCCAAACACCTCCTGTACAATACACCTCCTGCACAATACACCTCCTTTAGTGTCTGTGCTCCACACCTCTGCACCATTTTCCTACCTTTTTAAGGGGTCGAGTGTCCTCGTCGGCTTTCGACAACGACGCGAATCGTTTCGCCACCGTCGATCAGACAGACCCTGGTCAGAACGCACGATTGGTCAGTTTCAATTTTGATCCCAGTCTGACTTCCGGCTAATTGGTCAGACGGTGAAGTCCGACTGTCCGGCATTGAACGGTGTTTTTTAACTGAAAATGATCACGCCACTAAACCTCGTCTTAATCGACTCTGTCAATGGCAGTATCGTTCCCAATGCTCTCTTGATTGTTGTGTAGAAGGCATCTACCAAGTCCTGATACACTGATATTACATACATGTATATACACATATACAAATAGAACATACATAAATATAATATATATACATTTAATATATATATATATACATTGATGTAACAGAATTTAAAATTGGATCAGAATACTATATTATATACCGCGTCTCAGACGTGGTTCCCGATTGGTTGGGCGCAGGTCTGAGGTTCGAACCTCCTTTAAGTAGCCTGTAGTATTTTATTTGTTAATGAAAACTGGAATAAAATATTCGTTGACAAAAACTCAAGGTTATATAATCAGCTTAAAGTCACTGGAGAACAGGAATAAAGAACTGTCAATAGAAATTACGATGTTACAATACGATAGGCCTACAATAAATCTGAAATTTGATATCGAACTTCTTCCAACATTTTTTGCTCAGAAGTGCACCGCCTCGACGATGCAATTGCAGTTGTAATGCAGAGCAATTGTGCGCCAAGGACTTGCTCAATATCTCTACACAGTGACTCATCGGACGAGGGTCGAAACACGCATTATTTAAAACAGTTTTAGAAATGAAACTCAATGCACGGCTATGTCCACTGCTTCGAACAAATGGCATGAAACTTCACATAGGTTTGCGATCGGAATTGAAGTGAACAAGCTAGATATCTTTCCGCCTTTGAATAAGCTTGTCCCCGCGACTCTGCTGACGTGTGCGCTGATGAAATCTAAAAATAAAGATTGAGATTACGTTTTCCCGACATCTAAACAATCATTGAAGCGTAGCTTTTATCGGTACAGTGTGCTGATCATAAAGAAAGGCAACGATGATAACATTTGGACATTTAATAATCTGATTACTCCAGGTTATGTGCGCACTCACATTTATATGAACTTATTGTCATTAGGCACGTAGTTAACTAATTAACAATCGGTGATTTTTCAAGTTTCGTGTTCATACTAGCTGCCGCTATAACTAATCGTATTAGGGTGGTGATCCGACTACGGGACTTGTGTCCTTTCGGATATTTTCTTCCTTATTGACCCCTTCTCTTAGTTGAATCATACCTGTTTTATTTGTTGTTGTGATCAATTAAAAGCAGTCGTTATGTTAAAAACGTTAGCGAGCAGGCCTATATATGTCGAGTTTTGTTGATGGCGCAAGCAGTGGTCTCCACTCTCCACTCTCCAATCCATATTGCCGCAGCCTTTGTGTGTCTTCTCGACGCTACCTACCACTGTAGTGTGATCGTGTTTAGACCAGTCACGCAGGCGAAGACACGCGCTCGCCCAGCGGGGCGTGCTGGACTGGTTGCCCTTTGACCTTCAGATGCCATCAAACGCAATTGCATACGATGGAGATCTGAGTGGCTGAGTTGACTTACCCCGGGCGATGCTGCCCACCCCCTATCTGTCGGCTGTTCCATCCTGTGCACACACGGCTGATGAATCTGGCTGATGACACGTCCCCCAAGGCAACCGCATCTTAGTTTCTGACATCCTGATCGTCAATGGCTGGATGGATGGACGGGCGGGCGGGCGGATGGATAAACGGAAGTAACGAATGGACAGACGGATGGATGGATGGATGGATGGATTGATGGATTGAGCTCGTTGTGTCCAAAATGCTGCCTCCGTACATTTTTGCTTCTATACCATAGTCAGTACAATGCAATAAGGTGTGATGCTGTAAAGTACCCCGCAATACAATACAATACAATAGCGTGTAACTGGCATTAACTCTTCGTCTGTAAAGTTTCCGATTTGCAGGGTATGGGTGATAGGGTTGAATCCCAGCTTTGGCTTCAAGAGCGTTGCTACGATGTTGATATTCTTCAGAATCCCAGGAATTTTCATCATCCGCTCTTCTGGCATCCTTTGTGACAAATCGGACCCTATATCTGTGACATAGTGAACAGGCGCCAAAGGTCCAAGCACTCGATTATATATAGCGACAGTACAATTGTGGCTTAGACCTATGAGTAGATATCTTGAAGGGACGCTATATTAATCTCACATTTATTGTTCATTTATCACAACCGCTCGCCAGTTTGAATGCTTCATGTGATCAATAATACTCAGTAGTAAATAAGTTCTTAAACCAATGATAACTTAGTCATACAACTAAAACAACGGCACTAGAACGGTAGTCCATATAAAGGCTCACGGTAATTGAAACGCTCCAAAAGAAGTCCACCACTGTTTGCCCTCTCACACAAGTGCTAGTCCTAAGCCTAGATAAAGGAGAGCGGCGACGCTAACGATCTTTGTTATCACACAGTGTCGATGAACTGCAACTACACAATAAAGCTCTAAGGTGGGCGGCTTTTGTTCTTTACCAGACGAAGAATATTTTATAATTCATGAGCCGTCTGCTATAATCATTGGGTTTATTGGCGAGGAACGACTGCTTCCAATTGGTTGGTCCAAAGTTGACAAATCGCTTTCTATTTCACGACAGCCATGTTTAGCGAGGTTTAGTGTGAGTCATATCATTAGTTTATTGAACAATTACTGTCGACAGAACGCAAGAGCTTAGAAAATGGTAGCGGAAGAACCGGTGTGTCTCCTAAATTCCAAGTGAGTATTTCTGTACAAAATACGCGATACGTGGTTCTTTTTGTTCTCTGATTATAACAGTTGTTTGTTCGAATGGATGACTCCTTAGGCGCAGATTGTATTTTGTAAGTAAGTAAGTGTATTCTTTAATCAGACATCTGCAAGAGCACGACATATTTAAATTAAGAAGTTCGTAGAAAAACAGCTATATATATATATATATATAATCTGTTAAGGCATGGAAATGTATAAAATTCAGCGTAGCAACTGAAGGCTGGGAATGAGGAAAAGTCAATGGTCAATGGGGTTAAGACGCTGTTATAATAATTTTATAATGAAGACATGCTGGGTGAAATCATCAGCCAGGTAGCAGTAGCAGTCTCAGTTTTACGATATTGTGTGTGATAACCAGGATCATTAGCTTCGCCTTCCTCCTCTATCCAGGCGTGGGACTGGCACTGTCAGAGTGCGAACAGTGGAGGAGTTTGGATTGTGTTATCCAAACGAGTAGCTATATAAATAACATTCGAAGGACGTGAGACGTGACATCGGGCCCCTGTGAACATGTTCATGATTGCTTCACGCTAGTAATAATTAATTTGTCATTCGGAGACTGGACGATTTGGGATCGGCTCGTTATTATTTTGATGGCACGTATATATTTAGTTGCCGTTTGTTCTAGCATTTTATTCCGTCGAATCAGAGTAATCGCCATAATTCTCCATAATAAGAACGATCAATTTTGCTTCACGTGGAGGACGTATCCCATACCATGTATCTTTTGTTATACAGGGCAATGTCTAATAATAATAATATTAATAATGATAATAATAACGCCAATTTATAAGGCGCCGTAAACGAGGCCCTAACCACTACAAGGGCGCCGTACAGCGTAAAACGGAAAGTCAGCGGACAGAGTAAGCCTTGGAAAACTTGAAAAACAGAAACACTTTCAACTCAAAACTGCGTAAAACACCAAAAAGAACCGAGCTGACTTCCACGAGCAGCCACAAGCGGCGCTCCTTCAACCAATCAGTTCTCCTAGTTCTCCATAACTATGATGACCAGCTATGTTTGACAAAGGAGGTAAATCCAATGTTCCCTCTAATATTTAGAGATAGCGTGCGCAGGAAATTCTGTGTGTACAACATTATAAATGGATCACGTTTTTGTGTGTAGGTCCGAGCTGAATGCGATGAGTGTTAAATTAAGATCATATCTAGAAGCCTATCGTGTTAAGTTCTGATAACCTAAGAAAAGTCTCTTGTCTAAAGATAATTAAAGGGACGTATATAAGAAAAGGAGCAAATGTTTGTGGAGTAAAGTAGGCCGCAGCCGCTACGGGACTCGTTTTACGTAGTATCAGCAAACATTTTTTGCGCACACTAAATATATTCTTGTATGCGCTGACTACTTGTATTCTGGCTGCGCCCATGTGCCTACACACATGTGCACAGCTTAGAGGGAATATTAGAGGTAGCCCCATGATACACACGACATGTTGATCAAGTCCGACACGCTCGAAATTAAATTTTCCTCCGCAGCAATAACACGAATTTCGACCAGTTCGCCGTTCTGGTGAATCTCATTTACAAAACCGTATCATGTCTTTAATTAGGTCTTTCAAGACCATGAGAACAACATCATCTGTCGGTAAACGACTTGATCTCACCGGTTAATCATGATTCCGGGCGCCTATCACGCCATCTGGGGTCTCGCCACAGAACACAGGCAAATAGACCAACGGTTTGTATTCGGCTTAAGTAGAGAGGGTGACATGTAGACGCTGGACTAACGACCGCGAAGAAATTAATCAGGCTTGGAGGCGAACATGGAAAACAAGTCTTTAAAGGATAGTATTTTTTGCCCATAAGCTTTTATCGTGATTGAGTGGAATTGCAGAGGATTGTGGACTGGATTTTGAACCTTGGCATAGACGGCGGGGGTGGTTGATTGGCGTCGCGCTAGCATGAAGATCTAAGTATGCGGGTTCGATGTCCGCTAGCCGCATAAGGTAAACTCAGCCTTACATTCGCAAGATGGCAATAAGATACGAAGAGTTGCGAAGAGATACGAAGAGACACGAACAGATACGAAGAGAAACGAAGAGATATGAGTAGTTACGAAGAAATACGAAGAGATACGAGGAGTTACGAAGAGATACGAAACGATACGGAGAGAAACAAGGAGATGTGAGGAGTTACGAAGAGATACGAAACGATACGAGGTGATAGGAAGGGTTACAAAGATATACAAAGGTACGAAGAGATGCGACATCTCGCTTCTGTGGGTGTCGCAGTGACAACCGATTTCAATGCCGTGTGATTCATATTCATAAGAAAATACAGTTCTCCTTCTACAAACTCCAGGGCAACTGTCTTCCATATCACTTAACCGGGCGCCTTGTGACATCCGTTTTTCTTCTCCGTTATTCTGCTTCGGAATCCACAAATCCCAGAGCCGTTGACGCGGTATCAGTGCGTTGCACTTGGTCCCAACTCTCGCCGCCGTATCAAGTTATATGACTTGTTGACGGTTGATGGCTGTCATTCGCGGACTGGCTTTTGTGAGGTAATTATATGGCGCTGTGTATTTAATGGCTTGATACATGCGTATGGACGAACGAGTTCGTGTTCCCAAAGGTCATTGTAGAACATCCGGTTATGAGAGCGGGGTTTCTTACGTGGTTCCAAACAGAAGTATTCGAGGTTGACAGAGATTTTGTAACTGTGAACTAAGCAGGCGAAGAACAGACCAACGAACGCAATAGAAATGGATTGACGGCAGCATTTAACACTGAATCAAAAGACGCCTTTTGGACGTATTATATATTATTATGACTGCACTGAGTGCATGTGTGTATCATGTATATATGTATGTATGTATGTATGTACTATGTATGTATGTATGTATGTATGTATGCATGCATGTATGTATGTATGTATGTATGTATGTATGTATGTATGTATGTATGTATGTATGTATGTATGTATGTATGTATGTATGTATGTATGTATGTATGTATCTATGCATGTATGCATGTATGCATGTATGTATGTATATAGGTTAGGTAGGTAGGTAGATAGGTATGTAGGTACTATGTATGCATGTATGTATGTATGACATTTCATGTATGCATGCATGCATGTGCGCATGTAATGTATGCATGTATATATATATATATCCTCAGTTTGGGACCTGGGAGTCACCTTGAATCTGAGACTGACATCTTCGCCACATATCAACCACCTCTGCCGGAGTTGTAATTATCAATTCCGACATCTCAAGGTGATATATCCACAGCTCCTTCTCTTCTGAAGCAGCGACACACGCTTTTTGTCGTTTCTCGCCATTATTACTGTTGCGGAATTTACGATAATATTCTTCCGGTCGGGTGGGCATGGCCCCTGAATGGGGTCCTGCGCACAGCTGACCGCCTAGTGAGCAGCATTCTTAGGTTCGGTCAGGTATGGAGTGTATTGAGAGATGTCCTCCACTGGCTCCCCTTCCCGAAATATATTACATGCCAGGTTTCCTCGCTGGTTCGGCATTGTCTTGAATTCCTGGCTCCCTCTCTTTTGCGGGAACTACGTCGCCCCACCACTGGCGTCTAGCGCTTGACACAACGCCGGTTGTGGCCTACCTCACCCCAGAAATTTTTGCTTCTTGGCTGATACATCTCCTTATTTATCTTCAGACAATAGACTTATCTTCGGTTAGAACAACTTATCGCCATAGACTTTTAGACATGGTCTTAATTTGACAATTATTACATTCAGCTTGAATGGAACTGGGCTCAAAAGTGTGAACCATTTCTAAAATGCTGAACAAAAACATTTACACACACACACACAATATCTTGCGCACATGCAGTATCTCCACAAATTAACGGGAACGTTGGATGCGATGTTTACAAAATGGTCCATCAATGTCATAAGATATGAAACTAACAATTATATAACAATTCTCATAATAATATTAAGAATGTTTAATGACAATAATAACAATATATGCATCAATTACTTTTAAAGCAAGACTATGTGCATCCGACTAAACTTAATTATATACACAAATGAAATACTTGAAAAGGCCTTCAGATTTCTATTATAGTTTTGCATTTAAATTACACTGCAGTCGTGATTGACCACGCTTCCTCCGGTAAAGAGCGAAATAAATTTAACAGCTTCACGATGACGATTGAAATGTTCTTCCACTTAGCTGGGTCGTCATGCCCAGTCCGACACAGACGGCGAGAGCAGCTTTTATTATGAAGGTATTCTGCGCACATAAATATGTCGACGGAAATTTTATGCGATGTACGCAGGTGGTATTAATATAAAGCTGCGACGTTGCAGTGTTTCGTCAGAGTCGCTAAGAAATTTACGCCATTCATCGAGCAGTTGTATGCATGGGCTAGATCGACGCTGACGCAATTATCCCTCAATGAATTGACCTTTCCTGGACCTGACATGGTTGACGGTGGTAAAGGAGGTGATGGTGGTTGTAGTGGTAATGGTGTTGGCATTATGGTTGTGGTGATGGCTTGCTTTGGCGTTGGACAAGATCTGAAAGCTGTTTCCTTATCGCCGAAGTTGGGCTGGGTGCGCCTCTTGGAGAAGCGCTTTATAAGCCCGACTGACTGATTAGCTAAATGACTAAATGACTGATTAACTGATTGACTGAATGAATGACTGAATGAATGAACGAATGAATGACTGAATGAATGAACGAATGAATGAATCAATTAATGAATGAATGATAACTTGTGGTGCTCAATGTGGTGGTATTATTGGCGATGCAGGTAGCATATATCGTGACCTTTCCAGAGTCGCTCATGCACGAGTCCTCCCTCCTCTTGCTCTAATCATTCGCATATCCAGAACAAAGCAGCGTTTAGAGGCTTGTCACGGAATGTAACATTGGCATTGTATTTGCGCCTACCATAGATGGCGTATACGTCCGACACACGACTTGCACGTGGAGATGTCGTCCATTAAACGTTGGCTCTTGAGGACTTTGGGGCAAGGCACCAATTAATTGGGCAGATAAATAACCACTGGGGTGTTTTATTATTGAAGCCTTAATGATCGTTGATCCCCGTGAATAGTACGCTTTTATAGCGCAATTTCCTTTTCCTGATCTACTTTTTATAAGCATAGACTCAAATGAATGCATGCGTTACTCTAAGTGCGCGCGTGTGTGCAGTAGTGTGGGTGATAATAATAATAATAATAATTAAAAAAAAATACTAATAATAATATCAAAGACAAAAACAATAATAATAATAATAATAATCATAAAAATAATAATACTAATAATAATATCAAAAACAGAAACAATAATAATAATAATAATAATAATAATATTAATCATAAAAATACTACTACTACTACTAATAATAATAATAATAATAATAAGAACAATAGTAATAATAAAAAATAAAAACAATAGTAATACTAATAACAGCAATAATAATAATAATAATAATAATAACAACAACAACAACATTAACAATAACAGTAGCAACAACAATAACGATAACAATAATAATGGCTTTTGAAAATTTCCAACTGACAAATTGCAGTTTCGTTACAAATATAGTATTAATGGATGATGGCAAGTTATTACAGGAGTGAAATTTGACTGTCGGCAGCCATGCAAGGCACTCATCACACCAGGGACGTCCAGATAAGGGGTCTGGAGGCAAATGCCTCCAATTTCAGGTAGGGGTTTTTTGGTCATGGGGAAATATGTTAAGCCTTCCTGATACTTAGAATATGGCGGTTGCCTCTAGCACTCGGGGGCGGGGATTGACGCCTATGCATCACGCTCTACACATAATTCAACCAACGCCGCCGCCTAGCGAACGAAGGACAAGTCGGCGTTAGGGGTAACGGGAATCGAGCTCTCTTCCTCTGCTCTGTCTTGTCCATTACTCTATTCCACCTGAGAGTTTAACCTCCTCGTCGCTGTCACGTTGTATTCATTAAGTTCCTCGTTGTTTTCTTCTCGGTTCGTAGATTTGCATTCACGGCTATGAAAATAGTCTCAGATAGAAGATTTCCTAGTAAATCACATCCGGACTGGCTTTCTATGCCTGGACGACAACGGAGCCCGATGAAGTGTGGAATTTGCAATCCCGACGATACTTGTCTGGTTTACTCTGGTGTGAATTTCTGTTCTGGGAGTTTTGGTTGGGAAGTCGGCGGTGACGATTTAAGAACCAGATGGAGCTAGAAATTTTATCCACCGTAATTGGTGTGTGCTTCAAGACAAAGACCTATAACGCAAAGGACTGGAAAGTCGCTATGTGACGCTGTGTCACCAGGCGACAATCGGGACCAAGAAATTTTACAAAGCTGATTTGTTAACTTTAAGTTGACGAAGATGTGTTCTCCGCCCGAGGCAGATCCTTTGGCTTCACGCCACGCAGGGATGAGGTGAGTGGTCGAGGTGGTTTTCCGTTGCCTTCTTCACAGACAATTATGGGTGAGCAACTTGTCCAAAGTCGCTACGCAATTATTTGAGGTTGGATCGAACCTGGGACCCTTCAGTTGCAAGGTACAATACACACCGCTACGCCACAGAATCCCAGTACTTTAAGATATGAAGGAAAATTGGCGAATAACTATGTCGACAAAGCTTACAGAAACGCCTTAACGAATAACTATGTCAGCAAAATAGTAATATGCCTTTACAAATAATCATGTCAGCAAATTAAAATAATGGCTTTACGAATAACTATGTCATCAAAATGATAATGCCTTTACTAATAGACATGTCAGTAAAATAAAAAAAATGCCTTTACGATTAACCATGTCAATTCTGCGCCCTAGTGCGTTGTCCATTGTTCCGTTACTCTTATGCCCCTTAGTGACCGTCTCAGAGGATGAGGTTCGAGTCCGTGCTATCCGCGTCACAATTCCAGTTCTCTAATCAATCGGCCACCGCGTCCCAGCAGAGATTATAATATATTCAGTATTAATTATCTGTTGAATTTCATCAATTATTGTGCTCGCAATTGCGTACACAGTGGCATCGATATCACGCACTGCGATGTATTACTGACCTTATTCCTGTCGCAGCAGCCCTGATCCTACATTGGTATATATGTACTTACTCTCGTTCTATTCTCGTCTATTATCTCTCTATACTCGTGTTATTATCTCTCTAACTCTTGCTTTGTTTTTTTTTCATCCAGTCTTTGCTGCTTTCTTCATCATTAATCTTTAATCGGTAGGAAAAAGTCCTGGTTACATCGCAACGGGTTTTTTTATCTGTTAGTTCCTGCGATTGTATTTTTTATGTCTTTATATATTTCTCTGTGTTTGTTTAGGATCCTCCTCCTTCTCCCTTTCCATATCATTCACAGCTGTTTATTGGATTAATGATATTCGTGTTAGTGCGTCTCTGTATGTTTGTCTATGTCTCCCTGTCTCTCTCTCTCTCTCTGTCTGACCTTTCTGTACTTCAGGCGTTAATCTTTCCTCTGCGCGTGTATGTGTGTACATGTATGTATGTATGTATGTATGCATGTATGTATGTATGTATGTATGTATGTATACGTATATATGTGTGTGTGTATTTTGACTATGTGTGTGTGCATGTGAGCGCCTGCGTGCGTGTCTTTCAGCATCACTGTAGCTGCCTCAGTTTCTTTTTCTAGCCGCCTCTTCCTCCGTCTCTTTCCTCGTCGGCCGATAGACTTCTCCCGGAGGACACTTCCTCTTCCTCCTCTTAGTCCTCGTTTCGCCACTTAAATAACGGTCCGTGTCGACGTCGCTACCACGATTTCACGCTTTTCGAACAGCGCCATTAACTCACGGACAGTGCAAACGACGTCATCGTTTGACCATCAGACGATGGACATTGCTGACCACATTTGGCGAGTCTCATCCAGCCCTTCTCTTTGTTTCAGCACATTGAGGGAAGCATGGAGTAATGAGTAACACACTGGGGCGCAGAGCTGAGGAACCGAGTTCTATGCTCAAATTCCCACGCAAGGTTGACTAGTTCTTATTTTCCTAGGCGTCATCGTTGGCTAAATTCCATGCACAGCGCTCTGGGCACCTTGCATGGCAACCGACAGTTGAAATCGTCTCCTGTAATAACTTGTCATAGACATTATATATAGTAGCAGTAGTTCCAGTTTGATAACAACGCTCATTAGCTTAGCCCTCCTTCCACATCCAGGCTTGGGACTGGCGCTGCCAAAGTCAAGGAGTGCCTGAATTGCAAGCCTTGGTATAGATACCGCTCTCATGTATATAACCATGCACAGTTGCACATGTAAATAAATTAAATTTCTCTGTTTTCACCCATTACCCACGCAGTCATCTGTCCGCTCTTTCCTCACATCATAATCACAATCTTCAAATTACTAAAGCGCCACTCGAAATCCAAGCGCAAGCGCCAGCTTATTCGCGAGCTTCCGTTCTTCCCAAACAATCGGACACACTGGTGTCTGACTTTCAGCGCCATTAGTTCCAACATAGCGAATAGAAATGGAAAAGAAGACGAGATACCACAGTTTGGCACAACGTGCCAATAGGTCAAATCGCTCAGCAATATCGCCAGATTTATTTCGCTAAGCTTGCGGACTTGTATCTATAACTCAGACACCAGTTTCCGCACGCATATAAATATGCTGGCATATATACATGTATTTCTATCGAGCGCCTTTTAAGAAGTTCTTTAGAAAAGACGCTGAAGGACAAGACGCTCTCAGCAGGGTATACATGTAGTTACATATATGCGGATACTTGATAGGCGCGTATATATATATATGCGTGTTGTATATATATATATGTATATTATATATATACGTGTAGCATATATATATATATGATATATATGCGTATGTAGTGTATATATATACGTGTCTGCGTGCATGCACAAATATGTTATCGAATTCCTTGTGAAGGGCTATAGACGCAATGTCTGTATGCTATGTAGAAAGGAGAAGATATCTTCGACGAAGCTTTTAACTCTGCATGCAGCCGTTTCGCCCATCAACCGGGTGTTGGGGCATCGGTCATTTTGTCACAACCCCTCCTGCCTCTCGGCGCCAGACTCGAGGAATTATACGGTTACACCCGAAGTAGCTCAATGTGAATTTCCGGATAATCTTCGGGTCTTTTCGCCAGCAGGGGTTTCGGATATGCTCACAATCGGGAGAGGCTCCTAATAGATGGTCAGTAGTTACTAAATACTGGTTCAGCGTAAGGAAACGGTCAGCGAACGACAGGTTGAATCATTTGCCAGTGTAAGCTCGACCGTCGAACTAAGAAAGCATTGATGTTTTATTTGTGCTTTTTTGTAGTGCATTTGTCTGCCTTAGGCTTGAAGTTGAACCCGTTCATCAACATTATGAAATCAAATCAAATCATTTATGAGGCTACAGAAAAAAGGATGTGCCGATTATACTAATATAATACTACTACGAAAGCCTCTGAATAGTTATTCTGTGAGAGGTGCTATATAAACTGATAAATACAATACAATATACTAGACGTAATTGTTGGTCTAATAGTCTGTTGACCTATTTGGTGCGATCAAATTTAGGCCATGATCTAAAGTTATTTTCATAAAATTGTTGCAATTGAATTCAGGTCATAGTCCAATATTTTATCTAATTGCAGCAATCAAATTTAGACCATTGTCAAAAAAATATTTAACCTAATAGCTGCAATTAAATTTTGGCAGCGGTCTAGTATTTTATCTATTCGTTGCAATTAAATTTAGGCCATGGTCTAATTAATATCTGTCCTAATTGAGGCAATTAAATTTGATCTGGTCTCTGCAATTAAATTTAGGACATGGTAAAAAAATTTAACCTAATGGCTGCAATTAAGATTTTGCCACGGTCCAATATTTGATCTATATATTGCAGTTAAATTTAGACCATGACCATGGTCTAATATTTGACCTAATTGCAACTGTTAGATCTATATTCATCTTTCATCATGCAATAAAAATCGATTCTTTTTCTAATCGTTTTGACAGCCGTTTCCGTCTTATTGCTCCCAAGCGACCAATCACCTACGAAGCCCATTCTGAATGTCGTGTTATGAGCAATTATCGTTGTATCCAAGTATAAAATAGTTGGACATTGCACGCAACGATCTGTCAACCTCTACATTCAGACACCCAGGTTCATTATCGATGTATGCATACAATTACACATTCAAGGAACAAGGATTCGATCTGGCCTTTTCTACCATTATCATCTTATTTAATTAAATTTGCAATGTGCGCAAGGTCACACCGAATGTAATGTAATAGAATATTTTTATACCGCCCATTCAATATGAATACCAAGTGGCGCTCTCTGCGCTGGCCTATATGAAGTCAACTGTGATTTCATACAGATAATTTAGAAGTGTGAATCTGAGGCACGGACTGACAATACCTTGTTCAAGAAATTCTGAAAGTCGTTTTGCATATTGCGTATTTATTCCAAAGAGTAACGTCATTATATGACGTCAAAGACCGTTGACAACAATTTTAAATCATAAACAATAGTTTGAAAAGAAAGAAATTGTTTGTAACCGAAAAACGTGTAAAGGGGACATAAAGAGTACTTTACAAAGTCACTAATATTTATTGTTTTATCTTGATTATCATCATCGTGATCCATGCCTGATAACCCGTAGGCAGGCTTATGATGTGTGCATCGTTATGAGATGGTTATTGAGGCATAATTATTGTGTCTCGAATCTTAGGCTGGATTCATTCTGCTACTCTCTGAACAATGGAGTTTTTTCACAGGAGCTATTAAATCGTATTCCTAAGTTTTAAATTTCTAATGTCCTACTATATAGCGATGCACGGGACACCAGCGTAATCACGAGCGTTACGTCGTGTCAGAGATGTTTAAGGGAATTTCATGTCCTGTTGACAGAGAGAGATACAGAGACAGAGTGAACAAGACAGAGCGAGATATTCAGACAGACAGAGACAACAGAGAGATATGAGAAAGAAAGAGAGAGAGAGAGTTACCAGAGCGACAGAGACAGATATATATATATATATATATATATATATATATATATATATATATATATATATATATATATATATATATATATATATATATATTTGTTGTAGAGAGACAGACAGATATACAGAGAGAGGGTGAGGGAGAGAGAGGGAAATTCCAGAGAGACAGAGACACACACACACGCATACACACACATATTATATATATATATATATGTATATATATATGTCTGTAGTTGACAGAGACAGAAAGTGTGAGAAAGAGACATGGAGAGAGAGAGAGACAGACAGAGACAGATAGAGACAGAGACAGATTAGACCGTCGACGGGTTCCCTTGATAACAAGAGAGCTTGACTACGATGGGGAATTGTTTGCAATGATCTTTCACGTCACTGTCTCTCCGTCTTAATGTAGCGCCTTTTAGAACCCCGCATGACGATAACCTCAGAAAAAAATCGTGGCGCTAAAAGCAACAACCAAACCTAGTCGTTAGTTCCCCCAATGTACTCCGTTTGTACATCGTGACTGAGCGCCAGTCCAAGACAATGTTTCGTCTGTCGGATAATTGTTTCGTGCGCGGGAGGCTGTTATTCTTCGGCACCGAGGTGCACCCACCTATAATGATTGATGGATCGAACAGAAGGTAGACAGATGTAAAACGTGCCTGAGAGACTAATTTCGTGTGGTTATGAAGCCGAGTCAGTAGAGGATATAGGAGTCCAGTGTGCATAACTTGCCGAGACAATGCGCTCGCTTGAACTATATTCTCAGCGCTCAAACGAGGTAAATGCAGCTAAAGTCTAACAGCATACATGTTCATGTATGTACATATAGTATGCATATGTGAATGGATCCATGTATAACTGTATGTAGGGATCTCATTCATTTTGAAAATTTATATATGAGATATCTACTCAGATGCGCTCTTTGCTCCGACTTCTACTGTAAAATGTCGTTACGAACGAATAAAATATATCATGTACCTAAACAATGCACAGTAAGCCGACTAGAGTCGCCAGCGGTGGGCCCACGCAGATTCGTAGAACATACACAGGGAATTTCTGTCGATAGCTGGACAGATGGAAAAGGTATTCAGAGTCTCTGGACAAAGTATATAAACGCCGATCGATCTGTAGGCCTGTATGCCATAGATGCATGTACAGTGTAAAATACATGTACATCTCGTATCTCGATATAAACGCAGATATCGTCCTTGCTCTCTTTTCCAAGAATTTCGGATTCTGATTGTCTGACGTCCCAGCAGAGCTATTACAGGCGATCCATCCGCATCCATTGACGCCCAATGGCTACCACAGAAACTGACTAAGACACAACGACTACAGCAGCGACTATATTGATGATGACGATGCTGATGATGATGTTGTTGGTGATTAAACTGATGAAGATGACAATAGTGACGACGACGATGATGACATTTATTACTATGGTGTTTGATATGACGATGATGAGGTTGACAACGATGGTGGTGGTTATGATCATGATGATAGTGACGACGATGATGACGCTGCTTCAGATGATAATGATGATGTTGGTGATGACGATGGTAATGATGATGATGATGAAATTGGCTGGGTGATGATAATGATGAAGTTGACGATGACGAGCAGTCCAGCCAGACGAAACAGCAGCTTCATAGGAATAGAAACATCCGTATAGCAATAAGTCTCTCGACCTTACACGGAGCTGCAAAATATATCACAACCTTTCACGCCGTACACCGCAAAAAACAATCTCATCGACTTTCAAGCCACTCCACAAGCTATCCAATGAACCAGTTTGCAATATAATGTAACAGAACGGGTGAGTTCAGAGCATGTACTAAATTATGTCTCATACGAAATAGATACAAATAATTTTCGCCTTTGTTCGAAGTAAAAATTCGGTGGAAAGACGCAAGAAGGTCGGTCTTTTAATCAGGAGAAGAAAGGCGAATAGCAACAGACAGACATGCGTTGCCCGAAAAAGTCTACTATATCTACGTAGCATGCATATATATATATGCATATATATATATACGTGTATACAAGTACGTGGTTACGTATATTATAATCTATGCAATGGGAGGAATGTAATAGCGTGTTGAATATAGAATACGTGGTTAGTTACAATATTGTTTTTCACTTGAAAAAATACGAAAGCAATTATGTATGTATGTATGTATGTATGTATGTATGTATGTATGTATGTATTGTATGTATGTATTGTATGTATGTATGTATGTATGTATCATTTGCCCGCACAACTAAAATACAAAATCATGCCTTGTCAGTAGTTGGCCCCTCGTTCTTGAGCAGACTCCCTTTGGCGCTTATTCCTCATGGTCCACTTGAACTCCTTTTATACTCTCCTTAAAACGGTCCTTTTCAGCCGTCCTTGAATCGAGAGCTCTCTTGAGTGGTAACCTTGAAAGTGGGTTATATAAATCTTCGTAATGAAATGAATGAAAATATCAAATCCGCTACAACCATGGACATACATACATACGTGCATACATTGTTGAATGCTATAACTGAGAGAATTATTAAGGCTCTAGGGATATGATAAAAAATATCAATTTAATCATTTATATACAAGTTATACATAACCTTCGTCAGCCAAGAAGACAGCAAAACAACACGGATGTCAAGAAACTGCTGACGGTCGATACGCAGACAAGACAGGCACAACTTTAACACGGTTGTCCTCGAAGGAAACGGAACCGCGAGAGAACGGCGTGCATTAAACAGGGATTGTCCCTTTCTAGCTAAATGACTAACAACTGAGATTCAGACAGTCACACGCAGAAAATCAGCAACGGGCTGAACGCTTAAGACCTTCCAAAACAAGAATGACTGTCAGAACTCACTTAGAATAATGTGTGCCTTCTATTTGTAGAGAAGGACACTCCTAGTTAAACTTTACCCTCCATTGCACAGAGCAGGAGAAAGAGAGATCCAAAGAAAAGGATGCCCAATGAGACAATCCCACTTTCATACAAGCACAGGTATAGGCCACCACGGTAAACTATAGGGCAGGTTAGGCACGTGTTCCCAACATACCCCCCGACGGCAATGAGAGAAAACCTAGCAAGGTTTTGGACAAAAACATAAAGTTAGACCTATTTACAACTTTCCAAACATTGTACATGTATATATATAATGTCCAAATTAATAAGAACATAATAATCTATATACACTGTTCACATCGGTACGCGGACTCATAGCAAAAACGGTCCGCAAAGTCTCATCGTTTCATTCCAAATCAGTTAGAAACAAAATTGATACAGAAAAACTCTGATCTAGAGCTAACAAGAGAATCTCCTATTATCACCAGGCTACATTTTCCTGGGTCTCATTTACAGTGGTCGTAAACTAGAACATGTTACGACGGTCGGCTCAACAGGTCGGGTTAAGAAATTGTCCTTTCCCCTCCTGTGTCTAATATCCAGCGTAAATTGTTGCAATTCTAAACTCCACCAAAGTAATTTCTGGTTCGTATTCACCATGGAGTTTATGAACTGGAGAGGACTATGATCTGTTTTACACGGTTATTGGATCAAAACCGAAGTACGGACTACACGCGCGTACCGCTGTAATCAGAGCCAACGCCTCCTTCTCCACGGTTGAGTAGTTGAGCTCTCAGGTTCGTAGCTTCCGACTGAGAAAGGAAATTGGGTGTTCAAGACCATCATGTACCTGAAATAAACAGGCTCCCACACAGCATTGAGAAGCGTCAACAGATAAACAAAGCGGTTTATTATAATCCGGTGGTCGCAGTATCGGTCTCAATGCCAACCTGGATTTCAAGTCAACAAATGCCTTTTGAACGTCACATTTCCACATAAACTTAGCATCTTTCTTAAGTAATGCGGTCAATGGTAACGTCAATTGAGCAAAGTGGGCTATGTATTTTTTATCATACGAGGCTAGCCCTAACAATGATTAAATCTGTTTTTTGTTAGTTGGTTGCGTAAAGTTCAGCATTGCATCCACTTTCTATATACGTGGTTGAATAGAATTAAACTCCAAGTGGTGCCCTAAGAATTCGAGTTCCGCGTTAGCAAAAACACTTCTTAGTGTTCAGTTTCAGATTTTCTTCCCGAACCCTTTGCAAAACCTGCTTTAACTGTAAAACATGACTAGGCCAATCCCTGCTGAAAATTAGCACATCACCCAAGCATGCTTCACAGAACATTTCCAGGCCAACAAACAACTTTCTAACCAGTTTACTAAACGTTGCCAGTGCACCTCGCAACCCAAAAGTCATGTATCGCCATTGATAATGCCTATGTGGCGTTACAAATCCTGTCAACGGGACAGATGCTGGCGCTATAGCAATTTGATAGTAACCGTTGGTCATGTCAAGTTTTGTGAGATATTTAGCCCCACCCAATCGATCTAGAAGAGTATCCACTCGAGGCATTGGATATGGATCAGGGACCGTCAATGTATTTAATTTTCTGAAGTCTGTACACAACCGAGTAGTACCATTTGGCTTCGGAACAATTAAAATCGGAGCTGCCCAAGGACTATCAGAATTTTCATTTATCCCCAAGGATAATAATTCAGAAATTTCGTTATCTACTAGCCGCATTTTCTCTGGGTGTAGGCGGTAAGGCACCTGTCGCACCGGAACAGACTCTGCTTTCAAAAACTATGTCATGCTGTACCAGCGACGTTCTCCCGGGCACAGTATCAAACACATCTTGAAAATACAGAAGCAACTGTGAAAACTCCTCTGTTTGATAATCTTCTAAACGATCGAGTACCACATCCTTCAAAAACATGTCATCGAGGTTAACAGTGTTTTTGTCAACATTCACCTGCACATTCACATCACATACTTTAGAAACATCCACCTTTCGATTAATATATTTCTTCAGCAAGTTTACATGTACCACGCGTTTTAACTTCCTCCTGTCTGGAGTACTAATCACGTAATCAACATCACCAAGTTACTTCTCCAACAAATACGGTCCTGCGTATTTGGCTTGTTAAGGTTTACCGATCAATGGTAACAAAACCAATACCATCTCACCCAATTCAAACTCCATCTCTCTTGCTTTTTTGTCATACCAGACTTCAGAAATATCTTTCTGCCTTCTTTAATTTGTATTGACAATTTTCAATTATGTACGAATTTTGTCACATATATTGAATACAAAATCAGTCGCATTTACTTTTGTCAACTCAGGAACTATGTCCTCTTTCAGCCAACTGTGTTTGATCAGTTGCAAAACACCTTTTAGATTTCGACCGAAAGTTAACTCAAATGGTTAAAATCACGAACAGGAATTTCGCGATAAGCATAACACAGTCATGGCAATACCTCGTCCCACTCAGCGGACGTGGTAGCCTTCATTGCTTTTAGCATATCCTTCAAGGTTTTATTGAAACGTTCCAAAGAACCATTAGTTTGTGGATGGTAGGGACTGGTCCGCAAGTGAAACACCTTACACTCATCTAAGAAAATCTGCATTAAGTTGCGATAAAAATTCGGTACCGCAATCGGTCAAAATTTCATCAGAAAATCCAAAATACGTGAACACCTGTGTCAATGCTTTAGCCACTTCCACTGCCGAATGTTCCTTAAGCGCAAACGCTAGAGGAAAGTGGGTTGCCAGATCCAAAACCGTCAATATAAATCGGTTACCAGACTTCTTACAGATTTATAAGGGACCTATCACATCCAAAGAAATCTTTGACCACACCTTACCAACTACAGGTAGATTAATCAATGGCGCTCGCACTTGTATCGCATCCTTTCCTAACTTTTGACACATGTCACAACTGCGACAATACTGTCTAACAGCACTGAAAACACCAGGCCACCAGAAGTGTCTCAACCTATCGGTTGTCTTTCTCATACCCAAATGCCCACTAGATGGAAGATCGTGTGCCACCTGTAACATTTGCGGTCGTAACGCCGTAGGTAAAACCACTTGTGTTATTCCTAAATCACCAGGAGTTAATTAATATTTCCACCGTCGAATTATAACATTACCACGTAGTTCATAACCGCTGCGTTGCGTTCCCTTGTCATTCGACTGCGCCAAAACAAATAATCCGTTCAGCGATACATCGTTACCTTGCAAACTGATTAACTCATCCTTCGAAACAACCCTCCCAATTTTGGATAAAATTCCATCGTTAATACCCTGCGAGGCGTTGTGTTCGTCGTTCGGTGCATCGTCACACTTGACTGCTCTTTCGACTAAAGTCTCTTCGACCCGCGTCTCATCAGCATTAATTGTCTGATTATATACAGTATTCTCGTTTACTGACGCTGCAAGGTCAATAGTGAGGTCATCGAAAGAATGAGCGTTCACGTCACCACAATTCCCCGTTAAATTTCGTTCCCGTCTACTTTGGGCCCTCGTAACCACAGAAATGTGCAATGGCAAGACCTCTGGATGTTTATTTCCGACTAAAGTGTCTATCCCACCTGGCAACTTATCCACCATGCCACAAAGAACCTTTCAATTTACATTATCAGACTGCAATTCAATTTCCCCTAGTTGAATTTCTGCAGGCTCACCTACTATTCTTTGAATTAGTCTATTTTCATGGGTGTCCTAATATTCAGCGACATCTACACTGTTCCCGACATACAAACATCTGCATGGCCCCAGAATCCTGAAAGAGAACTACCGAGCGCTGTGAACCTTCATTACTGCACAAATTTGCATGAGCACAAAAAGGTTTAAAGTCGCTGTGCACCTGAGACGAAACCAACGACTGATCTGCCCCATGTTTATCATTAACAAGCAACGGCACAAATTTAGCACCATCGTGGTCAAAGTTCTTTTGATCACTACCTGGTTGCTGCGCTTTTTTTTGTCTACAATAATTGAGGGCGTGGCCAAAACGATTGCAGCCTACGCAACGAATTTGAGATCAAACGACTTATGAAAATCATTCTTAGGCCCGAAATTATGTGTTTGCAATTTCTTTCGCCAATTTTCACTACTAGAATTTTCACCTGGTTGTGCTTCAAATTAAGAAACTGCGTTTACATCCATTTTAAATGCTTTGTATAGCACCGCAAATTCGTCGGCTAATTTACTGGCCTCTGAAAGAGTTTGGGGCTTCTTTTCAATCACCCAACGATGTATCTCTGTCGGCATACAATTTACGAACTGTTCAAGCTTAATTACTTTTAAGAGCCTGTTAGTGTCAGTCATAGCATTTTCTCCCTCTATCCAGCCCTTGAATGGAAGTCCCAATCGAAACGCAAAATTTGAATAAGTTTCCAATGTTTCCTTGGTCATAGTCCTAAACCGTTTTCGATAGAATTCCGGAACATGTGCGTAAGCCACTAGTAACGCTTGCTTCAGAACATCGTAATCTTTACAGTCTTCAACGGATAATGCCGAAAAAACTTTCTGCGCTTTCCCCGTTAACTGTGTATGTATAAAAGCTGTCCATTTTTCCTTTGGGAATTTATGAATATGCATTGCTTTTTCGAATGCTATCAAGTAATTGTTTACGTCTGCCTCATTGAATCTCGGTACAAACTTCACAGCTGTAGCTAAACGGAAATTATCGTTAACGCTCCCTGAGTCATTTTCATTACCCCCTAGCTGTTTTAATTTCAATTCGTGTTCTTTTATTTTCTCTCGTTCCTCGTACTCTCTTCTTGCTTTTCTCCCCCTCCATCTCAACTTGGAACCTAATCTTATTCTCCTCTATTTCAGCTATACGTAGCTCCTCCTTCGCTTTGTCTTTTCTCTCTTTCCATTAAAGCATTTTCCTTACGAATCCTCTCTTCCGCCAAAGCATTACGCTCCTCATCTTGCAATTTGAGCTTCAATATCTCAAATTCTCTATCTGACTCCTCCTTTTGCCTTCTATCGGCTTCTTCTCTACTCATTTGTCTCTCAAAGTCTTCTGCATCTCTTGCAGCCCTTAACTCGAGCGCTTTACTCTTAATTTTCCATTCCTCCTTACTACCTTTTTCAGAGGTCATTAATTTTGCCAACGCTTTTTGCAATTGAATTTTAGTTAACCCTTCAACCTCTTGCCCTAAGCGTTGCAATTCTTCTCTCAGCTCCTCAATCGACAAGTCAAAGACATCTATGCGCGCTACGTAGCCTACTACAACACTTCTCACGGCAGCCTAACTTTTATACCACCGTACGTCACCTCACCAAGATTATTCAACAATAACTGCGCACAAAACGAGCCTATTGAATTAACTCTACGGTTAATCAACGCCTAAATTTCATCTGTCTTGACCTACGTACCCATCCGTTGTAGATATCAGAAAAATTCCTCTTTCGGACAGAGCATATGTTGAATGCTATAACTGAGAAAATGATTAAGGCTCTAGGGATATGATAAAAAATGTCAATTTAATCATTTATACACAAGTTATACATAACCTTCGTCAGCCAAGAAGACAGCAAAACAACACGGATGTCAAGAAACTGCTGACGGTCGATACGCAGACAAGACAGGCACAACTTCAACACGGTTGTCCTCGAAGGAAACGGAACCGCGAGAGAACGGCGTGCATTAAACAGGGATTGTCCCTTTCTAGCTTAATGACTAACAACTGAGATTCAGACAGTTACACGCAGAAAATCAGCAACGGGCTGAACGCTTGTGACCTTCCAAAACAAGAATGACTGTCAGAACTCCCTTAGAATAATGTGTTCCTTCTGTTTGTAGAGAAGGACACACCTAGTTAAAGACACTCCTATTTAAACTTTACCCATCATTGCACAGAGCAGGAGAAAGAGAGATCGAAAGAAAAGGATGTCGAATGAGACAATCCCACATTCATACAAGCACAGGTATAGGCCACCACGGTAAACTATAGGGCAGGTTATGCACGTGTTCCCAATAACATACATACATACATACATATATACATACTTATATACATACATTCATACATACATACATACAAGTATACATACAAACATACATACACACATACATTCATACATACATACATACATACATACATACGTACATACTTGCATACATACATACATACACACATAGATAAATACACATATACATACATACATACATACATCCCTACGTCTTTTATGCTGCATATGGTTTAATGCCTTGTGGCGACAGTCATCCTGGAAATGATTCACGAAGTCCTCAGTTGCGTAACTCAAATAGCGCCCGTTGCAAACTGGCGTTCAACGATGCAAGTATGCGGCATGCGATTCAGCACCCCGCTCCCACCCCATGTACCCGCAAATGGAACGTGCGACGGAGACTTTATGTCACTATCTCCGTGGGAAGATATCTCGCGTTTCCTTGGACGGAATGCACTCGACGGCCAGATGGCTCGGCTTGAAACGACGACACTGAGAGAGATTAATGCGCGGATGAAATAACGATGGGGGAATCTCTTGCATGGCACCCCAACAAGGCGTATTATCAAGCACAACGTTACCGAGCATACATAAACACATGCACACATACATTACACACATACATTACACACATACATTACACACATACATTGCATACATACATACATAAATACCTACATACATACATGCATACGTACATTCATACATACATACATATATACATACATACACATATGCACACATACATACATACATATATATATACATACACATATGCACACATACATACATGCATACACACAAACGCACATACACACATGCATGCATACATACATACATACATGCATGCATACATACATCATACATACACATATACATATATACATACATACAAACATACATGCATACAATACACATATACACACATACATTACACACATACATTGCATACATACATAAATGCAGACGTACATTCATACATACATACATACGTACATACATGCATGTATACATACAAACAAACATACATACACACATGCACACATACATTACACACACATTACACACATACATTTCATACATACATGCATTCATACATTCATACATATATACATACATACACGCATACATACATACATACATACACACGTGCACACATACATACATACATACATACATACGTACGTACATACAATACATACATACATACATTCATACATACATACATACACGCATACATACATACATACATACGTACATACAATACATACGTACATACACACATACATACATACATGCATGCATACATGCATACATACATACATACATACGTACATACATACATATATACATGGACATACATGCATATGAACAAAAAACACTAAGCGAAATAATGCTTTATCTGTGGTTGGCCCCTTGCTTTGGAACACTCTGCCGTTATCACAGCGCTTGTTCCCCAGGGTCCAATCTCACTCTTTTTATACTCGTTTAAAAACTGTCCTCTTCAGCCGTGTTGGGATTGGGAGCCCTCCTGAGTAGTAACCTTTAACGGGTGCTATATAAATCTTTGTAATGAATGACTGAACGAGTGATTATATACATACATACATACACACATGCATACATGCAAATATGAGCCAAGGGGCGGAACATCTCAAGTGGCGGCAGAAGTTGATTAAAAATATTATTTAATGTGAAAGAAAAATATAGCAAGCCAGTGGACTTTAAAATACTTATATAGACCTAATCATTGTGTTGTAATGTTATTAAAGTTTAAACTAGTAGACTCATTAAGTTAATACTTTTTATTTATTGTTATTTTTTTATTGAAACAGACTGGTGGTGCTGGTTTATCTTCATACTGTAACGTCTGTTAAAATTCATGGATTTCAATATGCAAATTCTATTTTGGTAGGGGCTGTATGGAAATCCTGGCCTAAAGATGCTGCAATTTTTAAATCCGTCGCAGAATATAGCCCGAATCACACACTCACCCACACGCACACCGCACACACTTATATATATACATATATATATATATGTATAAATTATATATATTATCTGATTTCAGAGGATTAATTAAGACTTTCGTCTTTGAATTGTTTCTTAACATTCAGATGGCTGTGGCGTGGTAGTTAATGTTGTTTTGGCCAATGCAAAGTTACAGGAGGAGCTGCGATCTGATTAATCAGTGAAACTAGACAAGGTAATGCTAAGTACGTGAATTAATGTGATTTAATGTCAATTACCGTGATTCTCTGAAATGTCACACGAGGTTAAAATATCGCTCATTGTAGCGTAGCGTAGATAATGTAGGAAATAGTGCAGTAGATAGCGTGGCAATATTGCGCAGAAGTTTGTGGAGTAGAAGAAGGTAGTGTAGAGTGTAGTAGTCGCTATTGCAGCAGTTAGAGCTGTAGATAGTGTAGTATTTAGTGTAGTACAAAGTGTATTTGTATACGTATTAGTAGTGTAGTATATAGCGAAATAGATCATGTAGTAAGATTGTTAATACTTTCTAGTGTACATCAGTGTTCACCAGTGTACACTTTCTGGTGTAATGTAGCAAGGCATGGGAAATGAGACGGTTGCTACACAGTATTTTCAATGATAACATAACACACTATAATATGACATACTATTTTACTGCTATGACAATAAGCTGTTTAAACAATCACCTGGAACAATCACCAGGTACAATCACCGGGAACGCATGAATAGCAGCAATAAAAAGCAACACAAAAAACAATAATGTAATTATTGAATCCAAATATAGCTATATGTAAACTGAGGTCAGAAAAATATCGCTCCATTTAGGAGTCAGGGCTGGCACAAAACAGTTACAAGTACAATGAGTACATAATATATAAGAAACTTTGAGAAGCACTGTATAGATATTCGTATATTTAGAAATTACACAATTAAATCTGCCAATAACACATAAATGCTAACATGAGTAACAGAGACCAATAATAGTAGCTAGAATTAATAACAAACTAGCAAATGTTTTTGTGTACCTGTACTGATCTGTGTATAAATTTTGAGTCGTCTTTGAGGCAGAGGACATGGTTGTGCACTCTAGGTCTTAATCGGTGAATGGAGTGGAAACGGAGTAGGACTTGTAAAGGTAAGACTTGGTAAAGAACACTCTTGGGGTTGTGTCACTTGTGTGAAATGGAGAAAAGCAGTCTTGGATATGCTATGTTTGCAAGTTCAGATACTGTTGGGAAGGATTATTCTAAGTGACTTAGGCGTTTAGCTCTTCTGCATAGATGGAATGCAATCGATATTTTCCGCCCAGTGTAATGACGTTGTAAAGCGTCGAACGCTTTGCTCCGCGACTAGGGGAGCTCATGACTCTACGGGTTGGCTTGTCTTCCAGGCAACGGCGTGCTTTCTCGGTTGCAGGTCCCTTCATCCGGAATGACCTCCCGTCGGACCTGCGCTTGTTGCCTACCAATAAACCCGGGTTTCATAAATGACTCGGAGTCTTTTTCTCTTTTTCCGTGGCTGTGCTGGGATTGCTTCTGAGTAGATTTCTTCAAGGTACAATAATATATTAGTTGAAGTTCCCAGAACTAATGAATAAGTAGCCGTGTGTTGGTGAAGTGTAGCTTTAGTTAATGCGCAGTTTGTAGTCTAGTGTATGCTATGGCTTCGTTTGCTGTTGCTTAGCGATACGCAATACGATGTGAGAGCGAGACTGACACAGAGACAGACAAGCAGAAAGAGACAGTCAGACAGACAGACAGACAGATAGAAAGGCAGACAGAGACAGATGCAAACACAGACACAGACAAAGAGGCATAAGTCGAGACAGACAGATATACAGACATGGAGACACAGACACAGACAGACGGAGACAGAGATAGAAACAGAAACAGAGCCAGAGATTGAGCCATTGACTAAGACAGACACATACACATACACAGACAAAGAGACAGAGTGCCAGAGACAGACCTATAGACGAAGTCAACCGATCGGGTGACTTGCGATTAACATAGCAATAACCATAGCAATGGTATAATTTCGTCGAGTCGTCACGCGAACCCTCCGCTTCGACGGAACCAGCGCTCGTTTCCTAAACGCCTGCTGATTAATATTTCCACCGAGAAGCAGCAGCGCCTGCATGTCCTCCCGTAAACACTCTCCCCGATCCCGGGACCAGAAGCACGCACGCCTAGCGATCCTCTTCGACGGGTAAACATCGAAGAGGGTAATGGATTCACCAGCGTCTGAAGTTCTGAACTCGGCGATGACGCATTCTGGCCGGTGACGTCACTTTACTGACGTCATCGTGACGTACTTTCCGGTCGGAAACTGTTGCGTTAGAAGACGCCAAGACGCAGAGTTATTACTGCACGTAAAACATCCGGACCGAATGGAAACATTGAAGTCTTGAATCGCCCGTATCGAGTTTACAGCTCCACTGATTTGCGGAGAGCTTTCAGTCACTGTCAATAGGAAGTAGCTGTTAAGTCGAGGTTAAGCCTATTTTTGCAGACGGTTGTGGGTCTACATAAGGCTATATTTAGCGTTCTTTAGTCTTAGATACCATACGATTGATTATTAGCCGTTGGGCTTGTAGTTTCCACAGACCTCGTTTGCCATCATTGTACGTTTATAAAGCGCTAATAAACAATGACGAAACACTAATCGATGGAGTGACGTATTTTGACTTCGACAGACGGAGCGGGAGCAACTGACAAGAAAGGCCAGTTGGATGTCTGTTTTTTTAACTGAAGAGGTCTGAAATTTTTGGGGCCAAAGAGGTCCACCGTCTCAGTTTCTTGACTCTGCACACCATGTCTTTTTCATTGTTCTATGCCTCCCCAACAGTTTCTTATCCATTATTGTGCCCCCTCCCCTATACAGCTCCAGGGGCGTCCAGATAGGGGGTACGCAGGCAAATGCCTCCAATCTGGGGTAAGGGGATAATTTTTTAGTCTTAGAGGGATATCTTACCTTCCTGACCCCAGGTACCGAGGGGTTTGCCTCCATCACTCAGAGGGGATTGACGCCTTTGTACAGCTGCATTGATGTTATCCATTACTGCACCCCCACCCATATACAGCTGCATTGATGTTATTACTTAACCTCGATGTCGCATTTATGCTCTCGATCCCATTTCAGGCGAACGTGAACATCACAAGAGGTAACAACGACATGGAATCGGGCGGCTACGAAAGAGGACCAATCTTCGACAGTTACACGACCTGGCCATCACCAGCGTCAGTCTCAGACGACATCACCACCACCTCTCTACCGACGACCAGCCGGGCAGAACTATACGTTGTCATGGTGATCCTCATTCTCCTCAGCCTCACGGGTACAGCGGGCAACGCCCTCGTGATGTACGTCTTCTCGCAGAAGAAGGACAAGCTCGTTTCGACCCTCTTCATCCTGGTACTCGCCCTCGTCGACTTTGTCACCTGCCTCGTGGTCATACCCTACACCATTTACGTGGAGTTCGTCGAGTTCAAGGTCGACTCCGACCTCGTCTGCAAGCTCTACCAGTTCCTCATCACGTCCAACATCCCCTTCTCCGCGTTCATCATGGTTGCCATCGCCGTGGATCGCTACCTCTGCATCTGCCACCCCTTCCTCCAGGCCATGACCGTCCTCCGCGCCAAGCTGGCCGTTGCCGTACTCGCCCTACTGGCAGCGGGTATCGGCGTCTGCGTGTCCCTGATGTACGGCGTGTACCGCCTCCAGGATGGGTCGTCGCCCATCGAGGCGGGCAATGGGTCCCTCCCCTTGTCCGTCGACACCGTGCACCCATCGACCGACGGAGGGTCCTTCGACGCCGTCTACGGTGACTTTGAAGAAGACACGAGCGCCTACCCGGCTTTCGCAAGGCATTCTGAAGGACCGGATGTGGAGAGCAATGCAAACAGGTACTTGACTGAGTTCTGGTGGGTTCATTTTGTGTCTTCTACAATTTCTATCAAAAGCGTCACCGTCTGTGGGGTTCGACAACGGCGTGACATACATATTCTATACAAGCGTACATAAATTAGGGCGTAACTGGAAATCGCCTCGGACATTTGCCTCGGCCGATTATCCCGTTCTTCGGGACTATTCGGAAGTATTCGCCTCGGCAAATATTACACAAAAAAATAGTTAAAAATAGAAAAATATTTAATAATTTTTTCATAAAGATCTAACAATCTAAAAACGAATTATTTTAATTTTAAGCCTTATTAGTAGTTATTACGTGCACAAACATTTATTTTGCTAATAACGGCGAAAGTCAAAAGTGTTAAGCTTCCCTGTGGGTTGTGCTCGCCGGACGAGAGTTGCCACTACTATTTGGTTGATATCCGGATCCGGCAAATAGTGCCTCCAAATACTCGGATTCAGGACTCGGTGGAAATTGTCTACTCGGTTATGCCCTAACATAAATATATGTACATATATATATATATACAATTGTACCTACATACGCTTATACATAGGTGCATATGCAAGTTTGTGAGAAGAACATTCTTCATTAGATTACCAGCAAGCGAACTGTAGTTTACAGATATACGTAGTATGCCCATATACATAATTGTGTGTATGCGTTAATTCACTCTAGCTCAACCATTGACGTCCTTATCACATGTAATAAAACTAACGGCCACTCACAAAAATTGTTGAATGTGCCGACGTCGAATTTGTGAAAAGTACAATTATTTACTACAATAAGAACAATTTACACAAGAGAGAGAGCTAAGTCGTTGAAATCACGCATAAGATGCCAATATGCAGAAAATAACATTTCAGTCTTTAATACTACTCATCACAAAAAACAAGTAAAACAGTTTATAGAGGCAGAACTTGATAAATGAAGCGATATAACCAGAGTTATATTATGTTTGACGATGCTTTCTTAGTAGAAGCCGACGAATGATGTATAATGATTAGGTCCTAACGACAAAGTCATCAATGGCGTTGATCTTCGTATTATTTGTATTATTAGCTCTTTTATTATTTCTCCAACTATTTTCTTAAACTATTCATCCACCAATTCCTCCAACTATATTTTCAATTACAGGTATTTCTCTTACTAGTTCTTTAAACATTTATCCAGCAAATTTTCAAACAACTTCTGAAACGATTTCTCCAAATAAATCTCCAACCATTTCTCTAAAAGATCTCCAACTATTTCTCCAACTAAATCTCCAACTAAATCTCCAACTATTTCTCCAATTGAGTCACCAATTATTATTTCCCCACCCATTTCTCCAATCACTTCTCCAGCTAAAACTAAATCTTGAGCTGCACGTCATTTCCAGGTACGTCCTGGTAGTCTACACCGGTTTATGTGCACCGAACGAGCTCGTCGTCAGCACACTGTTCCAATCCGCGTTCCAGAAGTGCTACACAGCCCTCTACCTGTTATGTCTCATCGTCGTCGCCGTGCTCTACGTTCTCATCTATCGGTCCGTGCTCGCCAGGCGCACCCGACGCCAGAACGCCAAGAGCAAAAGCCTCTCCCTCGTCCTCTCAACGGGACCGTGTCGCCGCCAGTGCTGCCCAGACGGGGAAGACACTCTCTTCACGACCGTCGAGGTTGAAGGACCCACTGAGCCTCAGCGCAACGGCAGGCAGCAGGGGAAGGTCCGAGGCAGGGACGATCGCGCCCAGGCCCGTGCGTCGATCTCTATTGCCACGAAACGCGACCTGAACAGGATGGCGAATCTGAAGACCGCGGCTATGTTGTTCGTCGTGACGGTAGTTTTCGTCGTGACATTCCTGCCTGCGTTTCTCATGGCGCTGCAGCTGATACCCGAGAACATGACAATTTTTTACATGTACTTCGCCAACAACGTCGCCAATCCGGTCATCTATTCGTTCATGAACAAGAACTTCAGAGACGACACAAAGCGAGTCCTGTGCCGTTGACGAGCTGGAGCCTTTCCGAATCTGTACCGTGTTACATCCATCTCTTTGCTTGGACATACCACGCAACGCTGTCTTCAGTATATCTTCGTGAAGCTGCACGAAAGGCTTTCTGCGATCTGTTAATCTGGAGTTTTCCTAAGGAACCGTGTTACATTCGACTATACCTACGTAAAGTCAACTATTTCTCCAGTTAACAGAATCTCTTTTTAACGAAACGTGGCGAGTTTTGGGCTCCTGCACAGGTTGATCTTCAAGAAGAACCGTGATACTCAAGATTCCCTAGAGGCTACCGTTCCAACCCAGTGTGCAGTTAACACAGTCTCTCCTCGACGAAGCGTGACTAGCCTTGAACATCCATCCAGCTTGAACTTGCTGACGAACCGAAGGCCTAATAGGCGAGTCTCAATGTTGACGCCGCGCCAACGCAATCCTCATTCATAACAGACTCTCCGTGAAGAATCCTGAAAAGTTCTGAAGCATGAAAGTTCCAAAGCACCGTTTTGACGTACAACTCTCTCCATGCACAGCTCGTCCAACGACATCTGTGGACATCGAAATCTCTTCCTGAAAGCTCGCGGAAGACTGCCCAGTTATCACAGAAAGAGTAAAACGTGTTTACGATACGTTGTAATTTCAGTTTGGCGACATTGCATGATGACAGGGATCAGTTCCGTCGCCCTCCTCCTTTATCCAGGTTTGCGACTGGCACTTCCAAAGTGCGAACAGTGGCGTAGTTTATGCGGTACGATTAACCTTTGTAGTCTTCACCATCTTTTGGCGGCAAACATTGAGGTTGAATCCCTCATGGTCTCACCTATGAAGCACAGGTCAGAACTGGGAACGTTCCTCTCAGGCTTCCTACTTTCAACCGGTATCGTCTAAACTCATTGTTTTTCTGGGTATATCAAACGCGGACTACAGAGTTTAGGTCATCACCTGTAATAAGACGATGCAGATAAGTGTCTCCACCTACCGTCAGCTACCGGTGTAACAGATAAAACCAAATTAATGGGCTTGACAGATTGAACCAAACTAGAAAACAGTTGATTGTTTGCACAGATACAGGAAACAATTATTGCATGATTTAACCGATTGAGGTGCATGACAATTAATTGAACCGAAACAGTTTGGCGTAGACGGAAGAATTTGCCCACACTGCTATTTAGTCGCAGTTGGGAGTCTCTTCGATGTTTTTGAAATGGCGCTATATAAATACGAGATTACATTAATGTCACTTGAAAGAAACTCTGTAAAGCAAACTCGTGTATTATATCTTTATAAGAAGGCATGAAAGGACCTTATCTTGCGTGTAATTATATATATGTATATATATATACACTATACATGACAATACATATTCTTGTGTACGTTTATCGCGATTTCATGTTACGATATATCGTATTGATAAGATACCGACCACACACGTATATGTAAATACGAAATGGATTAGTCTTTCACGCATGCAGTTAGTCATTAGATAGTGTCGTTAAATAAATGCGCACCAATAAAAATAAATTAATAGTAGTAGCAGTAGTGGAGTAGTTGTAGTAGTAGTAATAATAATAATAATAATAATAATAATAATAATAATAATAACGAAGGCCTAGTCTTTTTATTTGACCTTGGACAAAAACTCAGTATGGTCCCGGGGACCCACGAGAAACTTCTTTTCGCTACCAACGAATCTCGTTAACTACGCAACGTTTTAACGCTGTTGCGCATGCGCAGAGGTCTTCATGCGCTAGAATTTGTATGGGTTCGGCCGCAGAAGTAAAATTCTTGCTTGTTTTTGGGCCGAATTTTTGGCCGCAGAAGATTTATCCTTTTTAAAAAATGAGGACAACCTTGGCATCCTTTAAAGCCGCTGGAAAAATTCCGCTATCACAAGAACAATATATAATTTTCATCAGCGAGGTAAGCTAATTATCATGATGGATGGATCTACGATAAAAAAAGCTTATAATGATGCATTTTATTACTCCACCAAGCCCACCAGTAAGCATAAAATAATACGCAAGCCCTGGATGACATCTGGCCTACTCAAGGCCTGTAAAACCAAATAAAAAAGAAAAACTGCACCTCAAATGGATTCGATTCCCAACATCGTTAAATGAACGTTATTACAAAAACTTTGGAAATAAACTTAAGAAACTTAAGACGGCAGCAGAGAGAAGCTATCTGCAAACGAAGTTGACGAAATTGAGCTTAATAAACTAATTTACTGGCGTAGCGCCTACTTTTGCAAAAAACCTTCCACCCTCCACCCTTCAACCGCTTAGTTACTTAAATACCCTGAACTGTGCATTATTTGGACTTACCGAAAAATCAGTTGAAAAATATAAGTGATTGGAAATTCACTTAAACCATCGCGATGATTAATAACATTAATAATAGAGGCTAATAACAATAATAGTAATAATAATAATAAATATGTTATAATAATAATGATGATGATGACAATAATAATGATGATAATAATAATAATAATAATAATTATTATTATTATTACTATTATAACAATAATGATGATGATGACGATTGACGATGATGATGCTGATGATGATGTTGACGATGATTATGATGATGTTGATGATGATGATGATGATGATGATGGTGGTGATGGTGGTGGTGGTGGTGGCGGTGGTGGCGGTGGTGATGATTATGATGATGATGATGATGATGATGATTATGGTGATGATGATGACGACGACGATGACGATGACGATGACGATGACGATGACGACGACGACGATGACGGCGACGATGATGATGATAATAATAATAATACTATTAATAAAAGAAGAGACCATAATATGGCCACCCAGACCGAGCTTGATATCCCGCCCGAAAATTCGGTTGAAAGTCCGGCGCCGTAAACATTGTAAAATCGTCGCACTTTCTTCATGATAGTCGTCGGATCTATCGGTGAATAAAATACGAAACGATTTGACCCCAAAGACATCAGTTACCAGATTCCGCAGAGAAATAGGATTTATAGGATTTCATTGAAATTTACGATTCCATGGGGACCTCGTTTGACCGAAACATACCAACCAAATGGGGAGAAAGGGTGACTGAGGACAGTCAGACTTGGCGAATGCCGAGAAAAAACCCCAGGGAGATCAAAATTTATGTTATCGGGACAAAATGAACAGGTGGTTGTGACAGCAACAAGGAATTGTTCGTTCAGCTAGTTTGCAAACCAAACAAGAAGAGAGTGAGAGAGAGAGAGAGAGAGAGAGAAAGAGCGACAGAGAGTGAAAGAGATATATATATATATATATATATATATGATATATATATATATATATATCACCCTCTCTCTTTTCTCCTCTCTTTATATATAAAAATATATATGTATCATCTGTTGATATATATATATATATATATATATATATATAGAGAGAGAGAGAGAGAGAGAGAGAGAGAGGAAGAGAAAGAGAGAAGAAAATAGACGAGGAGATATGGAGTGACAGAGATAAATGAATGAAGTCAGGGACAGTCACTGTGTGATCCAACAGAAGCATTACTCCATCAGTCATGAACCAAACAAGACGCGAGAGAGAGAGAAACAGAGCGAAACAGAGAGAGAGAGAGAGACAGGTAGAGAGGATAAAAAGGGAGATGTAGTAACAGAGAGAGAGAGAGAGAGAGAGAGAGAGATGAAGACAGAGATAGTCACTGCAAGATCCAAGTACGTGTTGCCAAAGGTAGTCGTGCGTGAGAATCTGGCTTCCTGCCTCCTCTGTTGGTCTTCCGTTTCATCGTCTGTCATCCCAGAAAGTGCTGCGTCGTTGCAACGGTGTCCTGGCGCGTGCTGTCTCTGCTGCAGACCTGCTCGAGATTAGAAGAGACGTACGAAAGATCATACGCACCACTGGCAGGGATGTGGTCTCGAGACCGCGGTCTTGGTCTCGAGACGGTCACGAGACCGGAAAACTGCGATCTCGGTCTTGGTCTCGAGGTATTGGTCTCCTGCCCAACACTATCCACTGGAGTCAGTACGTGGTGTCAACAGTCCTCTCAGATAACCACAGATGACGACAAGTCAATAACTATGTCGAAGCCATTTGTAGGTTGGACGCCTTCCAGAGGATTTTTTTAACCCATTCTTGGATAAAGCAGTAATAATTATGATACTTAATAATATCTTGGGTTAATTTCAAATATTTGACTTCTTCAACGCCAACGCCTAGCGAAAGGCCAGTGGTTTAGAATAGTGGAAACAATCCGGAGTGCGTTCCGGTTAATACTATTTGGCCGGATAGCGTGATCCGATAGTGTCATCGTATTTATGACCCATGACACGACAAAGGTAACAATCAACGCCAATACAATTACGGAACTCCTCCACTGCGGCATTGAGGCAGCCTGCATACAGAAGGGACGACGATTATGATCTTTGTTATCTCACAATGTCGTTAAACTGCAACTACCATCCCTTATACAGTTGCATTCGAGCGATGAAATTCCATAGCTTTAAGGTCTTACATAGACTCTCTATAGTCGAGTCTCTTAAAAAGAAGGAGACCCCAATCTTGTTCTGCCACCTAGCGAATCCATGTGCCGACAGCCTGCTGCTCAAATCAGTATACAATGCGTAATACGTATGCTACAGCTGCGTATCTATACGGACCAGAGAGCGACATGCCATCCAGTACCCCACCCATTTCTCCTCCCACCCAGGAATGGCCTCACAGTACTGATGAATAGACATAAACCGTAAATCAGAAAATTATTTTCTTCAACGTATTGGGTGAAGGCATTTTCATCTCTAGCGCGGCCTTTTATTGACAAATCAAGTTAGTAATAAAATTAGTTACCGATGTAAATGGCTGCGTTTTAAGATCCACAATAGCCAGCAATTAGATACAATAAACTTTGAAACTTTGTTTGTTATAGATGTTTGCAAGTCAAATCAAAATCAAGTCACAAAACAATTTTGTTGTTCATCAAATCAGATCATGGTATTACCATATAAGTTTATATTAATTCAAATACTTCAAATAATTTCAAATACTACCAGTGATTACATTAACTACCGTTAGCATTTGTGACGTCTACATACCAAACCTTTATTAGCATCCGCCAAAGAACGAATATATTGACTTCCTTTTGGCAAGAGGTATGACGTTATAAGATCGATCTTCTTCTAGGATGATTCTGTACATGCATGTAGTTATGCGGCTGGGGTTAAGGATAGTTTCATCGCTCGCGTTTTCTTACTGTTCCTCCTCTTCCCCTATTTGTTCTGCACTTTCTTCTTTATAGTATTGTCTGCATTCTTTTTATTTGTGAACCATTTCCTCGCGATCTTGATAGTCTAGGTCTAGTTGTAAGCGTCACAAATCTCTCCTTCCTATCCGTCATCAACCGAGAAATAAAATATCCAGAAACTACACGACTAATAATGATAATAATAATAATAATAATGATAATGATAATGATAATAATAATAATAATAATAATAATAATAATAATAATAATAATAATAATAATAATATTAACAACAACGACAACAATAATAATGATAATAATAATAATAATAATAATAATTGCATCATTATATATATATATGCATGGGTACGTACATGGATTCATACACACAGTCATGCCTAAGTACATCCATGCATGTATACAATTACATGCATACTGTATATACATACATGGATGCAGTACACTGCCTAAAGTGTCTGTCTTTTCTCACAACACTTCTTCAGGAGAGTAACACGTAAAACAATCCACGCTTTTAAAAAAACGACCTTCTGGCATTTCGTCGCTCTCTGCTGGTCGCTGTTGCTCGCACTCCAGTGCACAGCTATTTGCATTCGCTTAAGCGGGGCTTAGGAATCGAATCCGCCTGAAAGCATACCCCTAGCAGATGGTTGAAACGCGCAAATCTCCATTTCGTTCTTGCATTTAAATGTTGACTGTTCCTCTCGTCAGTCTGCGCTGTCACACCCGCTCTAGTTACCTCTCACTTGGTCGGTAGGTGGAAGTGGGTGGTTGTGTGTGTGTGTGTGTGTGTATACATCGGTGCTCTCATAGTGTCCGCTATATCTGCCTTACTGTCATGACCATATGTGTACACACATTGATACATTCATATATACTGCAATGTGAACAAACCTGCATACAAAGTTACAAACACATACATGTATAAACGGCACCCCGACAAAAGAGCGTCGCGAAAAATGAACACTCAACAAATGAGCACCCAACAAAAGAACACCCGACAAAAGAGCGCCAGACAAAAGAGCGCCAGACAAAATCTGTATTGGCAAATTCTGAGCATCAATTATTGAGCTTAATTAGGAGAATGCTTTAACTAGGAGCTGGACTGATGAGACTAATTCTGTCTAACTAGTGGCCTGAATGATGAAGAGAATGCCGTTCAAATGGATGCGGGATAGGTGGAAAGAACCATGTTTAACTAGCTATGAAGCTGGATTGATGGGAGGTATTGTGCAATCCAGCTTCCACTTATACATGATTCTTGTCATATCAATCCAGTTCCCCTTTCTAAGGGAATTTTTTTCATCGATCCCGCGTTTTGTTTAACAACATTTCGTTCCTCGATCCAGCATCTAATTAAATGAGATTCACTTAATTAATCCAGCTTCCAATTGAGTCATAATTCTTTTCATCAGTCCATTGCAGATTCTTTTTCAAATTGCCTGCTCGCTTTTTCGGGCGCTTTTTTGTCGGGCGCTCTTTTGTCGGGCGCTCTTTTGTCGGCGCTCTTTTGTCAGGCGCTCTTTTGACGGGTCACGCATGCAAACATGAATACTTGGAGATTACTATTACGACTATATACAGCTATTCATACATGCCTACATACAGATAGTTATATTCCCCTCTGTCTGATGCTCACTCTGTTTATCTCTCTCTCGCTCGCTACATCGCTGTCTCTTAATCTCCCTCTCTCTCGCCGTCTCCTCTCCTTCTCCCATTCATTTCATCTCTCCCTCTATGCTTCTCTTCTCCTCGCCCTCTCTCTCTCCATTTCACTTTCCCTCTCACTGTCCGTCTCCGTCTCCGTCTCAGTCTCCGTCTCCGTCTCCTTCTGCCTCTGCCTCTGCCCTCCTATGCTCGTCCTTTCGTCTCTCTCTCTCTCTCTCTCTCTCTCTCTCTCTCTCTCTCTCTCTCTCTCTGTCTCTCTCTCTCTCTCTCCATTTTGATCCTGTATCCTTACTTATTTCCCACCCATCGTAACCTCCAACGAGAGCAGGAATCGTCGTGGTGAAGTCCCATCTGTTGAAATCCCTCTGCGGCTCATCGCGTCGGAAGGGATGCCTTTCGAATCCGGATGATCAGCCACGCAGCCTCCGCAGCCGTCCAACCGCATGTCCATCCTCCGTCGCTCAGGCAACGGGTGTGGAGCAGCTGCAGCAGTATGGTCGGGTGCCAAACAGACATGCGAGGAGAGGAGGAGTAGGAGGTGGACAGGCAGAGAGAGGGAGAGAAAGCGAGAGAGAGAGAGAAAGAGAGAGAGAGAGAGATAACGAGAGAGAGAGAGAGAGAGAGACAGAAAGAGTAAGAGACAGAGAGAGAAGAGACAGAAAGTGTGAGACAGTGAGAGTGAGACAGGCACGGACAAAGAGAGAGGGAGAGAGATACAGACAGAGACAAGAACATCGACAGAAGAGTGAAAGAGGCTGAGACAGAGACATTGACAGATACGAAGAGATTGGGGGAGAGAGACCGACAGACATGCACTGACAATGATAGAGACTGAGAAAGAGACTGAGAGAGAGGGGAGAGAGAGAAAGGGAGCGTGAGAGAGAGAGGGAGGAAGAGTGAGAGAGAGAGACAGAGAGAGAGAGAGAGAGAGAGAGACGGTCATCATCGTCGTTGAAACAGAATTATCTATGCTGTGGAGGATCGAAGCCATCGAAAAATGTGACACGGGCGACGGAGTCAGAAGCCTAGAGAGAGAGACTGACATAATGATCTGACAGGTGGGTGCATAAAAGGCACGGGTTACTAGGGGTGCCGCAAATAGAGCATCTTCGTAATTATGCATGAATGTCTATATGCCTGTTTTTGTAGGCATGAATGTGTATGTATGTGTGTCAGTGTTGTATGCAAGACTTCAAACTTCAAGACCAAGACGAGACCGAGACAGTGAGGTGCCCAGACCGAGACCGAGACCGAGACAGTGAAGTACCAAGACCGAGACCGAGACACTAGGTGGTTCAAGACAGTACGACACAGTAAAAGTCAAGTGATCTTGTCTTAAAATGCTGTAAGATGCTAACTAATGTCTCAGTTCGGGAATAATGTTTATTTGTAATTTCAATTTGAAACTTATAATGTATATAGTACAAATTCCTGAGAACAGTTTTTATATTGCCGCGCAAGATTTTAAGACAGTTCACGCGAAATACATCGAGACCACTTGTTCGAGACAGAATAAGGCATTCACTTCAAGACAGTTTCTAAAAATTCCAGACACTACCTCGAGACCGAGACAGCAGGCTTCTGAGACCGAGACAGAGACACTAAAAAAAGTGTCTCGAGACGTCTCGAGACCGAAACACTGTCTCAAGACCATACAACTCTGATGTATGTATGCAGGTATATGTTTCTATATTTATGTATGTATGTATGTGTTTATGTGTGTATGTACGTGTGTATCTTAACTCGACATCCTATGACCCTCCTTTTGAACACACAAATACTCTATTGTTTTCCATTCAATGTACCGCATCCCACGTTTGGAATCTTCTCCCAACATATATTCAACACAAGCCAAATATTAGATTATTTAAAAATAAACTACGCCTCTATTTGCTTGAAGACAACTCTAAGTATTGAATGCTTGTATTTCTGTCTATTCAGTCGATGCAATAAGCCCTTAGTTAAGGCCCTAGTTAGGATTAATTTATATCCAGAGTTGTATGGTCTCGAGACAGTGTCTCGGTCTCGAAACGTCTCGAGACACTTTTTTAGTGTCTCGGTCTCGGAGGCCTGCTGTCTCGGTCTCGATCTCAGTCTCGAGGTAGTGTCTGGAATTTTTAGAAACTGTCTTGAAGTGAATGCCTTATTCTGTCTCGAACAAGTGGTCTCGATATGTTTCGCGTGAACTGTCCTTAAATCTTGCGCGGCAATATAAAAACTGTTCTCAGGAATTTGTACTATATACATTATAAGTTTCAAATTGAAATTACAAATAAACATTATTCCCAAAAACTTAGACATTAGCATTTTACAGCATTTTAAGACAAGATCACTTGACTTTTACTGTCTCGTACTGTCTTGAACCTAGTGTCTCGGTCTTGGTACCTCACTGTCCCGGTCTCGGTCTGGGCACCTCACTGTCTCGGTCTCGTCTTGGTCTTGAAGTTTGAATCTTGCATACAACGCTGCTTATATCTATTTTGCTTAAATGATATGTGAATGTTATTAATAATTGGTAAGGCCTACCCATTACCAGCTTATAAGTTATACATAGGAGCCTCTGGTTAGCGGGGTCTATGACCCCTTTAGGTTCCCCTGTGTAACCAGAATATTCATTTATGTTAACTTGTTGCTTGTCATTTTCTCATGTTTATTTGGTTACCAAATAAAATTAAAAATTGAATTCTATCTATGTATGCATGTTTTCCATTTTTTATGTATGTATGTATGTATGTATGTATGTATGTATGTATGTATGTATGTATGTATGTATGTATGTGCGCACATGTTGATGATGGTGATGTTTGATAAAGATATATGCACGAGCATGAGTGCATTATGTATGCCTATAGATGTATTATGTTTATCGCATGGTTAATTACACATAGGGCGACAGAAAATTTCGTTCACCGTTTTCAAACTTAAATATCTCGAGCAAAATTATTCGGCTCAAATCTCTATATATAAAGAGAGGATTCTGTGTGTACTTCTGTATGTCTGTCCGGCTTATCATCTGCACAGTTTTAGAGCCATTGACTCGAAATCTTCACCGTTGGCTCGGGGAACACCTGAAACACGCAGTCAAGTGGTTAGTGAAACCCGCGCAGCACTTTTCCTCGTCTTCGGGGGCAAAAACCTGTCTCATGACTCCCCCCAAGGTAAGTTTCCTTTTCAGTCGTTAGGATCATGTCTACGAAACACCTCCTGTACATTTGCCGACATGTGCACGTGATATCTGTTTGCCACACCTATTCTTCTTTTACGGTTTGGAAGATATCATACAGTTAGCAGTAGTTGGCCATCGTATACACAGTGGGTATGTACTTTGTACGCATCAGTGTCTTTACACAATTCCATTTATGCATTTCCACACTTTTACTGCTATTCACTTGAAACCTTCGCTGTTCGCTCGGAGAGCACCTGGGACACCCAACAGAGGAGTTGGTGAACACCGCCGACGCCGTCTTCCTGCTCTTCACTGCCAAAAACCTGTCTCAACTCGTGCAACGACGGGTTCCCCAGCGAGTATATTATAACCCAAAAAGTTTTTAATTCGAACGTACGTTAGATGACGTGAGTGTACACCGCGGCGCGCGTAGTGCATTTTCGACTAGTGCATGCCTGGATATATATAAATGACGTTACCATTACTCACGACGCTTAATTGATATAGGAGCATCAACACTGGACTGTGGGAGACTGGTCAAATGTTTTGTTCACCGATGAGTCGCCGTTTAATGTGTTTTATGTACCGAATGCACAAAAGATACAATTTGGGTTTCATAGGAGAACGACCCGTCTGTTCCACAGATGAAGCTTATAGTTAGTCAGTGATGATGTAGGGTGGGATGACGGCCAAGGGTCTTACAAGCCTTCACTTTGTGCCAAATAGTACCAGACTGAACTCGCAGTACCACCTTACATACATTCTCGAAAGTTATTTGTTGACAAGGATCTTGGAGTATTTCAGCAGATGCGAGCTGTCATACATCAGTCGCGAATGAGGCAAAAGATTGGCCACCAAAGCTCTCCAGATCTCTCATATTGTGAACTTGTGGAGTGTTTTGTCTCTCAGCGTTTTAAAGGCTCCTGAGCTCAAACGTCGCCTCCAATGAGTGTTAGATCGATAGAAGGTGGGACACTTCAGTCGCTGACAGGCACACGGACATACAGAAAACACAGAAACAGACACAGACACCGTTTGACACATACAGGCAGACACACAAAGACAAACGCACAGATACAAAGACTAACACACACAGGTATAGGCACATAACAAACATCCAGTCTTTGCCGCATAGAGTCCGTGTTGTCATTAAGTAGGAAAAAATGCTATACAATAGTAGCCTACGTTTGTAAGACCTAGGTAACAATATTATGTTATCGTCTACTAGACCAAATATTTAGTTCTACAGGGATTTAATAATAAAAAATATATCGCATTGCAGTTTTGTCCGGAAAACTGGTCCTCTTTAATTTTGTCAATATATATATAATGGCAACCAAGGACTTGATCAAAGCCAAAGTTGTACCAACAATGCCGTACCAATGGGGACCAGCGGGGCCTAGGCCCATGGCGCAAATGTGAAAAATTTCAGGATAGAATAACTTATTATTCCTTAAATTTCACTATTCTCAAAATGTGGGGGCGTCAGATTGATGCTAAGCACAGGGCGTAATTATAGCTTGGTACGGTCTTGTGTACCAGTATCTTTCATTTGACATGTGTAGGCCTATGCACTGACAAAATAATCAGAAACAAATATGAAGCCCTTACTGAGAAAACGCATTTTGAAAACGGTGAACAAACTTTTGTGTCACCCTATGTATATATATATACATATACTTATACGTAAGCATACATTTATCATGTTTGTTATTACTGCGTGTTGGGACGTTTGATCTATTGGAATAGATTGAGGAGAATGTTTGTCCGGAGACGTTTTGTTATTAGTCCTGAGACAGCGGACATGAATCAACCTGGAACAAGCCATTCGCGCTGTGCAAATAAAGCAACATCGGAGACCAACTTACAGTATCATGTGACTGCTTGAGCGAATAAAAATCCCGCTTCAGTAACTTGACTGCTGTAACAGACATCTTTATTTATGGATTCAGGAATGAAGAAGAACTACTTTGCCATTTTGAGGTTTCACAATCGGAGAAAATCTTTGATACATGGATAAATTTTGATAAAATGAGAAACAATTCTTTACCAAAATATAATATTCATCTACGGAGTCCGTGTCTTTGCAATACTGAATATTCATAAATGAGGAACAACCCACTTACACGTTAAACCAGTGGTTCTCAGCCTGTGGGTCGCGACCCCACGATTATCGCCTGACGATTTGCATTATCCAGAGATAGACTGGAAATGTCAGGAATTTGAAATGAAATACAATTGCCAAAGTAGTTTCTCATATTTAAAAATTATGTATTCATATTTGATTATTACACCAAGTGCTACACTATTGCGACTTAAATTAGTCTGTTGGGCCTACTTATTTCTTGTACCGCGATTCATTTAATAAAATCACCACCAGCAAAGTATAACATTTTCTGTAAATTAATGATTGATCATGCTGTTATGAATGAGGTGCATTCAAACTGCAAGAAGTGAAATGAATGGTGGTATAAACGCGGTGACGGCTGCAACCCAATAAATCCTATAATTTGGGTCGCCACAACTTCGGAGATTTTATCAGGGGGTCGCAGAACTAAAAAGGTTGGGAACCGCTGCTTTAAACTAACGAAAAGAATTGCAATACCAACGATTTTTAAAACGGATTGCAGCGTTGCTTTTAGATGCGCTGCATCTTACTTGTTTAATCTCTCGCGCCCAGTGTCCAACGTTGCAGCGTGTCGGGAGTTTCGCTCAGCGACGAGGAATGAGCTTCTGATTGATAATAACAATGATATTCGTTTAATTTAAAACTGACAAACCGTAGCAAAAATCAACCTTTTGGGTGGAATGGGTCTCGAACTCGGTTCCTCAGCTCTGGGCCCCAGTGTGTTCACCACTACTCAACTACTCAAGAAGTGAAATGAATGGTGGCACAAACGCGGTGACGGCTGCAACCCAATAAATTTTACAATTGGGGTCGCCATAACTTCGGAGATTTTATCAGTTAACTATCGGCAGCCATGCAAGGAGCTCACTGCGTTACCCATCTAATTTAACCAACACCGACGCCTAGCGAAAGAAGGACCAGTCAAACTATCGCGATCATGGCAAAACCTTAGAGCACGTGCCCCAGGCTGACCGCATTCCAGAATGAAGGCGACCTTGTAGATGTAAGAAACAAACGCCCTCTCGTATGAATGGAACAACAATCTGACGGCGTAACAGATTTTTCCTCGTAATCTGTCGGATAAACTGCAATCCGCAGGTGTCGACACAACCCGATAATACAATATAGCTAAGACGGATCGCTCCATCCATCACGTTGCTCTGTGGTTGTTAACGCTGCCGCTGACACGTTTGTTTAGGCCATATTATTATTGCAACGATAGGACAAATGTTCAGCTGTCCCAAGATCTACAATAATATACATAGACAACGTACGGTACAAACGAATGAGCGTACGAAAGAATGAACGAGTGATCGAATTAGCGAACAAACGATAAACTAATGAATGAAAGAACGAATGAATGAATGAATGAACGAGCGCACGAATTATTGGACGGATGAATGAACGAATTGATGAACGAGCGAATGAAATAATGAATGACTCAACGAACAAACAAACGAACGAAAGAACGAACGAACAAACAAATGAATGATTGACTGACTGCACAAACGAAAGAACGAATGAACGAAAGAACGATTGATTGTACGAATGAAAGAGCGAATGAACGGAGAGATGCTGCCCAATATACCTTGAGTTGCGAACGCTCTCGGTCCGTGAAGAGGTCCACTGAGACCTGCCCTTCACGATCCTCTCACCGTAGAACAGAGCCAACTCAGTCTCTCCATTCCCACCATTGGAGGGATGGTGGGGATGGAGAGACCCATCAGGAACGTTCATTCCCTCGTCCAGTCATTCGGATGTACGTATTCAGTCATTCGCTCGTTCATTCGTTCGTTCGTTTTTCAGCTATTCAGTCATTCGTTCGTTTGTTTATTCAGTCATTCAGTTGTTTGTTTATTCAGTCATTCAGTTGTTTGTTTATTCAGTCATTCAGTTGTTTGTTTATTCAGTCATTCAGTTGTTTGTTTATTCAGTCATTCAGTTGTTTGTTTATTCAGTCATTCAGTTGTTTGATTATTCAGTCATTCAGTTGTTTGTTTATTCAGTCATTCGTTCATTGATTCGTCCAGTCATTTGTTTGTTCGTTAATTCGTCACGTCCAGTCATCCATTCATTTAGTCATCCGTTCATTTAGTCATCCGTTCATTTAGTCATCCGTTCATTTAGTCATCCGTTAATTCAGTCATCCGTTAATTCAGTCATCTGTTAATTCAGTCATCCGTTAATTCAGTCATTCGTTCATTCACTCATTCGTTCGTTCATGCAATCCTTCGTTTCCCTTCCTCCGCCCCTCCATCTCTCCGTCTGTCTATCCCTCCTTACCATTCACCCTCACAACAGTTCTCGTTAAGCGTTCTTTACGGCGAATGGGAGGAGCCCGTCAGAAGCCGAGAGCACCATCGCCGACGTTCGCTTGATTAACCGAAGCGCGGACGCGACCTAGTTATGCATGCATAATCCGAAGGAACGTCGCTATAAAATTCTACTCCGTTGGCAGTTTTCCTATAACTGTGCGTCCACCGGCGCCGCGGGTACCTTACCGACCCGGTCCCGTTGTTCGGTTAACGATAAGCTATTGCCCTGCGAGGTAGGGGTAGGTAAAGCACCCCCGTCCGTCCGTCTGTCCAATGCTAATGGGCTGTCGGTTTGCGTTAGTTGCCGGCCGTTGAAATCGTCCGAACTCCCAGAAAATCTCGCTTTCGCCAACAGAAAACGACGCGCAGCGCAAATGGGGATTTAGGGGCAGCGGCTCCTTGCGAAGATCTTGCCACGCGAGTTGGTCTGTTGCTCAGTCTCGTCGGAAGGGGGCGAAACGATTAGGACAGACTTGGTTGGCTGTTGCGTCGTGGAACGGGTTCCTTTCTGAGATACCCCGCAGTTGCGTTGATGACAATGTCTGCTTGGTGACATTTGGGGAGTATACGGTGTAATCCATAGTAACCATAGAAAATCCTGTCGATTCTACAAAGCGCTCAAGCTGTACCAGTCGATGGTTAGCTGAAATGAAATCGGATAAAATCTGTCTAAGTCTCTGCCTTTGTCTCTTTTTACCCTTTTTTATTTAACTTGGCTTACGTTGTCACGGACCTGAAAAATAGTTGATAGTTATCCAACGGACAACGTTGGACAACTAACTATAAATTATTTTTCAGGTATGTTCCCGTCGACCAACAGAGCTGAAATGTTGCACACATTTCAAGCTTGCATGACAATGCGATGTATCAAATTTTTGCGGACATAACTTAAAAAGTGAGGGGAAAATGACTCAAAAAGGGAGAAAAACATGACCAAAATGCACAAACTTAAATGTCGTTTAACCATTCGAACGAGTCTTCATTGACGAGCTCCACTCCGGCAAGTTTTCATCATCATAAGAGAACGTTCCGAAAAACCCATGTTTTTACTTTAACTTGTATTAGTCTGACTGTCTGTCGCTGACTGTCAATCTGCTTCTACCTTTATCTTCATTACCATAAATAGCACATACTCCAAACAGCAGCATCTTAACGCATACATTTCTTTAAAATCTTGTTTCATAATAAATTAATGATTCTACTGCACGGAAACTAAATGGGCAACTAAGAATAGTTAAAATTACCCGTTGCGTGCACGTTCTGGTTTATATGGATTGCTGCCATTTTGCATGGCATTGACATTTGACCCTTGATTCTATTTACACTCACTACCGTCTCTGTCTCTCCTTCTATCCTTCTCTCCTGTGGTATAATAACAACTGGATTATTTCCTCTACCAGCCTAAGGCTTGTTCTAATCATAAAATTACTTTCGTTTCATTCGTTATTTGACCCTGCCAGTAATACAGTATGCGCAAGCCAATTGCATCTATATGAATTCGAAGAACCATGAATTGGGCATAATGACCAATAATGAGCCAAATTAGCAGCATTGTAATTAGATAATTCGTCGCCAAACGGTTGGCTTTATTCTTCTTTCCATACTCGCCTGCTTCTCGTATTCTCCAGAACCGATTATAACTAAAGCCCGATTTGTAATACGGAGATCACTACTGTGTGAGATATCTTGAGTTGGTGTTCAGTCGTGATTCCTAAGGGTCGGACGGCCATAGAGATAGGTAGCTAGACAGCAGACAGACAGACAGACAGACAGATTGACATATAGTAAGACAGATAGACAGACAGACAGATAGGTAGACATAGAGACAGACAGATACACTGACATATAGAGAGAAAAAAATACAGACAAATGGACTGACAGAGAGGGATGGAAAAAGACAGAGAGCCGCAAATATACACAGCCTAGTCACATCTGGCGCAGTCGACAATCAAGCCGATCATTAGTCGACTACTAAGCGTTCGTGATAGGACGACGAATTAACCAGAGGACACAAATCCTCGTCTTTTGAATTCTCGCCGTCCGAGAGACGAGACTTGAACGAGACTTGGACGACCTCATATGGCGCAATTTCATCAAGTGTCAGTCCAGCCTACGAGTGTATTCATAGGCGCTACGATAATTGCTTGTCAAGGCCCCGTCTCTGCTGGAATTCACAGACCATGGATGAATGTTCAACCAGCCCCGTTGGGATAAGAACGCCACCACCTCTGGACACCAGATGCGGCACGTTCACACGAGTTCAATAATATCCGATACACTTGGGAAAGCTCTCAGATGTACGTACGCATTTATCTAATTATGTATTCATTTGTATATGTGCATGTTTTCATGTGTGTATGCATATATGTTTTTTATATGCACATATATATTAGTGAGCAAGTTTGTATGTATGTATGTATGTATGCATGCATGTATGTATGTATGTATGTATGCAAGTATGTATGTATGTATGTATGCATATATGTAAGTATGTATATATGTATGTATGTATATATGTATGTATGTATGTATGCAAGTATGTATGCATGTATGTATATATGTATATATGTATGTATGTATGCATATATGTTTTTATATGCACATATATATTAGTGAGCAAGTCTGTATGTATGTATGTATGTATGCATGTATGTATGTATGTATGTATGTATGTATGTATGCATGTATGTATGTATGTATGTATGTATGTATGTATGTATGTATGTATGTATGTATGTATGTATGTATGTATGTATGCATGTATGTATGTATGTATGCATATATGTAAGTATGCATATATGTATTTATGTTTGTATGTATATATGTATGTATGTATGTTATGTATATATGCATGTATGTATATATGTTTGTATGTATGTATGTATGTATGTATGTATGTATATATGCATGTATGTATGTATTTATGTATGTATGTATGTATGTATGTATGTATGTATGTATGTATGTATGTATGTATGTAAGTATGCATGCATGTATATATGTTTTCATCTTTATATTATATCTTCGTAAGCAAATAAGTATGTACGTATGTATGCATGTATGCATTGTCTGTTTGTATGTATATATAATTTTTGAGTATGTATGTATGTATGTTCCGCTACTCTGCTCACTCACTCACTCACTCGGTCATTCGTTAACTCAGGCATCACCTAAATACACACACAAACACACAGACACATTCAAACACGCACAAACACACTATTGCCGTCTTAGCACAAATGGACTTTCTGGCCACCTGCTGCAGGAATGAGGTGAATTATTAGCACTTAACGTGAATAATTTCTTCGCTATAGAGAAACTCAATCTTAGCCGGGTGAACCATTTATTGTTAAATACGACGCTCTTTCTGCCGGCTTTTATGCATTCCTTAAACATACGCTAATACTGTTCTGATTGGACCTATAACGTATATATATACATAATATTACATATATATAATATTACCTATATATAATATTACATATATATATAATATTACCTATATATAATATTATATATATATATAATATTACCTATATATACATAATATTACATATATATAATATTACATATATATAATATTACCTATATATAATATTACATATATATAATATTACATATGTCTAATATTTTATATATTGTGTAATATTATATATTTGTACATATATATATATATAACATTACATATATACAATATTACATAAATATAATATTACAATTATATAGTATTATATATATGAAATCATATATACACACAATATTATGATGAGATAGAGATTAAATTTGATTTAGTTATGAGCTAGATTTAGCTAAGATTTTATTAGATTAGATTTCATTGGATTGAATTACACCCGTTGTTCAGTGCTGTTGGCTGCTGTGCCTGGCTGCAGCAGTAACCAGGTACTGATGCTGATGAAACCTAATCCTGTTGCTAGTGCCATTGCGGCTGTTGTTAGAAGCATTCATCACCGAATGCAGACCCCGAGGAACAGATGCCGATGGCCCGATACAAAAGAAACGTAGCCACAACGAAAGACCGGCAGATGGACGAATAGAGGCACGGAGAAAGACAAGCAGACTGATAGACAGAGGGATACGTGGAGTGCGACGCTGAGAAGTAACAACCGATCTATCAGTTACTCATTGATCTCCCATCGTCAACGTCACTAATTTTTTGGATGTCGTTTCACGGTGATCTGTGCACAATACATACTGACACACCTACGCATATATGTATATATATATATATATGAAGAATCATTCTGATATATATATATAGATTATACATCTATATATAGACTAAGTATATGATAGGATTTATGATATATCATTTATATATATACAATAATTATACACATAGGATATATGTATAGGGTTTATGATTGTGTAATACATAGCATGACGCATATTTATGGTCCAGGATATAAATTAACCAAGAAAAACATAAATCAGAGATGAGAGGCATCGTTTCGCTCCTGAACCATCTCGTCAAGGAACAGAGAGCAGAGAAGAGTGGGTGCATTTACCCGTTCTGAGTCGTCTGGATAAAGATAAAGCGCGATAATCGACTCTGCCGAGAGTTGTAGTACTCGACAATACTCGGACAATGAAAGTCGTCTTGTGAAACAAATATTGGAATTTCGATTATTTTCTGTTTTTAAGTTGAAAATCATTGTTTCCATTTACAATCGCATTTCAAATACTTACAAGTTACCACTTCCAAGTGCAAGCTGAGGCACAGCCAATTAATTCAAAACATTTGGAAAACTAACAATCAAAAGGATGAGTCTGTTTTAAATATTCGAAACTCGGACTCGGACTCGGTACAACTCACTCGTAACATTCGCCAGGAAATTGACATTCGGTTTATCCCGACATAGGCCTATGAACCGCGTTTTTGTTTGTCCACGTAAAAAGACAATTTGCCGATCCGTCTGTAGATTCTTGTTCCTTTTTATATCCGATCCACGTCGCCGCATTCTCCATAGAGCACGGTTAGGTCGGCGATGGAATTCTCAAACCCTCCTCTTCCAAGCGATTAAACCTAATACGGACTTAGGACCGCATGTTCTATGAGCCGTGTGTAAACCTCAAGACAAGGACCGGGTTCAGTGAACGCATTCGCAGTGGTGCTTTTTGTTGACGCGTGCGCAATGGTGTACTCTGATGACGCATACGCATCGCGGTGTATTCTTTTGCTCTAGATTTCCTGGTGGAATTCAGTTTGTTTAATGGGATTTTATCGTCGATGTCGACGGTGAAATAAAAACGAGACTTTACGCTGGGATAAAATGTTGGCGGGTGGCTGAGTGTTTTTTCCGTCCTATTCTGGTTTTACCACGGCGCCATCTCGCGACCACCACAGACAACGACTTCCGGCGTGACATCATGCGGTCTTCTAGGAATGGATATCATCCTGGTATGACAACGTGCCGAAACAGACAAGAACATCTGGCTGTTGAGGTCAGGTTTGGATCATAATAATAATAATAATAATAATAATAATAACAATAAAAATAATAAAAATAATAATAAAAATAATAATAAAAATCATATGATGATGATGATGATGATGATGATGATGATGATGATGATGATGGTGGTGGTGGTGGTGGTGGTGGTGGTGGTGGTGGTGGTGGTGGTGGTGGTGGTGGTGGTGGTGGTGGTGGTGGTGGTGGTGGTGGTGGTGGTGGTGGTGGTGGTGGTGGTGGTGGTGGTGGTGGTGGTGGTGGTGGTGGTGGTGGTGGTGATGATGATGATGATGATGAGGACGATGATGATGATAATGATGATGATAATAATTATAAAATAATAATGATAATAATAATAATAATAATAATAATAATAAAAATATAAAAAAATAATAATAATGACGATGACGACGATGATGACGATAACGACGACGATGACGACGACGAAGATGATGATGAGGGTACGACGACGTTAATTGTATGAACTGAAATCCAACAATTATCTCAAAAGAAATCGTACGTTGTCTGCGAAATGGTGCAAGGTGTTGACGTCAGCGGCCATCGTAGCAGGATTAATAATAAGAAGTTAAGCTATTCATGTGTAAAAACAAGAGGAAGATAAGATAAGTTAGGTCACAGAGAATAAGAGATGCGATAGAATAGGTATATCAATGTACATTGCATGTACAAGAGTGTATATATATATACATGTGCATATATATATATACAACCACATATGCACATATATATTATGAGGAGTATATTTAATAGGAGTATAATTTGTGTATGATGTGCAAGAAAAATCGTATATTGTCTGCGAGATGGTGCAAGGTGTTGCTCGGGATTCCAACGGATGATGGATGAAGTCGTCGTCCGTCACTGAAGATGCTGATCGGATACTGAGGCTGGTGGACGAGTGGGGGATGGTGGCTGCTGGCGTCGTCTCACCCTTTGGTCAATACTCATCTCCCCCCCCGTTACAGGGTTATAGGAGTTAAATATGGTGCCGAGAATCTAAGCGGTCGACAAGAAAAATGACGGATTGCCCGGCATCTTAATTAAATCCTATTCGGGAGAGATACCGCGGGACCATGTTCGGACTGACGGACAGACATACAGAGACACACACAGACACATACACCATTTCACACATACAGGCAGACGCACAAAGACAAACACACACAGATACAAAGACACACACACACAGACTGACACACACAGGTATAGGCACATAACAAACAGGCAGACACACAAAGACATACACACAAAGACTACGCACACGGACAGACACATTCACAGACTGCAGACACACAGACAAGCACACACATAAACAGACATACACACAGACATTCACATACAGACACAAACATAGGCAGATATGCGCTCAAACACATGCAATCAGACAAGCATACAAACACAGATACAAGCAGACAGACAAGAGACAGACTCGCCGATACAAACTGACATGCAGGCAAACACACGCATACATGACGATGAGCAGACGGACATACGAACAGACAGACATGAGGTCAAGTGGAAAGGAACACGATACAAGCAGACGGGAAGACTGCAGGCTTGGATGCAGACCTACACACATGTACACAGATAGGCAGCCAGTCGGACAGAGGCGGAGGCAGAGGCAGAGGCAGAGTCAGAGACAGAGACAGGGGTAGAGACGGAGACAAATAAGACGGAGGCGGAAACATAGACATAGACAGAGAAAGAGACAGAGACAGAGGCAGAGGCAGAGGCAAAGAAGACAGAGACAGAGAGAGGGATAGGGACAGAGACAGAGATATAGACAGAGAAAGAGACAGAGAGAGAAAGAGACAAAGATAGAGACGGAGACAGAGACAGAGAAAGAGACAGGGACACGGACACGGACAGAAACGGAGACAGAGACAGACAGAGACAGATACAGATACAGAGACAAGGACAGGGAAAGAGAAAGAGACATAGACAGAGACAGACACACACACACATACAGAGACATAGACAGAGACACAGATTGAATAGACAGACGGTGAGGGTGACCAAGGTTGTATGCAAAGCGGTCATAGAAGGGATTCATCGGCGTTTGCTGCCGATGCTCGATTCACCCTTTGAACATTTCCATCCGCTTAACATCAATCAGAGGAATTCGTGGACTCTTCCGTCGCAGCTAAGTGTGTAGGCGCCGCTTCGTCTTTTTTATAGGAAAGGTTGACGACCAACGGAGCAGGAAAAAGCTCCACGGAAAGGTCAGAACTTTCTGCAAAACAGACATTCCACTAATCCTTTGCCATCCGATGTTGGAAGATGTGCGCTGAACTTTCGAAAAAGTCATTTGCATGACGTAGATATATGTTGAGGTCGTGTGTTCATTTGCGTTGTTCTGTTTTAATTGCTTTGCTATTGTTTTATTATGTTATCTTGCTAAATTATGTACTATTGTTTCTTTTGCTAATTTATTGTGCTATTGTTTTTTATTATATACTGTCTTTCTAACTGCTGCACTATTGTTTTGCTTTTATTGTTTTGATAATGATGTACTGTTGTTGTATTATAGTGTCTTACTAAATGTTTTTCCATTGTTCTGTGATATTGTGTTGCTAACTGATATACTATTGTTTTTTTATTGTCTTGCTACCAGTTGTTCTTTTGTTTCGTTATATTGTCTTGCAAACTGCTATTTAATAAAAGAAATCATAATAAATCTTCTGCGAACGAAAGCTCGGCCGCAATACAAACGAAAATGTCACTTCTACGGCCGAACACGTAAAACATTTAGTGAGTAAAGACATCCGCGCTTGTGCAACCTTTAGAACACCTAAAATGTTTATAATTCGTCGTTAGGGTCGGTAAGGGTCAGATTAAGCATACCCGATACTGAGGGTCGGTTAGGGTCAAGGTCAGTGTCGTTTTCAGACATATGCGAAGAATTATCGGCCGCAGAATCATTTTTCCGTGCGTTGAGAGGCAGAAGTTTCGGCCGCAAAAGCGCCACGCTTTCAATATTTTCTTATTAGCTGACCTTTTTAGTACTGAGAAACTATTCTGCGTGAAGGACTTACAAACATTGATATTTTCGTTAACGGAAATGGGAATTTGAAGTAAAATCATCAATTTATGTTAACGAGAATAAGAACGAAAGTTAGGAATTATTTTTAGAACGTGAAAAGAATTTGAATATATATATATATATATATATATATATGCTGAAAAACGCTGCAGGAAACGAAAATAGAAATAGCAATAGGACTTGTTTCAGAACGAAGATCATTGTAATACATTTTTAGCGGTACGTTGTCTGTATAGGTAAAATGAGATAATTATTGTAGCTGATCAGTGTGTTTTTGCACTTCATTGATTGTTGAATAGATATTACTTGAACAAATATTTCTTCGTAACAGGAATTGGAACATAAATTGTGTCAGAACTTGTATATATATATATATATAAATATATATATATATAAATATATATATAAATATATATATATATATATATATATTATATATATATAGAGAGAGAGAGAGAGAGAGAGACTACACTACACTACAACACTACTACTCCCTGCGTTACCAGCAAGAGTTTTTTCCATTCAACCAGCATATTATACGTCCACCAACCGCATTGTTACACAGAAGCCACGTCAAAGGGGATTGCACAGTCAAAGCTTATGAAACTGTTTTTTTCGTGAATGTGTTCTACGTGTGGCCTTGATGGAGAGACACACCGAGCCACATCGAGCCAGAGCGATTGCCTACGTGACTTGCATGGCGCCCGTTCCAATAAAGCTCTTCTCGTTTGTCCGATGCTTCGATGTTACGACGATAGATGCACTGCCATTACCGTAGTTTAGTCCTCCCTTAACATCCCTTACAGTATATGCGACCGTCGCCTTCTTGCTTCATTATCGTTATGCGTTTCCTTATCGTCAATACCGAATGACCAAGTAATGGCAAGTGAAAGACTTGGTCAAAATCCAAAACCCTTTTGTTTCGATCGCCTACTCCCAGCTAATATAATTATCACTCATCATAATTATCTTAACGACAATAATTATTAAAACGCAATTATCGTCAATGTTATCATTTGTTCGTTTATTTATGCTGTTGTTGTTATTATTATTATTGTTATTATTATTATTATTATTGTTATTACTATTGTTATCATTATCATCATTACTATTGTTATTACTGTTATCATTATACTCTTATCATGATAATCCTTAGAAGTTTGCGCATCCCAAAATGGCTTTCATAAGCATCATAATGTATTCAAGACCCAGTGCTCTAAAATCAAACGTTCGCTTTTCCATCATAAATCTATCTTGAATTCCCTTTATGGCCTCGCCGACATCATGTTTTCCACGCTCTCCCAGATCCACCTCCACTTCGTTTACCGCGTGTTTTCGTCGTCTTTAACTTCCGTTTATAAATTCCCCGTTTTGTCCATTCCGTACTAACGTCTATCCTCCACTTCCCCCCATTTCGTCTGTCGTTTAGCTCCGTCTGCGGAATTGGCTTCTTTACGGTCCGGACATGCGACGTCTATTATCGCCCATGGGACGCCCCGCGGTAGGTTCCTTCGCTGACCGTCTGGAAACAATTCATTGTGTAGACTCAGGCTAAGTCAATTCACTTGATCGACGCGCTGCATGGAAAGTCCTGCCGAGGCGCTATATAAATCTGATTTGGTAAGTGGCCGGTCACGTGCTGTCGTGTCGACCGAATGGAATATTCATGAGGCGCTTCGTTACGGAATGAAGGTCGCGGAATAAGGAGTCGCCTTAGATGCCAGCAGCCAATGAATGTTTTTGAAGGATACTCCCATAATGCATAGTACTGTAATTTAATGTGATGCAATGTAATGTAGTGTAATGTAATATCATGTAATGTAATGCAAACTAAAATAGTGACTGTAGTGTAGTGTATGTAATGTTACTTACTGTGATTCACTGTAATTTGACGTAGTCTAGTGTACGTTAATGTCACGAACTGTAATGCGATGTAAATTGATGTGACGTGATATAATTGAATGTAATTGGATATAATAATTTGATGTAATTTATTGTTATTTAATGTAATTTTACGCAATCTCATGTAAGTTAATGTAGTGTAATGTGATCATAATATAATGTAATGTAATGTAATGCAAATAGGATTCTCTCTCTGACTATAATATATACTCACACGGATCATCGCTTTTTAGGTAGCGCGAGTTGGAACTGTCAGCGACCTCCTTTTCTCGGTCTCGGCCTTCTCGGTCAATATTGAGACGGAATGAGCAACTAGCGCGATCGCACTGCTACTTTGTTTTGGCCGGAACAACAAACTACAGGCTGGCATGAACTTCACCAAAACGCGACCACTGTTCGGTCGCTAATTATCAACGCCAGACGGACGGACAAACCGTCAGCAACAGCAACGTCGTGGGAGACCATTCAGCCAAAACACACAGCCCGATACTGCACGGGTAAGCACACCAATATCCGGGTCCTCTGGGGGTTCGCACCGCAGCCGTCGTCTGCTTGCTTACGTCACCGGATCCACGTCAGCAGTGGCGTCGAAATGGCAGCGGGCGGGTACCTGGGCGATAAATGAAGCCTCCGACGAATTCATAAGTAAGGGATGTACATGTATGTGAGGGAGACTTATAAAGCCAGGCGGATGTGAGAATATTTCTGCCACTGTCTGAGTAATGCTACAGATGTCGTCGACCTTCGATTAAGTTAGCGCCGTCTCTCTCGCCTCTGTGGAGTCAAATGCTGCGGATCAGCGTGTGTCATGTGCATACATATGGAGGCCAGCTTTTGCACGATCAACTGTCCATAATATGTGCGACTTCGGCACAATCGTTGAATGATGATGATGATGACGATGATGACGATGACGATGACGATGACGATGACGATGACGATGATGATGATCAATAATAATAATAATAAAAATAACAACAACAATAATAATGACATATGATAGTAATAATAATAGTAAGAATAATAGATAAACAAATAATATAAATAACGACAGTTTAATAATAATAATTATTATTATTGTCATTATTATTATTATCGCTTAATTCCAAAATAACAAGCCGTATGATTACAAATATTGCAGGAGTCGAATTTAACTGTCGGCGGTCATGCAAGGTGCCCATTGCGTCCTAAATAGGCCCCTATACTTGAAGGTAGACAATCAGATAGATGCAATTAGACACGTACGTGAAGACAGGCTTGTAGACACATAATGAGACAATTATCTGTTTTTCCTCACTTCCAAGATAACGGTGTTAATAGAAATCGTTAGCTCAGAGAATATATCGGACCTCGCACTGTTGTGAGGTACTAAAAATGTGCTATATAAATCGCCCTGAAACATGTCTACTCATTTCTCCATTAGGCGGTCTTTAATCGTGACCTCACTTCAAACTACGAGGAGTGGCACGTGGTGTTACTAAGAATAGAATTAGTTGGCCATCAGGATGCGTGTGAACGGAGGCTTAATTACCCGTAGCAGAGATATAGAACGAGAGGGAGAGGAGAGGGAAAGGGAGAGGAAGAGGAGGGGAGAGGGAGAGGGAAAGAATGGGAGAGGGTTACTGAGAGGGAGACTGAGAGGGAGAGCGAGAACAGGGGAGAGAGCAGAAAGGAAACGGGAGAGGGAAGAGGGGAGAGAAGAGAGGGGAGAGGGAGAGGTATAGGGAGAAGGAGAGAGAGAGAGAGGGAAAGGGAGAAGGACAAGGACAGAGACAGACAGGCTGGCAGACAGACAGGAAGAGACAGATGCAGAGATACAGGAAGACAGAAAGAGGAGAGACTGACAAAGAGAGAGAGAGTGAGAGACAGACAGACAGACAGACAGACAGAGGCAGAGACAGAGATAGCTACAGAGACATACATATACATAGACAGGAACAGGGACAGAGACAGCGACAGAGACAGACAGCAGCAGTGATAGGGACAGTCACAGAGACAGAGACATTGACAGAGACAGTGTGAGAGAGAGACAGAGACAGAAAGACTGACACACAGCGAGCCTTTAGATCGCCGGACCTTTATTATCGCTCATAAGTATTCCAGTCGCCTCAGCAAGTAACATGGCAATCCAGTATTTCCAGGTCCAGAATCCGAACAAACGAGTTTGGGATGGAGAGACGGGGAGAGGGTTACCCAGCACACCGCCATGTCCTCGCTTCTGCTGTAACTACTCGGACGCTGTCCAGTGTCCGCCAATCGATAAGCAATCTGACTCCCTGCATAATTGACGCAACAGGGTCCTCCCTCCCGCTCCTCGCCTCATCGTCCATAGTATATCCTGGCACGTCTTATGATCCTTCACTCACGTCTTAACTGGCTCCACCCGATGTTTATATGCACTCCGTACATAGAAGCCTCGGTGGCCCTCCCCCGGTTGAAATTTACGTGTCGCTGGTAGATAAGTGTTAAAGACACTAATTCGGGGTTTGACTACTTTTGCTCGCTTGAGGTGCAACTGTCCCTCGTTCAGGGATGACTGTTCCCGCTCGGTCGAGGTTTCACTGCTCTGTGTCGCAATATAAATGTACTCGGTTAAAACAACACTGTTTGCGGTCAACACTGAAAGGTTCTGAAGCATGAACAGCCATCTTGAACCAATTATTCATTGCCGTCAAGTCGATGCGCGACTCTCCTTAGCGATATTAAGTCAGTGTAAAATGTTTCCATTCATGTTGTGGATGACATCTGTCAAGGTACAGATGTACTCGCTCAATGGAGGATGTTTTCAATCAATGTATGACTGTCCTCTGCAAATGCACAGCTGTCCTCAGTCAATGCAGAACTGTCTTCAATCAATACGGAAGTGTCCTCAGTCGACGCATAGCTGTCCTCAGACATTGCACATCTGTCCTCAATGAATACACAGTTGTCCTAAATCAGCATGAAACTTGTCCTCAGTCAACGCGCATCTTTATTCAGTCAATGCATCGTTTTCCTCACTTGGCATTTGCATCATTCCCTGTGTGTCCTGTCCCTTGATCCCCAGATGTTCAATGACCGAGGACAGTTATGCGTTAACAGAGGACATCAGTGTGTTGATTGAGGACAGATGTGCAATGACTGAGGGCAGCCATGTGCTGACTGAGGCCAAGCATGTGTCGATCGAGGACAAATGAAAATTGCCTGAGGACAATCATGCATTGACTAAGGCCAACAATGTGTTGATTGAGGACAGATGTCCATTGACTGGGGACAGTTATTGCAGCTTGACCGTTCTACTCCTATTCCCTCCTTTTCTACACCACTCCCTCCCTACTTCTCTCCTCCCTCTTTCCCCAACACCTTCCCTCCCTCCGTCCCTCTCTCACTCCTGCCAGTCGTCACATTACGAGCGTTCGGCTCACCTCGGCGAACCGCGCGCGCTAACGACGTTGAGCGCGGCCGCGTCGATCGCAACACCGCACGCGGCGGCGGTGCAGCGGTTGCTGCTGCTGCGCTCCATGGCAACTGGAGATGCGGATGGAGATTTCATAACCAGATGCCAGTGACGACGAAGGAAGGACGGAAGAGGATGTAGGTCCATCGCTTTCGCAACCTTCCCACGCTAACCCGCGACGAGCGTTGGCATAAGCAGCATCAGAAGCATCAGCCTCGGATGCGGGAATTCTGGAAGAGGCAGCAGCAGCAGTATCAGTGGATAGTGGAATAAACTGCGGCGACTGGATGGCAGTTAACGCCGCAATTCTGGCTCATATATTCTCCGGTATCTTCGCCGTCATCTGGAAACAGACTAACGGTAATCCTGATTATTGCTTCTCAGATCTCTTGATCCGTGTTATGCCCTACGTAGTCTATTCCTGGATGAGTATAGACGCCGTTGTTCTTCTTATGCGAGTGACTCATTCATTCATTCATTCATTACGAAAATTTATATAGCGCCCTTCAAGGCTACTACTCAGGAGCGCTGCGGACCCCGCAATTCAAAAAAGAAGAGTCTTGAGACGAGTATAATTTTGGTCCCAATTTCGGTGCCACTCGACTGTCCTATGTTATCGTGTCATTTTAAACTACTGTTGTCGTATCAATTGACTATTTCTTTGGTTGAATTATTGTGTTTTTGGTTGGTTGTGTGTGTGTGCGCGCGCGTGTGTGTGGGTGGGTGTGTATATGTGTGTGTGTGCTCGTAATTCTTCGGCACGTTACCGTAATTAGCAAAGACCTTGACCCATGCTGGTGGATCTTACGGTAACGTTCGATTTCTCAACATGCGCCTTACGAAACTTTTAGAGATATATTAATCTCGTCCTTGCTGCTGTTGCAGTGTGTCATCTTTTCATGTTATAGCCTTTCGTTTATTCCTGATTCTAAATCATCCGCTTTGTTTCATTTGCGGCTTTCGTCGTTTCAGAAGCACGTGGACATTTTCCGACTATTCTAATCACGTTTACCGTATTGTTGTAAGCGTAGGCCTAACATTGCTTAAAACGTAATCATTATTAGGCCTACTGTCGTCGGCGTTGTCTTGATTTGCGTTATTGTGAAGTCGTATTCATTAGCCTATATATCTAAGTTAGCGCGCACACACACTCGTATGCACACATATAAAGATACATACTACGTAATCGTTAAATCCACAGTCTAAGGAGCTACTCTAATACCAAACGCAGGGCACCGACTTATCCACGAGCGCTGCATCATTACAGAAAGGGAAATGGTCCATCCTATTTCGATAGGTCGATTCTAGATTCTGAGACGCGAAAATTCATTCACGACTCCGATAAAGACCTTTCTACTTGTGTCGGGAACAATAACTGTTTTTAATAAGCGAATTATAAATGAAAAAAGGCAGCGGTCTATTTCATCACGATGTCGGTGGAAAAATGCTATGTTTCCATCCGAAAGACGTGTTTTGCTATAAACTGAGAAAATATGTTGTGTCCCCAGCGGCCATAGGAAGCCGTTAAACCACATGATATCGTATACAACATGGATGCGAGTTATTACATGGTTACGTGAAACCCTAAAGGCAACGATATGCCTCAGCATAAAACGCTTTTATGACGTTGCAAAACGAATCGTACGATTGAGTCTTTCACCGGACGAATGGCGGAGAATGTGTACAACGATGTAGAGTGATTCTGTAGTCAGCTGTTTATATAGAGCCTTTTCTGTGTGCAAGAGCGACGGCTACGTTGATGCTTGATGATATAGCGTAATTTTGTAATCAAATGTTTCTATGTGCCTTTTTTGTATCTGCAGGAGTATCGTCTATGTTGATACTTAATGACGAAGCGTAACTTTGTAATCAAATGTTTATAATGAGCCTTTTTCTACTTGCCAGAGCGTTTCCTTCGTTGATACCTGACGTGTGAATGCACGACACTTGAGGTAAAGCAAGAAATTACTCCTCGGCCCATTTAAAAGACTTAGGGCCTGCGCCACTCGCTATTGTGTTTGTTAGAGTATTTTGTTTGGAAAAGGAAGGCTTTATTGTCAAGTAGCGCTTCGTGTGGAGAGCGAGAGTAATAATATTGGTAACGGTAAGACGATCAGACGGAACGGTTTCCGTGGATGGCGCTTCATCAATGGAAGATTTATGTGGCGCCAGCTTGTAATCAGCTTCGAAAGCCTGCGACATCGGAATGGAAACTTCCGTAAATTAAATTTCCGCGACGCACGTGAGTCCAGGAAATCGAATTTCGACCTACGTTTGAGCGCAAATGTCTTGAAGTGGGTTCGTGGAGCGAATGAAGGACAGGAAGAAGAACGAATGATTGGAAGAAAAGATGGATTGGTGGGTGGATGTGTGAAGATGGGTGGGTGGATGGATGGATGGGTGGATGGATGGATGGATGGATGCATGCATGCGTGGGTGGATGGATGGATGGATGGGTGAGTGGATGCATGGGTGGGTCGGTAAGTCGGTGGATGGATGGATGGATGGACGTATGTATGGATAGGTGGATGGATGGGTAGGTGGTTGGTTGGGTGAGTGAGTGAATAGGTGAATGTGTGAATAAGTGAATAAGTGAATGAGTGAATGAGTGATTGAGTGATTGAGTGATTGAGTGATCGAGTGATCGGGTGGGTGGGTGGGTGGGTGGGTGGGTGGGTGGGTGAGTGGGTGGGTGTGGGTGGGTTTTGGTTGGGTGTTTGGGTGTTTGGGTGGGTGTGTGGCTGAGATTCGGGTGGGTGGGTGGGTGGGTGGACGGATGGATGATCGGATTAATGGATGGATTGATGGATGAATTGATTGACGGATGGATGGATAGACGGATGGATGGCTGGAGTGATGGGTTGATGGAT
>OY365813.1:19090124-19125124 GCA_959347315.1 Bimastos eiseni | reverse complement strand
AGATGTCCCCTAGGCGTTGACTGGCGAGATCGGGACCTTTAATTAATTGATCTGAATGAAGCGAGAGGAACATACAAGAGTTTCGTCTACTCTGCTGCCCGACGAATTGGCAAGACGGCTGATTAGTCAAGACTAAGGTACAGCTTCTCTGTGAGTAACTCATTAAGAGCTATATTTGTGTTCTCATACAAAATTAAATACATACATACATACATACATACATACATACATACATGCATACATACATACAAACATACATACATACATACATACATACGTACGTACGTACGTACATGTATATGCAACGGTGTACATACGTGCAGACATTCATACATGCGATTTACGTTCATACATACCAATTAGATAGCCTTCCACTCTAGTAGAAAGTAAGCAGAAGGGAAATGTTCCAATATACACTATTTGACATTCCAGAAGTAGAATCTGTATAATTTCTATAAATCTACGTGGACCAACGCATGACCTGGAATTAACATATAGAACCATTTACATTAAACGGTTGAAATCCATATAGAGGAATATTTACAGGAACATCTTCACTGATGCCTACAAATATTCTGCTCCTTTTGTACTATACGATGACTTTTTTTCCCATTATCTCTTGCAACATCATCTGGGCGTCTAACCATATAATCAAATAATTGCTGGATCCCTGAGAGCGGCACAAGACGCAAATATTAACGAAGCTTGGGATTCTAGAACTGCACAAACACTAAATTACTTTGATCTTTTCTCTACATTGCTCTACCCTACTATGCTCTGTACTCGGTCACTCTGCTCTATCATTTCTCTTACCGTCTCTCCAAATAACTATCATATACCATGCTTCATATATATACATATATATATAATATATAATATACATGTAATATATATAATATATATATATATATTTGGCTTATTCTGCTCTAACCTTACTCTGCCCTTATCCCTACATAGCTCTCTCCAACGACGATCTACTCGGTTGTGGTTGGTTGTACGCTTCTCTCCGTTCACTTTACTCTGCTCTGTACTTTGTCTACTTGGTTCACTCTGCTCAACTCTTACTCTAACCCTCTCTCAACGTTACTCGATCCCTCCTCTGCCCTCTGCTACTCAACTGTACTCTACGGTCTGTTAACTAGTCCTTCTGATGGCCATTGTGTCCTTTCGGTGGAAATCGGATTTGCCTGGCGAGGCTCTTCATCCGATTAAAAACAGAGTCTGTGGAAAGAGGAAGAAGTGAAGACTACAATCGATTATTCCATTTCTGACGAGAACAGATTCCTGGCTGAAGGAAGACTTTAAGATTGAAGGCTGCAGGGAGGAAGATGAGGAAGCATTTGGGGAGATGATGCGAAGCATGATGAGGAGGTTGAGGAGGAAGAGGAGGAGGAGGAGGAGGAGGAAGAAGAGGTGGATGACGAGGACGAGGATGGAGAGGAAGAGGAAGAAGAAGAAGAGGAGGTAGAGAATGATGATGATGATGATGACGATGAGAAAAAGGAGGAAGACGAGTAGGATGAGAATGCGGAGGACGACAAGAGGAAGAGAAGGCGGAGAAGGACGAGGAGAAGGATGAAGAGGTGGGTGAAGAGGAGTAGGACGGGAAGGACGAAAAGGAGGATGCCGAAGAGGAGGAGGAGGGAAGGAAGCGGAAAAGGACGAAAAGTAGGAGAAGAGGGACAGGAGGAGAAGGAGAAGGATAATGATGATGAGGAGGAGGAGAAGAAGGAGGAGGAGGGGGAGGAATGGAGCACAGATCATAAGATGCTGTCATGTATACACTGGAAGATACAGTGACGACGAGAATAAACCCACGCGAGAACATAAAACACAGTTAGGGGAATTCTATTAATACGAATTTCGACGCCAAGGCGGATAACAGTTTTGACGCAGCTTTGACGTCAAAACGATCGGACAGAGCTTGACGACTCACTGAGTCGTTGACCTTCTGGCAAGTTAATGCCTTCAGAGCGACAACTATAAGAGAAAATTGTAAATTATAATTGATGTTCACACATTTCAGACTAAGCGGCGATACTCAGCTATTTTTGAACCCCGACTTTGATCTCTTAGTTGGAATTAAATTGTTGTTTTGATGTAAATTTTACTAATTGTTGCTGCTAAGTTAAGTCTTCTGCTCGAACGAAATTATAAAATTATGATGTAGCTCACAAGTGTGTTGGTAATTAACAACGCTGTTTAGAGTACCTGGAAATTCGACTTCAAAAATAATTAGCTGTTAATTGCAAATGTACAATCACAAATGCGCATGTATCATTGGTGCACTGTAAACAATAAAAAATATCTCTGGCTATGATTGTGGCTGTGGTTATTTTTATTGTTATTGTTATGGCTGTGGTTGGTCTTGTTGGTCCTTTAGTTTTGACATTTCGCCCAAAGTCTGATTCATCGTTAGTTTGTGATGCTTCGTCGTATACGCTGGCCGTTTGACATTTCAGTTCTCGACCTTCTCCTTTGCCGTGTCTCTGCCCTTGTATACCTGCCTTGTATACCTGTAGTTCCGTATATCTCCCTTATATCTCTGTATGTAGTCCTTGATATCTCCCTTATATCTTTTCCTATGGTCCCTAATGTCTCCCATATAATCTCCTCTTATGGTTCCTGAAATCTCCCTTATATCTTTTCATATAGTCCCTGATCTCTCCCTTATATCTCTGCTTCATATCCGTTCCTATATGGTTCCTGATGTCTAGCTTATATTTCCTATTGTTCCTGATGTCTCCCTTATATCTCCTCCTATGGTTCCAGTTGTGTCTCTTAAAATATTTGCCTATGGTCCCTGATTTCTCCCTTATATCTCTGCTTCATATCCGTTCCTATATGGTTCCTGATGTCTAGCTTATATTTCCTATTGTTCCTGATGTCTCCCTTATATCTCCTCCTATGGTTGAGGATATCTCCCTTATAATCTCTGCCTATGGTCCCTGATTTCTCCCTTATATATCTGCCGGTGGTTCCTGGTGTCATCATGACATCTCTCGCTGTAGTTCCTTATGTCTCCCTCTGATTGTTAACAACCTCTCTTCGCTACAGCTGCAAACATTTCCAGTTCCACTTTTCAGTCGCGTTGGATCGCTTTTATGTCGTATCTCTGTCTGTATTGCGCCCCATTGTACTCCTTTCTATAGGATCCCAATGTCTTGGATACGTTACAATGCACCTTACCATACTGTTTTTGCATAGAGATATCCGTTTGTATGTTTGTAAGTACACGTGTCATTTTGCATATAATATATGCGCATATCGATATCGCTATTCAAGAACCTTAGGATGGTCTTATGCGCGTCCATCTTATATGCGTATTTGCATAGAATTGTTCTACGTTTATGTAGCCCAATGTTAAATTCCCATCTTTCTTTATGTCCATCGATACTAAACACGCCACGAATTGGGAGATGAATGTCTTTTCCCCGGGTGCAATTTATCAGTTTATTTCTTTTTTCCGGTGAAACTCATTCATTCTCGATGCTATTATTAAAAATCATATCGTACTACAGCGTAATGACGTTGGTATTAAGGCCCAGATGTTATGATGTTAATTATGACGACAATTATTATAATGAAGCAGGAGGATATGCTAATCTTCTTTCTTCTTCTTCCACCACAAGGTCATTAAATAGAGGAATGCAATCGTAATTAGGACCCAGAAACAAAGCAATTAACATCTTCTGTAGTTATGGACCGAATGAAAAGCACTTGGGATACAATTCCTACAACTCGGGTATTCAGATGTTACGTTTACGCTGCTTGACTGAAGCCTGTACACTGCGTACAATAGCGTAAAGAACAACAGGTAATGTAATGTATATTTAGTGAGTAGAAGTTCATAAATGCACTTCTGCTCCCACAATCGTTGTCTGCTCGATATCACATGACCGCCCCAGAGTCTCGGACTTCCTACTGGATGAGAGGGCTCCATGGTATTGGAAACCGTGATTAGCTTGCTACTTCTACATATGCATGTGTGTCTAATGTTTGTGTATGAGTACTTAAAAAGTGCTTGTTAGTGGATTAGTGGGTGGGCGCGTGAATGAGTGAGCCCACGTGCTAGTGCATGCGTTTGTGCGTGCGTGTGTGTGCATGCGTTATAATGCACATGTGCAATACATTGTGTGCACTTGTCCATCTATACGTGCGTGTAAGACCAGAAGGTCTTTCAATGAGGGCTCAATGATTCTATCTGCCTTGGTTCCCAGTCTGATAGCACGCTCCTTTTTTACGATCGTTGGGCTGTGTCTGCTATTCGTTGTTACCTCGTCATCGATATGCCTGTGTATGTTCGTGTGTGTGTTCGTGTGTGTGTTTGTGTGTGTGTTTGTGTGTGTGTGTCTGTGTAGGTGTGTGTGTGTACGTGTGTGTTCTGCATGTATACGTATGTCTGGTTCGTTCATTCGCTATCGTTGTAAGCGCCCGTGTGTCTCATTGTCTGATGGTTCGTCGAGTTTCATCAGAGGCTTCGGTAATTGTCAGTAACAAGTCCCCTTATTGTTGAAATGCAATCCCTGCCCGCGGGGATGCTGATGCTCCTGCGTCAAGTATATGGTTTCGCTCTATCTGTCTGTCTGTGTGTCCTCCTATTCTCTCTCTCTCTCTCTGTATGTCTCTGTCTCTGTCTCTCGCTCTCTATCTATCTATCTATCTATCTATCTATCTATCTATCTATCTATCTATCTATCTATCTATCTATCTCACTCCGTCTGTATGACTGTCTTACTCTGCCACTGACTCTATGGGTCTCTCTCTGTCTCTCTCCGCTTCTGTCTTTCTGTTTTTCTTTATCTCTATCTCTCTGTTCCTGTACGTCTGTCTCGCTTTTGTTCTCTCGGGTCTATTTCCGCCTCTGTCTCTCTATCTCTTACAATTTCTTACGCTGTCGGCCTCTATCTCTCCGCTTTCTTCTCTGTCTGTCTGTCTCTCCCTCTCCCCACTCTCTCGCTCCATCTTCGGATCCTGCCGTTGCCATGACACCTGCGTTTGCATCAGCAGCTCGTTTGGCTTTTGCCTTTCTTCTTCAGTTCCTTCCTGCTGTGGCGTCTTCTTCTTCTGATTTTCAGGCGACGCTTTTCCACTCGAGGGTTTTCCACTACGCTGGTTCTGCCTTTGCGTTGCTTTTCCATCAGTTACTTTAACCTGTCCTGTTTTGTAGCTTTGGCTCATTATTCTTCTTCTGTTGCTCCTTCTAATTTTGCTTTTTCTTCTTCTTCTTCTCCTTCTTCTTTTTTTCATCATAATCTTCTTCTTCTTCATCATCTTATTTTTCATCATCTTCTTCCTCTTTTTCTCCTCCTCCTCCTCCTATTTCTTTTTCTTCCACTTCTTCTTCTCCTCCCGTTCTCCTTCCTTTTAACCTCCTTCTCCTCCTCCTTCTTCTTCTTTATTTTCTTCTCACTTTCTTCTTCAGCTTCTTCTTCTTCCTTCTCCTCCTCCTCTTTCTCCTCCGCCTCATTCTCCTCCTCCTCCTGTTCCTCATCTTCATCTTCATCATAATCTTCTTCTTCTTCATCTTCATACTCCTTTTCTTCTTCCTCCTCCTTCTCATCATCATCATCGTCTTCTTCTTCATCTTCGGATCCTGCCGTTGCCATGACACCTGCGTTTGCATCAGCAGCTCTTCTTCTTCATCATCATCTTTTTCATCATCATCTTCTTCTGCTTTTTCTCGTGTGCTTTCTGCTCTTCTGCGTCCATTTCTTTAACACCCAACCCTTTCTCGTTTTTAGTCTTTCTGATGCGGTCGCTTGTCGCTGTTGTCTTTCTGCCGGTCCTGAATCAAAGGCGTCGACAAAGGATTAGCTTCACCAGCTGCTGGTGCCATCTTTCCGCATTTGTCTTATCGCAGTCTTAACTCCAATATGCCTGTGTGTCAATACGGCTGTCTGCGTGTTCATCTCTCTGTCCATCTGTTCATATGTCTGTCCGCCTATCTGTCCGTCTGTCAGTCCGTCTTCATCTTCTGCCTCTCTGTCTGTCTCTTCTACTTCTTCTTCTTCTTCTTCTTCTTCTTCTACTCCTCCTCCTCCTGTCATTCGGTCTGTCCGTCATGCATAATGTTACCCTTCGAGATATTGATTTCAAATTGCTTCCCGTTCACAGTCGTTCCATTCTCATGCACTCAGGACTTCGAGGCCGCAAACCACTCCCGCCCCGCCACACCAACCGATTTGCGATACACCGTTGAAAAAACATGATCGCTCATGTGTCATACATTATGGTCTCCTCTGACCGTGTCCGCATGTGTGTGTGTGTGCGTGCGTGTGTGTGTGCGTGCGTGTGTGTGTGTGTGTTCGTGTTCGATTTGTGTCCATCGCTTAGCGATTTGATGGACGTGTAAACGACGAGGCTATCGAATGTCGCAATCAAAGGACGACTCGTTCCGGTCGCTGGGTCTGTCGATAGTGCGCATGCGCGATTCAGACAGCCATATGTACGCATGCGTGGCCAGATGGTTTAAGTATCTGTCCGTTCAGATACTATCCAATTACATGACTTTTAATAATTATGTCGTTTTGGAATCCCAATCGAATTTTAAAAAGATGTAATGAAAACCGTAATCGTCTCATTTATTTAATTAGGCTTTTTATTAAATTAATTTTAACAAATTACCATATTCCATTGCAGTGAATCATATATGTATTATTCCCTTGCCAGCTCGTGAAAACGTTAACACAAAATAAATATCACTCTAACAAAAGAAAATTAACACCACCGCATTGTGTCAATTAATTTTAACAATTTACCATATTCCAACTACTATTGCGTTTGTGCATTTATTCAAATGGCGCCCAAACAACGGTTCCCAATGTGAAGCATCCATATAGTCCTATATCTATACTTGTTGACTTTTAGTCATTCATTCTGAGCATTTATATAGCGCCTCTTAAAGAATCCACTCAGCAGCTGTAACCTGCCCCAGCCAATCCGCGACTGAAGAATAAAGACTTGAGCCACTAACTCATTGTGTATATTTAACCATTTTCTCATGACCTATTTAACCGTCATATGTTAAAGCTTAACAAGTAAAAATATATTTATATAACGTCAAGATAAAAGATAAAGCAAACAATTGATACGCATGACTGGTCTTGAACAATTATCTAGCGCCCTTAGCAACCCCGTCAGTCATAAACATAACGAAACCGAACGTGGACGCACTGCCACCCAACGCCCTCTTTCACCCTGAACGGTGGACCGTGGCTGATATGCATCTAAATGGCGCTATATAAATCATGGGAATTACTTCGATACGGCCTGGCTTCCGGTTATCTCACGCAAAACCCATGCTGGTGTCCCCTCCCGAGCTGGAGCACCACCGCACTACGCCTGTCAGTACGAACTGCTCGTGCCACTCAATAATTTAAGGGCAAGACATATGGTCCCGCAGATTCGCATACATATATACATACATATATACAACATATATGCATACATATATACATACATATATACATACATATATACATACATATATACATAAATATATACATACATATATACATACATATATACAACATATATGCATACATATATACATACATATATACATACATATATACATACATATATACATACATATATACAACATATATGCATACATATATGCATACATATATGCATACATATATGCATACATATATACATACATACATACATACATATATACATACATATATACATACATATATGCATGCATATATGCATACATATATACATACATATATACATACATATATACATACATATATACATACATATATACATACATATATGCATACATATATGTATGCACATATGCATACACATATAAAAATTATGCATGCATATATGCATACGTGTATACAAACGTGCATGCAAAACGTGTACAGAGACACATGCATGCATACGTTCAAATATGCAGCTATGCAAACATACAAACATACGAGCAAACATACACGTGCCAGAACCAATTTAACTTCGCATGATGCAGGGGTTAGTTAGTGTGCTGCACTGTCAATCGAGAGATTTTTATAAATATGCCTCGCAAGATAAATAAACGTATTAATATCATTGCATAAGTGAATTGCAAGTTTTAAATATATATATATATATTATATATATGATTATGAATGTATATGCAGCAACATAATATATATTATATTTGCCATAAAAATATGTAGTTCATATAGAAAACACATTATATCATATATAATACGTAATTTAATGTGTAAATTACTTATATATATATATATATATATATATATATATATATATATATATAGTTACGAGAGGTCATAATGAGAGGGTATGGTCACGTGATGAGAGGAGAGGAATGGTGATGCATTACAAGAATACTTATACCATGCAGAAATCATCGGACTCCGCAGTCGTGGATGGCAGAAGAAATGATGGGGTGATATGATTCAAAGGGGCAAGAAGACTCTAGAATTGAAAAAAAGATGACATTGCTGACTGGGTCAGGCGGAGAAGAAGGATCCGTGTGTTTGACCTTTCCTCTGGGAAGGACTAATTCATGCCTGAAGAAGAGATAGACAAGCAGTAAGAGAGAGAGAAAAAGAGAGAGAGTCCGGCAGTAAGAGAGACAGACAGACATAGAGAGCTGTCTTTGAGCTCGAGTACACCACGCACAAAAGATACTCGAGCTGTTTCTGTGTATCTTCTGAGGCCTTGCTATCGTCAACAACACTAGAGGTAGGCCCTATACAAGAGAGAGAAAAGAGACAAAGGGTCCTCGGACGTTCGCTCATTGGTCGATCGCTCATACGGACGATCGCTCATACAGCAAATACATAACAACATATTTAGCAAGTAAACAACATGAAAATCTACTAGAATTAAACAAACTCAGCTGTTACCTCAACATAGACACATTTGGTGTGTCAAATTAATTACTAACTTTTCCGTGATTAGACAAGCAAATAAACATACCGAGAAAGTGACAAGTGACAAAATCAGAATAGATAGTAAGACCGCCACAAAAGTTGCACCAATTCACGAATTGACTTACGTCTTGATCAATTACGAATTTGTACTCACTAATTTATAAAAAACATAAACGCATTCAGGTTCCATACAAGACCGCGGATAGATAGTCGGGCAGTCAGTTGCGTTGAGACAACACTTTTATAAGTTTATCTGATTATGCAGATTGATATGAAGGTGTATTTGGGACTTTAAAGTATAGAAAAGGAAAGATACGTTCATGTTGGATGGCACCCTATGAGCGAAAGTCCAATGAGCGATCGTCCTATGAGTGAACGTCCTATGACCAGACAGAGGCAGAAACAGACACAGAAACAGAAACAGACACAGACAGAGAGACAAAGACGCATAGACAGAAAAAAGAGCGTGAGATTGAGAGACAGACAATTCAATTTGTGTGACCACCGCTTCAAAAGCTGTCAACCAAAGACGGTGGTTCCCAGAGGAAGAAATCGAGATAGACAGACAGACAGTACAAGGTCAGTTGTATCGGGTATCGATCTATTGATTTTCGCACCGACGCTTGTCTCTGATCGGTATCATCAAAGCTCTCCAATACCCGGCGGTGACTTCAGAGACACATTGAGAGGCTGCCTTCATCGCCATTTATGTTCACCGTTAAAAGTGTCTATGGTCCATGTCTCTGTAGGTGCCTGGCCAGAGAACTGCTAAAGCATGGCTCCGTGGTCTGTTTAGTTACATTTTCTGTTTTGAACAATAATATATGTAGCTCACATAAACGACAGGCTAAACGCAGCCATCTAATGATCAAGTGCCATTCGATGACGCTATTGTGATTAAAGCAATTGCTCAAGGTCCCCTACACAGTGGACCTAATTATCTCGAACTCGTACAACCCTCGTTTCAAGATAAGCATTTCAAGATATATATATATATATATATATATATATATATGTGTGTGTGTGTAATTTTGTGTACGTGAGTGTGTGGGTGGATGCGTGCGTGTGTGTACATGTATGTACACTTTTCTCTCTCAGCCATTTGTCGGCGATGTGTACAAATAAACGTTATCCGCTTTGCCCGGTCGCTTTTTGTGAATATTGCTCCCTAGTTCAGTTATGTTATAAATATTCATTCAAACCGTCTATCCAGCAGGGTCTTTGTCTGCCTTTGTTTCCCCCTCCTTCAACATATATTTTTGGGTAATTCGCTCCCCACACTGCTACGCAAGTAAGCGCGTAACAATGGTCTCAAGGCTAAATGGTCGTCTAAATCATATCTTGTTCGGTTGTTCCTCTTCCGTCGAGTGTTTTAAAGACACGGCCGCAGAAGTGTTCCGTTATGGTGCCAACAGTGCCACGTCCTCAAAGAACTAAGCCACGCGTAACGTCGTCATAGACGTCATCGCCTCTACTGTTCAACGGACCGTGCAGCAACCGATATAGCAAAGACAGTCGCGTTAATGCGATACCGCATCGTGGGTGGTCGCTCCGTGGGTGTCCCAGCGGCCCCTCCCCAGCCTTCTCCCCATAATAGAAGGTCTTATCCCTCCTTGGCAGCCGACGTTCGCTCATCGACCGTGCGAACCATGGGAGTCTAGACTATCCGGCGTATCGGTTCTCTAAACCTAGCTCCCCTGTGTATTAACCAGTTCAGGGTTACATAGAGAATGATACGTCTAATGTCTTGGTCCGAGATTATGCAACATAGTCCACACACGTACACACACACAAAATAATCACCCAAACACACATACAAACACACATATACACACAGATATATATATATAAGCATATACATATATATATGATATGTATATATGCATATTCACATATCGCTCGCACTGTCTCAACCAAGGCTCCGTGGTCTTTTCTTCTCCATCGAGTGGATATCTTTGTCGGACAGAGAACATAAATAACGTAGACTTCGGTCAAGTTATTCGATCGCGGTTACCACTTTATCAAGCGGTCATTTCTCCTTTTCTGCTTCTTTTTCCTCATTTTCTTCTTCTTCTTCTCCTTCTTCTCCTTCTTCTTCTTCCCCTCGCACTCCTTCTCGTCTTTTCATTATCCTTCTTCTCCACATCTTCCTCTTTCTCTTCATATCCCTCGGTGCGCAAGAACCGACTATGCCAAGCCTCATCTTTGATTTCTTCGCTTATCGGTAGCTCAAAAATGTTTGGATATCGCTGCTTTGAGGACATTTTTATGATAAACAATAAACATCTATTAAAACCGCGTTATCAGTTGGCAATTTGAAACCAACCATTCCGTTGTCGAGTACGGTAATAATAATAACAATAAATTGAGCCGGTCTTATCCTCCTTGGCGCCCTCGGGCAGAATTTTTCAGGCGCACCTTTCAAAATGAGAAAATGTAACTATTTTTAGAGATTGTTAGTACAAAAACACATTGATTTATTATGTCCAGAATACAGAGAGAAACAGAGGTCTAAGAAGGTTTTGAAAAGTGGGGGGGGGCATAATTTGTAAAATATTGAGAGAAGTTGGAAGAAATTCTTTCCCCTCACATTTTGAATTTTGCCCCACCCCAGAAATTTGAGAAATGGGAGAGCACAGTTTATCTTGACAAAAGTCATCTTATCATAATTGCTCCATAGAAATGAGATATGCAGGACACTTTTAAAATATACAGTATAGAGTTGACCTACTATTTTGTACAATATACAGTCAAATTGCATGCGAATTAATCTTTTCCATCATTACGAGGCTAGTAACATGGTCATTGCAAGCTTTAGCGCATGGGCTGGATGGCAAAGAATGTCGGCTTTAACTTGCCGCAAGATTCATGTCAAAGTATAAGTTATTTTGGATCTAATATTTGATATGCATGTGTACAGACATTTCTCTAGCGCCTTCACAATTACTTACTTAATATGCCAGAGTTTTGATTAAGATTTCATGTTTAACCAATGACTACAAGGAACTATAGTGTGGCTATAAGATCGTCGGGTATATTTGGCTGGTGATAACAAGGCAAATGTCAAAATTCAATAGGCAGATTCATAACTGGTCAAAAATTTCGGAATTTGGGTGGAAGAGCAGTACTTGAACTAACCTTGAGATTGCTATGAAGGCATGAAGTACTTACAACATAATTTCCTTGGCCTCTGCATATGAAGGTGGAAACCCATTCATCACTCACTCTCGGAGCTTCCCACTTGACGGGTTAGGTCAGTGTAACACTCGCTTATTGTGAGATCACTTGGTTGACTCATTGCAATCAATGGCAGAAACTAATTTAGTATTGCCAATTTCCAAATGAGTGAGTTTTTCGTACAATTCAATATCTGGGATCATCATGGTCAACGAAACAACTTTAGATTTGTAAATTGGATTCTCGGGATACGATTTTTGTCATATTCAGACTGCGAAAAAATGGAAGTCATGGGTCACGATTGTAGACTCAGGCCGGATGAAGGTTGGAAGAACGACCGATCGCGCATTAGACTTACGTAGAATTATAGATCGCCACAGTCCTTCACCAGCCTACATCACCAAAAGAGCAGCTCCATGCAAGTCTGTCAAGCTAGGAACTTCGCATTAGAGCGGAGTCGGCTAAGAGGTGCATTTCAAATCGAATGTGTGCCCTGGCAGGGATCTAAGCCCTGACTTCATGATTGTAGACCAACCCTTAGACTATTTCTTTAGCAAATGACGAATATTCTACCGTCATAAATTTTCTGTACGTTGGGTAGGAACTAAGTTATTTAAATTATAGATGAATGAATAGCCAAACATGCATTATTCTCTTTTGTAAGTGACAGTTTTCATACCTGCAATAAGTAAGAATAAATCGTACAAACAAACGTTGAACTGTTAGAAATGCATAGACCCACAATACCTTAATCATTAAATGTAAAAGATATTGGAGAAACATTAAAAAATGGAACCGATTTGGAGGGGCACATGGAGGGCGCACTGAACACTGAAACTGGAGGCGGGGCCCCTACCCCCCGCTTGTGACACCCCTGGAGAGAAAAGTATATAATTTTTAGATTAAAGAATTATGAAAATTACAAATTGGTAAAAGGACACATTTGGCACAAACAAGAACACAATAGGTCTACTTCCTCCATGTCAATCTGGGTTTCGTAAGGGTCACTCAACTGAGTCCCTCCTACTTCGTTTCCTCTCCGACATATATAGTGCCATGGACAGGTCCCAAGTAACCCTTCTGGCCTTATATTATGTAAGCGCTGCATTCGATTCAATAGATCATGATATCCTCTTAAGTCGCCTCTCCTTAACTTTTGGGATAAGAGACCTGTCACTTATTTGGATCAAGTCTTATTTCTCCGAGCGTTCTACATCTGTTGTCTTTCACTCATCTCGTTCGCCTTGGCGCCCTACCCCCTTTGGTGTCCCCCAGGGATCGGTCCTTTGACCTATTCTCTACATTCTTTTCACTGCAGATATCGAGTCTCTACTCATATCTTGTTCTCTTGCGAGCCATTCTTACGCAGATGATGTTCAATCGTATGTAGATTGCTCATCATCCCAGGCTTCTTCTACAGTCCGAAGAATGTCTCAAGCTACAGATACCCGAACTGCCTGGATGTCATCAAATCGAATGCGACTTAATCCGCAGAAAACTCAATATATGTGGCTTGGTACCCGCCAGCAGCTGAACAAGCTCGACTTTGGCTCTCTGTCTTCTGAATTCCCTTACTTTGTTTTCTCCACCTGTGTCAGGGATCTGGGGGTAGTTCAGGATCAAGAACTGTCTTTTGTGAAGCAAATTTCTGCATTGACTCGTTCCTGCTATTATTTCTTGCGCCAGTTGCGGGCTTTTTCCCGCTCTCTCTCCTCATCTTCTGCTGCCACTCTGGTTCATGCCTTTATCGTTAATCAATTAGATTACTGCTCCTCTCTCTTCTGTGGGCTCCCTCAGGTCCGATTGCAACCCTTGAAGGGGGTTCAAAGGGCTGCAGCTCGTTTGATTGGTTGTGTTCCTAAATTTGGCCACATCTCTACTTACATGCTGGACGTCCTTCACTGGCTTCCGGTTAGGCAGCGCATTCAATATAGAATCTCCTCTATTGTCTGGGACTGTGTTGTGGGCAATGCGCCTATCTATCTTAGGGATCTGTTCACCTTAACTTCGGCTTCTTCTGGTCGCCGATCTCTTCGCTCGGCCTCTAGAGGCGACTTTGTTGTTCCACATGCTCATACCGCAACCAGGCAAAATGGAGCTTTTGCAATTGTGGGTCCTCGTGTGTGGAACAACCTCCCACCTGACCTGCGCTCTCTCCCGCGCGACCTGTCTGGCTCTTTCTATAAACTTCTCAAGACTTTCCTTTTTAACCGGGCCTGGGTCGGGAGCGCCTCTGAATAGTTATCATGAAGAGGAGCTATATAAATTGCATTGATTGATTGATTAGTACACGGTGTTAACTTTTCAGGCTTTGTATCGACAAAATTTTCAATTATAACAGGAAAGTCTATATTTTGGGCGATATCATTTTCAATCAAAAGAGTGTTCCTAACTTGGAGGGTCTGTCTTGTGACATTTTAAACCTTACAACGTACATAAGTCTTGATTAATTTTAGTTTGGAAAAACTTACTTCCCCATTCGCCACAGTTACAGGAATTGTTAGTAACATTCGGATATAACTCTTGAATAGTAGGCCTCGGGTGTTGTGTAAATTGTAGCACAACGTGTGGAGGAGTAATTTTATCAAAAAGAAAGTTGTAACACTGGTTAGTTCATCCAAAAGTAGTGTACCGTACATGTCAGAGTTCGAATTAACTGAGTTTGACTTGAAGATAGTTACACAATTTAAGAAGTTCTCTTCTTTCAGTTAAATTGTCTATGTACATTTAAGTAATTAACCCCAGGTTTTCAAAGAATCATTTGACTGTTCTTTTTCCGGAACGGCAACTCACTCGGCAGTGTGTGGTAGGGCAAATGTGTCTCTGAAGGCAGCCGCATTAAAGCGTTGGATTGCGGTAGCTATGCGTTGGAAAAGTATAGATGTCTCTAATATATCCAGTGCTTAGAGTCAAAAGTTTAATAAGTCTAATCCATTGATGTTAATAGGGTCCAGAGTCTCAAAGGCCACCGGTATAAAATCATGGTTGGCCGACAGGTGGACGTATTTAGCATTCTTTATTATTATTATTATTGTTATGATTATTATTATTATTATCACTGTCATTATCATTATCGTTATTACTATCATTATCATTATCATTAGTATTACTATTACTTTAAATATTACTTTATTAGTATTATTTTTATTATCATTATCATTATTATTTTTATTAGTTTTATTATTATTATTAATATTATTATTGATATTGTTCTTGTATTGTTGTTGTTGTTATTGTTGTTGTTGCTGCTGCGATAACATTATTAACTACTGAAGGGGACAAAAGAGAAACCAAATTTCTCTACTATACCAGCGCTTTCCTTATTCCATCCAACTCCTCGATACAATCACAATTCGCAACACTTCTTAGACAGTTCGCACGGCTTCAGCGGTGAAAATGGCGAACCGAGAACCATCCGAAGCCATTTCTTCATAATCTCTAGCGAAAAATAATAATCTTGGGCATTCTTTTTTTGGCGCCGAGCCATATCTTTAGGACACAGCTGGCTGGCTTCCTGCAGGCTTTCATCAAAGCAATAGACTATAAGATGAGACGGAGTTGAAGGTGCGCTGTGCTCTTTGTCAGCGTCTGCAGTCTACGTGGGTTGGATCCCAATCGAGATGTGATGCTGAGACGAATGCGGGGGGCGGGAACGGGGGTGGGGAGAACCACGAGGTGTCCACTTTCGACACCAAACGAAATTGGAGCCGCGATGGCCTTTACAAACATCCGCACAAAAGAGTTATACACAATATTGTGTATACACACACAAACACACACACACACATCTACAAATGAGTGTAAGTATACATCGACATATATCCAATCCAATCCAATCCAACAACATTTTTATTGCGCACTGACAATCATAATAGTGAAGCATTAACAAAAATGAAGTTGATAGAAGGATTGACAGCCGACAATAGGGAGGAGCTCTAAAAGGACCGAAGTCCCGCTAGCAGGGACACCCATTACAATAACAGTTAAGTTATAAGTGGTAGATGGCAATAAACAAGACTTAAGCAGATTGCTTGCGGAGAGTTAGTCTTAAATAACTTAACAAACTAAACAATTGAGGTAAGTACGTAGATCAATAGATTCACTGACAGAGTTATGTAAGGTGTAGCAGTGTATAGTCACGGAGTTTCAATTTAAATGCACTTAAATAATTTAAGGTACGTATTTCCTGAGGGACGCTATTCCAAGCAATAAGCCCATTGCATCTTGTCGCAAACTCACGGGTATTGGTACGTGCATGGATGGGCCTGTAATCATTAAAATTGCGAAGGGAGTACGGATTGATTAATTTAATGGGCGTAAAGTAGTTTGCATAAGCAGGAGGTAATTGGTTAATCGAGAGTTTGTAAATGAATTCACTAGTTTGTATTAAAGTTAACTGTTTGACGCTCAAAATGCAGGATTTATGATGCAGTGGGTCAGAATTTTTATAAATGACTCTAAAGGCTCCATTTTGAAGGGGGATTAGCCTCGTTAATCTAGAGTGGTAATTGGATGCCCAGATTAGGTTGCAGTAGGTTAAATAAGGGTGGACCAGAGAGAAATAAAGGTTTTTGCGTATGGCAACAGGTAATAGGTACGCAATACGAGATATTATGCCTATATTCTTAGCTATTTTAGATGCTATTTTTTCAATATAGGTTTTCCAGATAAGTGATTGGTCGACGTATACACCTAGGAATTTGGTCGATATAACCCTAGGTAAAGGGATATTATTTATCATGAGGACCATTTCAGACAAAGGAGTTTTCTTGCAATGTGAGGCGAAGAGCATGTAGTTGGTTTTAGTAGCATTAAGTGTTAGCTTGTTTGCCAAAAACCAGCCATTAACTTTGACAAGTTCACGATTTAGAAGTCGGAGTAGTTCATCATAAGAAGAATTTGAGGCGAGGACACTAGTGTCATCGGCGAAGAGCAAGAACCGAAGAGGCGACGACACATTTGGCAGATCATTGATAAAAAGCAGAAAGAGTAAAGGTGCTAGAATGGAACCTTGAGGAACACCAAACTTTATTAGGTTAGTTGTAGATACTGCACCATTGCAATAAACAAATTGCAGTCTATTACACAGATAGCTCTGAAACCAGTCCAAGGCCACACCCCGAATACCTAGCTTCTTTAGTTTGGCAAGTAATATTTTATGGTTTCGGAATCGAAAGCCTTTGCAATATCGATAAATATGCCTAAGGTAAATTCATTACGTTCAACTGCAGCAGGATGTGATCATGTAGGTCATGCAAAGACATTGAAGTGGAGTGACCTGGTTGGAAACCATGCTGATACGGGTATAGGAATTTACTTTTATCAATAAAGTCATAGAGCCTATTATGCATGACCTTTTCCAGCAACTTAGAGAAGAAGGGTAAGATCGAGATGGGCCGGTAGTTGCCAAGTACGTCCCTCGGTCCCTGCTTGTATATAGGTATAATTTTGGCCATTTTCATTCCATTGGGGACAGTGCCGGTTGAAAGTGAAGAATTAATAACATTGGCTAGAAGCTTGGCAATTAGTGAAAATATAGGGCTTATTAATGAGGGGTCTATATCATCTGGACCAGTGGTATGGGTAATTTTCAAGGATTGACAAAGAATAATCAATTCCTCAGCAGTTGTAGGGTATACAGCGAAAGAGTTTAGGTTGGGGGGCCCCAGATAGTGCTCGAAAGAGCAGTTAGTTGAGGGCATCTTATCGACCAATTCCTGAGCAATTCCCGTAAAGTAATTATTTAGTTTATCTGCGATCAGTTTGGGGTCAGAAATAATCGTACCATTGGAGCTTAAAGAGGAAATATTCGTGTCAGGTACGTTGACCTTAAGGATCGAACTTATGATCTTCCAGGTATGTTTTAAGTCATTGGTGTGTTTATTAAATTCAGAAATATAGAAACTTCGTTCGGCGTTTTTGCGTAGAGATTTAATTTGTTTCTGTATTTTACAAATTTAGTTTTTTTTTCTATTGTTGGGTTTTTAATAAAAGAGGCATATAATTTCGATTTAGTATTGCAAGATTTTAAGAGACCTGGAGTCATCCATGGTTGTTTGGCAGACTTAAGCGGTTTGTGCTTTTTATGAAGACTGGAAAGGCAGCATCGTAAGTCGATTTTAGCTTCGTAATAAATGACTCGTAGGCCAAGGACGGATTCTTAGCCTCACACTGATATTCAACGTCCGACCAGTCTACTATAGATAAGCTCGTTTTAAAGAATTCTCTAGAGTTAATATCAATGCATCGGGTTGGTCGGGTAGTAGCCGGAAAAGAAGAGGTGAGGTTGAACGAGGTTTGAATGTAAGCCATGATAGGTAGGTGGTCAGATATATCATCAACAATTATAATAGGTTCCGAAATTTTTGAGATACGATTAGTGAAAATATTGTCAATTAGCGTGGCAGAGGTATCAGTTATCCGAGTGGGTTGAGTTATAACCGGGAGCAGGTGACGTGAAAAAGCCACATCTAGAAAATTGCTTGTGGGCTGATGATCTTGGGCCTTGAGTAGATCAATGTTAAAGTCGCCAATAATACAGTAGTCTTTATCATTGGAAGAAAGGGCGGTTAGGAGAGAATTCCATTCAATATTAAAGTCGTCCATATTTTGACCCGGGGGCCTATAAAGGACTCCCAGTATAGAATATGAGCCATTAGTACTAGATAACTTCAGGAAGAGGGCTTCATAGGTGACGTGGTGAATACAGCCAGGGAGCCGGTATAAGTCATAATTAATATTACTTTTTTTATAAAATAGCCTACCCCACCTCCCCTTCCGTTGGTTCTAGGACGAGATTCAAAAACATATCCAGGAATATTGACCATATTAGACTGGTCAGGCTCCAACCATGTCTCCGTTATTGCAATTATGTCAGCTGCAAAGCTGGATATAAGGCTTTCGAGACATGAAATTTTGTTAAGCAGACTACGAGCGTTTATATGCATGAACGAAAATTGATTTGATCTAGGTCGAGCTGGTATGCTTTGGGATGGAGGGATAACACAGGTGCTCATATAAGGCCTTGTAGTATAGTAGTTATCGTCCGGGTCTACATCATTCTCATTTATAAGCGGACGGTCGAAGCCTAATTCCGAAAGCACCTCAAGTCGAGGACCATCACTTAGTTGAGTTAGCAGGTGGGTACTAAGCCTCTCACTATGAATACATTGTTCAAATTCGGTGCTATCAAGACTGTGAAAAGGAAATACTACGGCTAGGCAGTCAGGGCATATCCAGCAATTACCGTTAGCAGCAATGACGTTAAAGTGATACAAGTGATAATTATTCAAGCAGTTCACACACGCGAGATTAACATTTGAATCTATCAAAATATCGCATTTGAAACACCTAACTAATGACTTAACTAAAGAGTTGAACTGAAAATCAGCCAGAGTTCAACACGAACTGAAGCAAACAGAGCTGTCAAAAACACAACAGAACAAAACCAGACAAACAAATGTGTGAACAAAACAGCAGCAAAAAACAATTAAACAAAATATGCAAGGCTTTTGGCAGAGCCAAGCAGGAACATGGTAAGTAGATGGTTACAAGACAGAGCGTCTGCAATCAACCAGAGATGCAAGGAGATGGTTGTCAATCGCCGGGGCTCCGATCTCGAGATGAGTTGAATTGGTCCATGATAGAACAGACGATCAAATCAGATATTAGGCATGGGGCAGATTGTCCAGGTCCTTGATGGAGGAGATCTTCACCGGTTTTTCAGCCGGATTGGTCGAACAGCGAACAAATACGTGTCCTTCTCGAGTACAAGCAGAGACCAGAGACATCGATCTTACGAGTTTCCGGGCTTCAGCGAATATATGAGAGTTAGTGCGTGTCAGATGTTCGTTGCTGTAGACAGGCGGAGCCGAAGTTGAAGAGGCAACTTTCAGGGACTTTCTTGCCGAGTACACGATGTTCCGGGTCTGTCTGTTCGTGAAACGAACCAAGACAGGAGACGTAGAAGATTTCGAATTATTAGTAGACGATATGCCCGCGATATGTCAGAGGGTTTGATGCTGATTCCGAGTCTCTTATCACACAGGTTGACCACGGCGTGACTGATGCTGTCCTGCGACCCTAGAGTCGAACCGTGAGGAGCAGGCACGTCGACAGACGAATAAGCCTCCAGGACGTGGAAGATTAAGTTGTCGGACCGCAGAAAATTCTACTTCTGTTCAATGCTTTTCCTCAAGGCCTGGTTCTGTGCTTCCAGGTCAAGTAATCTGGCATCTTGTTTAGAGTTGTGTTTCTTTAGTGCGGCCTCTGTCTTCTCGTCGACCTTCACCTCAAGTTCAGCAGTATAGGAGGCAGCCAGGCCATCGAAAATCCGTTTAATGGTCGGACCAAGCTTCTTTTCGAGAATTATAATCAACATGTCGGTTATTCGGTCGTCATTTAAACTTTCCATTAACTCATCTGGTTTATAACCTTTTCGGGCCATGTTCGAAACTAGATTCCAACAAATCGAATGATTTCTACCTCCTTCAGTCAATTCAGCAGCAGCAGAAACAATGAGGGCAACGTACACAAAGATCCGTGCAAACAAAAGGCGTGTTTCAAGGTGCACCAACTGAACACGGAAAAGGAAATCCTCTACGTGATGGCCATAAACTGAATTCGATGACGGTACGCGATCCAAATCAACGGCGGACAACATCCCCGATAATTCGACAAATGTTTCGCTCAAATGGCCAACTCAGAACCGCCAAAAATAATAAGTTTAAGCGCCGCTGTTCACGCGTAAAACATCAGTACTACGCCATCTCATACATATGCATGTATATATATATACATGCATATGTATATATATATATACATTACATGTATATATATATACATGCATATGTATATATATATACATTACATGTATATATATACACATGCATGTATATATATATACATGCAATTATTCATTATTCATTCATTACGAAGATTTATTTAGCGCCCCTCCCTTCGATCGAGACTACTACTCTGCAGAATGATGCGCTCCCGACCACAGCACGGATGAAAAGACAAGCATATAATATACACGCGTACAACAGCGATTACCAATGCAAATATATAGATATAATATATATATATATATGCAGAATACTATTCATGTAAATACATGATGGAAATGCACACATATGTGCACTACGTGCAGGCTTTGGCTCGATCAAAGGAAGGGGGGGTGCCGTTACTACACTGTATATATAGGGTGTCGTTTCAGTAGGACTTTGTTTTATGAAAGCGCGTTATAAATCCAAATTGTATAGGATTATATTATATTCTTCCGATTTTGCCGATTTCTTTCGAATTACCACAAGGCGGGCAACTTTTCCTAAGCATAGCATAACAGCATGCCGATATGCAGAAGATTACAATATATAATTATATTGTTATTTATGTGTGTTTGTGTGTATATGATATAAATATTATATATATATAATATGTAATATATGTATATAACTTTATTGCGGTCAGATGTATATGGGAATGCAGACCATAAAATATTTTGTGGCTGTTGGTATAGCCTCTCGCGGAGCCACATAAATCCGCGGTTGGTGTTCGCCTCCATTATTGATTGGTGTGGAGAGCGCGATTCCGGACGCGCAGGAATTTCGAAATGAGAGAGTCTTCCATCATTTCGTCGTCGGAGAAGGAGGAGGAACTGCGGAGAGGAGTAGGAGGAGTCTGAGAAGAAGAAGATACTTGTCCGCGACGAACATGGACTTTTTAATTAAAACGGACTTCCTGGCTGTTTTTGCCTCCGCACCGCTATGCTCTCCTCTACAGATGCCGCTTTCTCTTGTGTACGACCGCATTCGCTGCTGCTTGGCTATATCTTCTGTAGGGCCTACAGTTTAAGTCTCACATTTTAAGATATGGTTGTTAAAACATTTTCTGGGTACGGGTTACAAGGGTATTGTTGCTATATACTCTACTTTCCTGCTTATCGTTTTGCTTTGACAATTTAAGATTTTGCTTTCCTAGCATTTTCTCGGTTCTGGTTCAACGGGCTTCGTTGGTATACTTTACTTTTCTCTTTATCGGTCTCTTATGGCAATGTAGGATTTGGTTTTGGTTTTGTATCGAATCTGAGGGGCTGTCCGAAGGGGAGTCCGTGGAAGGACAAAGTCCGGTTTCCAGGAGGAGGCAGAGTATACCTGTTAAGGCGGGTGTAGTCTTGGTAAAGGATTTGAAGGTGGACGATCGAGTGAGTCTGGGTAAGAGTTCTGGAAAGGTGAGACCAGGGCTTAGGCCTCAGTTTAAACCTCTATATCCCTCGCCCGATGGGGCAATGAATGGAGGAACCGAAAAAGAAGTTGTGGCTGCTACACGACGCCATACAGCTGGGATATCAGGCCTTTACCTATAGTTGCTCAGTTGGGCTAGATTGGAATACCACCTGGTCTGCCAAAATTTGATCCTAATAAGCCCCTGTAAGTAAATTTGAGGGCGAGCCACATCAACGTGCTGCCTACTTCGAAAAGTCTATGTTTTCTGCTTTCTTTATGAGCACACGATTATAATAAAATTCGGGTTACTTGAAGACAGTTTTTTTATTTATACTTGAAATAGCATAAGGAGTTCATAAAATAAAACGGCCTATGGAGTTAAATGTAGAAGTTGCCAACGGAAGCTTCGACGGAGATAATTTTGTAAGAATTCGCTCCAGTATCAGATGAGCAATTATCTGTGGAAAACTCCATGCCGACAGGTAGCTCCAGTGCGTGACATAAATCCAAGATCTTCCGCCGTATAACAATAGCTACCAAAAAGAGTTGTTTTGTATAACCTAGTTACCAAGATACTATACCACCGTTGCTCTGCGGGTTTGAAATTACAATTCCCGTGAAAATTTTCACCCACGCAGTTAAATTTCCGCGCTGCACACCTGCGAAAGAACAAGATCGAATTAAGTTAACATTGAATAGATTGATAGAATGAGCCGATCTATTTTAGGTGATCCACAATGCTAGTAGCTAGGCATGCGGATTCTTAGATAGTCAAAGTTTGATGCAGAATCTCAACGCAAGCGCTGATCGCTTTTTGAGGCCGCATATAGTCGGAGTAAGTTTTAATGAACGTGTTCGAACACTTCAATACCATTGTTTTACGTGGCCACCTGAAGTTTACCAGATCAAGTCAACCATGCATCAATAGATTCACTACGCGCATTTCTCATGCAAATAAACGACGTCACTATCCTTTTATGACGTCATCATTTTTGTACAGTTTTAAATATCGAGAAATTAGCTATTACGCCTATTAGGCGTGCATCATCATTGATTGCGTGCGTGTAATTTTCTTGTGGGGATCTGCGCATGCGCGAATTGTACTGTTACAGCTCTAGATATATTTTCTCCGTCTTAATCGATAATCGCTGGCGCCGCGAAGATGAATCGTCTAGCGCCCGATGGGCGATTGATCGGAGCGTCGACACTGATACGCTGGACGTGATTGACAGATCGCCGATCGAGTTTGAGAAGACCTTGGTCTGCTGCGGTTGCGGAGGAGACTGGAAATGAAAGATGCTCTTGGCTGCAGGCGAGGGGATCCAGGATGATCTCGTTATCTGATGACGTCGACATGATCTAATTCTGACGTCGTCCTAAAAGACAAATGTTGCACTCCGTTAGCATACGAAATGGCCGCTTGACTGACACGTTGTGAACTCGTTGACCCCTCGCTGATGATAGCGTCTGGCACGTCGATGTGTCTCCTTGTCAGTTTGTCTGCTTGCGCGTCTGTGTAAGTCTGTCTATATATTTGTCTGTCTGTCTGTTTGCTCGTCTATCTTTCTTCTTCTTCTTCTTCTTCTTCTTCTTCTTCTTCTTCTTATTATTATTATTATTATTATTATTATTATTATTATTATTATTATTCTTATTATTATTATTCTTATTATTATTATTATTATTATTAGTAGTAGTAGTAGTAGTAGTAGTAGTAGTATTGTTATAATTTATGCAAGTCCATCTTTACTTTGCACAATATAAACTATGTATCTGTTATACATGAGATATATTATGTTATAGACAGTAAAGCACAGAATAAAAATTATTATGGTTGTATTTTGTAGTTTATGTATAGACATAGTTACGAGCCGCTAGTTCACCTTTACTATGCGCAATTCTAAACTATGGGATCCGTATTATATGAGATACATTTTAGACAGTAAAGTACAGAATATGATTGCATTTGTCGTTTATGTGTAACTATAATAATTAACCCATAAATTATTTTGTGCCTTCATATACTTATTCTTGTGTGTGTGTGTGTGTGTGTGTGCGTGTGTGTGTGTGTGATAATGTACACGCCGGTTTATGTGACGTCGTAATAGAGATAAAATCATACGTATGTTTATAAAATGGTCATATATGAGTTATGAGTTTGTATATTCATCCATTCTGTTCGTATTTCCAAGCTGAACAAAGCGTATCCTTAAATATGTATGTTCGTATAGTGTGAGAGAGAAAGACTGAGAGAGACAGACAGACAGAGTAAGGGACAGAGTCAGAGAGCGGCAGAATGAGACAGATAGAAAGTGAGAGAGAGACAGACAGACAGAGACAGAGACAGGAACAGAGAGAGATACAAAACGCAACTACAAAGCGTTCGTGCTGTGGTCAATGGATGTATCGTCCGCCTTTTATCGCTCAATGATTACTTGGTCCTCGCTTCATCACCAATATCACAATTATCTTGCCTCTGACTGCTTCTGCTACTACTGCTGACGCTGCTCATGGTCATGACTGTCTCTCTGTCTGTCTGTTTATCCATTTGTCTGGTTTGCTGTCCTTCTCTTTGGTCTCTCTGTCTGTCTCTATGTCTGTCTACCTGTCTGTCTGTCTGTCGTTCTGTTCGTCTCTCTAATTGTCAGAAGGATGCGGAATCGATGCCGACTATACCACTATATTGGCTCAGCCTTCCACTCTCTAGGGGCGATGGACAACAAGCAGCAGTAAGGCGGACCGGTCATTTAACAGAGTGCCAAACAGTTATAAAATGGATTCTTGTTTAACTTATTACCATGCAAGTGTTCCTGCTATTTCATGCAGTCATACTGCGGTCTGTCAGATTGGATTAATATAAGCGAATATTATTCTTATCATCGCCAACAGCATCTTCATCATCGTCGTCATCATCTTCATCGCCGTCGTCGTCGTAAAGAACATCATCATCGTCATCATCAGCAACAGAATCATGATCAGAATCAAACACCAGCACCATCATCATCGTCGTCATCGTTGTCAGCAGCATCAGCATGATCCTTAGCATCATCATCACCACCACCATCATCATCATCATCAACAACAAACATGAATAATTGAGCGCCATCATCCGCATAATCAGCATCACCCTCATCATCGTCATCATCATCGTCATCATCATTGTTGTCAACATCACACGTGTAGTCACCTGAAACACCCATCTGTTTATTCGTCCATAGCCATATAAGTCGCTCACACGGATGCCTTCCTTATTCCAGTCATGCGTCTATTCCGCTGCGTAAAGAGCCGACTCCCGTCTTTGAACGAGCACCGGGAAGACAACTTCCGCCGGAAATTAAGCGTCGGGGGCCCGCAGGAGTTATCGTACGTCCCCTCGGCCCCCGCCCCGCCCACGGCCACCTATTTATATGGCGCCCAGCACAATGCATTTGGAGGATAATCCCGGAAAGTGAAAAAACGGCATCAAAAGAGAGGCAGTGCGCCTGATTCCTTTTAACTCAATACACTTCGTAGCCAATTGTCCGGATGCATGGTCCCAATGGGATGTTGGCGCCGTTACTGGTACTTTGCAAGGCTGTTGCTGCGGCTGAAGGCGCGCTTCTGGTGTTGCCTCTGAAGACCAAGAAAGACAGAGGTTTTTACTGCAGACAGTTAGAAAGAAACATGATGATGATGATGATAATGATAATGATGTTGACGACTACGACGACGACAATGAGGATGATGATGCGGATTATGATGCGGATTATGATACGGATTATGATGCGTCTGATGATGCGGATGATGAAGGCGACGATGATGACGACGATGACAATGATGATGGCAATGATGACAATGATGACGATGACAAAGATGGTACAATGATGATCATATGGCAATTTAAAAGACGATTGCGACTACCACGATTAAAACAATCACGACGACGACGAGGAGGAGGACGATGATGATGATGATGGTGACAATGGTGAAGATGATGATGACGTCTAAGATCCCGATGACCATTTTTCCGTATAATCCAATTTAGATGTTGTCATTCGTCTCAATAACCACCGATTGATCTGCAGTTGTGCATCGAAAGCAAATAATCTAGCGCCAGTTTTTAACCGACGACACGTTGGCCGTCAATTGAAGAACCGGTTTTCACTCAGTCGACGATTTTATCCTCGCTTATTATATTCCGCGGAGATTTTATTCAGATTATCATTTCTGTCATCGGGAGAACCTGACGTTCTTCCATCTATTCCTAGCTCATCGGTTGTCGCAACTCTTTCATCGAAGCTTTGCTCACTGTCCCTATGCCTCGTCATCTGTCTGTCTGTCTGTCTGTCTGTATTTCTATTTGTCAGTCTCTTTCTTAGTCTATCTCTCTGTCTAAGTCTGTCTTTCTGTCTGTCTTTCTCAGTCTCTGTGTCTGTCTCTGTCTGTCTGTCTCTCTTTCAGTATGTATATATATATATATATATATGTTTCAGTGTCTCTTGTCTCTGTCTTTATCTCTGTCCGTCTGTCTCTCAGTCTCCGTCTCTCTCAGCATCTGTGTCAGAGGTTGAGAACTAGTGCGAAAGTTAACGTTTCTCTCCGGCACCGTATACGTGCCTTCGACCTTTCGCATGTAACCAAAAGATTGATCCAATGAGATCAATAGGGGTTCCAATCGTTTAGGTCATCGTGTACTTTTGTGTGACCTCGACCCTCATTTATCTACTAGTGGATCGGCTGATATCGTTAACTCTGGCTCCCCGTCTTAATGGATGCCACGCCCGTTTAGGTTCTTACCCATTGCTCAATGAAATATTGACCGTGTAAAAGCCTTCATCGCCACTGTCCGTTGGATATGGGCAATTAACGTCTGATAGATATTACGATAATAATCAGCCATTGCAATTATTTAAATTATTAAAATCATCATCACCAGCATCCTCATCCTCATTATTATTATCATTGTTATTATTATTATCATTATTATTACTATTATTATTATTGTTATTATTATTATCATTATTATTACTATTATTATTATTATTATTATTATTATTATTACAAAAATTAATATCACCATCATTTTTTCATTAGTGGTATTATTAGTATTACTAGTATTGTTGTTGCAACCCTTATGATAACCGTTATTATTATTGTATTATCGTAATTATCGTTATTATTATTGCCATTGCAAATTATTATTATTAGTAGTAGTAGTACTATTATTTCTGATATTATCGTTATTACCATTATTGTTGTCGTATTTTAATAATAATAATAATTATTATTATTGATATTAGTATTATTAATATTATTATTATTACTATATCATTACAATTGTTGTTATTATTATTATTATTATTATTATTATTATTGCGATAATAATTATTATTTTCACCCGAAGTATATAATAGTCCATGGTGCTCTGAGAAACTATCCGAAGAAGGGTTATTGCTCTGTAGTTAGTTGTTATCGTCCAAAATAAACTGTGCAAATTTTTTTCCTCGGATTGATCATAAAAACAAATTCTTGATCTCGAAACGGTCTCGAGACCGGAAAACTGTGGTCTTGGTCTTGGTCTCGAATGCATCGGTCTTGGTCTCGGACCCTCGGTCTTGGTTTCGGTATTGGTCTCGAATGCGTCGGTCTTCGTCTTTGCTCTAAAAGGAACGGTCTTGGGATTGGACTCCGTCTTAAATTAGCGTTCTTGGTCACATGCCGTATCAGAGCAATTTTGTTGTTGATATCTGTCGGTTATTTTTCGATTATTAGAGACACCGGATGTTTAGGCTTTACGCGATTGTTATTGATTTATGGCGTGCTGGCCAAACTCATAGATCTATATTCTTTATTTGCATGTTTCTGTGGGCAGAAAAAAATGCATTTGCAACGAACCCAACCATTTCAAAATTTGCTTTCAAAAATTTCAAGATTTAGGAACAATCTCATATTTTTGTTGGCTACGTGTAAACACTGTTAACCTGCAATTCCGAGGAACGTGGTATAAGTACACCATTCAAACGGAACGTTAATCTCTAATTGTTCAGATGTCTTAAAAGATTTACCTATCTTATACTGTCAGTAATTTATAGTGTGATAGGCCTATTCTCAGGCCAAAGCCAATGGTTGAACCCTCAAAAGTTCAGAGTGGTCGGCAAAACTGTTTTCTGGACCATTGTTAATATTAGTATTCTTCAGCAATAAAGTTAATGTTTTAAGCGTGTTATTCCGTTTTAGCGTCTTAATAAATTGAATTGTTTATAAAAAAGAGTATCGGTCTTTGTCCTGGTCTTGGTCTCGGGCCACTCGGTCTCGGTCTTGGTCTTGAACCTCTCGGTCATGGTCTTGAGTTTTTGGTCCCGTGCCCAACACTGCTAGCTTCACTTGGGATTGAGTTTTGAACTTAGCGGGTGTGCCTCTGAAATTGTTTCCGTGTTGCGAATTGCTTCTCTGCAAGTGTAGACAATTTGTTGCTTTGACTTCTTGTGTTCCATCGGCGATCGTAATTCGGCCTATATACGCCAAACAAACGCACCTGATTTGCATATAAAATTAGCCCCTCCTCTTCGCATGACGCGCTTCAAATGGCCAGGGCCGTACCGAGCTATAATTGCGCTCTGTGTCTAGCATCAATCTGGCGCCCCCACATTTTGAAAATAGTGCGTTCGTTCTCCAATTTTCGCCCTTTCCACATTTGCGCCCTGAGTCACGGTCCCGCTGCCCCCTCGGTACGGCCCTGCAAGTGACTGTGTAAATGATATGAAATATCGGGAGTATTGGCAATTCGAAACTAAGAGTCTCAAAATATCGGAATCTAAAGCAAATCTTGTTCTGAAAATAATCACGCTGAGTTAGAAATTCGAAGAGGAACGTTTTGTAGAAATTTCATCTCGCCAGAACGTTCGGTTTACGAGCCATTCCTGTCGGAAAAAGTTGATCTTTGCCATTTTTAATATACAAGATCCTAACAGCGATCACAAAGAACGACGTTGCAAACGGATATGTCTTCTCTGACGTCAGTGATGACGATCTCGTATCTAAATAAGTAAATTGCATCCGTCGTCGAAAGCACGATCAATAGATCTAAAAGTGTCACATGTCGCTTTCACCAGACAGTTCGCTGAAGATGTCCGCCGACGTCGCATCCCTTATTAGTCGTCAAAATTCTCCAAGATAAAACGACCCGTGCAGATTAACCGGGCCGATCAAAGTTACGCATCAAAGGAGCCGCCTCCGCTTTCATGTTCGCATCGGCGGTGCTTGGGCAAACGCATGAAATGAAAATGTGGCGCTGTGCGCTGTCTTGTTTGCCTCTGTTGATAGCTTTGTAGATGAATGTCATTGACAAACCCATGCTGTCGCACGAGTCTTCTAATTTATCTTTGTGGACAGCCATAGTGTAGTTACTCTAGTGGTACGTGCTGGGGTGTCAGTTAAGAGGCCGGGGCCAGGCCAACCAAAATGGGGGCTACAATTATTAGGGAACAAAATTTTATGCCCAGAGGTCCGATGATTTTTAGGGGCCCGGACCGGACCAGCAATCGACTTACGAAAAATAATCTGTCAGTAATAAATAGTTTATGATTTACGCCTTTTAAAATATGATGTTACAGACACTTAGCTGGAACAGTTTGAATTTAAAGTATTTGAAATAATTATTATCAATCGTTCGTTCTCCTATTTATAGAAAGAAACTACATCGTCGATCAGTTGGCTTCTTTGTCTGTTTGTCTGTCTATCTTTCTGTCGCCAATAAGCTTCATAAGTCTGTCCGTCCAATTCTTCATCTGTTTTCAACCGCCTGTCTGTCTATCTGCTTTTCTGTCTATCTATCTATCTGTCTGTCAATCTGTCTACCTGTCCGTCCTTCTCTTCATTTGTCTGTCCATCTATATGTTCGACCGCCTGTCTATCTTGCTGTTTGTCTGTCTATGTGTCCGCCTGTTCATCAGACTGCCTGTCCATCTCTTTGTCTGTCTCTCTTCGACTGTCTGTCTGTCTATCCATCTGTCTGTCTATCTATCTGCCTGTTCCTCAGACACAATGCTGTCGAGAACATTCTACTATCGTACCTCTGGCTATGTAGCAAGAATCCCCTTTAGAGACTGAGATCACCCAATGAACAGACACGACGGCGCATCGTTTGGCGCCAGCAGATATAAGATCCGACCGATCAGGCAAGCGGGAAAGGGACGTCAGGGTCTCAGCGGAAATTAGAACAGTCCGTATGCCAGTTAGGAAGCGGATTCTGCAGCAGATGGAGTCCGCGGGAACTCCATCTATAGAGTGAGATCGAAGAACTCGAAAAACGGGTATTCAGAAAATCATCAGAAGAAAGTGGGAAGATGCGTCGGTATTCGCTTTTAAACTTAGCTGAAGCAATTGATTAAATCATTAAAGTGTTGATTGTAAATGTGAGTTTCTAGGAATTCATGTATGTATAAATGTATATACCTAAATATGCTTCATATGTATATATATATGTATATATATGTATGTATATGTATATGTATATATATACATATACATTATTATTATTATTACTGCATGTATTATGTGAACATTATTGCAAGTATGCTTGTACGTATGTATGTGAGAATGCATTGTATGCATTGTATACTTGGGTATGTTTGTATTATGCACATTGTATGTATACATACACTTCACATATACGTACATATAATACAATGTAATCGACCAACGTACAAACAAAATAACATATATACATACAAGCATACATGCATACATGCATACATACATACATACAAAAATCAAGCATACGTATATCTATAGTTATATACATATACACACATACACATATATACATATACGAAGGAACATTGACAGATATGGAAGACTAAGCTGTAAAAGAGAAGCCCTGTAGACGCTCGATCTGCTCATTCATCGAAAACGGTTTTCTCCATTCATCGATCACCTACCAATCTTCCGACACTCAGCTGCCATCGCGCTCATCCATCTCCGCCTGGTATTACCACCAAGGGACTGGTAAGACCAGGCGCCAACCCAGCCGAACCACCGACGCATAAACGGTCGGCGTTGACTGGAACGAGACACTTAAAGACGGACGTAAAACTACTTAGGACCCATTTTCGAATTTCCTTCTTTCTAGACGCTCAGCGCCTTTACGGTCGTTTGAACATCGCTCGCACAAAGTGCAGAGCAATAAAACAACGATGGCCAATCTGTTTGGAACATGCACGTGTGCACCCGCATGCACGCTTCATCGTGCACAGAGAGCGTGCACTTCGATGATTGTGCGTGATCTGGTGCAATGTGTATTCTTGGATACGATTATTTATAGAGCGATCGTTTGGTAGCTCGGTTTTCACATCGCCTGAGACGGTTACTTTGTAGGGTTCAATAGTTCAAGTTTAGCTATGATTGCTCATTAGGCAGTAGAGCAAATAATCAGAAACATATATGCTTGGTTTCTCGAACGAAAACAACTATGGCTCAGTCTCGATCCTTTTCTTCCATTGGTCCCTCTCTGTGGGACACGCTTTCTCCTTCTGTTCTCTCAAAAATTCTATCTGTCTGTCTCTCATCCTCTTTTGCTTTTTTCAGAACCTGCTTCTTCTCGCAGGGCCATGTGCACTGGCAGCGCTTCTGAACGGTTTACCCTACTAGGGGCGCTCTATAGATGCTTACATACAGTGCACTACAATATATATATCCAAGTACGTTTTCAAATGCTTGTTAACGTTCGTATGTCAAACCATAAATCATATTTTATTGTAACAAGAAAAATTGTCATATCGAGACGTAGGCGGTTATTATCAGCCAATAATCACGATTCAAAGGATAAGGAAACACAGGCGGAAAAAGACTGCGCTGTATATATAATATATATGAGGACATCACGTCATTTGGACTGACGATAATGGAAGCTGAGAAAATGACAAATGACCAAGGACAATGGAGGTCATTTTAGTCCTAACCATCGCTGCCAAATTGTTGGCGTCAGAAGTAAATGTTGCTGAATCAAAAGCAGTGTTCCCTCTAAGCTGTGGAGTCAGCGCACACAAGAACTTGCTGTGCTTGCAGAAAGTTGTTTTCTGCGAGTCACAATTTCTTTTTATGAAGCAGCGTAAATCGAGTCTCCTAACCGGCTGAAGCCTACCTTACTCAAGAAACTTTGGCTGATATTTCCCTTATTTGTCGTTAGACTAGAGACTTTTCTTAATTTTTCAGACTGGCCACCATAAACTTTACGGTATAGTCTTTGATATTTTAACTATTATCGCATTCTTCTCGGACCCGCGTACACAGGTGCGAATCATTTATAAAATGTTGCAAACACATAATGTCTTCCGCGCATTATTTCCATGAAATTAGAAGGAATATTGTACCACGGCCGGATATATGTAGGCTTACTGTAATGTACACTGCCACACTAATTTGTCTATGTCATAATCAATTTATTGATCATTCAAGTGGTTTATTATGCCACCAAAATAAAATCCTCAGGTTTTCATGTCATAGCATATCGACAAAAAAGGAGGTTCTAAAAGAATAAAGAAACTCGTTATAAGTATGGAGAACAACATTCAGTTTAAACTGGACTACAAACTGGCTTTAAAAGTGAATTACCATGGCAAAATAAACTTACAGTTTACAGCTTACTTATATCAAGGGTTGAATGACAGAAAAAATAAAGTTATAAACATAGAAGAAACGGGATGAACTAATAATAGGACAGAAGAAAACAGATTCTGAGTCATCTGTTCCGTACAAAGTGTACAAAGTGTTCTGCAACCGCTCTTTATGTTGCACCAGCATGTACAAAGTGTACAAAGTGTACAACGTGTACAACGTGTACAGACTGGTGCGGCATCTAAACCAATTGTTCAACACTGTAGAGCCAATACACGATTTTTAATAACAAAAACTACTTAGCTGCTAAGTAGATATTAGATATTTCAAGGCACATGGTAATACCTACATGCTATAGTCAAATGTATGCACACTGCCAAGGATAATTGCAATTATGTGGCTCGATATAAATGTTTCCTATTACATTATGCGAAGTGGCTAGTGAGAGAAAAATTGGATATTCCGTGAACCAACGGATGATGCGATTGGAAAGATGAGACTATGGAAGACAACAGCGAAAGGATGAAGCCTAAAATAAAACCATAACAGGATGATGCGGAGCGAAGTGATTGGAATGACTAATGATAGAGATTCGTCCCTGGAGAAGACAAGGAAGGGACGCCTATATAGGGATGGAGAAAGTGACAGAAACAGAGGCAGAGACAGAGGCAGAGGCAGAGACGGAGGCAGAGACGGAGGCAGAGACGGAGGCAGAGACGGAGGCGGAGGCGGAGGAAGAGGCACAGGCAGAGACGGAGACATAGGCAGAGACAGAGGCAGAGGCAGAGGCAGAAGTACAGGCACATGCACAGGCAGAGACGGAGGCGGGGGAAGAGACTCAGGCACTTGCACAGACACAGACAGAGGCAGAGGCACGGGCAGTGACAGAGAGACAGAGACTCTTGCAACAAAAACATCATTTTATAACGATCTGTAGCAATGGCCTCAGAACGACTCCGCTTGTGCGTATGGGCGTACGTGCTTGGCTGGATGGATGCATTGTGTAGCGATAGGCGATGGTGATTCCTGTCGGCTAATATCGAAACAAAATATAAACGGGTTGCTTGGATCGATTGTAAACAACAGCGGTTTGTCATCTGGTCAAATAATAAACAAAGATATAGCCTACAAGTATATAGAGCAACGGTTCCCAACTTTTTTGTTGAGCCCCAAATTTAAAAAAACAATTGTGTGCGTACCCCAAACAGAAAAAAACTTGTCAGAAACTTTTTTGGAAATTTATCGAATTTGATTAATATTATATATTATTAGAATTAGAATATTGGATATTAAATTATCAATGAATTTTGCTAAATTTATTACATAAAAATCATCATTGCTGTATAATGCACACCTTGTATGGAACAGATGCCAAAAAAGAATTGGATGCAAATAGAATAAAATATTGACAAGATAAATTATTTGACAATGATTGGTATACCACTGTTGTAGTAACTATGCTTAAATATGGCATTTCAAACCTGCGATTATTATCTTTCTGCACGAAATATTTATTGTAAACTTTATAATCTGTCTTGTGTACCCCTTGGCAACAGTTGACGTATACTCCTAGGGGTATGCGTATACCACCGGAGTTTCTCTCTCTGTCCCTGTCTCTGTTTCTGTGTAGGTTTCTATTTCTCTTTTTGTTTCCGTGTCTATCTCTGTCTCTGCTTTTGTTTCTGTCTCTGTCTCTGTCTATTTATCTGTCTCTAACTGTCTCTATCTCCGTCTGCGTCTCCGCCTCTGTCCCAATCTCTGTTTCTGTCACTATGGACCGTTCCTCTGGAATGATGCAACGCTCACGAGTAAACTGGTGCCCTTGGCTTCTACCTTTAGAGTTTAGATAAGCGCTATAATCTTAGAGAGCACGATTACGATCCGAAAGGATCCGAAGGTATATATGGGGTAATCATTCAACCCCAACGATCATTCAACGCTCAACCGAGTGGGGGCGGGGTAGTCCCCGATTGCGTGTTTAAACCCAATTCTATGACACCGTCTGCAAAGCTCGTTAGAGATACGCCTACCGTTTACAATAATATTGAATGATGGATTGAGGCGCGGCCACTACCCTGCATGGTTCGTTGGTTCGTTGTTTGGT
>OY365813.1:19077624-19087624 GCA_959347315.1 Bimastos eiseni | reverse complement strand
GAGATAAATGCCCACGACTACCACTACATCATTGACTTCATCAATATATATATATATATATATACGTACATTATACACACATATATACAGCACGTATCTATGTATATATAAACCTCAAAATGTATATAATATATTATATTCATTTTGGGGTTTATATGCCTATATATAATTTATATATAGGTCATTTCATATACATGTAGGCCATTCCAGATATACATATTTAGTATAAATTATTGAGTAATTATCTTCTTTAATGAGAATGCCAGCACGTACCCCTGCAGATTAACATTATGCATGGTTATATTTTTATGCGCATGTTTATGAACTTGTGTGTGCATATGCGTGCAAGCATACTTTATATATGCATGTATAGAGAGGAAGCGACAGTGAAAGGAAGAGGAGAGAGAGACAGAGGCAGAGAGATTGAGAGACGGCGGCAGAAGAATGTATGTATATAGAAATTCTATATATACATATATATATATATAAAATATATATATATATACATATATATATACATATATATATATATATATATGATTTGTATAGATTTGTGCATGCTTATCATTCCAGTACCTGTTGCGGATCATATACAAAACTGCTCCCATTTCTACTGCGCTTGTTTAAATATGTTTACGTGTTATGAACGTATGTGATCTCCAATATAGATCGTCATTGCTTTCGTCCTCATTTGTTTAGAATCAGCTTGGCTTATTCGTGCGTTTCATTGGCTTCGGTTTATTTGTAGGTTTAAGGACGGAGCCGTCGTTTGAGCTGTCCGCTGATAACATAACGGCCATTGCTGGACAGAGTGTCGCCCTGCCCTGCACTGTCAATCAACTCGGCAAATACAAGGCACGTGAATTTATAAATTCAAGCTGTTTTCAAAATTATGTATGCGGTAAACGGTTGTTTTCTGTGATGTCGTTAGACACCTTTAACACCCCTTCAACCGATGCTATATATAATAGTGTGCACTGTCAAGCAACTCGGCTATTTACCTATAACCAGGTCCACTGAGAGGGGGAAAGAGAGGACAAATGACCCGGGCCCTTACCCGAAACTAAATAAATAAGGGGTCCACTCCGAACTAAAGAAACAAGGGGCCCCCACCGTTTGATTGTTTGTAAATTTTTTCTGTGATTATGGACAAGTTTATTAATAGATCACATTTGATTTTATTATCCAGATCTCTACTTAAAAATTCTCAATCAATTCGTAAGGGACCTTTCTGGCGTTTCTGCTTGCAAAAGAATCAACAACTGAATCAAAATTGAAAGATTTTGCCAACTCCGCTTCAATGGCCAATGATGCCAATCCACTGACTCTGTTTTGACCCATTGTTGCCCGCTGATAGTTTTTCACTCGTTTTAACACACTGAATGTTCTGACTGCACTTGCAACTGAAGATGCAATACAAAAAATCTTCATGGCAACAACTAAATTGGGGAAGAGATTCTGTAGCGAAATTTCATGCAGGTTATTCAACAACTGAAAAGGCTGAATAATTTTTGAGCCACTATTGTCTTGATAAATTCGTTTTAATGAGTCAACCTCGTCTATTAAATCCTTGCAAATGTCGGCAGAGTAACTTTCACAAAAGTTTTCACAAATGATCATGCAGTCATAATCTTCATGGAAAAACTCCCAAAAATAAAATTTATTGCAAAGACTTGAGACTGCAACAAAACGTTTTTTAAGTCCAGTTACTACCTAAAGGTTACTACGGAATCAAAAATTGGATAAAATATTCCATCTCTGAACTCATCCCTTGCAGACTTTACAAGTAAAGCTGTTTCAACAACTGCTGTTTTTGGATGGTTGTAGGCTTTTCATTTTTAAGGTTAGCCTTTTAATTAAAATTAGGTACAACAACAACAAAATTATTAAAAAATATTTATTTTCGTTATCATTCAGCCTGACTGACAGTGAGGAATGATGATGAATCGATGATAACTTTGATTAGTGAGTGATGTATCATGTAAGTTTAGTGCTTGTAATTTTGCAATTTTTTCCAGTAAGTCTACATTGTATTACAGTATACTGTCAAACAGTCTTTAATTAATTGCTTTCGGCGGGCCTTCGTATAACATTAATATATAAATAACTTTGAAGACGTCAATAGCACGTGATGCTATAGGATGTCGTTAAACTCTGTTATAATAATAATAGTAATAATAATAATAATAATAATAATAATAATAATAATAATAATAATAATAATCTCCCACACGCGGGATATTGGTTGCTTGCTCCTCCGGTTACTGCATTTGGTATCCGATTGTCAGACGAAGTCATAAGGATCGCAGTTGGAATTCGACTCGGAACGAAACTATGTGAGCCTCATCTGTGTCACTGTGGCGAGAAGGTTGAACTCCATGGGACTCACTTGGGATGTGACTGTTTCAGACACTTATGCGTCTTCATACCTGACAGCGACATCAACTGCAGCAGAAGAAGCAGCAAACCGTGCAGCAATCGCCAAGAGAGCTAAGTACGCATCGATCACCCGAACGCATGCTTTTGTGGCAGTGGCACTGGAGTCCAGTGGTGCTTGGAGTTCCGAGGGTTTGAACTTTGTGTTGGATTTGGGATGAAGGCTGACCGATGTGACCCATGACACACTCGAGACAAGCTACCTATTCCAAAGACTCTCGGTAGCTGTCCAGCGAGGGAACGCCATCTGATTTTCGTCAACACTACCATGCTAAATAATAACAATAATAACAATGACAATAATGATGATAATAATAATAAAAATAACAATAATATCACTAACAACAACAAAGACAATAGCAATAACAACACCAATAGCAATAACAATAACAGTAACAATTCCAATAACAATACCCATACGAATAATAATAATAATAAGACTTGGGTCGCCTTCTGACACATGTCACCAGAGACCCTAGAGAGACAAGCTACTTGTTCCAACGATTGTCAGTTTGCATCCAGCGCTTCAACGCAGTTGCCTTCAGAGGCTCTTTTGTGCAGCTGTAGTTTAACCAAACAATATAAACACTCGTGCAATAATAATACTACTACTACTAATAATAATAATAGTAAGATGCCTCAAATCGACTCAGATGGCACGATGCACCGGCACGGCCCTCGAACCGCCCCTTGTCCAGGTTCCGACCAGCCACCGGCGGACGGCCCTTTAAAGCATAATACCACAAGACAGTCGTCTTCTACCACTAGCGTGCAGATCTCTTACTCACGGGAGCTGTCGACGGACGTTGGGCCGATCGCTTCTCAGCTCTCACATCCTGCTTCACCCGGTCTTCTCATTAAGAGAATCCCAAAAGCAGCAAGGCCATCTTGTGCTGCTCTCCTGACCGATATAATCCAAGCAATTGTAAGAGAACCAAATTGCGTTTCAAAATGGTTCGATTTGCTGGCCTTCGGTGGAACTGTACTAGTGAAGCCAAGAAGAGGTGGACGAAAGCACAACATGACCAAGAGGATTTTTTCCCGCATTACTGAATGGGGACTGCAGAGGCCAGACCAGTCGACTAACGATGAATTGTCATTGACGTCAAGTCGTAAGCTCAAGTTCGCTAAATGCGACCACGCCAGGTATTTAGCCTCAACAGTTGCAAGCAAGCTGGAGGAAGGCAATTTCAAAGCAGCCATCCGTCTCATCTGCAGCGAGGATAAACCAGCGCTGGACACACCGGAAACTCTGGCCGCGCTTAAGAAAAAGCACCCGCCTGCACCAGTGGACAGGAGAACACCGTGTGATCCAGACAGTTCCGATCGCTTCATCCCGCTTCAAGTTTCTAAAGAAGATGTCGCTAGGGCAATCTCCTCTTTCCCTGCTGGTTCGGCTGGTGGTCCAGATGGCATAACTCCGCAACACTTAAAGGATCTGATGGCCTATGGAGTAGATGACAACATCGGGCAACATCTATCTGACCTTGTCAATCTGCTCCTAAAAGGAGGTCTATCCGAAGAGGTGAATGAGGTCATCTATGGGGCAAACCTTTTAGCCCTGAGCAAGAAGGACGGAGGCATAAGACCGATCGCCGTGGGCTACACATGGCGTCGTATGGCGGCAAAGTGCGCTAATTCGCATGCGGTAACAAGGCTGTCTCAACTGCTCGCCCCCATTCAGCTTGGGGTAGGCATTCCAGGAGGCGCTGAGGCAGCTGTCCATGCGACACGTCGTTGGATAGCCACAATGCCTGAGGACAGCGTCCTAGTGAAGCTCGACTTCGCCAATGCCTTTAACACTCTGCGCAGAGATTGTCTTCTAGAGGCAGTTGCTAGAGAGATCCCAGAGCTCTACCACTTTGCTCACGCTGCCTATTCAAACGGTCCACTGTTGCGCTATGGTTCAAACACAATTCGATCCGAAGAAGGAACGCAGCAAGGCGATCCTTTGGGACCTCTGGAATTCTGTCTTGTGCTGCAACCGATTCTGATGAAGCTTCGTTCGGATCTGCGTATCGGATATCTGGATGACCTGACATTGGGAGGTAACAAGGAAACAGTGGCCGACGACGTTCAATTAATCGAGCAGGAATCAAAGAATCTGGGATTGCTATTGAACCGCAGCAAATGCGAAATCGCGTGTCACAACACCCAGATGCCGAACAATGACCCTGCGTTCCAAGAGTTCACGAGCATAGCCCTCGAGGACATGACCTTGTTGGGTGCACCTCTAATTTCAGGTCCAGCTGTGAACATGGTCATTAATTCAAAGGCTAATGACCTCGAGAGGGCAATCGGAAGATTGGCCTTGCTTTATACACACGACGCTCTGGTTCTGCTGAGAAACAGTCTAAGTGTACCGAAGCTCTTGTACAGTCTGCGCACAGCCGTCTGCGCTGATTGCCCGGGCTTGGCTCGGTTTGATCAACTGATGAGAGAAGGACTGTCAACCATTTTAAATGTGGACCTTGACAATGACCGCTGGCTCCAGGCTTCATTTCGGTGAGAGATGGTGGTCTGGGAGTTCGTTGTGCATTTACGCTGGCACTTTCTGCCTTTCTGGCTTCTACTGCTAGTACAAGCGAACTCCAGGCATGCATCCTACCAACAGAGTCTGCTGAGGAACCATATGAACTTGCGAGTTCAGCACTCAACGCTTGGAAGACCCTGACAGATGCAGAACCACCAACAGGATTAGCGAGTCATCGCCAGAAAGAATGGGACCTCCGATTCACAGACAAGGCATGGAAAGGTCTGCTGGATTCCAATAACAATCCATGCGACCGTGCTCGCCTGCTGGCCTCACGAGCACCTCATTCTGGAGACTGGATGCTAGCGCCCCCTGTGACTGCCCTAGGCCTGCGCCTCTCAAACGAGGATGTACGACTGGCAGCCGGGTTGAGGCTAGGAACGACGCTCTGCGAGCCACATTTGTGTCACCAATGTCAAGAGAGCGTCGACGCAAAAGGGCTCCATGGACTAATTTGTAGAAGAGGCGGCGGAAAACATCAACGACATAGCATGTTGAACGATGTCATCTGGAGAGCTCTTGGCAGGGCGAAGATTCCAGCGCAAAAGGAACCTCTCGGCTTGGTAAGAGAAGATGGAAAGCGACCGGACGGCGTCACGCTCATTCCTTGGACACGTGGTCGATGTCTGGCATGGGATGTGACAGTGCCCGACACCTACGCCAAGTCACATCTTGTCGACACATCTATCAGAGCTGGCGAAGCAGCCGAACGCGCAGCTAAGACAAAAAGGGCCAAGTATTCCACCATAACCAACACCCACGACTTCGTAGCCCTCTCCTTGGAATCCTGCGGCGCTTGGAGCAGTGAAGGACTGCAGTTCATCTCAGAGTTGGGTAGTCGAACGAGTGCTGTAACCCACGATCCAATGGAGACGTCATTTCTGTTCCAACGTATCTCGGTTGTTCTTCAGCGTGGGAACGCCGCCTGCCTCTTCGGGACATTGCCAACACTCACTTAGCTCATCATGGGCGATAACAGCATAATGTGAAACATATATAATAATAATAATAATAATAATAATAATAATAATAATAATATAATAATAATAATAATAATAATAATAATAATAATAATAACAATAATAATAATAGTAATAGCAACAACAACAGCACTAATAATAATAATAAATAATAGTAATAATAACAGCAATAATAATAATATATAATAATAATAATAAAGCAACTCGGCAAATATAAGGCACGTGTTAGTTATAAACTCAAGCAATTGTCGTCGTAATGTCCGGTAATTGCCTAATTTCTGTTATGTTTTAGACACCTTTAAAACGTCATCAAATGACGCTATATATAAGAGCACGAACTTTGTGCATTTTGTTATATCTTTGTGACAATATAGTCAATCCACCACTGTTTGCACTCTGATGGTGCGGTTCTTAAGTTTGGATGAAGGGAAGAGGTCAACGCTAATGATCTTTGTTATCACGGTGTCTTTAAACTGAAACTGATGCTATACTGAAATATAGTAATATAAACAAACTCAGTGACAGTCCCAAGCCTTGGTCAAGAAGGAATGCGACGTTAACGATCTTTGTAATCACACAGTGTCGCGAAACTCAAACTAATCATGTCAGATTTATGACTAAGTCTGATTAAACGAGGAGGGCAACGCGACGGGTCCTTGCTATCACACGGGGTCGTTGAACTGAAACGGTTAGGAACTCTGCGAGTTTTACGAAATGCCACCCCTCTTAGAACTGCGAGATGAAAATTGTACCATAATTAACGGTTCTTAACAATAAATTTCGACGTAAACCTTCTTTGTTGTCACTAGATGTTTTTAAATCCTGAATATAACCATCCGAATAAATAAAACGCTTTTATGTTCACATCCTCAAATGCTAATTACTGATGCTATAAAAGCATTTGTCGCGGTGGCTGATTGCTAATAACCATCAAATTGGACACCTGTGAAATGTTATCAACCAAGGCTATATAAATAGCTCAGATTGGTCGTAAACAATTTGGTTGACTATAAATATTTCTTGATGCAATATTGTTACATTTGCATGAGATACCCTACCATATGTATTATTGATTTTGTTGACTCCATTATTATTTATGTTGTAATACAATGAACACTGATGGCAGTTTTAAGTTCAGACACTTTTAAATGATGTCTCTCGGACGCTATGAATTTATTTTCACTGTACTGTAAATGTTTTAAATTGTCATCAGCCGTGTCTAGATGTTACATGACGACGTTAAACTGTAGATTAATAATTGGATGATTGATCACAAATAACTTTGTTAGAAGTAACTCCGCCACTGTTTGCTGTCTGACGGTGCCAGCCCAAAGCCTGAATAAAGGAGGAGGACGACGATACAGTTGTCGCACAGTGTCGTTAAACTCAAACTAATACTGTAACTGATAGAGGCATGAAACGAATGAAACGATGGAAAAAAATGAAAATCGGTGGAAGAAATTCATATAAAATGAATGGAAATACAATTATTATTTGAATGGCATCATCAGCCACTGTAGTAACAAGATGTCTTTAAAAAATTTAAATAACAATAGCAGATTAATAAATTAAATTAATAAAGACTGTAACGATCATCTGGCACATGCCTCTTCAAAAACATAACATGCCTAAACACCGAAAAGCGACGGATTTGGTCGATTCAATTTTGCTTCAAGACACACAATCTGACTTTTAACCCTTGTGACTATAAACACCTCCTACCGTACATAATTTATTATGGAATGTCATCGAGCATTAATATAGCGCTCCTTAAAGATACCTACTCAGAGGCGCTCTCTACGCTGGCCTAAATGATGTTAAGAACTGTTCCTTTTGCGTATTAATTATGGTACAATTTTCATCTCGCAATTCTAAGAGGGGTGGTAGTTCATAAAGCTCGCACAGTTCCTAAAAGTTTCTGTTTAACGACCCCGTGTGATAGCAAGGATCCGTCGCGGTGCCGTCCTCATTTAGCCAGACTTAGCATAGGCATCGTCAGATTTAGAGCAGTGGCGCCACATTATCGATAAAATACATAATTATTAGTCAGCAAAATTCTTCTAAGTTAGGGGGAAAGTCGCCAATCGGTGGGCCCACGCTCAAGCTTGGAACTGACCAACAGATCCCCGCGGACAGCTGTCCGATAGCATTGATGTTTTAATGATAATATGCATCTCCGCTTCAAGCTGTAGACGCCTCAATTTCACGATACTTCTCTTCCTCATCTTAACTGATTCCCGAATTCCTCTATAAATACTATCTTTCATCTTCTTAGTTTACTCCTCCACAGGTAGTACTCGGCCAGTGCCAGTCTCAAGCCTGGATACAGGAGGAGGGCGACGCTAATAGTCTTTGTGACCACACAGTGTCGTCAAACTGTAACAACCATCTTCTTAATTTACTGTACTCTTCGTCATATTGCGTCTACGACTACTCGTTCGATCAATGATTCCTTGTCATCATGTTGCTTCTCAATTCCTTCCAATCCTCTTTTCATTACTCCCCACTCTCCTCAGCCGACTCCTCAGTATCTTCACATCGCTCCTCATCTTCTTTTCATCTTCCATTCCCCATCTTTCTCAGCCTACATCACGATTCCCTCACGTTAATCATTCGTCTCGTTTTACCTCCCTCCTCCTCCTCCTCCTCCTCCTCCTTCTCTTCTCCCTGTTCCTCGTCTTTCTCATCGTTATCCTCTGCCACATTCTCCTTCCCCTTCTCTTCCTCTTTTTTTATTTATTTTGTCCTTCTCGCTTTCTTCCTCCACCTTCTCTTCAATCTCGTCCTCCTTCTACCTTCCTCCTCATCTACTTCTCCTCTACTCTTCCCTTCTCTTCCGCTGTTTCTTCTTCCTCTTTTCCCACTTATCTTCTCCTTCACCTTCTCATTTACCACCTCCTCAACTCATACACCCTCTTTCTCATCCATCTCCGCACTCTCCAACCTCCGCTTTCCTCCTCTCCCCTCCCCTTCTGTCCCTCCCATCCCCTTCTCTCCGCTGCCCTGCCCTGTCATCCTCTGCTCTGCTCTGCTCTGCTCTGCTCTGCTCTTCTCTTCTCTTCTCTTCTCTTCTCTTCTCTTCTCTGCTCTCCTCTGCTCTCCTCTGCTCTCCTCTGCTCTCCTCTGCTCTTCTCTTCTCTTCTCTTCTCTTCTCTTCTCTCCTCTCCTCTCCTCTCCTCTCCTCTCCTCTCCTCTCCTCTCCTCTCCTCTCCTCTCCTCTCCTCTCCTCTCCTCTCCTCTCCTCTCCTCTCCTCTCCTCTCCTCTCCTCTCCTCTCCTCTCCTCTCCTCTCCTCTCCTCTCCTCTCCTCTCCTCTCCTCTCCTCTCCTCTCCTCTCCTCTCCTCTTCTCTCCTCTTTGCATCTTCCTTCGTCGCCCTTACCTCGGCTACGATATCCTCGCAGACAATTGATACTCCGTTATCTCACCCGGGCCAGGGGCTGCGAATTCCCCCCCCCCTCTCTCTCTCTCTATCGGTGCCAGGGCATCGGCGGACTCCGCTGCCGACCCAGGGTGCAGAAGCGACTGCGCAGGCCCCATAACCACATTGATTATTATCTGAGCGGACAATCTACCCAACAGGCCAACCAACGACCAACCGCCGACAACAGGGCCACTAGATTTATTACTGAATTTACTGCAGGATTTATTTAGCGCAAGCTGTAAGAAATTCCACACACACACACCACCGAACAACCAATGATATGTGGACCGACATGGTGATGTCTATTAGCGATTGGAGAGCCAGCGCCTGAAGCGGTCAAAGCATTGCTCATGTTGATCGCAGCTTTCCTATCTACTCCTCAATATCCTAGCATTGTTACCTCTTCAATTATTCCTCGATATCTTTGTATGATTCCTGACCGCTTAATTAAATCAATCCATAAGTTCTTCCTGTGATTAATAGTCCAGTTATTGTTCCTAATATCCTTAGTTATTTGAATTTCTTCATATTATTCCGAAATTCTCCTCAGCTGTTTCTCAATTTTCACATATTCGTCTTGACATTCGTACTTACCCTCTTGCTCATTTTACTCCTGCTCCTCTTCTTAA
>OY365813.1:19065124-19072624 GCA_959347315.1 Bimastos eiseni | reverse complement strand
GGCAGAATGGTAGGCAAACAGGATGGTAGGCAGACAGACAGGCGGACAGTCAGGTAGGCAAGCAGGCAGACAGACAGACAAGGAATAATACAATTTTTCTCTCCTCAGCAACCGTCTGAATTCATCAGCAATAGTCACGTACGAAATCGCCGAAACGCCAAACGACGAAATTGAAAATGATCGGCCACGTTGAAAGTTGTCCTCGGTCGAAGGCCCCTCGGCCCCCCTCCCTCGGCCCCCACCCTTTTCCCGCGACCCCCTCCTGCGGCCCATTTTTCCCCTCCCCTCTCCGGTCGATGCCCCTTCTTGAGGCAGCATCACACGATCGCTGGCACCTCCCGTCAAACGCATTCGCATGCGTTCACGGCTATGCTACTTAAGAAGACATGTCCGCATATAAGGATGAGGAAGAGGAGGAAGAGGAGAAGGAGGACGAGGACGACGAGGACGAGGACGAGGGAAGAAGAAAACAGAGGACGAAGTGGAGAAGGATAAAGAGGAGGAGGAGGAATGGGGAAGGAGGGTAAGAGGAGGAGAAAGAGGAGGAGGAGGGTTAGAATGAGGAGGAGGAGGTGGGAGGAGGAAAAGGAGGAGGAAGAAGATTAGAATAAGGAGGAGCAGGAGAAGGAGGAGGATGAAGATGAGGATTTAGGTGAAGGTGATAATGAGGATAGAAATGAGGAGGAGAAGGAGGAGAAGGAGGCGAGTAAAGATGAAGATAAAGGTGAGGAGGAGAATGGTGATGATGGTGATGAAGTTGCTGTTGTTGTTGTCGATATTTGTCGTTAATAAATCATTTCCAACTACCAAAGTGCAATGGATGCTTTATGATAGAGATCCTCTGGTCATATTGACATCAACAACCATTGATAGATTGGTGCAACACAAATGTTATGATTAATTCATCATCCATTCACTGAATTATTGCATTGCATTCTGCAACGCATTTCTACGACGTATTCTGGCAAAGACCAGATTGCATTGGACCTGATAAGAATCGAAAGCGGATCCTGTAAATTAACAGTAGATCGCATTATATCGAGTAAAATTCAATTGGTGTTTTCTCCTTGCAGTATCTCCGCGCTTCGTCGATCAACAATCCAGCCAAACGGTTGTCGCTCGGGAGGGCGACACCGTCGTCTTCGTCTGCAACGTCACCGGAAAACCGGAACCGGAAGTGACGTGGCAGCGACGATTAGTAACCGGCGGGAAAGTCTCCTATGCAGTGGAAAGTAAGTTATCTCAACTAAATTCATCTTTCGCCATTGTCTATTGTATTGTATTGTATTGCATTTGTATTGTTTTGTATTGTATTGTATTAAAATGTGCCGCATTGCACTATAGTTGTTTTGTATAGTAGTTCTTTTGTATTGCACTTGAGCATTTTGTAACTTCGGTTGCGACTCTGACATAGGTAGGATGGAGGTTACCAGATAAAAACAATCGGTGACCCCCTTGCAGCCCCGGCTTTCTTTCCCCGACCTTTAAAACCCCCATCAATGTACGTTATCCAGTTGAAACGAATCCCGGATCGTATTTCCCTTGATGAAGGAGAAACCGGTGTCAAAGCGTCAAAGTGTCGCGCTGACCATTCACCATTTCAACGACAAAATGAATGGTTTCCGCAGTATAGGACTATAGGCCTATAGGACTATAGGCCTATACAATTATACCTCTGTCGGCTGTGAGCAGTCGAGTTAAGCAAGATCCATCCGGTTTGTGTTGCATACAGTATATTTTCGTTCCTGGGGATCAGCTATACTAAATGAAAAATGAATGAATGAATCAATCAATTAATCAATCAATTAATCATTCAGTCATTCGTTCAGTTATTTAATTGATCAAACAATTAATCAATCAGTCAATCGATCAATCAATCAATCGATGATTCATTCATTCATTGGTTCAGTTATTTAATCAAACAATCAGATACATGTATACTCAGAGAAAATTGAATGAATGAATGAATGCATCTGTGATTGAGTGATTGAATGAATGAATGAATGAATGAATGAATGAATGAATGAATGAATCAGCCAACTAAGTGACATACCAATCTATCAATCAATCATTCATTCGACCAATCTCTGCTCAGAGTAAATTGAGTGAATGAATGAATGATCGGATGAAAAAATGAATCAATCAATCATTCAACGCATCAATCAATGAATCAGTCAACCAACTGGTCCTCCAATTCAACAATCAATCAACCGACCAACCATTACCTCTGCTAAAAGTAAATTGAATGAATGAATCAATCAATCAATCAAGTGAAGAGCTACACCCATTTCGATAGTAATCATAGTTTTCTCATGCGTTTGGCTAATCGTCGTGTCACCCTTTAGGTCTGTTAACGTTGGGTCCTCAGCTTATTCTTCCAAACGTCACTCGCTTCTGTAGCGACCTCTATTACGTCTACGAATGTTTCGCCAACAACGGTGTTCCGCCCGCAGTTCAACGACAGTTCCGACTTAGAGTTGAATGTAAGTAGACGAAAAATAGCGCTTTATCAAATTAAAGCAAAATTAAAGCTGCTCCTAATTATACTGAAATGTTTATGAAGAATTGAAGCATCGATTGATAAACATCGCATGATAAATAAACGCTCAAGCGGTTGCTGTGCAATAATAATGTTGATGGTGATGGTGATGATGATGGTGGTGGTGGTGATGACGATGATGATGACGATGACGATGACGATTATGACGATGACGATTATGACGATGACAATGGCGATGACGATAGCGATGATGATGATAATAATAATAAAAATAATAATAATAATAACAATAATAACATCTCGAACGCTTTCAATAGCTTGCACCGAGATTTCATGCTCGCATCAGTGGACGAACTCATTCCTGATTTATCCGCATATTGCCATCTTGCCTACGCCGAGGCGACATCTCTGAAATTCGGGAGATTCACGATACAATCGCAAGAAGGTTCGCAACAGGGCGATCCCTTGGGACCTCTCCATTTCTGCCTACCGCTACAGCCGATCCTTAACCACCTACTTTCACTACTGGCCTACTGGCCTTTGGATACCTCGACGACCTCACCTTTGGCGGAGATCCTAAGGTGGTGGAGGCGGATGTTAACTCGATCGAAGAGGGATGTCTGCAACTTGGCCTCGCGCTCAACCGCAAAAAATGCGAACTCATATCTTCCGACGCCCATATCAACGACGTTAGTCAAGGCTTCCTAGGACAGTTCGCCCGAGTCAATGCATCATCGGCCGTGCTTCTAGGGGCTCCGCTCTCCCCAACGGATGCCCTGCTTTCAGCCATCGACACCTGTGTGGCCGACCTCGGAATTGCCCTCGACAGGTTGCAACTAATCGCTAGACAAGACGCTCTACTGATCCTTAGACATTCGATCGGCTCGCCTAAACTCATGCATTTATTGAGATGCACCCCTTGCCACGACCACCCGCGTCTATGGGCTTACGACGATCTGCTGCGAGGAGGGATCGAGCGAATCTTCAACATTTCGATGACCGATGACCAATGGGGTCAAGCTACTCTCCCGATCAGGATGGGAGGACTGGGAATTAGGAGGGCGTCCTCGCTGGCACTTCCCGCCTTTTTGGCTTCAGCCGCGGGCACTCTCCAGATCCAGTCCCTCATCTTAGAATCAGTAGCGGTGAAATCGGACTCAGCATGCGACTCGGCGATGTCCACCTGGCTTCAACTCACCGAAGCTTCTGCCCCGACGACGCCAGGCCATAAACAAGCCCACTTTGACAGACCGCTGTTAAACGCGGTTCTGTCTGCACTAGAAGAAAAGCTACAGGATCCCTACGACCAGGCGAGACTAAGAGCCTTGCAGTCACGGCACGCCTCGGACTGGCTGTACGCTCTCCCGCTCGTTCCTCGCGATCTCAGACTGGAGGACGATACCGTGAGGGTGGCGGTCGGACTACGATTAGGGGTGGCCACCTGCGAGCCGCACACCTGCGCATGCGGCGCCTTCGTCTCAGCCAGAGGCGCACATGGCCTGTCCTGTTCATTGGGTTTTGGCCGTCAAGCAAGACACTGTAATATCAACGACCTTATCCATCGCAGCCTCAACAGAGCCGGTATTCCAGCAGTCAATGAACCGTCAGGTCTTTCCAGATTAGATGGAAAGAGACCGGATGGGCAGACCCTGATACCGTGGAGTGAGGGGCGGGCCTTACTTTGGGACGCAACTGTGGTGGACACAGTCGCCGCTTCTTATATCCCCGAGACAGCTTCCACAGCTGGAGGAGCGGCGGAGATAGCAGCCACAAGAAACACACAAAATATTCTGAGCTAGAGAAGAAATACACTTTTGTTCCAATCGCTATAGAAACTTTCGGTCCCCTCAATAGTGAGGGCCTCGCCTTTCTGTCTGAGACTGGACGCCGACTTTCGAAAACTACCGGTGACACCCGAGAGACAAACTTTCTTTTCCAGAACTTGTCGGCATTGATCCAACGGTTCAATGCGGTGGCTTTTCAGGGCACTATGTCAAGATTACAATCCACTGACAAGCGGCGACCCAGATAGCCTGATGACAGATCCGTTGGCAATGCCAAAGATGAATAACACTATATGTGACATAATAATAATAATAATGATAATAATAATAATAATAATAACAATAATAATAATAATAATAATAATAATAATAATAATAATAATAATAATAATAATAATTACAGCAACAATAATACGGTGGCAAATCGGTTAGAGCGGCCGGCCGGTAACACTAAGTGTGCGCTGAGCGAGCGGGTTCGACCCTCGTCCGGGGAGTTACTATGTAGGGACTTGAGCAAGTCCTTCGCGCACAATAATGCTCTGCAGTACAACTGCAATTGCACCGTCGAGGCGTGTGTATGCACTTCTGCAAAAGATGTTGCAAGACGATCGATATCAAATTTCAAGAATTTATATTTAAAAAATAAGTGAGAATTCATATGAAATATTTACTTATGCAAATGCACATTGTTTTGCATGCATACATACATTACATATATATATACATATAAGTATACTTCTACATGTATTAAGTATATATATATTAGGGTGTTTCCATCCATGATGTAAAAATTTTAAGTTATTTATTTTTATTTCTCCAACCCACCATTCGTTGCCACTTGACATGAAAACTGTATATCCGAAATATTTTTTTAATTTGAACAATGCTTAGGATTTGATCAAACAATTTTTATTATTCTATTTTAAAAATTTTATTCATAATTTTTTAATAAGCCCATCTAAGGCATAATACATTATTCTGTGTTCCAGATTTAGTCAAAGGTCATTGGCCATGTGATCAACAGCCATCCTGTAGAATTCATGTTTAAGCAACAATAGTTTAATATTTAAACTTATTACTTTTTTTACATTTATCATCATTTTAAAATCTTAGATAAGGAATTTTGAATGTTGGTAATATTACATTGCCCAATGCACTTTGTAAAAAATTTTAATGCTACACTGGGATGCAAGATCGTGCACGACTTCACAGCACCTGGAAGAGTGAAAGTTGACAGATTTCTCATTCTAGTTCCATGGTCAAAACGTCATAAAGCTGTTATCTGTTCCAAAACTCCATGACGGAACAGCAGCTACTATGGCTCGCGAAATTATATAGACCATTGATGAATGGGGATTACAGGACCATATCAGAGGTTTATATTTTGACATTACCGCTTCAAATACAGAAGTCAAAGGCGTAGTATGTGTCAGACCAGAGCAGGAATTTCGACAACAAGTTTTAAACTTAGCTTGCAGCCACGACATGTCAGAAATCATGTTGGCCTCACATAAATGAGAGTCAATTTTCCACAGCAATGGAAGATGAGAGCATGGCATCTGTAATTTCTCAGTTGAGCGAATTTTGAGCCTCGAGATGACTATCATCAACTACTGGAGCTCACTATCATTTTCTTTGGAACAGTTCCTCCTCGAGGTATAAATTTCTTGTATCCTGGAGCAGTTCATTGTGCTCGTTGGATGGCAAGGGCTATTTATTTATAAACACGTGGTTGTTCCATAGCCAGTTCCATTGACTCGGAGACCAAAGTTATTTCGTCATGGATCATCTTATGACAAGCAAGTCTGGGATCACTTGAAAAAAGTATCTATGTTTGTAACTTGTATATACGTGAGATACTGGCTCCAGAGTCCATCGGCAACTATAGCTCCTAGGAACGACCTTGCTCTTCTCCGTAAGTTGACTCTGTTTGAAGACAAGGATGTCGCCAAAATCGCCACAACAGCATTCAGCCGCCATCTGTGGTAGTGGGGTATCTGTCTGAGCAGATGATAGGCTTTGCTTTCTTTGACAAGAATGTGTCCTTCGACGAAAAGTGAATGATGCCCTGAAACATAACGATGGTTCTGACAATCCTCTGAAACGCAACTTGCCATTCAGTGAGCTTGTGAACAAGGATTTGCGCGATTTTGTCACAAAATGAACCACGAAATTCTTCTGGATTTCTAATCTGGATGAGACTTTTCTGGAACTCGATCCAAGCAAGTGGGAATAGCAGTCAGAATATAGCAGAAGTCTGGAAATTTGTTTCTCCTTGAAAGTCGTCAATGACCTGGCTGAGCGTCGAGTTGCCCTCATTCAGGAATTCGACTCTTCCATTACCAGAAATGAGGAGCAAAAGCAGTACCTCCTACAGGTTCTTGAGCACCATAGAAGCTTATTTTTAGCTGCAGCCAAAGCTGCAGTTATTGTGCAAGCCAAGTCACAGTAAACTATCATATAGCAGCAAACAGTTGAACTTTAACAACAGTCGAATATTGACGAATCAATGAGCATTTTGTAAAAACTTTGAGCGATATGGTCAAGTTCTAAATATTGTTTGTTTCTAATCAAAATTGAACTCTATCATTTGTAGAACTAATGAAACAGAATGGTGGGTTGGACAATGCCTTTATTCAACCTTTCATTTTTAGAAGCACCCTAATATATATTACATATATAATATATATATATATATATATAGTTTTTGCGTGACGTAGGCTATATCTGCATGCATGTGTTGACCTGGCGTATTGGTTGTTCAGATGGTCCAGAGTTGACCGTCAGTAGTCGGTCGACGGGCCAACGCCGTGGCCGGGAGGTCGTACTCGAGTGCACCGTCGCTGCCTTCCCGATGAAAGACCTGCGAGTCGAGTGGCAGAGGGACCGGAGGGTCGTCGCCCCGTCCGACCGACACGCCATCCAGCGGCTCGACGACGGGCCCGAAGGCACCCTCCTCACCCTCAGGATCGTCGTTCGCGACCTAACGGGAGCGGACTTTGGTGAATACCGATGCGTCGCTATCGGCCCAATGGGCAGGAGGGAAGAGGTCGTCACGATATTCGGTAGGTGACGTAGTTGTTGACGGTTGAAGGGTGATGGGAGGAGGAGATGGCGAGATGAGGAGGGGAGAGGAGGAGGAGTAGAAAGGAGGAGGAGGGGAGAAGAAGAAGGAGGTGGAGGAAGAAGACGACGAGGACGATTGCGAGGATTGGG
>OY365813.1:18846323-19064924 GCA_959347315.1 Bimastos eiseni | reverse complement strand
AATGATCATTATTAGAATCTATATTTAATATTGCATTTATAAGCGAAAAACTAGAGCACAAAGCGGTGGCAAGACTTACATTAATCTGTCTAAATGTGCGTGTTATAAATATCAGGTCGGGTGCATTTTCTTTACGAAAACTGGGTGCGTTATTAGTCGTTTCTGATTCCTTTTTCCTTTGCAAACATTTAGTTTCTTCTGGACATTTTCCAGAACCAATGGAATCGGAACAACACCACCTAGCGAACGCCTCGAAGCGAGAATCCAGCTTACATTTGACCTCGACGAGATCTGCGATAATAGCACCGGAAGTGAAGCGAGAAAGGAGCAGCCAATGTAAGCCGTCTCTTGTCTCTTCCTTTATTTAGATCATCATCTCTCCATATTCATCCTTCCTTCTTTCCTTCTTTTCATCTATTCTTTCTTCTTTCTTCCATTTCTCTATTTCTTACTTTTTCATCGTTTCTTTCTTAATTATTTTCTACCTGTCCGTATTCATCCCATCCTTCCTTCGTTCCTGCCCTTGTTCAATCTTTCCATCACAGATACCTTCTATCAGTCATTCCTTCGTCCGTCTTTTATTCCTTCCCTCCCTCATTTAGTCCTTTATTCCTATTCTCCTTTATTTTGTACTTCCTGCATTCATTCCTTCTTCCCTTCATCCCCTACTTCAGTCCTTCCTTCCTTACTTCGGTCTGCCATCTTTTACTTCTTTCTTTCTTGCATCTGTTCATAAGTCTGTGTGTCCTTCCTTCTTAAATCTCTTTTTTCTTTCCTGTACTCTCGCCTGACTGCATGGATGCATGGTTGCACAACAGGGAGGCATAGATAAACTTCTTTATGTATAGAAAGACCTGTTTGTGTGCGTGAGTGTGCTACGGTTCCAGTGATAGACAGAGGGCAAATTAGCCATCCTATAATGTCTTATTGACTTCTCGTCTTATTTCTCAATGTCTTCTACGTCTTATTGTCTTGTAGCTTCTCGGCGGTTGACGGTTCCAAGTGATGCGAGCACGAATGCTTTGAATGTTCACTCTCGACTGGTCATCTTCTCGATGTGGTCGATCGCTTCTTTGGCAACTTCTCTGTGATATATATCAACAACATTGCTCTTCGACTTAATACATCATGCCAAAGCAGGTCTTGAAAGGAAGGGAAATGAGGGAGATTACGCTGGTGCCTTTGGGAGGCTTGCTGGTGAAATTCAGAGGCTACACGCACCAGTATGGGCATTCTTCAGACTGACAGGGCACGACTGACTCAAATAAATGAATAACTGAATTAATTACTGACTGACTGCTTGAATGACAGCTTGAATTAATGACTAAGTGAGTGCGTGAATTAGTGAATGAATGACTGAGTGATAAATAAATGCATGAGTTAGTGATTCAACTAGTTAATGAATCAATTAGTTAATGAATGAGTTAATGAATGGATACGTGAATAGATTAAATACATTACGAGTGAATGATTGAATGATACAATAAGTGAATGAATAAATTAATTAATTAATCAATTAATCAACAATTGACTAACTAACGACTGACATGCCAGATCGCTCGCCACTCCCTTGCTCGCTCACTTACTCATCACACGGCGACCTCGTGACTGCCTCACTTGAAAGCGGACGACGGCGATTTCGAAGTCAGGAATGCAAGCAATCAGAACGCGTAGGTTTGGATACAGTTTCCGATGCAACATAACGCACAGAAGAATTCAGTGTCTCTTTGTCGATGAATTCAACTGACAACGAGGAATTACCTTCTGAATGAAAAGGCATTTATTGATCATTGAAAACGAGATCTCGGATCGAGATATTTCTGCACAAAGTTGTTTGACTTCTCTAAAACAAACCAATGATGAATCGAGAAAAATATTGGTCATCGCGTAAGAATTAGATGCACTTATTGGTTGGAATGTCAGCGAGAAATTCTTCAGATTGGTTAACTGAATGACAAGAATTTCGTCTGACTGGCAAATGGAAGCTCGTCTCGTACGATGAAGCTCTTTGATTGGCTCAAAAGTTCAACTGGTTCTGCAGAGCGCTTTCAACTGGCCAATCGCGGGCTTTCATAGGAATGATCTTTTGTGATTGGTCAATGGAATCGCATACCAAAGCTACGGCATCTTGCGATTGGCTCACAGTTCAATTTCTCGATTTTTAGTTCGATCTTTGCACTGCTCACGAGCCAACGTTACCAACATCCATTGGTATCGATAAATAATGACGGATATTGAAATAATAATATTTTTATTTCTAGAGCCTTTAATTACTTTTTGCATAGGCTGACGCTTATATGGCGCGTAATACACGACGGTCTGTGTACATAATGTTAGCAATATGTTTATCATTCTGAAATGTTTCCAAGCTGGATGTAACTAAATATGATGAGCCTTAAATCTCAAACAGCCTTACGGACACTTAACGAGAAGCCCTTCAGGCTACGGAACACCCAACTCAAACTGAATAATCTCTTAAGCTTATATTATCTAGCAAGGTAATGAGAAGACTCGATAAGAAAACGACGAATTACGAAAAGTGTTCCTTCGAAGAGTTTATCAATTTGTGCGAGATTCGTGTCCAGATAAAACCATTCATATTAAATGGCATAGCACAGACCTACATGTGTACAATAATACGTACCTGTTTCAGCACGCAATTTACTCTAAATTGCAATGTTTTGACATCGAATCATCGAGATATCTCTGTATCGAATTACCAAGACACCCGATATTTCATATCATCTACGCAGTCATTTGCAACACGTCATACGAAGGCGGGGCTAATTTATGCAAATCAAGTGTGACTGTTAAGATTTGTTAAGGTAATCTAAGCATCAAATCGTCAAATCGGAAGCGATAATTTGCTACATGGATACAGTTTCAAAGGCACACCCGCTGTGTTCAAAACTCAATCTCAAGCGAAGCTGGGCTAGTATACGCGCATAAATGCAAACACGTCTAAGCCATGGAATATACATTATAGGCTACATTCATATATAAATAGACATACATTCATGAACGTATACATGCATGCATGCATAACCTACGTGTCTCAAAATAAACCAAAGCAATATTGCTTTTGTCAGAACTTCGTCAAATTTTCATCAATTTTAATAACGATTGGTAGTAGATGGAAACATGGCTGAAATTTTATGCCTTATATAAATTTTCCACCTCACCTGACTCATATCACCGCACTACATTGTCAAACACAGATTTACCAATTTTTGTATAATGCTTAAATTTTATTACTTGGCAGCACTTAACTCCATTTCATCGAACCGGGTGTCAAAGCGAATAGGCCATACTAACCCGACAACCTTCTTGCCCATAATCTACTGTCAGACATACCCCGGATTTCCCAGGGCGAGGTTTTTGTCTTTCAACAAGATGGCGTCCCGGCGCATCGAACTCGCGACACCGTCTCTTTCCTGGAACGAGAGACGCCCGACTTCATCCCTCCAACACTGTGACCGCCGAATTCGCCAGATCTTAACCCAGTCGACTATAGCATATGGAGTGTGCTGCAGGAGAAGGTTTACCGTTCCAGAATAGCCAATTTCGACAAACTCAAAACGCGTCTGATTGACGATTGGACGCGCTTTGACCTGTCTCGATCGTTGATGTTGCTATCGGCCAGTGGCGTCGCCGTCTAAGCGCTTGTGTCCGTGTAAACGATGCACATTTCGAGCACCAATTCTAACACTTTTAAGCAGATCTGTCATAACAATTAAAAACTCAGCTTAGTAAACCATATTTTACTTTCTTGCGTGCTAATTCGGTCATCAAATAGCTTGATGAAAGTAATGAAATTTAAGCGTTATATATATATATACAAAATTTGATACATCTGTGTTTAACAAGGTATAGTGATGTGATATGAGTCAGGTGAGGTGGAAAATTTACATATAGCATAAAACTTCAGCTATTATGTCATCTACCTACCAAGAGTTATTAAAATTAATGGAAATCTGATGAAGTTCTGACAAAAACAATTTTGCTTGGTTTATTTTAGACACGGTGTATACATGTATAAAATACATAGGTACACATGCACAAGTTATATACAAACATCCATCTATGCATAAACCTACACGAATACATAAGTGCATGCATGCTATGCATACATATATTCAATTCAGTTTATTGATCCCAGGACCAGGGCCAATAATTATTAAACAGCAACGTGTCATTCAATTTAATGGGATACAAAGAAAGACCTAAAAGGAAGAAGGATCTCGCTTGTATATATAGTTGATCAATCAATCAATCAATCGATCGATCAATCAATCAATAACCGTGGGCTCAGCCGCTCATCGCCCGTAGGTGTCTGATGCCTTTCTGATCCCATTTCTCCAAACGCCCTGTTCATTGCAGCGTGTCATCTGTTTATTCCCTATGTGGTCTTCCTCTTTTATTTCTTTCATCCATTATTCCAAGAACCAGCGTTCGAAGTTTTCTATCATCTTTCATTCTGTAGATATGTCAAAAATAAACCTAGCTTTCTCTGGTCGACTTTTTCCATGAGACTTTCTTTCTTGCCGATTCTTCTGTACAGTTACTGACCTTCTGAATCCAACCTTTTCTGAGTAACCTGCAGCAAAATTTTCTAATTCACTAATTTGCAGTTTGTTAATTTTTTGATGACTAAAATCCGAGGGTTCTGATATTAATTTAGTTGATAGAATGGGACGTAACGGATCTTCTGACACAAATTCGAAGATGTGGGAGAAGTCGGTCAATGCAAGGTGGAGACCATCCGTTGGTCCTGCGTCTTGGTACACCATAATAGGTCGGGAACGCCGATGATTTTGAGCGTCGCTATAGAAAATTTCCACTGCAATTACAATTACAGTAATAATTATACAATTCATAATTTAATAAGACAATGCCCTCCATACTATAAGATAAAATATCAGATAACGAGGCGATGCGGAATGTAAATTTTTTTCTAGTGCAATCTCTATGCATCCATGTCGACTGTCCAAGTGGTGACCCGTGTAGGAATTAAATAGGGGAGCGTGCTGTGGTCTATTTTGCTGGCGCGTGGTATATGACGGGCTGGATAGATTAGTGAACGACATCTGGAGTTCGGCTCCGGGACTCTCCGCAGAGGCTTGTGCCGATTTCATCGATCAGAGGGTCCAGGCGATCGACGCAGGTGACCACGCTTTGCTTGGTCTGCTGGACCTCTCGGCCGCTTTTGGTATACGGTCGACCATGACATTCTGGTGGAGCGCCTGTCAAGGACCTACGGGATCCGCTCAGACGCGCTCGACTGGATCAGCTCCCACTTCTGTGGTCGTCGACAGACTGTGTTCTTCGACGGAGTTTATTCATCTGTCCTCTGTGGTGACCCTCAGGGCTCAGGGCTCGGACCGCTGTTGCTCTTACTCTACACCGCCGACGTAGGTGAGCTTTGCCGCTAGTCTCAACCTGTCATCTCACTTATATGCTGACGACACGCAGCTGTACACGTCTGGACCTCCATCAACTGTCGCACAGTAGCGGCATCGGATGAAGCATGGAATCGACCGGATCACTGAGTGGATGCGGTCTAATAGACTGCGTCTCAATTCAGAAAGAACCAACTTCCTGTGGTGCGCGACCAGCGGAAGGTGTCTCAACCTTGACACTTTCGCTCTGAGTGTTTGTATGGCTTCGATCGCCCCTTTGACCCCGGTGCCTGACCTCGGCGTCGTACTGGAGTCCGACCTATCCATGTGACGCCATGTCGCATGGACAGTCGGGTGTTGCTTCCGTCAGGTCCGTCTCATCAGGAGCTGCATAAAGGCCTTGCCTTTCTAGGCCGGTTTAGCAGCCGTCGCCATAATTTCAATAAACGTGAAGAGAAATCATTTGTATGTTAGTGACAAAGGAAGACGAAGCTAATGATTCTTAATTGTGACACAACGTCTTTAAATCGAAACTATATATATATATAATATATAGATATATATTATACGTAAGCTGAAATTATATATATATATTATATTTATATATACATAACATACATAAGCTGAAATTATATATATATATTATATTTATATATACATAACATACATAAGCTGAAATTATATATATATATTATATTTATATATACATAACATACATAAGCTGAAATTATATATATATATTATATTCATATATACATAACATACATAAGCTGAAATTATATATATATATATAAGTTGAAACGATGTTATGTAAATATCTGTGTCGAAGAATTAGTTTTGCGCTGCACTGCACGTATTATTCGAGTCATACGATTGTCACATCGTTATCTCATGCGTTGTTCCATTCTTGAATTCACAGAATAAGACAGCATTAACAAGGAATAAAACAATAATTAAAGAATAAACAACTTGTTAACATAAAGTGTCTACGTACAAGTGAACTGCAGATCACAACGCTAAGACGCTTCAAGAGAAATAATGGGCCCCAGGCAGAGAAATTCCAGGTCCATAGGCATAGAAATTTCGAGTCCATGTAGAGAAATTCCGGGCCCCAGGTCAGAGAAATTCCAGGCTGCTAGGTAGAGAAATTATGGACCCAGATAGAGAAATTCCAGGCCCAGCAAGTGTTTAGTATTTCCGAAGACACAAGTAGCGAACTTTGCATAACTGATTATCTTTCCTTGCTGGTTGATTGCGGACCCGGTTAGGGCCCAATGCTTTCGCCGAGGCTCTTGGCTTTTGCCCCTCTACCATCTCGACGTCTCGGCGGGCCTGCCTCCACTTAGCTCGTTCATTCGACAGTTAATTCGTCAGATAATTCTATCATTCATTCGTCCATTCGTTCGATCCCTCATTCGTTCGCTCGTTCGGTCGCTGAGCGGCGAGCCCACTAGATCGCCAAAGACCGAGGCACCGAAGACGGAGAAATACACGTCGCCAGGCGCCTGTCTTTCTTTCGCTTCATCGCTCAGTAGTTAGTGCAGCGCCACCGACTGACGGAGAGAGCGGTGCACATCGCTGACAGCGAAGAATGGCAGCGCTTAGAGCGGACAAACTGCAAAGCGCTTCTTGGACAGTGAATGCAAGCGGTTGTCAGAGGAGAAGAGGAAACCCGCTAAAAGGCGCTAACGGTGTTGGCGATCGAGGAATCACGGGAGCAAGTGGAGGAAGCGGTGATGGTGGTGGTGTTTCCGTATGTATGTGGCCTGCGATCAAGTTTCTAATGGCAGCGACAGCTTTCCACGCATCAGGTTAGTTCAGTAGCTTCAGTTTGATTATGAACGGCACATACCCAAAGATACATGCAAGCAGACACATGCATGCCAAAGTACAGACAAGAAAACACACATACAAACCGACAGCGTACCGTTTGTGCTAACCGCACGATCGTAGAGGGCCTGAGACTGAAAATTTACACACAGTTAAAATATTGACGATTGGATAAAATCTGATCTTTAGACAGTAAGTTAAATGTCAATTGGTAGAAATAGTCTTTTCGTCTCAGGTATGTATTAATGCCCTAATATTTACGCTACATACCAAAATATTCGTGTCGAGAATTTCCGAAATGATCTTTAAAATGGGAACAACGAGATGGTGATTACAGTAACTACAACCCGGCATTATAAACTTGTTTTATTTTAACGGCGAACACACGGTACAGATAGTAGTAATTAGGGACCGACTGGAAATCGCTTCGGACATTCGACTCGGCAAAATATCCCATTTTTTTATTAACTATTCGTAAGTATTCGCCTCGGCAAATCGTAGGCCTACGCACGCAAATAGATAGTTAAAGAATTGAAACTATAATAAAACAAGTCGTAATTCGATAAATAATTTCATCGATATTGTTTATTACCTAATCAGATAGTGTCTAGTTGCATGTATGCAGTATTAGTAAATCATTAATTTATTACAAGTACAACGATTGACGAGGCAATGGTACTTGCCGGGCGTGCGCATGACTGCTCTGTAGTGGCGACCCACTACTACTCGGTTCGTACACGGATCCGGCAAATAGTACGTTCAAATACTCGGTGGAAAATGTCTACCCGATAGGTCTCTATTTATCCTTTAGTAATTGTGTATAAGATATATAGTTTCAAATTAACGATATTCTGGATCGCCTTTGTTCAGACTTGGAATTGGCGCTACCAAAGTACGAGTAGTGGCGTAGTTTCTATAGAGCTATGATGAATCCAGAGTTTAACGACGTCTTATGACAACAAAGGCAATTGCCATCGACAGAAATTATTTTGGTGAATTACAGCAGCTCTCTCTGTCGTTGGTATCCACATTTCCTTCCTCCTTTCCGCATCCTTCATTTCCTGCTTTCTTCCTGGCTTCATTCTTACTTTCCTAGTCTCTTCTATTCTTCTATTCTTCTTTCATTCCCACCCTTCCATCCTCACATCTCTTGCATCCATACAGCTCTTCGTTCCAATTCTCTCCATGCATCCATGTCCATATCCAATCTTCTATGTAAAGCACACTAGGAATACACGGTTCCAAATATCAATTATTAAGGTTGAAAACACTGGCGATATAATATTATAGTCCTGACAACGATTCGTGTATTGGTCATTTGATAGCCTTCGACAAGTGCCGTCGAAACAAGAAGGGCCCAGCTGCTCTCGTATATGTAATATTACCGTCCATCCTTTCTAGAGTATATTTATGCAACGTGGCTAGTGTTAAGTTCACTGGGTCCAAGTACTTGTATAATGGATGATCATATGACAGTTGACTGGTACTGCTGTGGTGGGGATGGCAAGATGCTACCGGGCTCATCTCGATGGCTAATATCGTTCCTCCTGCGGTTGGAAAGGAGGAGGAAGAAGAGGAGGAGGAAGAGGAGGAAGCAGAAGAGAGGAGGAAAAAACCAGGAAGAGAGGAGGAGGAAGAAAAGAGGAAAGAGAGGAAGAGGAGGAGGAACAAGAGGAGGAAGAGGATGAAAAAGAGTAGCAGGAGGAGAAGGAGGGGAGGAGGAGAAAGAGGAAGAGAGGGAAGAAAGAAGAAAAGAAGAATGAAAAGGAATTAGAAGAGCATGAGGAAGAAGAGGAGAAGGAGAAAGAAGAAGAAGAGGAGGAGCATGAGGAAGAAGAGGAGGAAGAATATGAGAAGTAGCATGAGGAAGAAGAGGAGGAAGAAGTAGAGCAGGAGGAGAGGAAGATCAGCTGGAGGAGAAAAAAGATTAGAGGATTAGATAGAGGAAAAGAGCATGAGGAGGAGGAAAAATAATGGAGCAGGAGGAGCAGGAGGAAGAAGAGTAGGAGGATTAGGTAGAGGAAGAAGGAGGAGGAGGAAGAAGAAGAAGAAGGGAAAGATGGGTGGGAGGAGGAATAGCAGCAGGAAAAAGAATAGGAGGAGGAGATGAGATAGACGAGCAGAAAAGGAGGAGGAGCAGGAGGAGCAGGAGGAGCAGGAGGAGCAGGAGGAGCAGGAGGAGCAGGAGGAGCAGGAGGAGCAGGAGAAGCAGGAGGAGCAGGAGGAGCAGGAGGAGCAGGAGGAGCGTCGGGAGCGGATCATCTTTCTAGCAATCACTTGGATCCGAGGCAATTATCTGCTCCCCGTTGCCACTCCTATCAGTTTTCATAGACACGATCTGAATTGGTCTTCGTCATATTTTCTCTTTCTTTGTCGCTCTCTCTGTCTCTGTCTGTCTGTCTCTGTCGCTTGTGTCAATATTTCCTTCCTGCTTCCTTACCCTCCCAGCACCCTTCTTGCCTTCCATCCTTCCCAGTTTCCATCTTTCTCTATCTACCATTTTCTTATCCTTCATTACTCCTATCTTTCCATGCCTCCTACTTTCCTTCCTCCCTTCTATTATTCTATCTCCATCCATCTTAACTTCTCCTTCTTTCCTTACATCCTTCTTTGCTTCCTTCCTTTCTAGTTTTTTTCTATTCTTCCATCCATCCATCTATATAATCTTCTTTCCTTCTTACATCCCTCTCCCCTCCTCCGTCCCTTCTCCCTCCTCTTACATATTTTCCTGCTTCATTCCATCTATCCTTCCACCCATCCATTCTTCCTTTTCCCATCCAACCTTTCGTCGTTCATCTCTCTCTATCCCATGATGGCCCATCCCCTTCCAGCTCTTCCATCGTCGTACCACGGTTCACTATTGCCAGAAATCATCTGGGCCAAAACATTGACATTAACCAGATTCATGTCTCATTCGTCGAACCAGTGACCCCATCCGAGGACCAATGGACGCCGCGAGAGGCAGAGACAGGGAGGAAGTGAGAGGCAGAGATAGAGAGACAGAGACACAAACGCAGAAACACACAAACACATACGCACACAAACACCAAACACCCACGCATACACACACACATATATATATATATATATATACATATTTAGCTGGTGTATATTATAGACTGGTGGGTCGTGGGCTACCCATGCATCAGGGTCTTGGGCAACACGGGCAACAAACATCGTCAACACGTGCAGTGCTCTTGGCCAACATGCACAACGTTCTTTAAGCACGCGTGTGCATTAGGAACTAATAGCTCCACAACAGTCATACTCTTGCTGTTTCCCAAATGTCAGTCGCGCGTGATCATAGCGCTAAGCAAATGTTTACGCTGTGTTGGATTTTATCACGTGTTGATAGCTTGTGTAGTTGTTAGCGTGCAGGACAGTCAATCGAAAGGTCTAGGGCTTGAAACACTACAAGGGAAGACATTTGGTTCAACGTTACTACTCTGGCTTCGTTTCATATAGCCGGCTCTGCCATGATGAGTACATCGACCGTACACTGCCGCATGGAAGATTTGTTTAGGTGTAAATGTGTTTGTGTGTTTGTGTATGTGTGTGTTTGGTTGTTTGTTTGATTGTGTGTGTGCGTGTGTGTGTGTTTGTCTTTCTCTGTCTCTCCCAGCCCTCCTCGTAAATTCTTTATTAGTATTAATACTACGCCACACATCATCTGTTTAAACAATATTTCCTCAGTGATGCATATGACTGCCTTTACAGTAGAAGCATCGGTTCATCTTTTCATTTAGTTTCTAGTTGTATTGTATAATTAAGCTGCACCCAAGAGGAATTGATTCTAACTAATGTCTGTGTGAATAGCCTTAGGGCTGGCAACGGGTACCTGTCCGAGGCTGACTGCCCGGACAATGAAATCGATTCTTGGGTACCCGACATTCCGTAAATGTGTGCGATTTTACTTGAACATATGTCAGAAATGTTCCGTTGGTCATATTAGCTGACTGCCCGGGCACTAACTTCGATTCTAGGGTGCCAGACATTCCGTTAAAATGTTCAATTACCTACATTTCCTAACCAAATGTTCACGCGGCCGGGTAGCTGCTCCGCGGGTCGACGTGTACCCGGGCTGTGCTTTCAATATTTTTTAGAGCCTCAATAATAGGAGTCGTCTTTTAGATCAATCGCTGTTGGATATGTTGGATACGCGGGTGTCTCTATCTAGGAGGATTCTCGTCCCTTTTGGGGCTCCATTTCATTCTCTACACACACGTGCGAGTGTGTGGGTATGTGTGTGTGTGTGGGCGTGCGTGTGTGTGTGGGTATATGTGTATGTGTATGTGTGGATTCGAAAACGCATAAATTGGTAGGCAGAAGCACAGAGAAAGGCTGACAGAAACAGCCGGAGAAAGACAGACAGACAGACAAACAGATAGGCATACATAGTGAGCGAGATGGTGACAGCATGTTATTGGCGTTAGCGTTCCCAGCAAAACAGTCACGCATGCCTCGACGAACGATGATGGCGCAATATAAATTCGCTCAGTTTTTCTCGCTCGATTCAAGACGGTCGTCGTGAATATGCCAGGTAAACATGTTCAACAGCGGCATTGACAATCGTCACGACCCGTTCGCCATATCCACCCACAGTGTATGCCCCGGTCGGTTGCCATACCAACCATCGGACGATTGGCGGGAGTAACCATGGAAACGCCGCCGATTCGTTCGATCGCCGGTGACGAATTACATCCGGGTTAGTGCGCCGAACTGCGATTCACCCGTCGGGTCTCGAACCCCACGCACTCTCGACCCCATATCCATTACAGACCATTTAGTCATGCGCGATGGACCTCCTCTCTTTGTAATGCATATGTGGCCGACGCTTTTGCTTCTTCTTCCTTTCTCTCCCTCTGCTTCTCTCTGTCTGTCTGTCTGTCTGTCTGCCTGTCTGTCATTCTCTGTTTGTCACTGTCTCTGTCCCTTTCTACCTCTCTCTATCTTGCTCTATCTCTGTCCGTCTGTCTGTCTCTCTTTCTGTCTGTCTCCTTTTTTCTCTCTGTCTCTATCGCCATCTGTCTTTCTCTGCCTTTATCTGTGTCTGTGTCTCTGTCTGTCTGTCTTTCTGTCTCTCTATCTGCCTCTCTGTCTGTCTATGTCTCTTTCTCTCCCTCTCTTGTCTCTCTGCCTATCTCTCTGTTTCTTAATAGGCCTATGTGTCTACAATTATTATTATTATTATTATTATTATTATTATTATTATTATTATCGTTGTTGTTATTATTATTATTGTTATTATTATTATTATTATTATTATTATTACTATTATTATTATTATAATTATCATCATTATTATCATTACTTATTTATTTTTTTATTTTTTCGTAAATCATCTAACATAGACACAGACTCATCAGTTTTTAGTTGACCATTTTCAATTATTTTATTATTATTATAATTACCATTATTTTTATTTTCAATATAGTTTTTGCCCTGTGGTTTGCATGATCCCTCATGGACACGAATAAGAACTGTTGCAGAAATGAAATGTCCGGATATTTGCTGGCTCTCGAAATTGCCCATGAGCACCATCGCGTTATACGTTTTTGTATCGCTATGACGTTTATGACCAATGACAATTTATTCATAGTTATATTTATTATTATTATTATTATTTTATATTATTATCATTATTATTACCAGCGGTTTAACAAGGTTTTGAAAAGGGGGGCATATTTTATAAAATATGAAGCGCAACAAATTTTTTTGCAGCCCCACTTTTTTAATTTTGTCCCCATCCAGAAATTTGAAAAATGGGGGGTACAAATTATTTTAACAAAGGTAATCTTAAACAGCCATTAGATAAACATAAAAAGAACCGATTTGGGGGCATATGGGGGCACTGAGCATTAAAACTGGGGGGCTTTGCCCCAGTTTTGAAATTTGGGGGCCGGTGCCCCCCTAACCTCGCTTGTTACACCCCGATTATTAATATTACAATTACTATTACTAGTTGTCGTAGTAGTATTGGCAGTAATGGAAGTGAATGTAGTAATAGTAGTAATTGTTGAAGTAGTAGTAGAGGCAGTAAGTATACAATATCAGTATTAGCAGTGACAGTAGCGGCAGGTGTAGGAGTGGAGACGTGTATTTGCAGACATAGGTCGATAGTTGTGCGTGACTGCAAACATCCATATGTATGAGTTGGCTGATGACATTCGACGCTGTTTGCCATTGGTGGGAATTGCTCCACAAGTTATTCAACTGCGTCGACGATGACGATTACGGTGACGATGATGACGGTGATAAAGATGCATATGAAGACGATGCTGATGATGGTGATTATACGAAAATTCTGATAATAATGATCATTCATGATCATTATTACTAATGATCATCATGAGTAAGAGGTTGGTGTTGCTGATATGGTGAGAAATAGACATTAGGATGACGGCTATGACAATAATATTGATGATAAAGATGATGATGATATTTTTAATGGTGGTGGTGGTGATGCTGCTGATGATTTTGTTGAAAAGGCAATTGTTTTGCATATGCTAGTAGACACACTTGTATTCTGAAAGTGTTAAACAGGATGCAGAAGTCGTTGGATATAAAAGGAAGAATAGAAAAGGAGAATAAGAGGAGAATTAGTGGAGAATAAGAGGCTAATAAGAGGAGTAGAAGAGGAGAATAAGAGGAGAATAAGAGGAGTAGAAGAGGAGAATAAGAGGAGAATAGGGAGTGAAAGAGAAGGACGATGGTGGAAAGAATCAGTGAAAGCAACAGGAAGTGGCGTGTTGGGGAGAAGACGAAAGAGGAGGAAGAGATAAATGAGACCAATGGAAGAGAATAAAGACGATGAAGACGAATAATAACAGGTAGAAGTAAAAGAGGAGGAAAGAAAGAGAATGAATAGGAATAGGAAGAATTAAAAGAGGATTAAAGAAAGGGATCAATAGGAGTAGGAAGAAGAAGCAAAGAGAAGGAAAGAAAGAGAAGGAATAAAAATAGGAAGAATTAAAAGAGGAGGAAAAAGAGGATCAATATGAATAGAAAGAAGTAGCAAAGAGGAGGAAAGAAAGAGAAGGAATAAGAATAGGAAGAATTAAAAGAGGATTAAAGAAAGGGATCAATAGGAATAGGAAGAATTAAAAGATAAGGAAAGGAAGAGAAGGAATAGGAATAGGAAGAAGAATTTAAAAAGGATTAAAGAAATGGATCAATAGGAATAGGAAAAATTGAAAGATAAGGAAAGGAAGAGAGGGAATAGGAATAGGATGAACTCAAAGAGTAGAAGCAGAGAGAAAATCGATAAGAATGGGATGAGGCAGTGAAGAAAGAGCTGAAGAAAGAGCTGAAGAAAGAGCTGAAGAAAGCTAATAACTCGAATGTAAGACGAAACGTGAGGTGCGGTTCGTGAAGCAGAGAAGACAGAATGGAAGAAGTACAAGAAGGGGGATGATGAAATATAGAGGAACATGAAACAGAAAGATGATGACGACGACGACGATGATGATGATGACGAATAGGCAGAGGAAGAAGGATGACAAAGAACCGATCGATTCTGTGGTGCCAAACGAGCAGAACCATTCCTCTTGGCAGTAAACATCGGCGCAATGATTTAACGTGATCCCTGTCTCCATAGCCGAAGCATCCTCTGCCGCCGGAGATGCTTCAACCGCAGTGGAAGTGCAGGTACACGACCGAGTGGGTCGGCGAGGAATGGCGGTCAGAAGGGTCGTAGAGGGGTGGGGTCGATGTGGTGGGTGTGACGGTGAATAGTGCGGTTAGTCTTTGTGCCGGGAATCAGAGCACTATCCTATGGTCGGTCGGGTGATAGCAATGTGGCTTTCGTGCTATAGATATCGACTAGACCGCCTGTGTAGTGTAAGAAGAAGACGAAGAAGAAGAAGATGATGATGATTACGACGACGAGGACGAGGACGATGACGATGACGATGACAATGATGATGATGATGATGATGATGATGATGATGATGGTGATGATGTTGATGATGATGATGATGATGCATAAGCAGATGAAGAAGAAGAAGATGAAGAGAATAATAGTAATAATAATAATAATAATAATAGTAATAATAATAATGATAATATCGATGTCTGGCATGGAATGTGACAGTGCCCGACACCTACGCCAAGTCACATCTTGCCGACACATCTATCAGAGCTGGCGAAGCAGCCGAACGCGCAGCTAAGACGAAGAGGGCCAAGTATTCCACTATAACCAACACCCACGACTTCGTAGCCCTCTCCTTGGAATCCGGCGGCGCTTGGAGCAGTGAAGGACTGCAGTTCATCTCAGAGTTGGGTAGTCGAACGAGTGCTGCAACCCACGATCCAATGGAGACGTCATTTCTGTTCCAACGTATCTCGGTTGTTCTTCAGCGTGGGAACGCCGCCTGCCTCTTCGGGACAATGCCACCACTCGCTTAGCTCACCCACATGGGCGATAACAGCATAATATAATAATAATAATATTAATAATAATAATAATAATAATAATAATAATAATAATAAATAAATAAAAATAATACGAATATTAGCGTACATGGTTGGCGGAAAGTTTTTAATGTCCGACTATTTAGCAAAAATACCGCGTAATCGAGTAATCGTCAGGGTTGGTTTTTAGCATCGTCTAATGGATTAACAACTCGAGACCCGATTGATTATATTCACCACATCTTATTCGCCAAGACCACAACACGATTGGTTTGTCAAACTTTCGTTTCAACTTATATGTAGCCGTGCATTTGAATTGATGGCCGCTTGCCATGCTTTAAGGTCAGCGACGTCAACGTTGCCAATGGCAACGATTACTGTTTAAATGGCGGGGCATTAGAAAACAAACCGAATTGAAACTCAGATGAGTCAAAAACCATGTAAGGGCCAGGGGGTTTGCGGGGTGTGTTGGTTATCCTTCAAAACCCATGCCTCAGATGGCACGATGCACCGGCACGGCCCTCGAATCGCCCCTTGTCCAGGTTCTGACCAGCCACCGGCGGACGGCCCTTTAAAGCATAATACCACACGACAGTCGTCTTCTACCACTAGCGTGCAGATCCCTTTCTCACGGGATCTGTCAACGGATGTTGGGCAGATCGCTTCTCGCCTCTCACATCCTGCTTCACCCGGTCTTCTCATTAAGAGAATCCCAAAAGCAGCAAGGCCATCTTGTGCTGTTCTCCTGGCCGATATAATCCAAGCAATTGTAAGAGAACCAAATTGCGTTGCAAAATGGTTCGATTTGCTGGCCTTCGGTGGAACTGCACTAGTGAAGCCACGAAGAGGTGGACGAAAGCACAACATGACCAAGATGATTTTGTCCCGCATTACTGAATGGGGACTGCAGTGTCCAGACCAGTCGACTAACGATGAATTGCCATCGACGTCAAGTCGTAAGCTCAAGTCCGCTAAATGCGACCACGCCAGGTATTTAGCCTCAACAGTTGCAAGCAAGCTGGAGGAAGGCAATTTCAAAGCAGCCATCCGTCTCATCTGCAGCGAGGATAAGCCGGCGCTGGACACACAGGAAACTCTGGCCGCGCTTAAGAAAAAGCACCCGCCTGCGCCAGTGGACAGGAGAACACCGTGTGATCCAGACAGTTCCGATCGCTTCATCCCGCTTCAAGTTTCTAAAGAAGATGTCGCTAAGGCAATCTCCTCTTTCCCTGCTGGTTCGGCTGGTGGTCCAGATGGCATAACTCCACAACACTTAAAGGATATGATAGCCTATGGAGTAGATGACAACATCGGGCAACATCTATCTGACCTTGTCAATCTGCTTCTAAAGGGAGGTCTATCCGACCGAGGAGGTGAATGAGGTCATCTATGGGGCAAACCTTTTAGCCCTGAGCAAGAAGGACGGAGGCATAAGACCGATCGCCGTGGGCTACACGTGGCGTCGTATGGCGGCAAAGTGCGCTAATTCGCATGCGGTAACAAGGCTGTCTCAACTGCTCGCCCCCATTCAGCTTGGGGTAGGCATTCCAGGAGGCGCTGAGGCAGCTGTCCATGCGACACGTCGTTGGATAGCCACAATGCCTGAAGACAGCGTCCTAGTGAAGTTCGACTTCGCCAATACCTTTAACACTCTGCGCAGAGATTGTCTTCTGCTAGAGAGATCCCAGAACTCTACCACTTTGCTCACGCTGCCTATTCAAACCGTCCACTGTTGCGCTATGGTTCAAACATAAATCGATCCGAAGAAGGAACGCAGCAAGGCGATCCTTTGGAACCTCTGGAATTCTGTCTTGTGCTGCAACCGATTCTGATGAAGCTTCGTTCGGATCTGCGTATCGGATATCTGGATGACCTGACATTGGGAGGTAACAAGGAAACAGTGGCCGACGACGTTCAATTAATCGAGCAGGAATCAAAGAATCTGGGATTGCTATTGAACCGCAGCAAATGCGAAATCACGTGTCACAACACCCAGATGCCGAACAATGACCCTGCGTTCCAAGAGTTCACGAGCATAGCCCTCAAGGACATGACCTTGTTGGGTGCACCTCTGATTCCAGGTCCAGCTGTGAACATGGTCGTTAATTCAAAGGCTAATGACCTCGAGGGGGCAATCGGAAGATTGTCCTTGCTTTATACACATGACGCTCTGGTTCTGCTGAGAAACAGTCTAAGTGTACCGAAGCTCTTGTACAGTCTGCGCACAGCCGTCTGCGCTGATTGCCCGGGCTTGGCACGGTTTGATCAACTGCTGAGAGAAGGACTGTCAACCATTTTAAATGTGGACCTTGACAATGACCGTTGGATCCAGGCTTCTTTGCCCGTGAGAGATGGTGGTCTGGGAGTTCGTTGTGCATCTACGCTGGCACTTTCTGCCTTTCTGGCTTCTGCTGCTAGTACAAGCGAACTCCAGGCATGCATCCTACCAACATCCTACCTACCTGCTGAGGAACCATATGAACTTGCGAGTTCAGCACTCAACGCTTGGAAGACCCTGACAGATGCAGAACCACCAACAGGATTAGCGAGTCATCGCCAGAAAGAATGGGACCTCCGATTCACAGACAAGGCATGGAAAGGTCTGCTGGATTCCAATAACAATCCATGCGACCGTGCTCGCCTGCTGGCCTCACGAGCACGTCATTCTGGAGACTGGATGCTAGCGCCCCCTGTGACTGCCCTAGGCCTGCGCCTCTCAAACGAGGATGTACGACTGGCAGCCGGGTTGAGGCTAGGAACGACGCTCTGCGAGCCACATTTGTGTCACCACTGTCAAGAGAGCGTCGACGCAAAAGGGCTCCATGGACTAATTTGTAGAAGAGGCAGCGGAAAACATCAACGACATAGCATGTTGAACGATGTCATCTGGAGAGCTCTTGGCAGGGCGAAGATTCCAGCGCAAAAGGAACCTCTCGGCTTGGTAAGAGAAGATGGAAAGCGACCGGACGGCGTCACGCTCATTCCTTGGACACGTGGTCGATGTCTGGCATGGGATGTGACAGTGCCCGACACCTACGCCAAGTCACATCTTGTCGACACATCTATCAGAGCTGGCGAAGCAGCCGAACGCGCAGCTAAGACAAAAAGGGCCAAGTATTCCACCATAACCAACACCCACGACTTCGTAGCCCTCTCCTTGGAATCCTGCGGCGCTTGGAGCAGTGAAGGACTGCAGTTCATCTCAGAGTTGGGTAGTCGAACGAGTGCTGTAACCCACGATCCAATGGAGACGTCATTTCTGTTCCAACGTATCTCGGTTGTTCTTCAGCGTGGGAACGCCGCCTGCCTCTTCGGGACATTGCCAACACTCACTTAGCTCATCATGGGCGATAACAGCATAATGTGAAACATATATAATAATAATAATAATAATAATAATAATAATAATAATAATAATAATAATAATAATAATAACAATAATAACAATAATAATAATGATATTCAGAAGAAGGACTAGAAGAAGGAAAATGGGGTTGTGTTGATAATGATTAGATCATTAGATTTGAGAAGACTGGATCAGATTAAATCATATCTTATCATATCTAATTTCATTGGATTTGGTTAGATCACATAATTTAAGACTAGATCTGACACGACTTAGTTAATTTTACCCAATCTGACCTAATCATCTTATCCGACCTAACCTAGTTAGTTTACTCGACCTGACCAAGTTAGTGCATGCGACCTGACCTGGTTAGTTTTTCCGAACTGAGCTTGGTTAGTTTTGTTATGGACGGAGGCAGGAGAAAGCCGAGAAATTAATAGTAATGGTTTATTCACAAAAGCTTCAGAATGCCAGACGAAACTTGACAAACGGAGTCTTTAACGATTAATCAGATAACGATTGCGTTCCTTCCGCCAAAGATTATTTTTACGCATTCCACTGATTATAGCCAATAATAAGACCAATTATTATTATATCCGGTCTATTCGGATCCAATCAGAAGGGACGAGATCGCACTAAGCCGTCAGCCAATTAAAACGGACGACGTCATTAAAGATGGAGGCAGAAGAAGAATCGACTTTGTCAGCAGCCGATAATTGCAAATTAGTCTGAAGCCGTCTCTCTCTCTTTTTCTCTCTCTGTCTCTGTCTCTGTCTCTGTCTGTATGTATGTCTGTCTGTCTCTCTGTTTCTCTCTTTGTCTTTCTCTTTATTGGCGTGTCCTTTTCCGCGACTACGTCGTTCCGCCTATGTATCTCTCTTTCTTTCCTTTTCTGTGTGTTTGTGTCTGTTGTCTGTCCGTATCTAGTTATCCATCTCCATCTATCTAGCTATAAACCAGAATTTATATACTATATGGATAATAATCATGCACAGCGCCACAATGGCTTTCACAAACATGTACGTACAGGAAAACAGAGCTTGGGTATGCATATTTATGTACATATAAAAATACATAGATACTTAGAACATGCGTACATACATTTATACATGCATGCATGTGCATTGTATTCATGCATGCCTAAATATATTCATACACACACACATACATGCATACATACACAAATACATGCATACATTCATGCGTAAGACATACATACATGACATTCACAAATACAAACATTTTAAATTCATATATAATATTCATACATGCATACAAACATTACATTCATACATTCATACATACACACATACACATATATATTGATACATGCAAATATAGTATTCGTACATACGTAACATCCATACATAAATAAACTCATGCATACATTACATACATGTATACATACATAATACACAGATAGTTATTCATACATAATACATACATAAGCAACCTATATAGACAATACAATTGCTACGCTTGTAATTGTTGTTGGTCTTGAAGCCTGCCAATGGGCCATGGCATCTTCAGCAGCATCAGCATCCGATGTGTTCGTGAGTCGCCAGAGACTGTCATCCTACATTTCAGTCTCCAATAGCAACGACCCATTACGCCCCATCTTCAGACCGACCTCTAACAACATGACGGTCTCACCCGGAGACAGAGCCGTTCTACGCTGTCGGGTCGACAACCTAGGAACGAAAACTGTAAGCAATAGAGGCCCGTGCTTGTATGTGTGACTGTTTGTGTGTGTATGTGTGTGTGTTTGTGTGTTTATTTATTTTGTGCATATGCTTGCATGTTTGTATGTATGCATGCAAAACCCGTAATTTGATGGTTTTTGATCATTTTATTCAGTCGTATTCTACAATGCATCTGCTTCCAAATACCTCTTACAGAATCAAAATGCCTTTTTTCTAACTTAAAGCCCAAGGTTTGTGAGGCGTGGTCTAATGAATACCTGCCGCCTGCTAGCTACCAATCAGATCTCCCAAAAGCATCTCATCCTCCTGGGGTACAAACTTAACCAAATGGACCGCTGTGGTCAGTCTATCTGAATAGGCTCAAATGGGCCAAGTAGACAGCTGAGGGAAATGCACTGGAAATAACACTTGAAACAATTGTTGGTCCTTATAGAAGTCCCTGTAATTATATGCATCTACACACCTGTACTTGATATGCCACTCATATGCCTTCGTGCCTGTATTCGTGCCTGTCTTCGTTGTGAAACAGATATTATTATTATTATTATAGTTTCATCTCCTATGTATAGCACAGCACAGATTATATATATATGTATATATATATATAATCATCACACGATGATGATTATATATATATATACACCTGTGCTGCCGCTGTGCTCGTGTGTTTAGGCCTACAGGATAGGTATATGTAGAGACTGTCTGTCTCTATATGTCTGTCTGACAGACACTACCAGCCCCATTCCGAGGCATTCAGACATTTCAATTGAAAGGAATTGACCGGCGGTGGACTTGAATACGGCCCTTCTTGACTGTAGCCCCACTCAATGAGTTCAGGTTTGATTGACAAGACAGTGGTGGCCCGCTATTCAGTTTATCGCAAAACTGACCGCCCATAAAACTTCTCCTTTATGCTATACTCACTTGACTCTGTCATTAGTATAGCCATAACAACTGAGGAAATCGCATTTAAAGTTTCAGAAAATTCATGTCATCAAAGTTCTTGGTAACCATTACTTGAATGCTCTGCAATTTTGCCTTGTGAAACTAAGCACAAACGTTAACACCTAGTCGATACTTTGCAAATTATATAATATGCGGCAGATCGGCGTATGAAATATATTAGGTCGTTCACGGCGGATTTAACCTTTGAACACATGGACATTTAACCATTGCTGCAATGCAAATCTTAACATCAGATGCAATAAAAGTTATTTTTCTCCAAGTAAAATTTGGATGCAACATTTTTTATTTCAGTTATTGAAAGAGGACATAGAGGTTTGTGAAATATAAAGCAAATTTTTACACATCTCACCTGTTTCAGCTTCAATCCCAATAATTCGGAAGCGACAAGCGCAGGGTTTTTACCCCTAGCGTCACATATGTAGGCCTGTAAGAACGCTGAAGGTTCTACTTAGACTAGCTCTACTATTATATCAGATGTTGACGAGTAGATTATGCTAGGGGAAACTAGCTACACATGAAGAGTAGACACATGACAGTTCAGATACAAACTATCTTTATTAAATACAGAGAAGAAGAGGTAATAATAATAATATATATATATAATGATTGTGACTAATACATAACTGTTACATGTACTTACTAATGCGAGTATGGGTGAGATGATAATGTCCAAACCCTAAGATGATACGAGTTGACGAGTCTGACAAGATAGTTAGAGTTCTTCGGAAGTCAGACTGCCAAGTTCTTAACAGTGCTGTAGCTTATAAGAAACTTTCCTCAGCCAAAGAGGAAACTGGTCTATCCTAGAACAGACTACTTTGATTGGCCAACTACTGACCACTCAAGGTATCCCTAGAATGTGGGTTGACTGTAACTGCTAGAGCCTACACGAGTGACTGACAGAACCTATACTGTCTGAATTAGTGAATGTTCAGCTAAACCTAATGTATAATAATGACCTATATATATAAATTGTTCGAGGCTATCTATTGTAATGTAATGTTCCGAATAATCACGGTTACAGGCCTATATGTGAATGTATACAGTTGTAAATGTCTACATATAACTCGTTCATTCATTAAGAAGATTTATATAGCGCCTTTTCCAGGCTGCTACTCAGCTGGCAGGAGCGCTCCTGACCCCTGCACGGCTAAAAAAAACGTTTTAAGGCGAGTATAAAAGGAATCTGAGCAAACCCTTGGCGACAAATAAGACTACCTGCTACCACCGATATCTACCTGTGCTTCTGTACTGCAGGTGACGTGGAAGAAACAGAACGAGGTCCATCCTCTGACCATTGGGATGTATCCATTTGCTCCTGACAGTCGGATCAGCGTCGACTTCAACCAAAGGATGAGCGAGTGGAGCCTCATCATCCAAGACGTCGGTCCCATGGATGAGGGAATCTACCAATGCCAGATCAGCACGAAGAATGAACTCGACACATACGATATCGTCCTCAACGTCAAGAGTGAGTGACGTTTACTTTCATTCAGTTATATACGTAAATACATGCATATGGATATGTACATACGTACTAAGATTTTCACTATTCGCCGAATACAAATAATTGGACCAACTATTCGGCGGAATACAAATACGAATAGTCTAAAGACATATTTCAAAATTTTAAATGCGAGCAAAATTTTCAGTTGAGTAAATTTAGTACAATAACTAAAAGCAAAAAGTCTACTACATGTAATTTTTTTAATCCTTCTTCCAGTCTGTGTTATTAATTTAACTACTTCTTCCAGTCTATGTTATTAATTTAACTAAACTTAGAATTAAGACTGATGGCACTGCGATACCGAAGCGAATACGAAGCGATTATTCGGTAGGGCTCTAGTAAATACATGCATACATTCATGCATATAGAGGGAAGAAGAACAAATAGGGAAAGAACAAGGGTGCATGGGAAAACGATTGAGAAATAATGGTGGTAGCATCTCTCTCTCTCTCTCTCTCTCTCTCTCTCTCTCTCTCTCTCTCTCTCTCTCTCTCTCTCTCTATGTCTCTCTCTCTCTGTGTCTCTGTCTCTGTCGCTCTGTCTCTTTCTTTATTTCTCTCTCTCTCTCTCTCTCTCTCACTCTCTTTCTATTTCTCTCTCTCTCTGTCGCTCTTTCTCTTTCTTTCTCTCTCTCTCTTTCTTTTCTCTCTCTCTCTGTCGCTCTGTCTCCTTCTTTCTCTCTCTCTCTCTTTATTTTCTCTCTCTCTCTCTCTCTCTCTCTCTCTCTCTGTCGCTCTGTCTCTTTCTTTCTCTCTCTCTCTTTCTTTTCTCTCTCTTTCTCTCTCTGTGTCGCTCTGTCTCTTTCTTTCTCTCTCTTTCTCTGTCTCTTTATTTTCTCTCTCTTTCTCTGTCTCTCTGTCGCTCTGTCTCTTTCTTTCTTTCTCTCTCTTGACTTTCTCTCTCTTTCTCTCTCTCTCTCTGTCGCTGTCTCTTTCTTTCTCTCTCTCTCTTTATTTTCTCTCTCTTTCTCTCTCTCTCTCTGTCGCTCTGTCTCTTTATATTCTCTCTCTTTCTCTCTCTCTGTCGCTCTGTCTCTTTCTTTCTTTCTCTCTCTCTCTTTATTTTCTCTCTCTTTCTCTCTCTCTCTCTGTCGCTCTGTCTCTTTCTTTCTCTCTGTCTCTTTATATTCTCTCTCTTTCTCTCTCTCTCTCTGTCGCTCTGTCTCTTTATATTCTCTCTCTTTCTCTCTCTCTCTGTCGCTTTGTCTCTTTCTATCTCTCTCTCTCTCTTTATTTTTTTTTCTCTCTCTCTCTATATATATATCAACTTATCTATTTATCAATCTATCTGCCTTTCAGTCACCCTCTATCTTCTATCTCTCTATCTCTTTATCTCTCATTCTATCACTCTATCTATCTCTCTATCTATCCAAACACCTCAGCCACATTGCCTCGCAACATCAATACACCACAGTCACGCCCCACAGCACCCCTTAGCACCACTGTCTTCCCCACAGATATCCTTGTATCCGGAACGGAGTACGTGGAACGTGGAGGAACCATCCAACTTCTTTGTAATGCCACCGGAAAACCGGATCCGCCCCACGACGTCGAGTGGTACAAGGGGGACTCCAACCCCATCCACTCTGACGCCAGGCACGGCGTCATCATTACGAAGAAGATCGAGACAAAAGTGCTGGTCAGCATGCTGGTCATCACAGACAGCAAACTGTCCGACGCCGGAGATTACACATGTCGATCATCTGCACTCGACTCCGCCTCCCTAACAGTTCACATACTGAACGGTAAGAAATTATTAATCTCTTGATGATAAAGATTATGAAAGTAGTACTGATGATTATGATCATAATAACGCTTATATTGACTCCAAAAAATAGTATTTATTATGATAAAACCATTGCTGCTGCTACTGCTACAGTTACTCCCATTGCAGCTACTATTACTACTACTACTACTACTACTACTACTACTACTACTACTACTACTACTACTACTACTACTACTCCACCTACCACCGCCACTACTACTACTACTACTACTACTACTACTACTACTACTTCTCCACTTATAGCTTATAGAAACTACTATGATGATGATGATGATAATATTCATACTGACTATAAAAATTATATTTATTATAATAATACAATGCTGCTTTCACTGCTATTCTCATTTTTACAACTACCATCATGGTAGTATCATCATCATGATGATACTTATAATATGTTTTATGGGCAATATAATTGCCAACAAAATTTATCATGAGAGCACTATTGCCATTACTACTGCTACAATTATTACAACGACAATTATTACTACAACTGTTACTAGACAGAGAAAGTCTGTTTGTTCGTCTGTCCGTCTACTTGTCGATCTATCGCCCACTGTCTATCAATCTATCTATCTATCTATCTATCTATCTATCTATCTATCTATCTATCTAACTATCTATCTATCTATCTATTCATTTATCCATCTATTCATCTATTCATCTATCCATTTATCTATCTACCTACCAATGTGTATCCCTTTCTCTGTATATATATACATATATATTATATCATATGTATATAGATTATGATTATATAGATCACGCTCAATGGCGGCTCTACAAGAGGCAAAGGTGGGCCATGGCCCCCAACTGAGCTTGTAGCCCCCCCCCCCCACTGGGCCCCAGATTTTTGAGCGATGTGGTGTGGAATATGGTGTCATCAGGTATGATGCATGATGAAATTCAGAATTATTTATTTGAGGGCATTCTCTAAGGCACGAAGTACTTATTTAGCAAAATGTGAATTTCTTTACATTCTCTCAAGATCACTTACTTACTTACTTAAAATTTTTAGCGGTAGATATGGTCAGGGATCAGGTAATGGAAGAGGTCAAGGAGTTTAGTCGCAGGAATAGCTGTTCTGTGTAATACGATTTTTTGCCAACAAGAAAGTGAATGAATATTTTATAGATTTCAAATCTGCAATCGGATTGGATGCAAAGTCATTGTCGTGACTTATTTTAGATGCTCTTAAATCATTTGGGGGCGGACATGGGTTCAGGTTTAGTTGGTCAAGGTTACGATGGTGCAAGTGTAATGAGCAGTGTTAATAAGAGTATCCAGTAGTTAGAAGGCAGTTGAAGGGCACTGGACATTTGTTTCAACGCATGGTTCATTGCCACGCACGTAATTTCAGTTTATGTATCTATTCCAAGAGCTAAAGATTTTTACATTATTTGAAAGGTTAGCCTATACGTTTTTTGCTTCAAGTTCTTTTATGCATAAAAAATGAGTTGAAGTACGTATTGAGTTATATCTTAGGGATCCGGGGAGGAAATTCCAGCAGATCAGTTATTCTAGACGGGCTTGACGTATTGTCATATCAATAATTTATTCAACTCCAATCTTAAAGTGTTGACTTATCTGCAGCTGCCGACGTTGTCAGACATACAACTGCACACTGAAAAGAAAATTGAGATAAAACAGGGGTCCTTGCAAAGGCAGAAGAGTAAGAATTGTTAAATTGACCCAGTATTAACTAAGCAACAATGTCCGACTGTCCGTTTAATGCCTATCTGTTTTTCTAGCTCGGCCGTTGATGAAACTGTGGGACCACGTTCTCAAGTGAACACACAAGCCACATTTAGGCAGCACATTTCTGTACTTGATAGACAATTCTCTGGCCATTCACTTATTGCTATGACGGGTATTTATGCTAAAACATATGTCTTTCTTGAACTAAGTATAATGATAATACTGTGTCCTTTGCACTTTTGCATGACAGTAATGTTGAAAATCTCAACCATGAAATTCCCCATGTTGGGCGCCTGTTAAAGCATTCAAGTTTATGTGCAACTAATATGACCACAACAATAGTTCTGGCTTCTTTTCTGAAACCATACAAACTCGCTTTTCATGAAATTCACAGAATGTCGAACATAGCCATTGCTTCACCAGTAACATCAACAGCCTGTCAGAAAAGCTTTCCTGCTCTGAAATTAATCAAAACATATATCTACGAAGCAATATGTCTGATATTCGTCTAAGTAGTCTGACAATGTTGTTGATTAAATCTGTTCATGCAGAGTCCATTACAAACTGATCCTTTGTGGATCAGTTTGACATTTGACATGACAATCGTAAACTTGCTTTTCATTAAGTACATGTATTGTGCATAGTTAATGTTTTACTTTTAAATAAAGTCATTCTATTACCAAATATCTGGAGGTCGTTGGTGTGAAGAATTCATGTTGCTCTATAATGCATATACATGTATCTGGTTGATGTCACTCAGTGTGGGACTATACCTAGTACTTTCAGTTTCGACAATACGGGTATCCAATTGGCGCCCTCCCGGGTCGTCGCTCCCTCCCTTAGACTCTCCCTGATGGAAAAACCTAGAGCCGCCACTGGTCACGCTGTCACTTTCTGTAGGTTATTATTTAGGTTTCTATCCGTCTCTGTCTGTCTCTGTCTCTCTGTCTTTGTCTACCACTCTGCCTCTGGCGTTGTTGAGGTATTCCCGGTCCAACGCCTTCCGAAGTCTGCGACGGACCAGCGACACTGCGCCTGGCCGCACACAGGTACCGGTGGCACTGGCATCGCAGATGATGAGGCTGCTGCGTCTGTGCCACACTCCCATCGCCTCATCAGTTGCCCGGCTCCAGTAATAATTCATCGTGACGCCAATATTAATGACCTGTCAGTTGTTGAATAGTCTTCGTATAGCATCACCGCCAACAGAGGCATCAAATGCCAGTAGCAGCAGCAACAGCGTCAAGGTTGAATGGTGATATACAGGCACGAAGGACAGAGGAACGCGGGTTCTATGCCCGCCAGACCCTAAGGGTTGTGTCAGCCTTCCACTCCCTAGGGGCGTTAGTAAATCAGAAACAGGCATACAGTTATAAAATGAACTCAGCCTTTCAAAGGGGTTATGATAAACGACCAGCAGCAGGAAGGATTAGCGCCTAAACAGGCAGCGTTACAGTTCTAAGATCGACACTTGTTCAACTTCTTATCATACGCAGTGCCTGCTCTCCTGTCATTTCATGTACAATCTGGGTGACCCTGGTTATTTCTTGGTACAATATACACCCTTGACCTTTGTGACCTTGATCAGCTTTTGGTATTGTGTAAACCTTTTACTTAGGTGACCTAGGTGACCTTCATATCCTCTTGGTAATGTGTACACTCTTGACCTATTGACCTTGATTACCTATTGAAACTATGTACAGCCTTGACCCAGGTGACCTTGATTGTCTTTTGGTAGTAATGATATGTATAGAACATTGATTACCTTTTAATTATGTGTGCACCATTGACCTAGGTGACCCTGATTAGCTTCTGGTACTGCGAAAACCCTTGACCTCGGTGACCTTGATTACCATTTGATACTGTATATAACCATAACCGAGGCGACCTTGATAAGTTGACATCCTCTTGGAACTGTGTGCCTCTTGACATCGGTGTCTTCGATTACCCTCTGGTACTGGCAGTGTTTGTCAGCTATAGATGCTTATTAGCGAAAAGCATTATCATCAGCAGCGCCAGAAACGGAGGCAGTACTTACCAGCATCATGAGTAAAGGGCGCAGCAGTAGCAGTATATCCGGAGCAGCATCGACGTGCTTTCCCCAGGGCTTCCAACTGTCCGCACTGCAATCCATCTCTCGAAAGGAAGAAAGGAGTATGATCACTGCTGCCTCAGCTGCCCATGATAAATCTATTGTTCCTGTGGTCGATGTTGGTGGTGGGGTGGGGTGACGATGATTACAATGATCACGACGACGACGATGACGACGACGATGACGATGACGATGGTGATGATGATGATGTGAACACAGAGTTTTTCGTAGTTGCAAGAACAGGGAATTCTTTCCATCCGAGGCTGATTTAACAATCTGCCACTCATGGACAAGTTTCTTCCGTCGCTTATATAGCTGCAATGTTAAACTTGAATCTACATCACTATTGTTTTATTTATTTATTGTATGCAAAACACTACCATCACTATCACCACTCCTTCCACTACCAACAATAACTACTGTTACTACAACTGCTACTATTTTATACTGCTATCGCTAGATACTACTACTACCATTACCACTACTCCACCTGGCGGAGTAGTAGGTGGAGTAGTAGTAGTAGTAGTAATAGTAGCAATAGAAGTAGTATTAAGCCTAAAATCGTCTTTGAGGTCACATTAATCTTAACCGCCACTAGACACCTAAGGGAATTTATTGTGCTTTACGTTAAACCAAGTCAAAGGAGACAAAGTTTGCCTTATACGAATCTACATTTATGTCTGTGTGTTTTCCCGATTCCGTTGCCATTCTCTCTCTGTTTCTGTCTCTCCGTCTGCCTCTCTGTCTGTCTGTGTATGTCTGTCTATCTGCTGTCTGTCTGTCTATTTGTCTGTCTGCCTGTCTTTCTTACATTCTCTGCTTGTATGTGTGTTTACAGTCGCACCACCAATCGATAAAAGACGTGAGTAGTCATTTTCTCCGTCTCTTCCCCCTCCTCCTCCTCCTCCTCCTTCTCCTCCTCCTTCTTATCCTCCTTTTCCTCCTCCTTCTCCTCCTCCTCCTCCTTTTCCTCCTCCTTCTTATCCTCCTTCTCCTCCTCCTTCTCCTCCTCCTTCTTATCCTCCTCCTCTTCCCTGTTCGTCGTCTTCATCGTTTAGTTGCATAATTTAACTGCATTCCAGCTGGAGTCGTTCTAAGTGTCCACGATTTATCCAATAGCACAATACTTCTACTTTAAAAGACAAGCTATGAAACAGTTGTCCATTCATATATATATATATATAAAATCATGTATATATATATACGTAATCATGTATATATACACACACATACATACATAAATGCACACATACATATATAAATACATACACACGCATACACATGCACATATGCATACAAGGCCGTACCGAGCTATAATTGCGCCCTGTGCCTAGCATCAATCTGGCGACTACATTTTGAAAATAATACATTTTATGGAATAATAAGTGTTGTGTTCAATTGTTGGTGTTTAAAAATAGTTTATGAAATTGAGTGCACGAGTGTTTATATTGTTTGGTTAAATTACAGCTGCACAAAAGAGCCTCTGAAGGCAACTGCATTGAAGCGCTGGATGCAAACTGACAATCGTTGGAACAAGTAGCTTGTCTCTCTAGGGTCTCTGGTGACATGTGTCAGAAGGCGACCCAAGTCTTTGATGAAGTCTATTCCTTCGTTATTGACTGGGCCCATGGTCTCAAAGCCAATGGAATGAAGAGATAGCTGACAGCGAGCTGGCTGTACTTGATGGTCTTCCTGGTGGTAGCCACCTCCGCTGCAGCCCCACCGAAGATGACGTCGCTTGGAGATATGATGGAGCCACGGTGTCAATCACTGTCGCATCCCATATCAGGTTCCGTCCTCTTCGCCAAGGGGTCAGCGTCAGACCATCAGGGCGTTTTCCGTCCGTTCTGGAGAGTCCCGGGGGTTCCTTAATGTTTGGGAAACCAGCGCGTGTGAGGCTCGACTGATTATGTCGTTTAATGCTGCGTGCCTGGCGAACCGCTCTGGTCCAAGACCACAAGAAAGCCCGTGTGCTCCTTCCACATTGACTCGTGACCCGCATGGGCATACATGTGGCTCATAAATGCGTGTCCCCAGACGGAGACCCACCGCAATTCTGACAGCTTCGTCGTCTAGCCGAAGTCCACATGAAGTGGTTGGTAGGGCAATCAGCCAGTCTCCGGCAAGCGGTGCTGCGGCTGCCTTGAATCGCGCCTGATGGTATGGGTCGGTTTGGGCAATGCTGAGCTCGGCAGCTGCTTTCTGCAGTAGCGGCTTGTCCCAGTTTGATTCCTTGTGTGCTGCATCATTGTCCGGACGCATCATTTGGCTCTCGGTGCACCACAGATGTTCCATCTTCTCAAGCAGTCCGTCGACGTCGGACCAGGTGCTGCCTAACATGGAAGACTGCAGTGGTCGGGTGCTCGCAGCGGAAGCCAAAAAGGCGGGAAGCGCCAGCGAGGTCACTCGACGAATTTCTAATCCTCCCAACTTTACTGGTAATGATGCTTGAAACCATTGGTCGTTCGATAGGGTGATGTTGAGAACTGCCTCTAAACCGCTTCGAAGAAGGTCGTCGAATTTGTGTAGCAAAGAGTGACCCGTGCATGAGCTGCATCTTAATGTATATATCAGTTTCTGGGAACTGAGCGAATATCTGAGGAGCACCAGAGCGTCGTGTTTGGCTAGAGACTCTAGTCTGGTAACTGCTAAGGCCAGTTCCTTGCATCTGCCCTCCAGACATGTCGTCAAGGCCTCGCTGGTGGACAATGGCGCGCCCAGCAAACAGGCTCTTTTCGGAGAAATTGACATAATAAGTTATTCTATCCTAAAATTTGCGCCCTTTCCACATTTGCGCCCTGGGTCACGGCCCCGCTGGCCCCTCCCTCGGTACGGCCCTGCATGCATACACCCACTGTCACCCAGGCATGAAACGACACACACGTATGCATACAGACGTATACATACACACACGCATGCTTACGTGCATTACGTGGAAAGATGGACACATACAGACATAGGCATACATACATGCATAGAAACACAGATACATAAATTCATGCACAAGCATCAAAACAAAATGAGCCTATTTCATAACGCATGCGCAGGACATCATTTTTACGAAATACATTCTCAAGTAGGTCAGGTCAACGTTGGATGTTCACCAGTGACGACACTCTAATGGCAGCAGCAAATCGTGCCATAACGTCATCATCACAATGGCTGTATAAATAAATAATAACGTTGTAAAGTGGGGTGGACCAATAATTCGGATGTGTGACGTGAATCGTTTGTCTTTGCCCTTCTACGTCATCCTAAAACACAAACGTCATTATCCAACTGACGAGATAAACAGTTTCAGTGCGATATTAATGAAATTAATAGGTTTTGCTATATCTTGACCAATCCTAGGCATACGGCGCTTCTAAACTTACTTGATGACGTGCTGTTTGGAATAATGTATGGAACAAATGAAAAAGGAAGACCACATGGGAAATGGACAGATGACATTGAAGAATGGAGCGGAACAATTCTTCAAGAGTTGAGCCACCCAGCAATGAACAAAGACGTGTGGAGAGATGTTGGTCAGAAAGGCATCAGAAACCTACTGGTAACGAGTCCATTATTGTTGATTGATTGATAGATAGATAAATGGATGGATTGATTGATTGATTGAGCTGTTTGGTCAGTTACAGCCGTAGTCGAGCGCCGGCCTATCTTGTCTCAATTTTTTTAACATAATTGTACACAAATGTGAGTAATTTTTTATCGGACATTTTCTGCTTCAGGAACGATACCGGATCGAATAACAGGAACCCGCAACAAGAGCAACACAGCCAAAACAAAGGACTGGAAGCTCGTCTTCTTGGCGGCCATTATTATGTACGCTGTTATCACTAGGTAGCCTCAGGAATAACACCAATATCACCCCAGCAACCTAGCCTACAAGCCCATTTGCAAGATCAATACAATCCTTTGCCACAGATCTCAAGATAATAACATCCCTTCATCTTCTTCGATCTGTCAAACTCGCCTGGTGAATCATAAAGCCATGGCGTCACGCCGTCTAGCATTTGCGCTCGTGAATAAATTGGAGCCCTGCGCTTGGACTTCAAGTGGCGCTTTAGAAGTTTGGAGATTACGATTACGATTATCGTAAGGTGTGATTAATTTCCTGGTCAGATAATGCAGCCACACTCGTTTGGCCATTTGAATAGTACGACTCGCTGATAGGGTTGCAATTTCGTCGATTAATCAAGCGGTTAGCAATTTGTAAAGTATGTTAATAGTAGTAGGCGTACCCCGTGCGTCCTTTGCAAAGCAGCCCTCGACAGCAGAGTTTATAAAACTTCAAACTTAGATGTCCGTTTAAATTTCTGCGTAACGCTAAGTGACTTTCTGCAATGCCCCTTTTAAAATTAAATATGACAAATTCGCAGTTATATTTCACCAAATGAAAAGCGTATCGTATTTACGGATTTGTAAAGCAACCTCTCGGCATGAAAATTCCCACGGCCAAAGAAAAGTCTTCGAGTAGGCACTCGGCCTACGAACAGAAACAGTTAGGCCTAAGACCATTGAGTAAGTGGTAGAGAGCATACCTTTTCAGGGCAAAGTCAAGTGTGGTATTGTAGGCCTATCTATAGATGCCGTCCGACGTACCAAGAGGTCAGATGTCAGTCTAAACAACGGTGAGGGCAAACGGAGGCAGTCGGATGAGGACGACGGATGAGGTCACGAAAGAAGGCGTGGAGTCTGACCCAAAACCCTCAGGTAGTACGAAAAAACAGCATTAAATCGAATGCGGAAGCCAATGTCAAGTGTTTGGTAACGAAGGTCGAGATGTGTGAGAGAAGCGGTGAAGACCGACAGTCAGACGGGCAGCTGCATTTATGAAAAAATAACGATAAAGTAGCTTCCATTTTAAAAAACACTCTGCTATTTAGACTTCTTTCGAAATAGCCCAAGATACATAGTGTGCATAGTCCGACACGTATATGTTTATTCTCTTTATTACGACTTCTTGACATGTAACTTGTAAATAAAGGCAACTGATTAAAATATAATTAATCAATATCGGCTTTCCGCTGCTTCGTCATGCCTTTATTCCATTACTAATCTACTGCTGCTATTCTGATTACTTTGTATCCAAAGCGTGGTACACACTTACTTACGTACTGGTCAGTATTCAGTAGTGCCTCCATCCTATTCACTCCCTCATTGTTTGCATTCTGACAGTGCCAGTCCCAAGCCTGGACAAAGGAGGAGGACGACGCTGATAATCTTTGTTATCAGTGTCGTTAAACTGCAACTAATACATTCACAATTTCACACAGCGTGTCGATGCTGTCTGCAAGTCATGCAAGTTTCCGACAAACGAACGGCGCCTTCGACAACGACAAAACGGCCTTAAATATGTATGTCTGGCTCCCAGCCGTCCCGAAATTTATCTACAAACGGCTGTGCAGGAATGTCAATGCCGTTTGTAATGTCCCCAAGCTCAACGGGAAACCGGTTAGCGATTCAGCGCGAATTCCACTTTGAATCCAGACTCAACAACGGAAACAACGCGTTTCGATATATACGTAACAGTTTTTTCAGGTCTGCACAATGAAAATCGTTCGGACAATAGGCTGTCGCCTGCTGTTGCCATGATAGCACAACCGCGACCCGTCCTAGAAGGTGACCTTCTAGGACGGGTCACGCGTTGTCACGGTAACCTCCTATGCCGGGTCACGCGCCAGTGACCTCCTGCGTGAGGTTCAGCTGTAATAAATCGGGCATTAATTCAAACACTACATTACATCAGGGCTGCAAACATGTTGGTTTTTTGGTTATTTGGTTTTTTACAAAATGACAATCTTTTTGTTTTTTGTTTTAAAATATATTTTATTAAATTTACTAATATTACTATTTTATTACTAATTGTGTTATTCAGTCGGAAAACCACCTAGGTTAATTATAAAAACATGTTGGGAGTTCTTTTCATGCTGTGTTTGATGCTTTTGTAACAAAACTGTTGTTACAAGATCCAAATGAAAACTAAAAACCAAAAAACCAAATAAAACCAACTTTTGATTTTAAAAAATCTTTCTTTTTTGCACCTCTGCATTACATACCTTATTAAAACATATATTTAGAAACCCTACTTCCCATATAAATATACTGCATGACATATATATATAAATATATACTTATATATATATATAATTTGCAGAATATTTATCTGGGAAGTAGTGTTTTTAGTAGTACTGGAAGTAGTAAAAGATTGTGTAAAAGTAAGGAAACTGGATGACAGTGAAAGTGTGAACACATTTATTGAACAAACACATGATCCACTAGCAACATTCACTTCAAAATCATGTTAACTGTGCTAGCATCAATTTCTAACCAGATTGAGTCATAGATATCTATCTAACAGTTACAACCTTACTTGCATGTTATATTTATTAATAACCATTTTTTAATACTACTATAACTAATGCTACTACAGCTAAAAAATAATAGTAATAATTTTATTAATAATAAATATATTAATAATAAAAAAATAATAACTTAAGAATAATAAATAAACAGAATAATAATAAATCGGGCATTAACGTGTATATATAATAATAATAATAATTCAACAATAATAATTATACACACATGTACTAGGATTTCATTGGTTACATACACAAATAAAATTAGTCAGAAAAGAAAGCACACGCATTGAACTAGAGCCAAACATTTGTCAACTATGGCAATACCTACTAAAGTGACAACTTCTACTAAAAAGTTCATTACAGGAATCAGAACCTAAAAGAAAATTTCCGACGAGAACGATGAGGAAAAAACAGTAAATGCTAACGAAGTCCAATGTAAATAGAAATTTACGACAACAGAAAATAGCGAGAGAATCTTATACTCATTGCAAGTGCTTCAATAAATTAGAATCTATCCAGCGACATTTCACAAGACTTAACGGTCTCAAGTTAAAGTTACATCGTCGCAGAGGAAACCATTACAGCAAACATTTAACTCCAGCTTGACAACTCCAAAGTCGTTAACTTACTTATGTAGTTGCAATTCTTAAGCAAGACCTTAGAACTCCTGCAAAAGCTTTGCAACTGGCAATAAACATTTAAGCAGACATGATTACACAGCAAACACGCTCTTGTGCAGCATCAATTCTTTACCAATGAGTTGGTAAAGAATCCTATACAGACATTCAAAATGCAATACAATAATATACAACCCCAGTCACTACTACACTATTTCAAAATTCAAAAGAACAAGTGCAACCCTGAATGGAGCGAATTTTCATTAAGAATCCGACAGTCGTCTGTAATTACCGACAGTCTCAAACCCGCACTCTCCACGTCACGAGTCCCTTTCGGCGGCCATTGTGGACCATTCCATAATTAATGACCAGTACTGAACTTGGCATGGGGCTGGAGTTGGGCATGTGTAAACCTGAAAAAGGAATAGCTGAATTCAAGCACTGTTGTGAGGTTCTTGTGAGCTGCCATATTAATCCAAAAGTTGAAGGCTTATCCTGTCTGCTGACTTCTCTGTATTTCTGTAAGGCGCCCTTGCAGTGATACGTCGGCATCTACGGCGCCATATGAGTCGCCATTGTTGTTATCATTATTATTATTACAATGAACATTCAAATACATGATGAAACAGCTGAACTCAGCCAACCGACCTAGCTGCTTCATTATTTGAATAGGAAATAAGCCTAAATCGAGGCTATCCACTATCAGCGACAACATACTACACTAAACGAGCAAATGGTAAAAAGAGAGAATGGTTTGAACGAAAAATTTTAACATTACATTTGTTCGCACAGATCTTTAAGTCCACTTCATTCACAGGAACATTTGAAAAATTCTAATTGGGTTAGAGAACAGAATTTCAACAAAACGTCAATTCTTAATAGCACCAAACTGGAAATTCCCACCTGTTTGAGCAAAATAAACGAATCTTAAAAATTAGGCACCGCACTTGCTCCTGTATCAGGTATTGCTTTATCTTAATCTTCAAATTATTGATTGCACCCAACTGGAAATTCCTCCTGTTGCGCAAAAAATAAACAGATCTGAAAAAATAGACCTCACTTTTGTTGCTAGTTCCAGATAATTTAATCGACTTGCTCCTGTATTAGATATTTTTTATATTCTTCTTCTGTGATTAAAAAATAATATCACGAATAAAGGAATGTCTGTGCACAACTCAATTTTTCCTTGTAGTCAACAATTTCCTCGAACAAATGTTACAAGTTTTCTTCTGCTTAACTTACAAGATCATCCCCTGGAATCATCTCCACTCACTGGCACATGAGATCTGAAGAACCAAAACTTGCATCAGTAATGACTCACACAGGATGACCCAACCAGGAAAACTTTGGACGATTGAATACCTTCACAGAACACAAAAGGAGATCGTAAGAACGACACATATATTTATAAATATTACAAGAAACTAAATACAACTGATGCAGAAAGTTACATTACGAGACAATACTACTTATCGATGAGTAAAACTCATTAAAAGAAAACGAGCGGAGGGCTAGCACAGTAAACACAAACGCTAAACGGATAAGAGACGATACGAGTATACGATCGCGTTGTGAATAACACACACACAGCACGAGTTATATGTAGTCTGTTGATTGCATTTTATATTAATGACACACGTTATTTCTTTCCGAAGAACTTCTTGTTGAGCAGAAAGATGAGCAGGTTGACATTCACTTGTGCTCGGTCGAACATCTTCATCACGGCAATTCCCTCGTACTGCAGCTCAAGCAGATTCTGAGACAACATGAATACAAAGCCAAGCTGTAGTCACTGGGGTACTATTATATTAATAAGATACTAGAAGAGAAAGGTCTATCACAAAGTCAACATCTTCCACTATGCCCTTTATTACTAGATGTTTGCCAAGTTCATCTTGTTATTGTCACCTTCCTGTATCAATCAGTCAGTCAGTCAGCCAGCCAGCCAGCCAGCCAGCCAGTCAGTCAACCAGCCAGCCAGCCAGCCAGCCAGCCAGTCAGTCAGTCAGTCAGCCAGCCAGTCAATCAATCAATGAAACTTGACATGGTGTCTCTTCAAGAAATCTACTCAGTGCAACTTTGGCCAGAGTAGAATAGAATTGAGACATCAAGTTCCCAGGTAAGGACCGAAGATCCAAAGGGAGGCAGCACAAGCATTCCAAGTACAACCGAAAAGCCCGATACTGCACCGTAGAGGTCCAAGAGAAAAGGACAACAAGAAGACACTATAATATGGACTGCACTATCGTCAAAACATCAAATATAACAGAAAATGTATTTTATTCAACATTTCGGAACTGAAAACTTACCTGGAAGAGCAGCTCCACTTTTTCCATGCTCACTCCCATGAACTTGGCATTTACATCGAACAGTCCGGGCGTTTCCGTGGAACTTATCTCGAACAAGACATTCTTGAAACTGCAGAAGATATATTAAAACAAATAAACACAAACTCAAATCAGTTGATGCACTTTGCATCGTATCAAATACCATTGTATTGCATTGCATCAAATACAGCCACATTGCAATGTTTTATATAAAATAAAGTTGTATTGTATCGAATCAAATGCAGTTTTATTGTGTCGTATCAAATACAGCTGTAATGTATTGTATTGTTACACTACAAAACATTAAAAAACTCGCTAAATCATAAACATGGCAACTAACTGGTTATGAGCAAGTCCCTCAATATCCAGTATGACGCCTTTCTCGTAGAGCTGAGCAGCGCTGTATTTAACGGAATGCTTCGGAGCCGACTTCTTTCCAGGCTTCCTATCAATATAAAAACCACATATCATTTATACAAGAAGTTAAGATATGACAAATATCGATGATTCATAATTGATTAAATTAGATGAATAACATAATGAGCCTACCTGATAGACCTTAAAGTCTGTCAGCCGGTATTGAAGGCCCGGTGTATTCGCTCCCTTTGCTCTACTGAGAGGAGATTCTTGTGGCTTCATTTGCAAAACCGTGCCTTCTCTGTGGTTGACCCTATGGTTAGAAATAGTCTTTCTCTGGAGTTACGTCTGTTCCACAAATCATGTAGTCGTCCTTTTATGGTAATTTGAAAACTTACTTTTTGTCTGGGAGCGCTTGCGAGTAGTTATCTTGCAAATGGCGCTAAATACATTTTTTAACGAATTTTAGAATGAATGAATAATCATATTCCAACATAACCTTGTTAGACAGACAATGCATTATTACGAGAACCATTTTTAAACAACTACATCCAACAATAATAACTGAGACTGAAAACGAAATCCTCACTTGCTCTTGGCCGCTTGGTTGTCCAGGCACGTCTTCACGTACTGGTTGTAGTAGTTAACCTGCTCTTCGAAGAACGAGCGCTTCGCAGAGAGGTTCTTCAGCGTGACCTTTAACCTCACCATTTCCTGTTTACGTCTCTGGCGATACAGACGCTGGTTACGGATGTCCTGTGGCAAACATTCAGAGAAAAAATACAGCTGTAATGTATTGTATCAAATACGATTGTATTGTTATGCATTGGGTAAATAACTCGAAAATATACACCTGGTCATGACCAATATGATAGATTCTTAACACAAGAATATGATAATAATATTAACAATAATAATAACAATAAATAAATAATAATAGTAATAATAAATTATTAATAATAACAATTAAAAATAAGTAATAATAGTAATAACAATAATAATTAACAATGATTATAATAATTAAAAGTAACAAGTAATAACAATAACAATAATAATGTCAGTACCTGAACAATGGAATTGACGAGGAATTGATATCCGTCCTTGCGACTGACGACACCCAGCTGTTCCAACTGATTAATATGGGTGCAGATCTTTTTCTTCATTGTCTCCAAAGGCAACCTTTATAAAATCAAAATCAACAAAAAGTCATCAAATGCAGGCTTTAATTTCACCAGGCATGTAGCAGAGAAACATAAACCAAGCAGTAGCCGTAAAAGTCACAACAGAAGTAAGACAAATTCTTTTGTAAAATACAAAAAACTGGTTCTTCAAGATGACCTCAGGGTAGAGCACGTAACAAGAAGCTCATTTTTACAAGATTGCAGAAGTTAAGGAATAATTAATTGATTAATTAATATATAGCCAGTATACAGCCAGGTTTGTGTTGAGAATACGTGGTGAAAACTTAATTATATTCATTCATTAAGAAAATTTATACAGCGCCTCTTCAAGGCTACTACTCAGGAGCGCTTCCGACCCCGGCACAGTAATAAGAACAGTTTTAAGGTGGGTACATAGTCTGAGTGGACCCTTGGCGACTACCGCAACGCCAATGGGAGCCTGCTCCAGAGTGAGGGGCCAACCACTGAGAAGGGACGATTTTGTTTAATAATTGTAGCAGAGCAGAGAGAGCGGCGATCCGGTGCACTCAAAGTAGAGTAGCAGAGATCGCAAAGATAGACAGGGGCGAGACCCAGCAAGGACCGGCATACCAAGGTGATGATACAGTACGAGATTCACGGTTGGAGGGGAGCCAGTGAAGCATATCCTGCATAAAGCCAGAGACATGGCAAAATTTTGAAATACGTCTGACAAGATGTGCAGCAGAACGCAGGACTCGGTCCAGGTATAATCGTGGGTTATATCATATCCGCAACTAGCAGCTTCTCTGCAACAACCCCTCAAAGGAATTTGAGTTCATTTTTCTAAAAGCAGCAGTTGATGTCTAAGGTAATAAATCGTATAAGCACAATATAAATGTACATGAAAAACAGTCAATTCATCTATAGAGAATTAAAATATGGAGGGTGTGGAAGAGGAAGAGAGGGGAGAGTTGTAGGAGAAGAAAGTGGAGATGGAGGAGACGGATAAGAAGTGGACAGGTCAATAAAAAGGAAGATGAATGGAGGAAGAGGAGAAGGAAGAGTAGGAAGAAACGAAGAAAATGAGTAAGTTGAGGAATGTGGGAAGGAGAAGGAAAGAAGTATGAAGAAGCAGACGAAACAGCAAAGGCTAGCCAAGTATAATGACCTATTGTCTCCAAGTATCGAAGTTTGTCGCAGAAGCTTTGCCTGCTTAACCAACGCCTTCTGATCCACTCTTTCGCGCATCCTGATCAACGCCTGATGAATGTTTTCCTGAAAAGTTCACCACATTCATAAAACAAGTCAAACTTTCCACTAAAGCAATCAAAATGCATTTGATTAAAATTTTTCTTGTTAAACATCAAAAACTACAAATTCAAAAGATGCACAAACACTGTGCTTTCAATGTTAAATTGACGAAATATGAATATATTTATAAAAAAACTTTAATACAGTTGGAGTCAATAGACTTCTGCGTTGATCAACAAAACATGTTTGGTGATGATTAAGAAAACACACATTTGCTGGCCAACTGTAAATTGAAAATCTAAATAAATAAATAGTAACAAATAGCCTAGAAAATTATCGAACAGATACCTCATCCTCAGTCGCAGGAACTCGTAAAATATTGACAAGACTATCTCCTCCAGATCTCTGGCAGCGAATAACATCGACCAACATCCGTTTCGTTCTACAGAAAGAAAAACTTGCATCATAGATCTGTTTGACAGCCACGCTCAGCACCCTCGCCCGGTCGCAAAAAGTATCTACATAAATAACTGAATAAATAAATACGTTACAGTCAGAATATTTAGTAAATTGCAAATACCTAGCTATCTAGGGAACAAAAAACCTTGCATTGTCCAGTGGCATTCAAACACAAAGCAGTTTATAACACATTGCAAATCCATCAAAGGTTGCCTTTCTCTCTCTTCTAAGCATAGGATATTGACCTGATAACGGCTTGGTTCTGGTGTGTCGTAGTAAGTAAGTAAGCCATTCATTGACAGAGTATCAACGTCATAAGATCGCAATGTCAGCAGTCAATATAAACTCAAAAACTTCCAGTACATGATGCAATAGTCAAATGGTCGATCATCTAATGCCTTATGCATTGGATGCAGAACTAATTACAATAACATTGCCACAGTCAAAAAAATGGCCAAAATGAATATTCATTACAGAAATCCGGCAGCATGAATCCTCCGAAGAATCTTATGCTTAATGGCAACAAAATAAACTTGAACTTATGATCCATTGATCGACACAATAATCACTAAACTATCATGCACCATATATGCCAGACTGACCCGTTTTGGTCAATCACGATACTTTGCATAAAAAATATTCAATCCTCCATCAAATCAATGAAGAGAACATGTGCTAGTGCTTTGCTTTAAGGTAGCGCCATATAAATTTATTAGAGTTGACGATTACGATTATTACCGAAGAACGAGGTTGTTTTTATCCGATTCATCGTCCTCTGGAACTTCGAATTTGTTTGACAACGTCAATGAGATCTCGGTCTTGGCGAGCTGCGCCTTACCGACGTCATCCCCTGCGCTGTCTCCTGAACAGGAAAATCAAGACAATGAATTCAAATGCCACATTCAACTAGAAAAATCCTCAACACTTCTCTGTCCAAACCAGCCAGCAGTTTTGTTGAAATTGTAATCACAGACTCTATGTAGCCCCATAAAGATCACCTACTTCATAATATTGTCATCCATTAAAGCGGTTTATCTAAACTGCTACTTCTTCTGGTTCTTCTTTGCCTACAGATGAATCCGACCACACAAACCAAGGCCGGGTCGGAAGCGCTTCTGCGTAGTTACCATGAAGAAATTTTCACGGTGAATGCATTGATAAGTGAATACCAGTCTCACCAATTTTGCCTTTGACCACCCGGGTCCTTGGCCTCCCTTTAGGCTCCCCCTGGAGTGTGCATTAAGTGGCAGGAGTTTTAGAATGTCGGTGTCGTGTCAACTTGTTGTCTAGGTTGAAGCAGTCGTGAAGTTTCAGGCTTTCAAACGATCCGCTTGGGCAAAAAAGACTACAAAACTCTGAGTAGGTATTCCATTTTCTGCGAGAAGAGACACTGAGGAAATGATTATTATTGCTCAACTCATCATCTGTGATTTTTGGGCACAGGAAAAATCAAGATATTGCATTACGATTACAACTAATGACTCCAACATCATAAAGGATGTAAACTAATGACAACAAAACACCTCGCCGCACAAAACTAAATACAATACAACTGTATTCGATATAGCCTACCTTCCACATCTCAGAAATCACATGCCCACAAAACAGAACATTGATGGCAAGGAGCAATTGTGAGCTAAGAGCTTGCTCACGGTCAACCACACAGCAACAGCCTCGGGCTAGGCCCAAACCGTGCTCCCCGCAATACATACTGCGCTCTCTAATCGCCCGGCCACCTTGCAAAGAAAGACTCACATTACCCCAAAACCACCACAAAACAATATCATAAAAAAATTCTAATTAAGTGCAGCATGAAATGTGGAACCCTATTTAAAACACACAATCGTATTTCGAGATCATTATCTGTTTATCACACCTTAATCGAATATTTACAGCAACGTCAGAAGAAAAATCTCCAATGGCAAAAGAGAAATTCTTTTCATGCATCACAGAAAACTTCGAATAATTATGAGGTCCTGTGAAACTGATTGAATTCTTTATTTACAGAAACAAGAAAAAATCACCCAGAAGAAACAACTATCATATTCAAAGCAGACTACTGGCCATGCCAATCATTGAAGCATGTGTAGATTGTAATCAAATCGACATTGAGTCATTTGACTTGCCGAAGACACATGTGTTCAAACACATGTTTAAAAATCACAGATTATAAAATGACAACATATAACAACCTTAAAAATCAATCTCCTTAACTCCTCAGATAAATGAATTCTTACAAATTTCTTCTTTAAGCAGTAGTTCGATTTAGCGGATTTTATTTAGTGTAAAGTTTGAGATGAAACTGTCTTTGCTAGAGCATGCATGCATCAAGAGCTCTAATGCCTGACTGACTGACTACCTTACAGAATATTGGCATGCAAAAATAAAACTCATACCCAAAGGGTGACCTAAAAAATAAAACTATTTCCTGTTAACCACAGATAGAATAAAAAGAGGTCAGGGACATAAGATTGAACAGAATCAGAAAGGATTTACAAAACGAATTAAAATTGAACGACAAATCTGCTGAAACAATTAAAACTGACAAACAAAGAACTGGAATCAAATTAACATAAACTGTAGATGCACAACAAACTTAGAATATGACTTCACCAAAAAAACCACAGCAAAATAATTAACATTTAATACATCGACAAACCGAAAATAAATATCATTACCTTCTGGACACAGCCTAACATAAAAAACAACTTGTATGACATCATCAAATCCAAAATGAGAAAAAGTGTTCCCATTTATCGTTCCATTTATCTATTTGCAGGAATAATTGTTAGAGAGATCTCAAAATAAACATCAAAAATTTCATAATAAAAAAATGGAAAATATTCCATGCTTCTATCTAACAGTTATCTGGACAACTGTAATAACTTCCATAACAATTCTTAACTATTCTGCACGATTTTCAACTACTATTAATTATTCAATTCAATATACTCTCCTTAACTGTATTTTTAATAACCTGCACTAATTGATTTAAAACTCACACACCAAAGTACGATCACAAGTATAGTCTGAACGAATGATCACAAGGTATTAAAGGAGTCGGATTTAACTGACGGCAGGTACACAAGGCACTCACCATATGCTAGATCTAATTTAAAAACGCCGCCATTGGTATATAGAAGGACTAGTCAATTTCATCGGGTTAGCAAGAATCAATTAATTATGCTTTCTACTGCTCTTTACATCAATGTTATTCATTACACATGACTTGAAGCCTCATCCAGAGATATCAGTTTATCTCATAAAATCCTGTAAACGAACTACCACATAATTAACATCATGATGACAATTACATTAAACAGTGTCACGAACCTCTGACCCATTTAGATAAACATTTTGTCTGCTCACCGATAAGTATGTCGACATCACGAACGTCACCAAGGTCGTCCAATAGCTCATGCAACGGGTCGTAAGGGTCGGGAGCAACCGCATGCTGATGCTCAATCAACAGCTGTACAAATAACACACAGATACAATAGAAAATATGACATAGTATAATATAATGAAAGCCAATATCTGGTGTAAGATGCTTAGCTGTAAGTATACAATACTATACATATCTCATGCTTAGCACAGTAGCTCCTTAGGGTGTTGAAATTTCAAGATTTTCATTACAATCCTATCAAATATTGTTGCATTTAAGCAGTTGTAGAGCGCCTCTAGTTGGGTAAACCATTCAGAAGTGCCCCGCGAAAGGGTTTTGAGAAAAGCGAAAGAGGATGAGAGACTGCCAGATAGAGTTTTAGAGTAAACAGAAGGAGAAAGGGCATCAAACAAAGAGGCATCAATTGAAGCACATGATCGAGATGAAGCACAGTTGTTCTAGTATGAGGAACCAAGAGGTCAAATCTTTTGAACGAGCGAAGAGGACGTAGGGAAGAAGCTGAATGAAGTATTACATCAGCCAGATATTTTGAGGCAGATATTGAATCATATGACACATATAAATGCTCGATTACATTACATTTTATTGTAATTATAAATTGCATTACACTGTTATTGGCATTGAGCTTGTCACCCAGAGTCCACTCATACTCCTTTTATAATCGCCTTAAAACTGTTCTTTTCAGCCGTGTCGGGGTCGAGAGCGCTTTTGAGTAGTAACCTTGAAGGGACGCTATATAAATCTTTGTAATGAACAAATGAATATTACATTACATTGAGCTGCACAGTTCGGACATAGACAATGCCTTCAGAAAAGTAATTTTTCGTAGAATGAATTATTTCTGTTCACTCCGAGATAAGTTCAACCGACCTTGTGCATCTCGACGATCTCTCCGACCGATATGTATATCACGGGTTTTGTAACACGGGATACGTCCGAGTATTGATCCATGTTGAACTTCATCTCAGGCTCCTCGACGTTACAAATATCTTGAAAGTACTTCCTACAACACAGGAAAGTCCACCATCAATTTTTATATATTAGGCAACAATGAATGAAAACAATATCATCAAAATAAAATGCTAACTTTCATTTTTTATATTTATTCTTGAACCAATGAACATGGATACAGATTCATTAGTTTGTTATTAAATAAGTTAAATGCCAAATACATAACTATTTCAAATATATAGAAATCTTATTGCACTGTTTTCCAATAAAAGTTCAATAGGCAACTGTATTAAATCTTAAATCTGTGCAATTCTGAACATTTAAGGTGAGCAGAAGGTAAGGTATCACAAATGGGTTCTTTTAAATAAAAAGGTCAACTGGAGGAGACTCACTTAAAACGAGTGTGAGCCTCCATGATGTATCTGTTCATTGCAACCAAATGTTGACTATCTGCACCAAACTACAACAACCACAATAAAAGAAATATTCAAAGAAATATCAAAACAAAGGCTTTAGTTAAATTGATCTAAAAATTGACACTGAAACATCAAATATCACAAATTAACACAATATGTCTATTAAAAATATGAAACAACATAACAGTAATATTAGGACCATTCTGCCTGTTCAAAGCTTAAAATACACATTTATGTAATAAAATTGAAAATAATCTAGCTGCTGAAATAATTAACCATAACTATGAATGTACACTGTACGATATTATACAATCTCTTAATAAAAAGTAATGATAAACAAGAAAGACATTTTATTTTTAAAAATTAGCACAAATTAACTCAGATGCCAGCCTGAAATGACCAAACGTACGCCTTTGTTAGAAGCGGCAAACTGAAGAATCTTTGCAATTGAACCGAGATTTCGCCGCTGGTCGTTGGTGAGGCCTTTTGTGGCCGAGACGTCGATGATGTCGAAGGCATCGGGTGCAACAATAGCCGAGTTGATGTATCGGTAATAGATGAGATTTCCAATTATCTACAGAAACAAACAAGTCTCAGATTCGTTTATGAAGAAAACATCTTGATAAAATTATTTGAAATAACGAGAGGAAGAGAGAAGAGGGAGACAGAGAGAGAGGGTGGTGGAGAAATAGAGAGGAAGATAGAGACAGGGAGAAGGAGGGAGAGAGGATAAAGGGAAGAAGAGATAATAAGAAGGTAGAGAGGAGATGGGAGCAACAGAAAGGAATAAAGAGACAAGGAGAAGGAATGGAAAGGAATAGGATAAAAAGATGGAGAGAAGAAAGAGCCATGGGGAGAGGCAGAGTATAAAGAGAGGGAGAAACAGAGGAAGAAAGCGGGAGAGAGGGAGGAGATGGAAAAAGATGGAGAGAGCAGGATGAACAGATATTTAGAAAGAGAGGGAGAAAGAGAGTAAGAGATATATGGAGAAAGAGGGAACAGGAAGAAGAGAGGCAAAAGCAAGGTAGACAAGGTGCCACGACGGAAAATTGAACGGTCAGCATCGTTACCTTCAGTGTTTCCTTTTCTGGAACCGTTGGAAAATGTATGCGGAGAGCATTGGACATTACCTTCGCCATATACCGCATGCCATACCTAACATCATAAATAAACTTTTCAATGAATGCCATTATAACTCTGTCCACACTTTATTGCCAAGCAATAATCATGACTTTAAGGAATGTTCATCAAAGCTGCTGCAAAACTATTTTAAACATCATCAGATTCTATTATGAAGCAAATTTCATAAAATCGCTTAAATTATCATGCATGACCACACACTAATTCTCACTAATTAAAAATAAAATAGCTGCTTCATGCAACGAATGTTCAGTCAATCACGTCTCATGCCAAAAATATACTTCAAATTTTACATGAACAGCAAATGAAATCTAAAGAAACAAATGTCTGAATAAGAGAAAAGGCGAACAATGAACAGAGCAGTCAATTAGCCAACCCCATGATGCAGTCACGGTTATCAAGTGTCACCGATATTCTATCTAGGCCTTGGCATATGAAGGCAGATGGCCAGTCCTCTTCCTCACAAACCAACAATGTATCGTCAGTGTGCACATTATAGCCTACTTGCTAGGGGAGACGAAATTTTAAAACAAATTTATGCTCCATCGGGACGAGAACACCCTGCCCTTCCGACTGACAGTCCACCCCACTGACCACAGTGCATAGCACACCCCTAAAGACGTACGGTATTTTCTCAACGGAAGCAAGAATGGCGGAAAGGAATCTCTCCGTTGCGTCTCGTAAGCCTTCCAGAGATCTCTGGATGCGTTCTTGAACTTCTCGATGTTCCAGCGCCTGTTCCGTTGAAGTTTCGTACGGTAGACCACTGAACAGCAAATACAATCATATAAAATTTCATATCTAACATGTAAATTCTATGTTTTTAGAGTTGTCTGATTTAATTGTGCAGCACAAAACAAAACTGCCCAATTAACTATGCTGTTGCTGCTGGTTACTTGAAAGAGAATTAGTGGAGAAAACTGGATTGCAAAATCCATCTAAGAGTGCCATAAACTTAAGCAGCGAATTGCATATAGGATAGCTGCCTTAGGCTGGTGCTCGCCCCCACCCACCTTGCAGAGCTCTGTAACTCCACCATCGGTGCTCGAGCATGTGCTCCTTCTGCTCGGCTGAACAAGGTCTCCTCTATGTTCATCTCGCTCGCACTTCCACCAGGTCAAATGAAGCAGAGGAGACCCTGGGAACATGCTAATAAATTAGCTCAAAGCAGGGCTACAAATGGTAATTTAAATTTTCCATGTTATCAATTGACTCTGTCACACAATTACCTTGCTCTTCCAGTCTCTGCCTCCATCTGGTTGATCCATTGCTTGTAGACCTCGATGGCATTGGTATTGATCTGGAGATGCTGATCCTCAATGATGCTGCGGACCAAAGGGTTCAGGAGTTCACGCAGCGAACTTTGACCTCTTCCATTTCTGAATTTAAGTACAAGAAGATGATCTCAAACTGTGCAATACTGATTCAGTAAATAAGTAAGTATGTACTATATAGAACGTCCTCAGAGTTGTGAGAATAAACAGCAATAGGAATTAGGAATTAATTAAACTGAATATCCATCCATTAATTATCAAACAAAAAATGCATCAACTGATTGGTGGCAAGCAATTCTGCAGTATGTAAAGGCCTCAGTTGTTTCTGAAATAACGTACAAACAGCTACAGTCATCGCAAACACAATTTTCACACACACCTACAAATACCCGATGTAAACAACATCATAATGTGGGAGACACAATTGGCTAATTAGGTAGAGTGCTCGTCCTGTTATGTGAAGAGCACAGGTTCGACCCCCGAGATTGTTAACATGTAGGAACCCTGAGCAAGTCTTTCGCTCACAACTGCTTAGCGCCTTCGTTCACATTAACGTCATAATCAAGCAAGCTCAATAAAAACTTTGAAACTCTAAACAACGGTACAATATCATGACCCTCAAAGTCAACCTAGCAGACAATCAAGACACACACATTGTAATGTATAAAACTCTAAATGCAAAGCCGACGCAAAAACTCGCAGCACAAACAAACCATTCAGAAGGTCGAAAAAAATCGAAATGGATATCCTACCTATTGAAACTAACAATCATCTTCACAACCATCGGATTACCAGTTATGATGTCGGTCATCTTTTCCACTTTTGACCTAAACAGAAAATAAGTCAGTGCTACATAAAAAAAATGCACATAAAACCACAACAAACAGTCAACACAAAAATACTAAAAACATGTAGAAAAGAAATGGCTGATAATTAGTTATCTCCATGTCTTCTTCATAAAATATATCATTCACAGTAATTGATCTGTCTATACCGTCCTCGATCTATTTCTCGCATTAGACTAAGTAAGACTAAGTAAGTAACTATCTAGTTTATAATATCTGCATTTGCAATCACAAACTTGATCTCTTCTTCCAAAGACGTCTTGAACAACTTCAGAAGTAGATATTCCTCGCGCTGGTTCGACGCGTAATTGTATAGAGTGAGGATCGCCGACTCCATGAACTTTGTCGTGCGACTCTGAGGCATTTCGAAGATGAGTTTGGCGAGGTAGACGGGGTTCGTCTGGAGCAAATAGAAGAGGTTCTGGTAGCCCTCGAGTCGCTCACGACTCTGTTTGCTCAGAGACTTCAGGCCTTGGCTCAAAGCGGCCGAAGAGTCGTGGTGCTTCTTCAGGGTTTTGTTCTGTGATATCACATCCTGCGAATATGTAAACGTAGGTATGTACTCTATTGAAACGAATGCTAACGCCCTGCGGAACAACGTGTATGAACGATGAAAGAATGCACAATGAAAAACTAATCATAATAAGCCGTTACAAAACAGACGCCCTCGACGTTGTGAGAGTAAAGAGAAAGCAAGCAATAGGAGTTACGATCACCATAGGAACTGATTTATTTGTAAAGCATTCTGGTGACAAATTGTAAGATATGACTGACATACAGACCCAGATTCGCACAGAAAGAAACTGCTTCTCCCTCTTAAGTGAGCAGGGGACAAAACAAACACAGAATACTCTAACTGAACAATATTCTAACTCATCTGCAATTAAAGCCATCCCGGTATCACACTCATCGATTATGCCGATACCACGGATAGTCAGTTATTGAAATAGCCTATACCGCGAATAGCCGGTCATTGAAGTGAGACTCGAACCAACCCAAACTTAAGAAATAATTATTGACATCAATGCCGATTATCGTTACAGATTGTTTTAATAATTAATGGGCCTGATTATGTATATTTGTATCGGTATCGCTCTACCTGTGATACGATATACCTGCAGTATGATATAATTCTAACATTCACCAGCTGTACGTATTCCTCACCTGGAGCGTGATGCGATTCTTGACAAGAAGTCCAATCTTGATATCCATCTGGTTAAGATCTGCCTCCAGTTGTTGATTGCTACGTATCTCAGTCACGACCTGCAGACGCAATTTCTCCAATTCTGGAAAAGATGGATGAGATGAAATTAGTTAATTCTGATTGTTTAGTATAACCTATTAATGACGAGCTGCATTGAATTCCAAGTTGCTTTAAGTACACATTCGTCATTACAGGATAAAATTCTGTCTTGATCCCAAGTTTGAAGAAATTATATTTACTATAATTACTCAGAAGTCATTAACTCAAAAAATGTTGATAGAAACAAATAGACCAGTATGATATTTAATCACATGTTAACATATCAATTCAAATATTCGGGTACAAGAATAGATATATACAGACATCCATGTTAAAAGAATAGATATATTCAGATATCCAGGTCAAAAGAAGAGATATATTCAGATATCCAGGTCAAAAGAAGAGATATATTCACATATCCAGGTCAAAAGAATAAATATATTCAGACAGTCACACACATTAACATATCATATCCATTCTGATATAGAATATATCTATTCGGATATCAAGGCACACATACCTATCTCTTCTGAATAGTCGTTGTCCCCAATGTCCAGCAGGTGGACAAACTTGCGCACCACACTTATCGGAGGATTACCACCATGCACTGAAACAACAGCAAATGTAATGGATATATATATATATATATATATAAAATCTATATATATATAAAATATATATATATAATATATATATATATATATCCATTACACCTGTTTCCAAATCTCAAAATGCCAGGAAATGGTTTGAATATATATCTAAAAAAATGCTTGCCAGCCTTGATATTGTCACTCAAATGGTGTACATACCAGAGCCGCAAAGAGTAGTAAAATGCACCAATACTACTTGTTATAAGAATAAAAAATACTTATAATAAATAGCAACAGCATCTATAATAATAAGTAACAGTATTTGCATAATAAGTGATTTTCATGGTAGCAGACAAGTAATCGTTTGCCACATGTTAAACATTTTTTACTATAACACCAATAATAATAATAATAATAATAATAATAATAATAATTGTCTCTCTAGGGTCACCAGAGACCCTAGAGAGACAAGCTACTTGTTTCAACGATTGTTAGTTTGCATCCAGCGCTTCAACGCAGTTGCCTTCAGAGGTTCTTTTGTGCAGCTGTAGTTTAACCAAACAATATAAACACTCATGCACTCAATTTCATAAACTTTATAATAATAATAATAATAATAATAGTAATTATAATATCTGACCCCGGAAGACGAGGCCTTACCCTCCAGACAACTATTTTCACAGTAATCTCTAAGTCCCTGGGGGAACAAAGTACCTCAGGGCATAACAAAATATTTTTAAAAATTATATAATAATAATAATAATAGAAAACCAGTCAAATTGAGTTGAGCAATAATAAATATTTCCTCCCTGTATCTCTTCTCACAGAAAATGGAATACTTACTCAGAGCATTGTAGTCTTTTTTTGCCCAAGCGGATCGCATGAAAGCCTGAATCTTCACGACTGCTTCAACCTAGACACCAAAGTTACACGACACCGACATCATAAATCTCCTCCCACTTATTTTACATGGGGTATGGTCATTCATACATATAAGTGTATGGTAATTTAAAAACATATCAGTACACGGTTATTTAAAACAAGTAAATGCATGAACTAAAAAAACATATAATTGTATGGTCATTAAAATATCAGTCACCATGGTCATTTAAAACATATCAGTACATGCCTATCAACAAAAGGTTGATATTAAACAGATCCATAAATAGACATCAAATATTGTCCTGGTGCATCAAGACAGTTGTTCCACAGAAGCAATATTCTGCGATAAAATACAGACTGATCATTCAAGAGTCTCCATCAGAGAGTTGTATCAACCACAAGACTGGTCATTTCTTACTCGATCTCTGAAGAACTGGAGCTTTTTGAGAAACGCGTTTCTTGCTAGGTACATCCTCACGTATGACTGCACCTGAAGTGAAAAGAAAACGCCAACATAGGATATAGGATAAGAAGCTGCAAGAATTGGAAAAATCCTGGTCTAAGCAGCCATCAGAATATTTAACGTTTTGGTTTTGCATAGCAGCGCTTCCCAAACTTTGAGTGACGGACCACAGATTTTTTTCGAGGCAGACGGATTGGTGCCCAATTTAATAATCATTTTCTCTATGTGTAGGCATTTAGAGACCTTGAACAATAATTGCTCAAAGCCATCGACTGATGCTTGTGGTGAACAGTGGCACTTAACAGATACAAAATATTACTACTAATAACAATTTAACCATAATTATTCTAATAATAATAACAGCAATAATGATATGGTGCAGAACTTAATCTCTGCATAGAACAACCGCTTACTTCAACTGCAGCATCTTCCCGACTTCTGTAGTATTCGATGCGGTCGGTGTACCTATTCCTCGCTCTTATCATTCTCCACCACGACTAAAAATATGCAGCGTAACATATGTAAGCACATTCCAGTGCATCCAAAGACCGTGCAAAAATGCATCTCAAGATGTTTGTGATGAATAGCAAGCAGGTCTAATAATAGTGGCAGACTGAGAGATGGATTCGGGTTCCACTTTTAACATCAATTAACTGACACGTTACTGGTAGAAGACAGAGGATGCGAGGAGGGAATACTCACTCCTTACAACAACAAAAATTCAGGAATGATTCCATCACAAAATTTCCTAATTCTTCCTAATTGTTGCCGATGACCACATAATCCCTAAAAACAATGGCAGCCTGATGAGAAAACATTTATAGTGAAAAAGTTAAACAATTTTAAACAGTGGCAGAAAGATGGTTCATTGCATGAAGAAGCACAAAGTGCCTATTTAACACATATTTTAAGCTGCCTAATTTCATAACGAAGACGTGCGCAGGAAGATTGGAGTTGAGAATGATGAGACATTACAACAAACAGCGTTGACAAGGAAGCTGGGTTTTTTTTGACCTGCTATGCGATCAAATGGAATGGAAAATGAAATGATGTTGGCGTGCGGAGAAGGAAAGAGAAAACGAAGGCGCCCAAGGAAGAAATGGATGGACGAGATACAAGAAAGAACTGAAATGAATCTGGAGGAATTAAGGGACACGACCTCTGAGAGAAAGCAACGTAGAAGGTTTATCATGACGGTCACTAGAGTTCAACGAACTGAAAGCACAAGGTGACAAGGTAAATTTTATAAGGTGCCAAAGGGATTGAGCAAATGATGCAGAAATGAATGAACAAGAGTTAACTCAAAAGAAACCTGGATCTTGACGATCGCAGGAAGGCGAGTTCCATAGAAGAGCCTTCTGTTGCGAAATCTTCGCCTGGCGAGTGAACCTCGAATTCTCGCTTGAAGAAGGACAATGAACCTTTCGTTCATTCGGTACAGCAGCTGGCGATCGTAGGCCGCCGTGACTTCGGAGATGCATCCCTGCAGAACAGAAACCAAGATGTACGAGGTAATGGACGCATTGCATGGCTAGCGACGGTTAAGTTCGACTCCTGTATTAACTTGTCATCATTCGTTCATACTATACTTTTAATCATACAGAGCTTGCCAATTTGAAATTAAACGAATATCATTATAGAATTTAACAGGAAACACACGTTAGGAATGGCATCGTGAAAAGTCGATATTTTCAAGAAAATCATTCCAGTCAAGTTATGAAATTGGCTGAAGTATTGATAGCTTAAAAATGTACAGCAGCTGAATTTAACATCTCAAATTTCAATTTGTACTGGATATACAGTTTCATGTTTTTTTCAATAAAAAAATATTATATTTTATTAGGACCAGCTGTGCACACATACCCAAAAGATCAGCGGCATTTAGGAATCATGTATTAAGCAAATGGCAACGGACCCTACACATTTCCCACCTCAATTGAGGCTCAAAACTTGACTATATAGTTGCACTACATGCTGATCGCTTCACTGATTGGCTACCGTCACCCACTCAGCTCAAAATTATTACAAAAAACATTCAGCTTAACTACAAACAATAATAATTCCTTAGCAGTAAACAAATTTAGAAAGAAAGCAAAATGGTGATATCTTTCCAGCCTTTGAAAACCAATAAATAAGTAAGTACTGTGATGAAGTATCAAAAAGAAGTAGGATATCATAAGATCGAATCGATATCATAAGATCGAATCATGCCTGAATTTCGTCTCTAGTTAGGAGCGAGTAATCCTTCCGCACATCCTCCGTCTTCTGCCAAGAATGAGTCAGTGAATTGACGTTAAAGTAGAACCTGAATCCGTCTCTCAGTTTATGCATCATCCACCCGCTACCAGTCTCACCTGGGAAAAGAAATAAACGGCAGATCCATAAAATAAACAAATGGTCGAAACACTTCAACCCTCTGTCTTTAGATTTGGAATTATTCCACTACATATATCACTGAAGTTCCCAGGTTACGGTTAATTCATTCAAAAGATTTATATATCACCCCTTCAAGGCTACTATTCAGAAGTGCATCCGACCCCAGCACACTGTAGTTTGTCCCAGGCAAAGGGGGCTGACAAGATTTCACCAAATAGATGGACAAAGAACTGTATCATCAGTAGTCAATACTGACCCAACCCACCAAAACACACTGGACCAAAATTGGACAATGTTGGTCGAACCTTGGACCAACACAGGCATGTGCAAAAATGCAGAGTGCATAAACTCAGGAGACATTTCAATCACAGCTCATGACTCGCCTTCCTAAACAATCATATGATTGTCATAGACTGCTTGAACTCATGTAGAGTGCACTGCCCATTCCTTCGGCCTCAACTGAGCTAAATAAACCACGTGTCCTACAACTGTCATTATTCATTATAAATATTACTATTACTGTTATTACCACATTCATTAATATCATAATTATTATAATTATCGTTATTATGATTATTATTATCAATAATAGTATTAGTAATATTATCAATATTAGTATTATCATCATTATCATTGATGTTATTATTATTATCATTATTATTAGAGTGAAAATCTTGCACACCACTTTGTTCCTTCTCCTCCTTGAATGCCTTCAGGTGCCTGAGATAGTCAGCGATGCAGTGAGGCGTAACCCCATGGAGTCGGACGCTGCTGTTCTGAAGGCAGTTCAGCAGATTAGGTCCATCATCGCATTCCACGGCAATGTTAATAGCAGCCACACAAACGGACACTACAAAAAAATAACCACAGGGCAAAATCATAAAAAAACCAGGCATACTAAGATTAGCTCCCCCAGATCTCATACCGGGTCTCATGTTGGTATGGGTGCTGCATCAAGTGATCAGCTACCAGATACCTGTGGGAACTATGCTGTTCCACTATTAAATGTCCAAAGCCGAGGCTCCCTTCGTTCTTCCTAACAGGTCAAGCTTCTTGCCCCTCGCTCTCGGACCTCCATGAGGCGGTGCCGAGCCTTTTCGGTAATGGGTTCCCTGTCACCCTCTGCCTTGTGCACAGAGGACATTTCACCCTGTTTTATACCAAACCTTAAGACTGTCCTATTTAGCCGAAGTTGGGTCGGGAGCGCTTCTGAGCAGATGTCTTGAAGGGGCAACATATAAATTCTCCAAATAAATGAATAAATAAGTTAATCTGAAAATGAAAAACTACAGTGCCAAAGCATTGCAATTGTAACAAAGTAACAAATTGTAACAAAGTAACAAGTTGTAACGAAGTAACAAAGTAGCCATAAAACAGCAGCGGTATAAAAATTTCTATAAAATAACAGACAAGTTGAACAAAAAGAAGTGTCATCAAATGACTGATCTTCAACATTGTAAGATTATGAACAGAGATAGTGTTTTCAAGAGGCACTTTAAAAATTTTAAGTCAACGATTATGACTTCAGTCTGTCTTACTTTTGGTGCCCTCCTCAGCATGAGCGTTTGCCAGATCAATAGTGCTCTGGATTTCTTCATACCACAGGACAGCCGTTGGATCATTTGTTTCCTACAAAGCGCAAGTTATCTCTTATAAAGCAGCAGACTGAGTTACAATCACGACATCAATTGAAACAAACATAACATCTGAACATCAGCTGTCAGTGGGAATCCATTAGTTGGCTCCACGCCTGTGCGTGGGCCCACCACTGATGACTCTTTTCAGCTTACTATGCAGTTTTTCAAATAGATGATGTATTTTTATTTCTTCACTGTGACATTTTAACATCATTAAGGCCAGCGCAGAGAGCACCTCTGAGTAGATATCTTGAAGGGATGCTACATAAATGTTCAATTACATTACATCAGATTTGAAGTCACGTGTTCATGGTGGGCACTGGAAGTCATTCTTATTACCTCTGCTTTCTCAGACTTGATCTGTGCAAGTAGTTGTTGATAGTGAACCATCTGTTTGTCGTTAATGAACTGGAGACCAGCGCACGGCATTTTTAGACAGGACAGCGTCTCCCTTGCATTGTTCCTATCTATCGCTTCGTTGATATGGCCAATCGCAGTGATCTCTACGGAAAAATTACAATCACACAAAAATACAATTAATTTGATAGGAAATGACGAATGCAATTTTGATCTTAAAAGAAAACAAACTCCAATGATATACAAAAGCAAACAATTTCGATCAAAAAAGAATCACAAAAACCCTATATAAAACAATTCAATCTTAAAATAAAACACATCAGTTTGAGCATGAAAGAAAAACAAATGATTTTGATCATAGAAGAAACAATTTCGATCAGAAAGTAAACAAAAAATTTATCAAAAAGAAAATGAAGTTTCTATCATACAGTCACTGTTTCGACACTGAAAGACACTAAAATATAATCTACGTTTATCTCAATCAATTGTTATTAGCATCAGTTGATTAATTTTTTCATACTTTCATGTTCGTCTGTAACTTTTTGATTGATTTCGTTGATGCATTGCTGAATTTCGCAGTGAGTCAGCAGACAACAGCTGCCTGATGCAACAGCCTAGAAAAAGTGCAACATAGACAAAAAATACAACACCTTCAAGCAACCATTGTTGGTCTTGTTAAGGTACCCATTAAACAGTATACCTGCAGTCCTCGGAGATCCAATTGTTCATAGTTCGTCGCATTAACTTCATTGTTTAGGTTATCTGCAAATGATTTGAAATGAGTTCTCTACTGATCATAAAGTTGCATGTTATTCACACAATTTGAAATGATTTTTGAAATGATCGTGAAACTTTGCTGCATTGAACTGGCCCTCTGAAAATGTTTATCCGAGACGCAATTTGCGAGAGACTTTACAAGCTTTTAGATTGCCCCTCTAAAATGAAATGCTAGAGTTGGAACTGTCATTATTTGGCTTGTCTAGTGCATGGTGATTCAATAAGCAGTTTCAATCAATTGATCAATGTTACACATTTCAGATTTTTACTTAGTCTACCAAGAACACCAAAAGTGGCCCATCAAGCAAATCAGAGGCTTTTGGACTATATTCAACAGAAATGAATGCACCATTTAGCCTGCTCATCTGCCAGTCCTGTGCCTAGGATATACCACTGTCTAGTAAAATCTATAGGACTAGGATAATACTTGAACAACATTAAGATATATTACTGCCTGATAAGACATTAGGATAATGCCAAAGCTCTGCACATTACCAGTTCCCTAGATGGCCCACCCCAGTGTGGCTGTTTGACCCCTAATTAGGTCTCCTGAGTAATCTCAAACTTTAACAAGCTAATTAGTAAATTGTTTGAACTGTCAACATGTGACGATCACCAAATAAACATCATTTTTCAATTCAACACTTAGATAAATGTAAGGATATACCAATACCTGTTTGGATGCTTTTAATCTGCTAAGTCGTTTCTGGTATTTCTCCTTGCATCCCTCATCTACATTCATCAAGTGAGCGTAGTCGTCGCAAAGAGACTTGAAGGTCAACGCAGAGTTTCCGGTGTCGACTGCCTCGTTCACTTTGGCAATGGAATTCAGAACTACGTGAAACCAATTTCAAACATATTAGTGTAGGCGTAAATGTTTTGGCAGACCAAGAAGTAAAGTAGTCGATGATGTCTTCAATGTATTTCAGAAGCTTAGCAAGGATAGAATTTTAAACTGCATGTTATGCAAAAGCGCAAAATCAACCCTCGTCTTTGCATCGGGCATATATCGTTTGAGGTTTTGCATTCTTTGTGATCAGAATAAAATAAATATCATAAAGCAATTTCACTCAGTCAAATTCAGAGTTCAGATGCTCATACTCGCTTATAAAAAACACATATGGAGAATAAGTAAAAGCCAAGTAAAGGCTTCCCTTGTGAAGTAATCAACGTACATTGTACAAATCCCAGGGCCTTTGATATAGGACCAACATATTGCAGGATTTGCCTCTATGCCAAATACATTTCCATGGACTCTTCAACTACGTGTAACATTTCAATTTAGGCTCAACATACCTTCAAGTCCATTTCCAATCTCCTCATAATTCAAACTGTCCTGAAATATTAAAAAAAACAGAACAGAATTACTAACACATTATCACTCACACAGAAAGATTAACCACTCAGAACATCAGTCACCAAAATGTCTCACACTTCAGTCACACCAAACATGCATCTTACCTGTCACTGGGAACACACTAACATAATATAACAAAACAACTGTTTTTTTTATTGATCCCAGCAACAAGTAATAGAAGCATCTTCATATCTAGTGATAGGAAAACGAACCAATTTACTGTGCATCGTTTGGTTAATATCGACGTAATGTAAAAGTCTAGTTCTGAATGACATTAAACATCACATAGGCGCTATATAAATGTCAAATCACAATCACCAAATCGTGAGCATCCTACAAGACCAGACTCACCTGTTTTTCGGCCTTCATGTTCCTCAGTTCTTCGTGGTAAAGCGTCTCTGCTCTCAGCAGAATGGAAGGCAAGTCCAGCCGAGGATTCTGAAGAGCCCTAAGAGTCGCCGACGGATCGGAGCTATCCAACGCCTCATTGACCAGCTTCACCGCAGCCGCCTCTAAAAATTCACAAGCAGAAACATCTTCTAACTAATTCTACAGATACTCATCAGACCTAATTGTCGCATAATGTAATGTAATCGAGCATTTATATAGCGCCCCTTCAAGATAACTACTCTGCATTGGCCGAAGTGATGTTAAATGTCATTATGATCAATAAAATAAATCAGTTAGTAAAACTGTGCATAGTAAGCGTAAAGGGTCACCGGTGGTGGGCCCACGCACAAGTGTAGAACTAACCAACAGAATAACTTCCCATTGGATCTTTGGTTCTTGCCTAGGAATTCTCTACCTCAATTTTTATTCCACTCTGAAACTTGGGCCTCCGAGTAGATTTCTTGAAGAGGCGATGTATTGAGTTTGATTAATTGGTTGACTGATTGATAATGCAACTACTCTCATCAGAGATTCCAATTGTTTATATGGTTCGTTATTGCACTGTTTGGACTCTGCAAATGATTTTAAATAATTTCTGACGTCGAACTGACCGAATGTAAACACACATATATCTAATTCATAAACAATAAAAATTAATTGTATTAATTAATACAATTAATTGTATTAATTAATACAATTAATTGTATTAATTAATACAATAAATTGTATTAATTAATACAATTAATTATAACACTTTAAAGATGAAAGTGCCCTGGGAAACCACTGTAGCTGATTGTTCCTTCTGAGAGTAACATAGGTGACTTTGGAACTAACTTTGGAATCCTTCATCAGCATCCTCGTTGGCTAAATTAACTGCCAGTTGGATCTCTTCTTTCGTCAGCATCTCCTCTTCCTCCTCCTCCCTGTTCCGGTTCTAAGGCAAACAGCATAAAAACACGTTGAAATTTGTGTGTGTGCCGTATCATAAAGACCAGGAGAAAGACTGGAAGCAAAGCTGAATTACTGGAACTGGATAAGAGCGTATACTAGTTCAGATATCTTGAAGGGGCACTATATCAAGTATTTTTGATTGATTGATTGATTGATAGTTACATTCATAGAAATGTATGCAATGTACGTATGTAAGTAATGTAGATACCAACAATGTATGTGTTTATTATGAGTATGCAAGCTTATGGGCAAGCATATAAGTATATATATATATATATATATATATATATATTCATTTCACGTAGTTTATATGGTAATCAGTTCAAAAAACAATAATGAAATGAATATATAAATATACTTATATGCTTATATAGTAATCAGATCAAAGAACAATATTGTACAAGGATTCACAGAAATCACTGCAGATTACACCGTGTGCTAAATCCACGGTGAATGACCTAGATTCCATACACCGTCCTGCCATTATTTGCAAAGTAGTAACCAAGTTTTGATGCTGTGTGCTTTATTTCATACATTGTATAGCCCTTCATTGCTCAGGGAACTTGTAGAGCATTCAAGTAATGGTTGCTACGAATTTTGATGACCCAAATATTCTGAAACCTTGACTACGATTTTCTCAGTAGATTGCACAAATGAGAGAGTCATACGATTATAACTAAAGTTAGAGAAAAGCTATACTGATTCTGTAAAAGGTATCTGGAAGTAGATACATAGCAGAACATGACTGAATAAAACAGTCAAAATGATGGATTTTGACTCCTGGCCTCACATATATATTCGATTTTCATCTGAATATATATAAAAGATGACAGTTGAGTTACAAAGGTCATCTCTAACCTGTTTCTTGGCTTTTGTATCCAGCAGCCTGGTCATGTAGAGTGACGAATGTTCATCTGAAACCGCACGAATCCTCAGCGTCTCCTGTCTCAGCGCAGTTAAGAGAGCGACACGATCGCGTTTATCTAAGGCTTCGTTTAGAACCGCTTGTGCGTAAAGAACTGAAATACAAGCAACCTCTATTTTCTCAAACACCGAACTCAAGAGCCACAGGATTATAATCATTTTAATGCAATCATTGTGCAATTATTAAGCGCCCCTATCTAATGACCCTTCATCAATCAACGTCAGATGTATTTTTGGTGACGACCTACTCAGGGTCCCTACACAGTAACCATCTCGGCATGGCTAGAATACTTGCTCTTCACGCTATATGGTGAGCATTCGACCCAATAAACTATGATGCCCTACAAAACAAACAAAAAAAGTTCTGCTAAGCAGACAGTGCAAAAAATTCATCAAAACAAATTTATTACATATCTAAACCCATAAAATTGTATGAAAGGGCTAGTACCCACAAATTGAACAAACTTAGGTCAACCTGATACGTACGATTGACTTTGTTGATGTTGCCCTGAATCTCGGCCTGCGTCAACAGTTCGTCATAAACGTCCGGAACGTAACTGGAATCCGGATCCATCGACTAAACAGAAACAAGTTGTTTGAGGAGCACAAACATTGCATTTGAACCCAACCAAATCATTGCTCAACTATAAAAAAATGTAGTGAAGGCCCTGCTCAAGGTCAAAGAAGAAGGGCACTTAGGGCAGCCTCTTAATCTAGTCTTGTGGTGGCCATGGGTATTATTAAGTGTTAGCAACTTAATTTCTTCTATTCCTCCTCCTCATCCTCCTGCTAATAATTTGATGCCTCATAATCATCTTCCAGTTACCACTCCTATTCAACCTATTCCATCTCCTCCTATCCCTTTTGCTATTGTCCTTCCTGCTCTCATTCTTCCAATGCCCTCCTGATACCATTCTTCTAATTCCTCCTGCTCCATTTCCTATTCCTCCTGCTTCAATTCTTCCTTTTCCTACTCCACCTGCTCCTTTACCTATTCCTCCTGCTCCTTTTCCTATTCATCCTGCTCCAATTCCTGTAACTCCTATTCCACCTTCCCCTAAATCAATCTGAAAACATCCCTGTGAAATGTCACCTTGTTTCTTGCTGTCTCCGCTTTATTTAGCTTCGCCTCGTACAAAACACTCTGGTAGAATTCAGATAAATTGACAGAAACATTGACCAGATGAGCCTCTGGGTTCTTCAGTGAATGCAGTGTCAACTCCGCACTTTCATGGTCGATGGCCTCGTTAATCGCAATGACGGCAGCATGCACTTCACAAAAGAAAAAAATGAATAAAATACAACAACAAAACTAATTACAAACTATGCAAATTATTATTATTATATTCATTTATTATACAGGCTGGTAAACTGCAGCAAATTATATCAAAACACAAGTAAATTCACAGAAAAAGTAACTTATATGCGCCTATGTTGAAAATGTTAAAGTTCTATGGTTGAAACAGGCAAAATGTTATGGTTGAAAGCATAGATATCACCAATGGGAAAATTGTTATCTGCTAAACAATACCTCTGACACGAAATACCTATCATCTCCAGTAGGAAGAAATATCTATCATCTCTGGTAGGAAGAAATATCTATCATCTCTGGTAGGAAGAAATATCTATCATCTCTAGTAGGAAGAAATATCTATCATCTCTAGTAGAAAGAAATATCTATCATCTCTAGTAGAAAGAAATATCTATCATCTCTAGTAGAAAGAAATATCTATCATCTCTAGTAGGAAGAAGGAAGGGACGCGGTCAAGACCGCAAGCTATAAATTCGTCTGGCAATAGGCAGAAAGAACTGTCTGAGAACGTGTGCATCAGCACTAATCACTGCCCAAAGAAGACAAAATAAATAAAAAGCATTTTCAAATAAATAAACTGTATTCTTGTAGGTAACAGATGAAAATTCCAAAGCATATCTATCAAACTGCGAAGTTTTAAAATAGAAATTTATTAATTTGTGAGCCATCAAAATAAGACACAAGGTCTCATACAATGACCTGAAATATTGGTATAATATACAAGTTCATTTATTGTAATTCTGAGTCCTAGTTTGACATAATGTCCCAACATCTTCATACTCTACAATATATCTGAAACAACATGTAGTTTCACTTAATGTATTAATGTATCAAACATATTTATACTTAGTTTTACAAATACTTCTGAAACTAATTTCACTTAATGTCCTAACATCCTCTTACAAAGTTTTACAAACATCTAAAACTAGTTTCATTTAATGTCCTAACATCTTCATACTTGGTTTCAAAATACATCTTAAAAACAAATAATTGCTAAAGATTTATTCATTATTTAAATGACTGCCTGGTTTAGGATCTAACTATCCAGATGAAATTAGCAGAAAATTTTACTCACAAGACGCCTGGTCGACTGGCATCTACAACAACAGAACAAAAATTATCACATAATAAATAGTTAATTACCCACAGCAGCTAACGTGCCAAAACAAAAAACTGTATGCTGGTCATTTTCCACTTCTAGCACCTCTGGACATTGGACTATGTTGTGTCAGTAATAAGATAATGGCATGTCATTTCAATGATCAACATCCCAGATGAACAACACCGCCCAATATGAACATCGAACAACACCCCAATGAACAATACTTAACACGAACAACACCTCCAATGAGCAATACTACAATAAACAACAACACTCGATAAACATTGAATAACACCCCACGTGAGCAGTACCCCAGTTATTACTATTATTATTATTATTATTACAGCAGTTTTTTTATTTAGCGCCCCTTCAAGGCCGTCAACTCAGAAGCCCTCCCAGCCCAGCCTCGATCAAACAGAACAGTCTGAGCAACACTCCAATGAACAACACTTAACATGAACAATGCCTCCAATGCAATGAACAACACTACCCCAAATGAACATTGAACATCGCCCCATATGAACGATACCCCAGCGAACAACCATTCGACGAACAACACCCCCGAGAAAAATACCAGGGATGTTATCGCTTTTGAAATCGATAATCGGTTTTTGTCATTTGCAAAACAATAATTGAATTTTTATTCAACTTTTTATTTATCACACATGTCTCGGATTTATTCCCATAGGAAGGGCTCAAGTCGGTCAACTTCAAATGTATAGACGAGGCTAAGTGAAATATCTCCCGGCCGCGTCATCCAACAGGGTGATTAATAGCTGCCCATTGCTAATGAACAGCTCTCTTGTCCAGACAAGACTAGCGTGAGAAAGTGAGCTAGGGGAAGGGTAACGGGAGCCAACTAAGATATAGAAGAGCAGACTGCAAAGTACCCGAATTTGATCCATACAGAGGAGAACTAACAGGCGACTGCAGGTGGGGGGGGTTTTTAATGGGGAACGACGCATACTGGCAAATTATGTCACAATGTGACTTAAACATTTCAGTATCGAGTGATGACGCTGCATTGCGATAAGTAATACATAATTCAAAGAACACTAATAAAAACCGATAGCCGGTTTAAAATCGGTTTTTGGAATTCGATAATCAGTTTGCCCTAAAAAAAACGATATTAACAACCCTAAACAATACCCCAATGAACAACCTTCAGCTGAACAGACCTCCAATGAGCAACATCCCAATGAACAACAAAACTCCATATGAATATTGAACAACACTACAGATGAACAGCACCCTGGATGAACAGCTCTACAGATGAACAAAACCTTCAATGAGCAACACCTAGTGAACAACACCACTCCACACGAACATTGAATAACGCCCCCAATTTAACAACACTGCAGATGTTGCATACATTTCAAAGATAAGTAAACAGACAGTTCTAATCGTACCTCATTTGCAAGGATTCCTCCGATTTTGCTGAACGCTGGCATCTGAATGCCATACTTGTCCAGCTCTCTCCTCATTGCATTAATCTCTTCATCTAAACAGTTCACAAATACAAACCACTTCAGCCAAATTTAATTCTTCGAGTGTCATGACATCTTCCACTGATACAGCGCCGGGGAACACACAAGCTGGTCTCCCTGACGTGGCTTTTGTGGGTGCTGAGAAATCTTGAAGATTTACATTACATTGCATGTTAGAAAATGTCACGAATCCATTTTCTTTGTTAGAATAAGCCAAGACTCCATAGTGCATACATGTTAGAAAATGTTACAACTCCATTAAATTTTATTTCAGAATATGTTAACAGTCATTTCGTCCTCACCTGTGAACTTGATCTTTCCAATCAGGTCGAGAATCTGCGGAGCTCTTCCAAGCTTGAATAGATACATGCTACAAAAATCGTAAACAATAATTATTCTAACAGGCACATCTTAAAGAATCATTTTGTTACATGATCAAAACGGGCTAATAACCATAAATGTGAACATTTCTGCTATTCACAGCTTGGTTTGTACGACCTGATTCCTCCACAAAAAGACGATATGAACTATATTCCAAACATACTACTTAGGAAATCATATCATAGAGCAATGAACAGATTTAGATGTGAAACTAACAAAATATTAGATTTATCCTTGTAACTGGGTTTTTTGCCATCCAGAATAGTCCAATAGAAAAACAGAGATGAGATCAAATCCAAAATATTTGGCAGAGAAGGACTTCTATGGTCAACATAAGATATAATGCAATTGTAATTTGATAAATAACTCAAAGACAGCTTAGAAGTGCACATTGAAACCAGACAACCAACAAGAGCCATAAGTTGTCAATTTTGACCATCTGTCATCTTTTGACGGGAATCCGTTGGTTGGTTCAATGCCTGGCGACTCTTTCAGCTTACTGTGCACTGTTTGCTAACTGATGCAAAATAGCTACGAAATTGAACATCATTTTGGCTAGCTATCTTGAAGAGGCACTATATAAATACATCCATTATCATATTACGATCACATTACATTACATTTCAGTAGAAGGTTTATAAGTTTTCAATTTACAGCGATACACAGAGGTAAAGGGACACGCCCACCTCAGAGCGTGGATGCAGTAAATCACTCGAGGCATGTTCTTTCGTTCGTAAATATCGGTCGTTTCTGGATAAAAAATCTGAAAATAAAACACAAGAATGAATTATATCCAATATACCTGGTCATTCCTCTGTTTATAGTCGATAGCTACAAACATTAGTGTCAGTCCAAATGATGTTATGTCCTCATTCATATTAACGATCCAGCATAGTCTTAGTCTGTCGTATTTTTGTGTCCTTTTCTTCCGTTGCTGCAGTGGGATTCATTCAACTGGCATTCTCTCTACATGTCCAAAAAACTTTGCATATAAAAGTTGTTCAAAGGCCCAGTTATCATTTGCCATGTTTTTTTTTCCTGTAGTCCTGAAATCCCTACGAATAATCCGTTCCATCACCCACTCAGCCCCGTTCATACACCGCCCCCTTACTGACTCATAATCAACTTGAAAACAAGGGTGCATATTGCATAAGCTCACCACCCACCCCACCCCGTGTGCTTCATGGTTACAATCTCTCGAAAATACCTTATACAAATCTCATTGTTCAAAGGTCTAAATTTGTCACAGCCAAAAATACTCCACACATTCTTAAAATTAATCAATACACCCCAGACACTAATGTCACATAAAACATCCTATGAGATAACACAGAATTCTTAGCATTTTCTCTAGAAGCGGAGCTAGATAAATTTTTAATGACTATTACAATTATTACAGTGGTCCAAATGCCAATGGACTGACTATATTTATAAACCAGATGGTCTATATGCATCAATCCATCAATTAAATTCCAATAGAAGTCAATGGTTATCATAATTATCAAACCAGACAATAGGTGGGGTGGCTGTGTAAAGTAATTAAGCATTTATAAAGCGCAGCTCAAATCAGCAGCGCTCTATATGGGTGTCTGTGCTTGGTGATGATGACAGCAATGATGATGATGGTGATCACTATGATGATGGTGGTGATCACTATGATGATTATGATGATGGTGGTGATGATGATGATGACAGCAATGATGATGATGATAACAGTGATGATGATTCCAAAAATGATGACAGCAATGATGATGATGATGATGATGATGATGACGATGATGACAGTGATAATGATGATTCCAAAAATGATGATAGCGATGACGATGATATGTATACAGCCTATGACGTAAAATCAGATTAAAATAGTGATGATGGGTGATAATTATGGCGGATGTAGATTTTGATGAGCAACAGTAAACTTTCAGAATTGGAGTGGTGTGTATGTGTGTGTGTTGTTGTATGTGTGTGCTCGTGTGTATGTGCGTGTAAGCGCACATTCGTGGGTGTGCATGTGTGTAGTGCAGACACGTGATTGCTACACATAACAAGCACATGTTACACAGGTAAAAATACGAATATGTAGGTATGTCCGCCGCTGACAACTCCCCGTGCATACACGGGCCTAATTAACTCACGACCCGCTTAGTTGTGTCACCTGCTTTGCATAATTTCACCACCCAGACTTTCTCATTCATCACACCCCTCTCTAATTGGCCAGCAATCAAAACAGACTGATATCGAATTCGCTGGACGGTACAGTCACAGAGGAATGCAGAGCCAAGCACAGAGTGAGACACGCTGACAAAGAGACTGACAGATGCACTCTGCGTCTCTCTCTCTCCCTTTCCTCCCTCTCTCATAGTCCAGAGGTAACACCTGAGCGCGTCATCTAACCATTCATCAAAACTCTGACAGTGCCAGTCCCAAGCCTGAATAACAGAGGAGGGTAACGCCAATGATCTTTGTTATCACACAGTCTCTTTAAACCGAAACTACTACTATTCTACTCTGACAATGCCAGTCACAAGCCTGGATAAAGGAGGAGGGCGACGCTAATAATCTTTGTTTTCACACAGGAAACTACTACCCCTTCATCAACCTTGTTCACCCTCTATGACCCAAGAAGTGACCGCTTGATCGAGTGTGCGAATCGCAGACCTTTCCTTCCAGAGGGGCTTCTCTCAGAGATATCAATCTCCGGCTAGCACGGTCCGGATATTGACCTGGTTACTGTGTAGGGTCCTTGTGCAAGTCCTTTATTCCCAAATGATCAGCGCCATCGATTGATGCTTAGTCGTTGAATAGAGGTGCTTCGTAGATAAATAATAATTATAAAACGTCTATTTTAATGCAGTGGCTCTTTCGTTCAGCCCGATGGGGACGAAAACCTTTAACCCACTTCTGCGTTCTTATTGAACCTGAGAAACCTTTTCCATAGTAATAATAGTAACAGTAAGGAAATCATTATAAAAATATTAAAAATAATAATCTTAGTAGGGTGCCTTGCTTTGAAAAATTAACGAACCACTGATATATACACCATTCTTTCTGGACTGTTTGGGCCATACACCCGACTTCAAGCATTTCATAATATTAAGAGAGCCACGGTCCTAACTACCTTGGACCTAAATGTCCCTTGGCTGGAGGCTTCAGACAAACGGGTCACCGATTGGAAATCTTAATAGTCGGTTCGAGCAAGGAGGACGTAGGCAAACGGGGATGGGGAAGGAGAATTGCCCCAGCGGGCATAACGAGGGGGAGAGGAAGCGTCAAAAGTCGGTCATCTTTGCAGACGTTTTTATGGGTGACCTCATATATTACACACTGGAGGCAACTATCATAAGCCAGTGAGTGGGCTTATGATATTTTCATTGTTGTCATAGTGAGCATTTATTAGGTCTAGGATAGATGCGTTGAGCGGCTAAAAGCGAAGGACTTAGTATCTGACGTTCGTGATCTGAAGCCGTCTCAGTGGAATGATCTATGGCCCTGTACTTACACTCTGCACTGCAAGGAGAGAGCTTCAACCAATGGGCAACCTATACAATACAACTGTAATTTGATATTGCCCTTCTTGAAATCAGCTGAGAAGTGCACACACGCCTCAACGGTGCAACTGCAGTTGTAATGCAGAGCAATTGTTGTGAGCGAAGGACTTGCTCAAAGGTCCTTACACAGTAACCCCTCGGACGAGGATCAAACCCGCACTCTTCGCGTTACAGGGCCAACCGCTCTAACCAATCACACCAATATCCCACAAAATCTCACCAATATCATACAAATTCTTACCAATACGTCACCAAATCTCACAATATCCCACAAAATCAACGGAACAGCAGATTCTCAGTGGTCACATGACAGCCTGATCTCACAACCTCTTTTCACATTGTTCACAAAATCTGGGGAAGTACTTCAGATATATTTCATTCGACCAGCACCACAAAACCATGTTGGACAAAGCCAAGAATGGTCATAAGGGACAATTTTAATTGTATTTGAAAATTTATATAGTGCCTCTCACGGAACTAGCTACTCAGAGGTACTCTCTCTCTCTCTCTCTATATATATATATATATATATAATATATATATATAATATATATATACAATATATATATAATATATATATATATATAATATATATATATATGTCATTTTATGCAGAGTATGTTGTTTGATAGACAAGACATTTGCAAGGGACAAACAACACGGACAAAAACGTTACAGCCAGCGGGAAGCTTTGGACAAAAACACATCAACAACTCTTCAAATTCAAATAAATGAGAAACTCAATAAAGGAAAAGTCTCTAAGCCACAACAAACGGTCTGCACTTCAAAACGACATCAGTCGCTGACCGAGAGAAACGAAATATATATATATAATATATATATATAATATATATATATAATATATATATAATATATATATATATATATAATATATATATATATGTCATTTTATGCAGAGTATGTTGTTTGATAGACAAGACATTTGCAAGGGACAAACAACACGGACAAAAACGTTACAGCCAGCAGGAAGCTTTGGACAAAAACACATCAACAACTCTTCAAATTCAAATAAATGGGAAACTCAATAAAGGAAAAGTCTCTAAGCCACAACAAACGGTCTGCACTTCAAAACGACATCAGTCGCTGACCGAGAGAAACGAAAACGGGATGTACAGTTACTGAATTTCGGCAATTGTAGTCACACAAAGAAAATGGAATGCACAGCTACAAGGGCGCAAAGAGGGTCAAACAAACAAATATCTCTCTTGTGTTCACCCCGTCCTCACAAGAAGTCGCACATAATCATCGTCGCGTTCCACGAATGGCTGTACGGAACTCTTCAAGTGTGACAACTGAATGTAGCCAGATCAAAAGCTATAGCTCTGTCGCTTGCAACACAAAACTCATCACTCTTGTCACGTCAACAGTAGCTTTTTTGTGCAAACAAAGCATTAGCCGTCTGCACTTTGGTTTCAATATCCTAGAAACATAAGTGTTATCTCAAAGACACATTTTCACCTCATCTTAAGTTTGTCTCTAGATTGGCTAGATAGATGGGGGTGCTTGATAGTGTAGTGGTTAGCGTTCTCTCTCTCTCTCTCTCTCTCTCTGTCTCTTTATCTCTCTCTCTCTTTCTCTCTCTCCCCTTCTACAGCATGCTTCACTCCTGCGCCAAATATAACAGAATGGAAACATTGCAGTTCGAAGTTGCCTTTGTTCCAAATGATTCTGTCGAACCCATAATAAACCTTAACCACAACCAAACCTTAACCATTTGCATGGCAATCCAATTCACTACATCCTTCTTTGGATCCCCTCCCTTTGATCATCTGCCTCCTATTGTACATCATTTACTTCCTATCTTTGATCATCGACTTCCTCTCTTAAATTTTTTACCTCCTCTCATTGATCCTCTAGTTCTCTTATACTGGTCTCTAGCAATCGGACTTGGATCTTCCCTTCCCTGACATCTCTGGACAACCCCTCTACCTAGACGCAGCATTCATTAAAAAGCTGGTGTCCTGTTCTCAGCCTTAGAGTAGCACTTCTAAAATGTAGAGCTAATGATAACTATTTCCATGGGGCATGTAAATTTACATTATTACAAAATTCAACATGTTTAACGGATGTATGTAGAGTTAAAAAAAATCTTGAGGTTTTTCATATTTCAAATACCTTTGGCAATTTGATTTCTTCGAGAGCTCGAAGCCAATGGTTGATGTTGTCGGTATGACGGAAATGAAGGCCACGAGCCTAACAGAAAGCACAAGTCAAGCTTAACAAAGAATAAGCAAACAATTATGAGATAATCCATGCACCTACCACAGGAATCACAAGCAGAGGTGTCAATCCCCCCCCCTGTGAGTGATGAAGGCAAACCCTCAGTCCCAAGTACCAGGAGGGAAGATATTCCCCCTAAGACGCAAAAAAGCCCCCCCCCCCACGAGAAATTGAAGGCATTTGCCTCCGGACCTCCCATATCTGGACGCCCCTGATCACAAGTGTTGAACTTCAATTCTTCCAGTAAATATTCATCCCTACTGACCTCTTTTACTTTCTCCCTCTAGATGTCCCTGTCTTTGTCGTTTCCTTTCTTGCTCTGCCTCTCCTCTTTTGACAGGATGCTTCCTTCCTCTACTCATACTCTAGAGTGTAACAGCACCTAAGCTAACTCCATCACTGGTTACACTCTGACAGTGCCAGTAACAAGCACGGATAAAGGAGGAGGGCAACTCTACTGATCTTTGTTATTACACAGTGTCATCAAACCGTCCGCACTTTTAAAAATCAGTTGCCTCATACCCTGTAACGTGACCTCCTGGGTCTTTGAGCATCAGTAGTATACCAGTCAATAAACTAAGGCTTGCGATTTCATGCTGCAGTAACGAACGCACCTGCAACAAGTTTCCCTTAAAAGGCTCCATATAAATCAGTGATTACAAACATGATTACCTTGTAGCGTGAAAGATCCCCGTCATAAACCTTCTTCATCGGAACCAGCTCTGGTGAGATGAAGTGTGCCAACTTTGCAAGTGCCACTCCATTGCGAAGTCCTTCTTCCAACTCAACAGTGGGAGGAATCGGTTCCTTAATGCAGGCTTCAATCCACCTAAATCAACCATCAACAAACAGGAACTGATCCAGTAACAACACAAACTCACTCAATAGGACCACATCACCATTAAGTTTTAATAATTATTATTAATATCATTTTTATTATTACTGAGCCTTTATTAAGCACTAGCAGCTAATGAAAATACGTTATACCGGTATTAAATTAATGAGCAACAATGTTCCACTGGTAGAGAGCCCAGGTTCCATAGTTCCATACAGACAGTATCATCGAAGTTATGACGTCAATCATCGGCAGGTAGATCAAAAGACTAAAGATATCAAAAGACTATACATTAAGATAGCAAACTGGTACCAGCGTCAAAATAGAGCCAAATGAAATTCTAGTATATGTTAATTCCACAGCCAATCACAGAGGTTATATATATGTATAATGCATGCATGCACAATTGCACATATACACACAAGCATACATTAATACATGCAGATATACATACATACATGCATAATGACATACAAGCATACATACATGCATACACACATACATACATACATGTACATGTACACACATGCATACATACATACATGCACATATACATACAAGCATACATACATATATACATACAGACAGACATAGATGTATATACACATATACATATACAGAGACAAACACATAAAAAACTTGAGCATACATTTTAGCCTCTTCCAGGTGGCATAGATAGACGTAAGCAATGTTCTCCTTCCTCCTCTCATCCATTTCTTCAGCAGACAACCGATTGTCTTCGATACCTAGATACAAAACCACCTCAGCATCGTACATCCCAGAACTAGGCCTATCATCACGGAAGCACTAATAGTTCATAGTTCATCGTCCACTCCAAAGGTCCACTATACCAAGATGAACTGGTCAGCTTGTTTAGCCATTTGTACATTGGGGATGAACCGAAACTCGGTTCAGAAACTTGGCCGAGCAGAGTTTCGTAACAATTGGCAAAACTCAGACTCGGTACAAACAATAGGTCCGAGTTCTAATCTTTCCAAATTTCTGCTTTGAAACGAAACTCTAATTTTTTATTTATAAAACAACAATCGACCTAAGCAAAACCGCAAATACTGCTAATATTATTGCATACAAGTTACAATTTACTATATAGAAAACTAAGACAAAGCTAAGAAATTCATAAAAGTTGTGCAAACTGCCAATCTAAAAATCAAGACAATGAGACTTATTTAAACATTAGAAACTCGGACTCAGCCTCAGCAAAATTCAACTCATAAGACTCGGTACTCGAGCTCGACACGAAATTCAAACTCGGTTCATTCCTGCTATACATTAAATTAGGGCATAACTGGAAATCGCCTCGGACATTCGCCTCAACCGAATATCCCGTTTTTCGGGACTATTCGGAAGTATTCACTTCGGCAAATATTACACACACAAATAGCTTTTAAAAAACCAATTTTTTAATTAAACAATTTTTTTATAAAGATTTCACAATCTAAAAACGAAAATAAAAAATTTAGAGCTGTATTACAGACACAAACATTTATTTTGCTCATTTTCATCCCGCAAAAGGGATGAAAGTCGAAAATTTGAAGCTTTGCCTGCAGATGATACACACTGGGCCAGAGTTGCCACAACATTTCGGTTCGTACCCAGATCCGGCAAATAGTGCATCCAAATACTCGGATTCGGTGGAAATTGTCTACTCAGTTATGCCCTACATATAACCAGTTACACAAGTGAGGCAACTCATGGTGGCTGATTGCTTGGATTGCTTAGCCCACGACGCTCAAAAGCACCGGTTCAAGCCTCTGCTCACAAGGTCAAATCCTGTGTATGGACTCTGAGCAAGTCCTTTGCTCACAGTTGCTCTGTGCCTTCCATGTTCCATGTTTTGCATCTCGTATTGTTGTATTAGTGCCTCTAAAAGTGTTTGATTCAGCACACTTTAAAAAACCAGTCAACAATGCACATTCTAGGCATTAGTTTTTTGTGCTGACATGAACTATTGTGTTAACACCCTAGAAGTAGCTTCTATTGACGGTGTTCTAGAAATTGTCGTATTTACGTTGCATTACACTGTAATCGTCTTCCCAGTTTTACCACAGACTAATGGTATCAACATCAACTTACATCCTTGAAGGGGCTGGAGAGTCAGCCAAGAGGTCGGGTTCAAATCCCACCCAAGACAGAAATCAAGACGCCAAGGTAGAAATTTGCTTCTAAATTTCTGCTTCACCTGTGCCCCTAGCTAACTCCAAGATGAGCAGTCAAGGGAGAGAACTGGCCACCCGTCCTCGTATGCTGAGGCTAAGAAAACGAAGTCGCTAGTATTCCATTCCCATGGGGGAGTTAGAGGGGTTTAGCTTAAGGGGCCGATCATAATCATCATTGGAGGTCTGGGCAATCAGAAGTTATTTTCAGGCAGTAATCATCTGGCATTATCAGAGAAGTGTAAACTCACGTCCAAACTGCGCTTTTTGGCCGTCCAGACCATCGCCATTCATCATCTGAGAGGAAAAGTGCCCTCCACGGTCCAAAACAACCGCCGCCATTCTACGTATACCTCGCAATGTACACACACGAAAGTATCCGTAACATCCACAGCTCTAAATCAGACACAAATTATGGCCCGCCAAAACGTCAACATATGGTCCACAGATGCTTAAATGGAGTAGATTCCGGGCAAGAATGAATTGTGTACAGTCGAATGCTGAGAATATAAGTTATATTTCAAAAGTCAGAGAACCTCCCTCTAACACCTTTCTTGTCACGGATGGCGGGATCTCAGAATTATTTTCATATTTTTTTCTAAGCGCACGAAAAGCATTGTGGGAATATTTCGTCCGCCGCATTTCGTTACTCAACTAGATAAATTATATATCGCACCATATATCTAATCAAATAGCGTCACTGTTGGTTTACATAAAACGAGGATTAGATTAAGACGTTCCTAAAATTATTTTAAAACGAAAATGTAACTTAGAGTGCCAGAAATATTTAGGAAATTCTACCCAGAGTATAGCAGTCTCATCTATAGCCAAGGCTATAAGAGTGATCTTAAATACTTAGGTAAATTGAATTATTGTAAACCTAAGAGGCCTCAAAAGTCACAATTCTATTTTTTATCACTTATATTCATTGCTTTGTAGCTAATTAGAACAATGCTCGTATCCTTGCATGCTGTAGTTTGCACTCGGAAGAGCGCACGGCTAGGCCTATAATGGCCTATAGAGATACAAAATGTGGCATTAGACTGCAGAAGCGTGCATGGAATCTTTTGCATGCTATTGGGTCGTAGTTTTGTGTCCAGCGTTCCCATGTTTTGTTCTTGCCTGTCCCAAGTCCCCCTCCTTCATTGCTATTCCAATTCTACGTCCAATCTGGTAAATAAATCTGATCTTATATCATTTCCAGCAACCTTGTTGATATGGATTTATCGCTGCCTCAATAACTTAACTTTAACCATGCTAAACAATGAACCTTCAAATCTCCTCGGAAGTCTTTATTCTGTTCGCTAGATGGCAGCACATTAGCTAGCAGTTATATTATCGTGTCTCTAATCGTAAACTACGAGCTTCTGAGACGCCGCTTGAGTAAGATCAATCAATCGATCGATCGATCGATCGATCGATCGATCGATCAATCAATCAATCAGACAGTCAGTCAACCAGCCAGCCAGCCAGCCAGTCAGTCAGTCAGTCAACCAGCCAGCCAGCCAACCAACCAAGAGTTAACGATGGAGAATCTGATCATTCCATGTATATTAACTCTGAAAAGGCAATACTTCAGTTTTGAGTGTCAAGCCCGAGTGGTGATAGATAGCTGGAGAAGCCCGAGACAGATGAAAACGGCGATGATGGCGGGCGATTGGCTATATATATATATATATATATATATATATATATATATATATATCACGGCGGAGGAAGCCTGTCACGTAGACAGGCGCGTTTCATCGTTGGCAGCAAATGTCCTTCAAATCCCAAGATGCATTAGATATTAAATATATAATTCATGTCAGAAGGACACACACGGACTCACCGAACTAGAAGTAATGCATAGCTGAATATGACGATTATTAATCGACTAATCAAATGCTACTTTCCCTGTAACAGCCGCATGGGCGATTTGTAATTTAGGAAAATCAGAATATGCATGTTTCACGGATTAAATAATTTCATGCGATTTCCAAAATTCTGCCATGACGTTGACTACACGTAAATACACTATGCGCACACAACCACACACTTATATATATGTATATATATACATATATATATATAAATTTGGGGCTGCAAGCGCCTTTGAGTTCTGAGTAACCACTGGAAAGGCGGTATACAAATTTTTGATTGATTGAATGAATGTATACATACATACATATACAATTAAACGTATATATACACATATCAGCATATATATATATATATATATATATATATATATATATATATATATTATATACAGACATATATCTCTGTATTATAGCCTGGAGGTTGAGAGACGCTGAACGCGGAAGTCGTCACTCGGTCAATCAGCAGTCGACAGGTGGCGTCGTGTGCATAAGGCGTCGTCTGTGGAGTAGCTTATGGGCAGCGTCCGTCAACGCCCCAAGAAGTCCTTCTTTCATCGCTGGTCAACCACCGACGACGGTGGCTTTACTTTCGTCGCCGATGATAAGTTCAAACGAGAAAAGAGTTCAAACCAGTGCTGAACAATGACTAACAAACAGGTATACCCCTCCCTCTCTCCTTATGACCCTCCTTGCATCTCTCTCCCCTCTCTTCCCCTCTCCCTCTTTCCATCCTTCTCTGTCTCTGTCTGTCTGTCTGTCTGTCTGTCTCTCTCTGTCCGTCCATTCGCTTGTTTGTCACTTCTTCCAATCTCCCACAAAATTGCATATATTGATATATGGATAGACCGACGGACAGACAGACAGACAGACAGACATACAGACAGATGCATATATACGTACACACATACATCCTTGCGTGCGTGCGTACGTACAGTGCGTATACACACACATACACGTACGTACGTACATACATACATACATACATACATACATACATACATACATACATACATTCATACATTCATACATACATACATACATGCATGCATGCATGCATGCATGCATGCATGCATGCATGCATACATGCATACATACATACATACTTTCTTATTTCCTCTTATTTTCCTCCTTCTCCTCTATCTCTCTATCTGCAGTCACGTTGATAGCAGGCTCTTCTGAATAGTTAGTGCTGCAACAAAGCGCAATATAAATTCTCAGAGACAATGCAAACATACATTAACACAGACAGACAAACACACTAGACGAACACCGATCGTACTCTGCCAGTGCCAGTCCCAAGCCTGGATGAAGAAGGATTGCGACGCTAATAGTCTTTGTTGCCATACAGTGTCGTTAAACTGCAACTAACACACAGACGAATATACACACATGTGCTGAGAACAGAATGACAGACAGACGAATCCACACAGTCACAAACGCCTACATCTATCTTTCTATCAACACCGTTGACTAAAGCTCGCAAGTGCGTGCGACCGCTCAGAAAAAGCGCAGCGCACATAAAGTAGGTCGCCTCCCACCACCTCCTCCACCACCACCACCACCTCCTGCTCATCCTTCTACTCCCTTCTCTACTTCCTCCTCCACATTCTCCCTCTCTTCCTACTTCTCCTCCTCTTCTTAACTTCCTCCTCCTTCTCCTTCTTCCCATCCACCTCCTCCACTTCCTAGTCCTCTCTTCCCTTCTCCTTAGTTCTCTCCTTCTTCCCTCTCCTCCCCTCTTCCTCCACCTCCCCTACTCCTCCATCACCCCTCCTCCTCCTCCTCCTTCCCTCTTCCTCCATCTCATCCTCCCTCTCCACCGCTTATCTTCTGTCCCCCGAGAGGCGTATACACACCCTTCTCAATCTCTTCCACATGCTTCATATTATACATTGTTTGACTGTTGTTCCCACGATGAGCAGGCTGCAGCCAGCCAGGCAGCCAGCCAGGCGTTCTCGGCGTCCTTTGAGTTTTTCTCAACTCATCCAAATGCTTGCACGCCCAATCACAGCCACTTAGGACGGAGATTATTACGTCCATATTCTCCCAATGTATACATATGATCACACATAATATATTTATCATCCAGGCTTCATATTTACACACACACACCTATACAGATATATATACATATATATATATGTATATATATATGTATATATATATATATATATATATATATATATATATATATATATATATATAATTAAGCCGTGAGAGCTTGGGGCATCGCACTAAGAACATGTTTATATTTATATTCTTCCAAGATATACATATATATATTATAGACCATATAAACCTACATATATATACGTGGATGTGTGTAAATATATATGCATATTATATATATATATATGTATATATTTATGTCCAAGTATACATGTATTATTATATCTATAAACATTACACATCTATAGGCCTTCGGAGCATCTAGGTCCGTGCCACGTGTGTGCTGAGAACAGAGTCGGTCTTTTCGGATCGTGCGGATCGAATTGTTTCACAGGGTCTCGTCGTCGTCTTCTCTCTCTCTCTCTCTCTCTCTCTCTCTCTCTCTCTCTCTCTCTGTCTGTCTCTCTCTCTCTCTCTCTCTCTCTCTCTGTCTCTCTCTGCTTCAGGATTACAAACAAATTAGCCTCGCCGCTTCCCCGAGCGACGGAGCGAGTCAGCGTAGAGATGTTCAGTTTGCGAGGGTGTGGCGACGCTTCGGTAATGCGTTGCGCAAATCTTTCCGACGATCAATCTGACAGTGAACAATCTTGTAAAGCGCTCTAAGAGTATAGCTCTTTAGCTTGCTACTGACGGCGTTTTATTAATGAGCGTCCAAGAATGAGGTGGATGGATGAAATACAAGAGAGGACAGCGTTGAGTCTGGAGTCGCAATTACAATTACAATCTATGGTAACTGTGTCTGCAGACGGACCATCCCAACCTAGCCATTTCTCTGAAACAATCTGCTTCCTGAATTCCTCAATTTTTCGGCTCCTCCATCATCATTGTCGATCACCCCCTCCCCACATCAGTCTCATGCTCCTTTATCCATCACTCCTCAGGCTTTTCATTCGAAACTCAAGTCTCATCGTTTCAAAAATTGTTACCCAGACTCACTCGATCATCCACCCTCAAATTCTAAAGACCAAAGCGACACATCTTAACAGCTAATCTGCCTCCTCTGACCCTCTGGAAACCGGACTTTACCTTCTTCAGATAACACTTTTGACAACCCATTTGATTTGACGTAGTGCTCGTGCCATGCGCTGAGCTTTCGCGTGGCGCTTTAGAAGTTTGGAGATCACCATTACGATTAGCCCGAAGTTTAATTTTCTGAAATAAGCAACCATCCCTATTCGTGATCGTAAACTCTAAATTATAAAATATCAAGAGTGGCTAAAGCCTACAGAAATTTTTATCACATTTTGAGTGTAAGGAAGAACCAGTTTATAGTTGACTGAAAAATACAACTAGAACAATACAATCATCCGCTTCGATACTTCCATTCCTAGAACAATTACCACAACCAGATCGTAATCGTATTCGTACTCTCAGATACTTCCATTCCTAGAACAATTACCACAACCAGATCGTAATCGTATTCGTACTCTCAGATACTTCCATTCCTAGAACAATTACCACAACCAGATCGTAATCGTACTCTCACAGATACTGTAGCGCCAGCCGCCAAAGGGGAGAAGCAGAATCGCACGAAAGAGAATTTAATAGGCGTCTAATCAAGCAAAATGAGTAATTGACAGAAGGAGACAAAGGTTGGGTTCGGTTCCAAATCACTTGAACTCGACCACATAAACAACGGTACACGTGATAAGTCACGTGATCGACTACGTGATTCCAGAAACAGAATTGTCAGAAGGGGCAGGGTAAGATTCGGTTCCAGGTCCAATCACGTAAACAGCGGCAAGTCGATCACGTGATCACACGGTCTTCGGAATGTTTTCCGCAGGGACCATTTTGCCATCACACGGAACAGTCTCCTCCGTTTATGGCCACCTGGGTACACGACGTAGAGTCACGTCGATGACTCGCCGCCATCAGCTGGGCCGTTGGCTGCTCCCCGGCGATAGGCACGCCGCCGCACCCCTCTTCTGGAATGCATCGGCGGCGGGCGGTGGGGGCCGTGGTACGGTCGTTCTCACGCCCGACGGCGGGCGGTCGGTCGACCGCCAGGGCTCGACGACGTCGGTGTCGAGTGCCGTCCGTCAGACATGCGCGCTGCGTAGACGGATGTCTGTCGAATGGCAGTTGAACAGGTCATGAGTGCACGATTGAAACGGAGCGAAGACGTTGTCGAACAGTATATAATTAGACCTGGAACTAATGTAGTAGGGATATGACGCAGACGAAAACTGGGTCAATGGCCTGGGCCGTTCACGTCATCGACGTGACTAGATTATGTCTGTGACCACATCCGGGTCATTTGCAGCATTGTCGGCAGTCAACTTGTCACCTTGTGCCGTCAGTTCGTGGAACTCTAGCGACTGTCATCGTAAACCATTGTCTTCCTTTGCCCCTCACCGCCAGGGGCGTCCAGATAGGGGGTCCGGAGGCAGGTGCCTCCAATTTCAGGTGGGGGGGGGGCATTTTTTGCGTCTAAGGGGGGAAGAATTTCTTGCCTTCCTGGCACTTGGGACCGGGGGTTTGCTTCCATCACTTAGAGTCAGAAGGATTGACGCCCCTGCTCACCGCCTCCCTCAATTCCTCCAGACTCAATGCTGTCCTCTCTTGCCTTTCATCCCTTCGCCTTATTCTTGGACGCCCTCTTCTCCTCACGCCCTCGCTGCAGTAGCGGTTTCTAATGGTTCTGTGTCTATAGTCCGAAGGTTCGATAGTCCGACGAATGCATGGTGTCCGGTCGATAGGTGATAGGATTACGGTTTTAATGGAAGCTAGGATAAAAAGAATGAGGGAAATAGATGGCGCCAGTATCAAATGTGGCTAAAGCTACCTGAGGTAAAATTGTGTGCTTGATATTGATTGGTTGTTGTGCTGTATGTTCTTCACGCAAAAGTAATCTAAAAGTTAAGCAGATTTTAAAATTTATGTATTTATCCATAATTATAATTCTTACGCCAGCCATCGATCGGAACAACATAAATAAACAATGCATGACCAATATATAAAAAATTTCTTAGAACTATGTGCATACTGGCGCCACCTGTTTCTACTTAAGGAACTGCCCACATAGTCTCCCATTATGTCCGACTAGAAGCTGGATTTGCACCATTCTTTTCAGTCATCCAGCTTCCAGTTAGGCATGATTTTTTTCATATCAATCCAGCTCCCAGAATTATACATTCTTTTTATCAATTAATCCAGCTTCTATTGAAATATATGTCAGAGTATAGCATCTTCGGACTATCGAACCTTCGGACTATCGAACCTTTGGACTATCAAACCTTCGGACTATCGAACCTTTGGACTATCGAACCTTCGGACTATCGACGGGACACCATTCACTGTTGCCATCCATCTGGAACTCTCTCAGTGAGCCTCTTTTTCGCTCAAACCTGAAAACCTTCAAGTCTGCCTATGGCTCTTAATGGTTGCCCGGCTTCAAGGTGCACTTCTGAACTTTCTGTAAGCAGGGCATTATCAACTTATAGTTGTATTGTATTACACAAAGAAAGTGAATTCTAAAACTGCGATACTGCGGTCCAGGCAGTAGGCAACGTGGCCGCTATTCGTATTCGCTCCAACGGCTACAATTTCGCCGAATATCGGAGAGCTATTTTACTCGCTCTTCGGATACGACGCGAATGTTCGAGAGAAAAAAACCCAATTCTAACGAATCACCTTCCGTTTTAACAGTACAGCGTCTGTCGGTCCTTGAGGTTTCTTGCACAAATACCGATTTCCAGACGTCCATAGCCAATTGGTAAACCGTGCGACCGTTCGGACATACGACAGCGGACGCGTGTTAGAACATAAGCAAATGGCTTGCGAGAAGGCGCCTCCGGTGCCTAGGCTGGCAGGGAGAGAGGGAAGGGGGTTGAGGGCGAGAGGAGGGTGTGGTGTCAGAGATGGTGGCATCGTGGAAGGAGTGCGCCACCGCGTGAGAGACCAACCGTTCGAACGGGTTTCGGTGGGTGTCGGGTGACCTCTGACCCATTAATCGTCGCCGCGTGTCCTTTGCCGATGTCAATAGGCATCCATCGGTCGGTCGGTCGCTCGCGTGGGAAAGCCTTCTGGCCACCGGTCTGGCATGCTCTCTCCACCTCTCTCTATCTCTGTCTCTATCTCTGTCTCTGTCTGTGTCTCTATCGCTGTCCGTCGGTCTCTGTATGTCTCCGTGTATGTCGCTTTCTGTCGCTATGTCTATGTCTCTGTCTGCCACTCTGTGTCTCTCCGTCTAAGTTTAAGTCTGTGTCTGTCTATCTGTCCGTGTGTGTGTCTGTCTGTCTATCTCTCTCTCTCAGCCGCCAGACCGCCGTCGGAGGTATTCACCCGGCTCTGCTAACCAACTCCGCATCAGCCACCCACCTCACACCCCCACCTACCACCTACCACCACCACGTACTCCAGCTGTAATCTACCACCTCAATACGGTTCCTATTCACTTCTGAAATCAGATGTGAGGCTGCTGAAGAGCTTCGGCGCTGCGTTGACGTTTTGTCTGATTTAAAGAGTTTGTCTTTGGCGCATGCGAACTTCATCATCGCTGGTGTGGCCGCAGGAAGGGTCGAATATGTCATCACCGGTCGCTTCAAGCCGAGCCACAATTCGCAGGGTATGTAAATGTAATTGTAGTAATTGTAATTATTATTGTAATAATTGTAGTTGTAATAATGCATTACAGTAACACAAATGATTGTGCCAATGGAGAATTATGGGCAGGAAATTTTAGTAACTTATTATTATTATTGCTAATTATTATTATTATTATTGTTATAATTATTATTATTATTATTTGTATCGACGTCATCATCATCATCATCGTCATCATTTTTATTTATTATTATTATTATATTACACTTTTATATTATTATACTCGTTGTCATCATCATCGTCGTCGTCGGCAGCAACAGCAGCCAGATCATTCAGTTGTTCAGGGCACACATCGATGGCGCTGAGCTATAGGCTACTGTCAGCGTAAGACTTGCATTAGATTCCTTCAATGCAAAGTAACTCTCTAAGTACCAACGCAGTTAGGCTATGTCAAAACATTACACGTTGCTTGGACACCTTTTTAACATGCTCTTCAGACTTAATAATTATCAAGCATTTTATTTGCGCCATGATGGGTCACTGAAAATTCGATTAACCAAGGATATAAATAATAATAGGGTTGGGACGACCTGTGAAAAATATTCGTTTTATTACTTAGCAAGCACACGCGCGTGCACACACGCACACACACACACACACACGCACACACACACACATATATATATATATATATATTCACATATATATACACACACGCACATACATATATATTTATATATATATACATATTACATACATACACACATTACGAAATATATAGTCATGTAAATATACGGGAACATATTATACTAAATAATAATGAGGAGCTGTGATTACAAAGTTAAGAACGTATCTGAATTGTTATTCACCGGAGGCGCTAAATAAATTTAAAGATACGGTTTATATATATATATATATATGTTACAACATATATATAAACGGATGCGACATTATAATTATTAGGGCATAACCGGAAATCGCCTCGGACATTCGCCTCGGCCGAATATTGGACTATTTGGAAGTATTCGCCTCGGCAAATATTACACTCGAAATTAGCTAAAAATAAGTTTTTTGATAAAAATAATTTTTCGGGAAAAAATAAATTTTTTCATCAAATACATTTAGGACTACTTATAAGCTATTGATTAATTAAACAAGAACTTAACATTCCATTGAATTTTCTTTAAAATGATGATCATGTTAATTTATATTTACAATAGGCTATACATGAAGGATATTGCTATAGACTCTGCATTGACTATAGATAGTTCACCGTAACTGCACACGGCAGGTTAACTATGCTTTGCCTACGGATGGTACTAGCTATCAGATTTGGCGCTACTATTCGGTTTGTACCCGGATCCGGCAAATAGTTAATCCAAATACTCAGATTCTGTACTCGGTGGAAATTGTCTACTCGGTTATGCCCTAATAATTAAAAAGTGTATTATGAAGGTGACTAACACATTAGGCCCTCTTTAAGGGGCGCTGATCATTACGTATACATGCCAAAATGTGACTAATGTTTTCTATATTTTAAAATTATGTTATTATATTATTAAAGCCACTTTAAAGCACCCAATAATAGTGGAATCGGAAGCGTTCCCATAGGTCTCCATTTCGAGCTACGTGATAGCCAAACACTTATGGGCTGTGTGCGTGCGTGCGTGTGTTTGTTTGTCTGTGTGTCTGCCTGCGTGTGTGTATTTGTATGTGTGGTAGGTCATATTTTGGGTTAGGTCGTTGTTGTTCCGTGCCACTGATTTCTCACGCCAATTTGCGCTGGGCTCCGTGTCCCTATAGACTCCCTACTCTCTCGTCGTCACCTTTTCTCTCGTCTCTCTCTCCCTATTCCGCAGCTAATCTCTTCGGTCGGTGGTGACGCAGGGATGGAGTTACGCAACCGCAGAAGCAGAGGGCGCCACCGCACACGGGGAGGGGTACTAGCTGCACGGCCCCGCAGGTTGCAATGAAGACCCATGGGAAAGGAGAGCAGTCGGGTTTTAGTCAACGGCTGAAGACTGGCTCTGCAGGGCGACTCCCAGCCCTGGGGCATTCGCAAGGACTCTTTGAGTCTGTCTGTCTGTCTCTTTTACTGTGTCTCTGACTCTCTGCGTCTCTTTTTTTGTCGCTCCTTCTTTGTCTCTCTTTCTCTCTGTGTCTGTCTATATATGTGTGCATGTATGATATATGTCTGCGTGTCTGTCCATATATGTGTGACTGTCTGTCTGTCAGTTTCTGTCTCTCTGTGTTTGTTTGTTTGTTTGTTTGTTTGTGTGTGTGTGTGTGTGTGTTTGTGGGGGTGTTTAGCTGTTAGGAAGGAGATTCCGTTCCAATTGTTGCATCTGCAATTTCTGTCCATGGCTCAAATGATTGAATTCGTTGCACCAATCGTCGTCGTGGCTTTCAAGTTTTGCCCTGCTGTCCATTAATTTCTAATTTCGTTTTAGTGGTTTCTATATAATGTTAACTAACAATCTCTTATTCAGGCGAATAAGCCACTGCTGGAGAAGCGAAGAAGAGCGAGAATCAACGCTTCTCTCAACCAATTGAAAATGCTCGTCCTGGAAACGCTACAGAAAGACGTAAGTGTCATCGTCATCGTATTGTAATATGGAATGGAGGAAGGAAGGAAGGAAGTAAGTAAGGAAAGAAGGAAGGAAGGATAGAAAGAGGGAAGGAAGGAAGGGAATTAAGGACGGACGGAAGGCTAACAAGCGACCAAGAAGGGAAGGATGAAGGCAAGTATGAAGTAAGCAGGGAAGGAAGAAAGGACGACGACAATGATGACGATGATGAGATGATGATGATGATGATGCCGATGACGATAGTGGTGGTGGTGATTGTTAGCAACAGGGTTTCTTCTGCTGAAGAAGTCTAAGAACTTAAACAAGAAAGACGGACGAGGTTCATTGTCGACAGCCAAGCATACATAGACAAAGAGACAGACGGACGGACACGCAGAGGCGAGACACACACAAACGCACACATCCATCTGAGTCATGTGACCTGTCATCACTCATTTCTCGTTGAATGGCAGACTCTGATATGTCGCACGGTCTCCTTGCTACGGTGTAGGACTGCATTCACTGCAACTCGTAAACCATTCTTGTCAGATAACTTGACGGTTTTACCCGGATCAGCGGTTTCATAATTCCACTTATACGGAAAGGCATAAAGGCCCCCTTCCCCAAGCAATGGCAAAAAGCAACGCCTGGACCTTCTGGGTTGTAAGGAGAGAAGAGGGTTGGCAATTATTATGGGGTAAAGTGACATGGTTTGGTCATATAGAGAGAATGGCTCATAAGAGATTACCTAAGATTTTTATTACCACGTAGAGGGAACACGGGTCGAAGAAGACGAAACAGACGCGGGCATGAAGACAGCCAGGAATGGAATCGGAGGCAAAGTCGATAAAAATTTAGCCGTCTTGTAAAAGCCCCATTGACAGTGCGCATTTGGAGAAGTGGCGAAGAATAGTGGTTTCAGTTTTACGACACAGCGTGATAGCAAAGATCGTTAGCGTCGCCCTCCTTTTCATCCAGGCTTGGGACTGGCACTATCAGAGTGCGAACAGGGGAGGAGTATGAGCATGAGCGAGTTATCATATTAATAAACTGTTTGTTTAAACATCAGTGTATTGACGTCTCATGACAACAATGGCCGCTGTCGTCATATAAAAGATCGTACATTTGCATTTTACAGAGCAGCACAATACTTTCACATTAATTGCTATTCTGCTGTGTTCAGTTATAAGGCTAATATTGCAGTTTAAGAAGGTGTTTAATTTTTTTTAACAGTAGGCCTACTTACCAATTGGATGATGTAACAGTAATAGTGGTTACAGTTTAACGAGTCTAAAGACACTGTGGGAAAACAACTATCATTAGCGTCTCCCTCCTCCTTCGTCCAGGCTTGGGACTGACATTGCCTTAGTGCGAATGGGGTCTTGTCTTAAACAGTGTCGGAATAAAATGTCAAATAACACGCACTGAACGGGTAACTCTGCTGCGTTCAGTTATTTCTTAAAAATAAAATGAATATGACAGTTTGAAAAAGGTGTGTAATTATTTTGAACAGTCCTTAATATTGACAATCTGTCTGTTGCGAGTCTATCAGTCGTCACTGTGTCTGTCTGTCTGTCTTTCAGTCTGTCTTTCAGTCTGTTTATCTTTCAGTATGTATGTTAGGATCTGTCTGTTAGTCTTGTTTTTAGATTTGCCTGCCTGTCTCTATGCTTGTCTGCATGCCCGTTGGTCTGTCTGTTTGTGTCTGAGTGTCTGTCTGTCTGTCTGTCTGTCTGTCTGTCTGTCTGTCTGTCTGTCTGTCTGTGTCTTTGTTTGCCTTCTATCGTCCGCTATTCTCGTAAATCTGTTTCCTTTAAAAAATCTTTTTGTCTTTTCTTCTTAAAGTCTGCGCGCTATTCAAAGCTGGAGAAGGCCGACATATTGGAGATGACGGTAGTCCATCTAAAGGCATTGCGACACCAACAGAAATCAGGTGGGTTCTATCACTCTGTCTCTGTCCCTGTCCTTGCCTCTGTTCCTCTCTGTCTCCGTCTGTCTCCCCTCCCTACTCTCTTCTGTGGCTTTCTCTTCTGTCTGTGATAACAGGTCAACGATGGAAGACCAAACTTCTCTCTTGCTCTTCCTGCTTCTCTTTCTTTCTCCATTCCTTCTATCTTGCTCTCTCCATCTCTCCTTCTCTGTTTCCCCTCTATTTCTGTCACTGTGTCTGCCTGTCTCTGTCTGTCTCTCCCTCTCTCTTTCTTCCCTTCTGTCTCTGTCTATCTGTCTTTCTGTCTTTCCCCTCTCTCCTGCTGTCTCTGTCTATATCCATCTCTCTACCTGTCTCTGTCTGTCTATCTGTCTCTATCTATCTCTTTGTCTCTGTCTGACTGCCTGCCTGTCTGCCTGCCTGTCTGTCTCTGTCTCTGTCTGTCTCTGTCTGTCTCTGTCTGTCTCTGTCTGTCTGTCTCTCTGTCTGTCTCTGTCTGTCTCTGTCTGTCTCTGTCTCTCTGTCTCTCTGTCTCGCTCTCTCTCTCTCTCTCTCTGTCTCTCTCTCTGTCTCTGTCTGTCTCTCTCTCTCTCTCTCTCTCTCTGTCTCTCTCTCTCTGTCTCTCTGTCTCTCTCTCTGTCTCTCTCTCTCTCTCTCTCTCTCTCTCTCTCTCTCTCTCTCTCTCTCTTTTGCATGTCAGAGTGTAGCCATTTCTGTCATCCTGTCCACGTCTGAGCCTTGAGCATAATAGCACATAATGAATCTGCCTACATGGACTTCAGCAGGCAGAGACAGAGGCACGGCTTGGGGTTTACCCAATCAGGTATTGCATTAATATATATATTCTTGATTACATTACATTATTATACTCTTGTTTTCAGTTCACCCTCATCGTCTCGTCACCCAATATGGCGCCGGTTACAAGGAGTGCGCCAACGAGATACGCCGCTACTTTGACACGGTCGGCTGCCCCGACGTTGCACTGCTCACTCGACTGGAAAACCACCTTTCCACATGCGTCCGGAAGGTGGACCAAGTAGCCGTGGACATCAGCCTAAGCCTCAACCACAATGATCCGTCCCTCGCACCGTCCATCCACCACCAGCACCCCCTGCTGCTGGTACCCACCAATCATCTGTTCCCGGTCCAGCTCCAGTCGGACGTCACCACCCTGAGGGCAGAGGGGGAGGACAGGAAGTGTGTCGATAGCGACTGTGGTGCCGACAGAAGCCTCAGCAGTCTTCTCTCCTACTTGGGGGTGTCTACCGCGCGGCGCAACCCAGGTCGGCAGCCGTCGCGTAAAATTGAACAGGTGCTTGACGAGAACGAAAATGTTACTGGCAGGGAGGACGGGCAATGCTTGGAGAGTGCGAAGCATCTGTACGCCGCGGCGATGGACCGATTCAACGCCGTCAGATCGGCCGACACGGTGCGGGACCTGCTGTTGAAATCGTTTGACATGGGCAATATCAATAGGGTGGTAGGTCCAGATTTGGAGTCGTTGAACGAGTCGGTCTGGAGGCCCTGGTGACAAGCATTCATGTACCACATATGTCTTATTACTCTTATATATACATATATATATATAGTATATATATATGTGTGTGTGTATGTTTTGCATTTATATATGTATAAATTATATATATATATATATATATATATATATATATGCACATATATATATTATTGTATACTAATTGACCTGCATATATTTCAAGTTGTTTTGTAGCAATTATAAAGGCCCTATAGGTACATGTATATAGGTCAGCTTGTGATGTATGCAAATTTGAACAGTTTCGATGAGTTTGTTGTTAATTTTATGCAAGTCTATGTCATGTTTATTCAATTAATCAATCGTCGTTCATTGCTAACCAATTTATTGCGTTGTATGCATTTATAGAGCGCCTCTATTAGGTTGAACCGTTCAGAAGCGCTGCCAGTGTGCAAGGGCCCATCTATATAATAAGTAAGCAATTGAATCGGATTGTCGGACCGCCACCCCTCTGCTGCACGGCATACTGCTTTTTTCCGACCCTTTCCCCCACGCATACGTACATTTGAGCTCTGGCCCCTCCACTCCTCTACAAAGATCAAATAGCTAAAGACATCTATAAAACATTGATTTTACCGTAGGCTATTTATTTTTGCTAAGCATCATATTTCACAGCTACAATTTGTTAGCTGTTATGAAGTTATAAATAAAATACTATAACAACACTTGTATTTTCAAAAGCTTTAATGCTGCATAAATGCCATCCGGATTACTATAGGGTAATCTTATCGAGTTATAAATAGGCTAATGTGGACGTCATTATTATACAGCTAAATCTGGGCCATTGATTGATGCACTTGGAATTAGGCACTGTCACGCTGGCGCAATAGAAGTGATGATTAATAATAAATTTACGTAGATACATATTGTTTTAGACCCCTCCTCTGCAACCCGTACGCAAAATCGCCGAAATCCAAAACCCCTCATTCAAACTGCGTACCTAATATGTGGAATTGTGGATGGGCCCCAAGTCCACGTAAGAAGGAGGCCTAGGTTTTGAGAAAAGCGACAGAGGATGAGAGACTGTCAGATAGAAATTTAGATCGAACAGAAGGAGAAAGCGCATTCCAAAGAGAGGGACCAATAATTGGTAGCAAAGGATCGAGACTGAGCCAAATTCGGTCGTCAACCATTTCCAAATTTGTCGGTCAGCAACGTTGCATCTGAGTCGACGCCCACAAAGAGACGTCTGGCGCAGTCCCCTATCCTATTGCTCCTGATCGCCATGGATATGTTGTGCATAGAGCTTATTATAACACTATGTGGGGGCTCGTACGTTCACAGGAAAGTGCTGAGTCATATTCTGGCGATAACCCGTTGCTAAAACGCAACGACCTCTGTCGGCTCAAAGGGAATTTTTCCCACGTGTCTACGATTGCTTTAGGCATAGAAATGAGTAAGTTATATAAATAACATACAACGAATTGAATATATATATATATACATGTATATAAACAAACATATGTATTGTATATGTAATATGCCGTGCCTGTGTTTGCCTTTGAACGATTCGATTAGTTTTGCTGGAGAAAAATTCAATAATGTTGATGTACATCGACAGTACGTATGCTATACTTCAACAGACGTAGTAATATCGTACAGTGTATGATTGTAATGATAATCGTATTGTAAGAACTTCTAAAGAGCCAATCGAGAGCCAAGCGCAGGGCGCCAGCTTGTTCACGTCGAATCAGAGGGGTTGTGTGAAGGTCACGCAATCTGAGGGAAGTCAGAGTCCAGTCAACCAGTGTTTAACGACTTCTTATGGCTGTCATGTCTATTGATGGCACCCTCCTCCTTTATCTAAGCGTGGGACTGGCACTACCTTGCACTATAGTGACACTGCTACAGGCAGTGGCGCCGTCCACATGCCTAACTGTTCGATCAACGCGTTAAAAGTTAAATAACCACTTGACACACGCTTTAAAAATCGAATTCTAAAGTTCAATATGACACCGTCATGCGTATCTCACAGTAATCGTTTTGCGCAATTGTAACCTATAATATATTCACAAATATTGACGGCGCGCTGAGAAGACAACTTAACCATCTGCTACCCATCCGCCCTCTGTACCTGATCACCACGACCCAACCTCACTTTCTTGTTCTCCTGTCACTATTCATCGACTCTGGAAAGTTCTCCATCCTGAATTCTTCCGGATAATCTCCGTTCCTTCGCCAATCTCTCCGATCGCCCACCCGCTCCATCTGCCCCAGACCCCGCTATCTAAAGCACCTCAAGCTCACCATTCGTTATCTATAGTGAAAGCTCGAGAATTCCTACGCTACTGCATCCACTCCTCCCGTGTCTACTCTCTTGCATCCTTGACCTCAGATCGTCTGCCTCTGTATTTGTATCTGTGTGGTTCTGTCTGTCTGTCTGTCTGAGCCTCTGTCTCCGCCTTCGTCAACGTCTCCGCCTCGTCTCTGTCGTTCTGTGTCTGTTTCCGTCTCCGCTCCTTCTATCTCTGTCTATCTCTCCGTCTCTGCCTCTCTATCCTCCTCTAGGTCTCTCTTCAGGACAACTCCTCTGATTCGACTCCGCGCGCGCGGAATAAGTCGGTGATAAGCGCTAAGCTTTTAAATAGCGTTGTGCAAATTCCACTTCAACATTTCTATTACCTAATTCGATAAGTTATGGTACCGTAAAAACGAGAAATTCATATGAAAATGAAATAGCCTCGAATAGTAGGAAAATCTGTTCTATTACTATTATTAATTAGTACTAATTACCATTCGTCATCTATAATTAGCGCGGCCTTCAGATGATGGGAATGCAAATCGCGGTTGCTATTAATACATCGAATGTCGGCGATTTGTGGAATCCGAAATCAAGGATTTATAATTATCGTAATATAAAGTAATTATATAGATAGATTATGCATATTGTGAGACAGGTATACAACGACAGAGACAGAGACGGAGACAGAGACAGAGACATATTGATGGTCTGTCGTTCGGAAAGCTGCTCTATTTTTCTAGTGGATTTAATTTCTCTCGCTTCTCACACCATAAAAGATGGAATTTTATCCACAGCGATGAGTATTAACTGGTGCAATCGAGTCGAACACATCGCAAGTTCGCAACACCCAGTGCATTCGTTAGAGGACGCCACCATATCACAGATCACAAGTTTATTCGCTAGAGGGCGTGTCATTGGTCAAAATTGTCTGCGTGGTTTCCACTGCGGTGGTGACTTTTTTTTATCACATTGAAGTGAAAATTGTGCTGACTGAGTAAAGAAAATAAAACGATCGATTCACGCATTGATGTGGATGTCAGTTAAGTCACAGTTTAATGGATTACTCATTTACTAATTTATTAGTTTGTTCTTTCGTTCACGACAAGGATGATGATGATGATGACGAATATACGATGACGACAGCCTTTCGTAAATGACAAATATTAAACTAGTGGTCGTTGTAGATGTTAATAAAATGTTGTAGGCTACTTATTGCACTTTCATTGCCTCATTTCCATCTGTGGTGTACTTTCTATTATCTTATTTACCTTAACAATACAGGCCTACACAATCGAGCGTTACTTGAGTGACCTAGTAGGCGGCCCTGTTTGTTCCTCACTTCATCTGGTGTATACCTTGCCTTAGTATAATTTGCCTAATCTCACTGTTTGGTTAATCTATCCATATCCTTGCTCTACACCATCTATTCTATTCTATTCTTCTCCATTCCATTCTATTCTATTCTATTCTTCTCCATTCCATTCTATTCTATTCTATTCAGTTTACGGACTTACAAAGCGCCTATTACTGTACTTCATCTATACCATAACCTAACCTAACCTGACTTGTTCCATCTTACCACTCATCTTACTCTACCGCTTCTTTCCATCCCCGGCTTACACTATCCGTGCCTTGCCTCAACATATTTACCTAAAGATTGCCTTACTTTGATTCAGTGTATATGACTTACCGTAACTCTCCTTACCTTACTGGCGTTAACGTCAAATAGGAAATTCTCCCGACTTTACTTCATTCCGAGTGGTTGGCATGCAGTTTTTCAAACGATCGCTAGATGGATGGAAATAAATGGCTTCTTATCAGTCGAGTAGAGCGATGATGAAACGCTGCAGTGGAGTGTTCTGCCTTTTGGACTACTTGCACTTTGGCAGTGCCAGTCCCAAGCATGGATAAAGGAGGAGGGCGAACCTAATGCTCTTTGTTATCGCACAGTGTCGTTTAGCTTCAAATACGTCTGGCTTCATCTGATGAATGGCGCGATTGGTAGTGGCCACTGGAATTCTGTCGGTGGCTCTAATACAGATCAAACGTCTTAGTAGTTGCAGTCTAACGACAGTTACGACACTCTCTGATAACAAAGATCATCAGCGTCGCCCTCCTTCTCTATCAAAGCTTGAGACTGGCACTGTCGAAAGTGCGAACAGTTGTGGAGTTTAGGCAGCAGAAGTTGCAAGGGAAGTAAATTGTTCTTATGTCGGATTGTGATATAAGGCGAATGTTGCACTTTAAAAAGATGTTTAATGATTTTAAGCAGTTTTTGCCATTCGGATCGCGTAGTAGTAATAACAGTTTCAGTTTAACAACACTGTGTGATAACAAAGATCATTAGCGTCGTCCTTCTCCTCAATCAAGGCTTGGGACTGGCACTGCCTGAGTGCTAGCAACTGCAGAGTTTTAGACGTCTTAGAATCCTTGTTATGTTATGCCATGTTGCTATCTTATGTTGTTATTGAGCAGTGGCATGTATTTATACATCAACTGCATGGGTTCTGCCTGCAGAACCTGCGTCTTGTAACAGTCACTATATGTCCCTACTGACCCCCAGCAAGTTGTCAACATTTATATTCTCTGTTTGTTAATTGGGGTAATAAAAAACATCTGTCAGCTGTCGTCGGGAATCCGTTGGTTGGTTCTACGCTTGTGCTGGGGCCCACCACTAGTGACACTTTCAGCTCACTGTGCAGAGTTTTTGCTAACTGATGATATTGAAGGCCTATTCGATAATGTGACATTTAACATCATTTAGGCCAGCTCAGAAAGCGCCTCTCAGTAGATATCTTGAAGGGGCGCTATATGGATGCTTGATTAAGTTACATTAAATTACTTGTTTATGACTGTGGCTGTTTTGTTATGTTTTTTCTGCTGCTATTTGATGTTGTGGCGTGGTGGGCTGTTATGTTATTTGAGTGAAAGAAGTAACTGTTGTCCCGCCTCTTTGCAACAATAATTATTAAGTCAAATATCCGACCCATCATGCGAATTCATTTACGCCCCACCTCTTGCTAACTCTCCACAGGTCTTTCACTCAAAGCTAAAAACACTGCTTTCTCACAAATCCTTTCCTGATGCCTCCCATCAACTCCTTCCCTCACTGTTTCAACTCCAAACATCAGCCACTTACGCTGTATGACTGCTTGACTGCTTAACTATTGGAATGTTGAGCCCGCCTATCAATTTTTTTTATCATCAAGCACCTCTGAATAAACTGGTTCTCGCGACTTCGCTTTTGTGGGATATGTAGAAATCTGAAGATTACGATTACGATTACGAACTGTAAAACGTAAGGGTTTCCACATCAGTTTGCCCACAGCGAGTGGTTGCACAGACAGAAGAACTGCATGATAATAATAATTATAGTAGTAGTACCCATGATAATAATTAGAGTAGTAGTACCCATGATAATAATTAGAGTAGTAATACCCATGATAATAATTATAGTAGTAATACCCATGATAATAATTAGAGTAGTAGTACCCATGATAATAATTAGAGTAGTAGTACCCATGGTAATAATTAGAGTAGTAGTACCCATGATAATAATTAGAGTAGTAGTACCCATGATAATAATTAGAGTAGTAATACCCATGATAATAATTAGAGTAGTAGTACCCATGATAATAATTAGAGTAGTAGTACCCATGATAATAATTAGAGTAGTAGTACCCATGGTAATAATTAGAGTCGTAGTACCCATAAATCGTCGGCTATGTCTGTTTTCTAAAGGCCGTTGTAAGTGCGAAACGTCAAAGTACTCGATGACCACGAAACCTTTGACAGGTGCGCCGCGGGTTTTCGAAATGCTCGCAAGTGTACACACGCGTACAGACACACCATACACACACACACACCACATATATATATATATTATATATATGCATATATAATATATATATATATAATTATTGTGACTTCACGCTATCTCTCTGCGCCACATATGTGTGTGTGTGTGTGTGTGTATCAGTCTGTAGAATGCACTCACGTATATAATTAGAAACATTTATCCTATTGACACCTATATGTAAATTTATTATATATAAATATATAAATGTATATTATGTGTGTATATATATATATATATTGAGAGTTCAAGCTCAGGTGCGTGCTAAAGATGTTAAACTAAGATATTCATATAATTGTTGATATTTCTATTGGTGAAATCTGCTCAACAGGTGCATAGTGCATATACTATTAAACTCGGACTGGATGACCGTATATAATATAGAAGCCACGCTATAAAACTAAATACAAAGACCCTACGTATTTGCATCACAATAATTATAATATACATACATACAGTGTATATATCACAGGAAGATTGCATATTATTTAGACTATAAACATGCATATATATATAATATACATATATATATATATATATATATTTCATTTTTTTAATTTCTCTCCTCCGTCAGGCTTACACCGATGATGAGGCCTCGACGAAACGTCTCCATACAGTTCTGTCTCTAGCCATTTCTACAGTCTCTCTCATAACCACGTTTGCCGTCTTCTCTAATATTGTCCATCCAGGTTTTTGTTGACTCCTTCGGCTTCTTGCTCCCTCTACGTGGCCATGTAGTGCCACCAGTGGCAACCTTTTGTTGTCCATTCTGGTCAAATAGAGCTCATCGCCGATTCCAGCAGCAAGTTAAAGAGGTCGGGCGAAAGTGCATAACCTTGTCTTAACCTATACCACTGAGTTGAACCATTCTGTCAGCTCGTCGTCTACCCTCACCGCACTTAGCGACTTCCTATATAAGTCTTCCAACAGTTCCACCAGTTACTCCGTCATTTCTAAGTACTCGCCACAACCCTCTTTGCCACACGCTATCAAGGGCCTGCTTGAAGTCTATGAAGGTGTTATAGAGAACTTTGTTCCTTTCACAATATTTTGGATAACTCTTATACGCATTAATGTCTGTGTTTCGTTACTGATATAATTTTTACCGTAGCAGCCCTACGTCATTGGTTCATGCGTGCGTGACGTCCAAGGAGAGGTTGAAATGGCAGCACAGGTGCGAGGTTTTATTCTTGGGATGGGTACTTGATAGGAGGAAGAGGAGGAGGGAGGAAGAGGATGAGAAGGGGATGACGCGGGGGTGCCTTGTGCGAAATCAGAAAGGCGGTTTAAAGGTGAGTATGAAAAGAGTCTGAGTGGACCGTGGGTGACAACCGCAACGCCAATGGGAGCCTGTTCCAAAATGAGGGACCAAACGCTGTGGGGGCAAATGGGACAATTCAGCCAGCTTAAAAGAGGCTTCTGTGATCTTCTTCTGCTACCTCTGTCCTTGCCTGACTATCGGTTTGTCTGTCTGTCTGTCTGTCTGTCTCTCTCTCTCTCTGTTGTTATTTTAGTTTGTTCGTTTGTTTTCGTCTTTCATTTCATGGTTGGGCTGGGAGCACCTCCAAGTAGTCTTCTTGAAGGAAGTATTTAATTGCTTAAATTGGTGAGTGAATGAATAAATAAGTGAATGAATGCACGAACGAACGAACAAATGAATGAATGAACGAATTAATGAACGAATGAATGCGTGATTGATTGATTGATTGATTGAACGAACGAACGAACGAATGAAAAAAATGAACGAATAAATGAATGAACGAACGATAGAACGAATGAATTCACTTTCATTTATTCATCCATTATTCCTCTAACTCGTTCCTTTACGTAGCTCTCTTCCTTTCAGCCGTGAGTCGCAGCTGCCTATTCAGCCCCGCACCCGTCCCCTTCAACTCCCAGCGATTAAGACCCGATCAACGCCCTCGACGCATCGCCATGTCCCTGTCCCAGAACACCCCTTCTGCGTCACCCTCCACCCCTCAAACACCCTCCGTCGTCTTTGTCAGCCTGGTGCGCCATCTAGCGTACAAAGCCTCCTTCATGTCCTCACCAGCTCGCGCCCGCCCGCCCGTCCGGCCTAGCAATACGAAAGCGAGCAATATTAACGCATCTTCCTTCACCTCCCCTTCCTTCCCCGTCCTCCTCCTCCTCCTCCTCCTTTATCTGCTCACTCCGCAAGGCGTCGCCACGTTCGCTCATATTGCTGCAGCCGGGCGCTCGTATTGATTGCCCGCCTTGCTCTTGCTCTATATGATTATTATTGTGCGGGATAGCTATTTTTAGGCCCGGTAGTGTTAGCCTTGGCGCCCACATCATACGCTCACACTTACTCTCAATAGTGAAGCGAATATTGGCGAGCGTACACCGGGCGCACACGTAGAAACACGCTGGGAGGACGTACAGTCGGTCGTACACGTCCCCAGATAGACTGACGGACGGACGGATCCCGAGAGACCGAGCGAGGAACGGAGGAGGAGGCTGGCGAGTGCTGCTTGCCTCCAGCTGCTGCTACTGCTGCTGTGGATGTTCCTGCTGCCAGGGATGGTTGTGTGAGAGATTGTCGTTGGAAGGTGGTGGGTGGCTGAAACGGGAGCGATATAGTCTTGTGGTGAGTCGTGTGCCTGGCGTTGGATTCGCTCTCTTCTCTCGACGTGTGGTGGTGGCGGTGATGGTGGGCGACTCATCTCCTGTCACCGACCGACTGAGCGCCCGCACGTCCGTCTCTGCACGCCTTGTCGGGAACTGCATCGCCGTATGCGGTCAGTAGCCTCAACTACGCACACATACATACACAGATATATACACGCACACGTACACGTAGACACATACATACACACATATACATATATACGCATATTAAGATGCATTGTTGCATATGTACAGATCTTTAATTACGCATTTACGTGCGCATGTTTCTTTCTTATTTTACATCTTACTTTGTATATTGAGCGTATATGAGAATCCCCCCTCTCTCTCTCGCTCTCTCTCTCTCTCTATCTCTCTATCTCTCTCTCTCTCTCTCTCTCTCTCTATATATATATATATATATATATATATATATATATACATGTATATATGTGTATTTATATATATGCGTGTGTACATACATGTGTGTATGTGTTAACACATAATGCTTCTGAGCTGAAAGGTGTTCGTCACCTGTGTATATGCGACGAGCTGAACAGGTGTCCACCTTGCATAGTTAATTAGTTAACTGGATCGGCGTACGCGCTGCACTTAAGACAGAAAACCTAAGCCGGGCTGAGCGACTGTTTCGTCATGAGCGTGTTGAACTGCTAACTGAGAGGTTGTAGGTTAGGTTCGAATTCACGCCATAGGTGAAACTTGCTTTCAGGTATATGAGAGTCCCCCCTCACTCTCTCAGTAGCCTCAGCTACGCACACATACATATGTTTCATCATATGTTTTTTTTTCGTCAATGTTTCATCTGCAACCCCCATCAGTCAACAGCGCTCGTGAATAAGCTGGTGCCCTGTACTTAGCCTTCAAGTGGCGATTTAGATTTCAGAAGGTTGGTTATTACGATTACGATTACAAAATCGGCCATAATAGACACTGTCGACGGGAAGGTTACATAGCGTGGGGAAAGGACTTGCACTCGAATGTCGAGGCGAAGAAAACGAAGTCGCCAGCGGTTCATACTAGGGAACGACTCTCAGGCTACAGGCCAATTCGCAGCCACTTGCTCCTTCTTCTAGAGACCTAACCGATGGGCCTTGAACAAGGTCGAGGACATCATCGTAGCACCTGCCTCGCTAGGCGCTCGGCCGGGCAGGGCCTATAGTGTGCGTGTGTCTGTAGGACAGTCTGACTAAAGTCCGGGACGTTCGAAGATACAGTTGAGCCGAGTGTTGCCGAGTGCAGCCGAGGCCTATGCGGGATATATATGTCTGCGGTGAATCTGCATAATAGGCCGAGGCCTACGTAGAGATTTTTGGACGTTGCTTCTGGTTGGTGGTTATGTTGTCACTCGCTGCGCTTGTGACGATTCGTGAACGTATTGAGAATTATGTAACGCTGTTTCATCCAGGGCTTGGCTCAATTGCCACGCATCGTGTCCGTGAATCGATGGTAACATATCAAGCAAGGAATCTAAATTAAAGCAATGGTTTCTCATCTTAAACGTAAATTTATCCCCAATCAAATTTTTGCTCGTATTTGAAAATATGACGTTGTAACCTAAAAAAGCAGTTTCTATTTCACTGACATACATGTAGATGGGCCTCTAATCGTCAATTTGTCTTCATGACTGAAAGCTAATGAATGAACTTGTTATGTCAAAAAGATGTGATCATTTCTTACTCCCAATTATCGCCCAAAAAGTAGTGATGCGACGTTACACAGGGACTTTTGGGGACATTCTTGACATTAAGGTTATGTCCGGGAGTCTGGTTATATCACCAGGCATTGCATCTATCAAACCTTGAACGTATTGGAAGTCATGCAGCTCGTTTTAAACTGTGCATTCTCTGTGGTAGGTTCTATATAGGAATTAGTCCTTTCTCTGGAGTTACGCCAGTTCCTTAAATCTTGTAATACTTTTGTGGTAATTTGAAAACTGACCTTTTTGTCTGGATTGGAGAAGGGAGTGCTTTTGAGTGGTTATTATCAAAAGGCGCTACATAAATTTTTTAAAGAATGACTGGATATTGAAATTTTTGCATCACATTTAATTATGCATGGTCAAATTACTAATCATTGCGCTTGGAAGTTGGAAGTATTGGAAGTCGTGACGTGCGTTTATGCGTTGTTACATAAATAGTTATTACCGTCATTGTGTTTGTATACATATTGAGAATCATGTAGCGCTTGTGGAAAGGACCATAGGGAAACAGAGGCTGCGGAAAGTGTAACGAATTTGGGCGACGGTATAGAGCGAGTGACTCTACTTAAGATCCGGTTACGGGAGAGAGAGGATAGAGCTGCTCTCAGCCCTGTCTCCGCCTTCGCCCGCGTAGTTCTCAGGTCATCGTGTGACGGGCGACAGTTGATACAGGCTGAGAAAGAAAGGGGAAAAGAGTACGAGACAGTTAGGAAGAGAGTCGGAGAACACAGACGGACAGACAGACGGATGAATAGATAGCGTGACAGATGGCAAAGAACGGATATAGACGGACTAAGGAAGAGATGTTTGGAGAAGTTCGAGTTCGCAAGAGACCAGACGGACAGAAACAGAACGTCAGACTGACAGGGAGTGACAAACCCAAAGACTGACGGGCTGACAGACAGTAACAAACCGAGAGACCGGCAGGCAGAGAGTTTATAGAATATGGAGTGGAATATGGAACCGAGCACATAACTTCGATATCCGTAAGATTACTCGATGCTCGACGAGTTCCTTAGCGATTATGATCGCTGCTCTACGAAATCAAACGGCGCTTTAAATATCATCGAAGAAAAAAATCAATTCGCTACTGCGATGATGCTCTGGCGAAATGTGTTTTGCTTACACGCTTATAAGACAATATTCAAGGGATCAGTTCTGTTTCAATTTAAATGCAACCATTTTTAATAGCTACCGGCCGGCCTACCGCATATATTATTATTATTGTGTCGTTAAAATGAGTTTTCTCATTTTCAATGGCTTTATCGGGTGAGATACTTGTATCAATCACTTCCATCCTTTTGAATCTGGGGCAGGCTGCAGGGTCGCTTTAGGACCCGGTGCGCGACCGAAATTAGATAGCTCGCAAATGCTGAGAGTAGGGTTCTTGTAGCCTAGGTTTAGGGTGAGTGCATGAGGGTAGGGAGGAAAATATGTCTGAGAGATCATGCATGCTGGCATAATCGCCGGCGTTGTACGAAAAAAAGTCTGCATTAGCCAAAACTCTCATTTGCCAGGTGAATTGGATTTTTCATTTCGAAACTCGTTGAATTTAGATTCTATCAGACTGATCAGTAAGGCAATAAAAAAACAAGCGAATGACTGAGCTAACTAAGCGTTGACTCAACTTAAACAAAAAACTGCGTGGTCTCGATATCTTTCCGAAATGTTATATGCTTCCTTGTTTTTGAATGATTCCACGAGTGGGAAATCCTCCAATTTGGTGTCGAGTTGCTAAGTTCTGGCGCAGTCTTGATAAAGTTATTGAAAATCGAAAGGAAACGAAGAGAAGAGCAAACAGGGAAGAGAGTTTGGGAGGATATTAGATCAGAGAGGCTGATTAGCAGATGATGATGAACATAAGTAGCTTGTGATGACAGCAGGAGGAGGAAGAGGGAGATAAAGAAATGGGTGAGTGGGTGTCACTGAGTGAGTGGGTGTCACTGAGCGTGTGTCACTGGGTGAGTGGGTGTCACTGGGTGACTGGGTGGGTGTCGGGTGATGGATGGGTGAATTAATGAGTTTGGTAAGTGAGTGGGGAATTGGGTGGGGTGTGAGTAGGTGGGTGATAGGTTGGGTTGTGGGCGATTGGGTGGGTTGGTTGTGGGTTAGAGGTTTGGATGGGTGGGTTAGGGTTAGATGGATGGGTGGGTGAGTTGGATGGGCTAATGGATGAGTTAATGGATGGATTGATGGGTGGGTTGGTTGTGAGTTAGGGATTTGGGTGGTTTAGGGTGGTTGAGTATTGAGTGGATTGGATAGTAAGGACGGTTTATGGATGACGGATGACATCTGTGAATTACAGAACAAAACAATCGCAATGAGTGACAGATGACTTGTGGCGGAAAAATGACAAACGATGAAAAGCGACAGATGACGGATGAAGAACTTCGACAGATGACGAGATGGGTAGATAACTACTTTCCACCAGAGATATCATCTTGTCGCAGATGATGGATGACCAACAGACGGGATACGATTGATTCGAAAGAAGAGAAACCAGATGACAGATGACGGAAGGTTCATCCTAAGTGTTCCTCCGTTGCCATGGCATCTATCTCTATGGCAACGGCCGGTGCGTTGACGACGGAATCTGATTAGGAGGAAGGCAATCTAATATTGGATCGAACGACCAATTCGTTTCCGTCCTGGGAGCAGTCAGCGAGCCAGACTCGAGGAGGCAACATCGGTCGGTGTGGTCACAAATCAGTCATCCCAAGACGAAAACGTTCCTGCTCCCTTTTCACAGAATATGAGGAGCTCAACCTGGAATTAGCATGGAAGGGATATTAAGCGCAACGTATCAGACTTTCAGTGATCGTCTTTTCTTCTACATTGTGGGCAATGTCTGTGATCGGCAATATGATGAATAAAATGACATCCGGGTTTTCGAGAGGGTAAATTTGAACGTAATATGTAATGGCCGAAAAGTTCATTTAAATTTGTTCTACTCCAGTCCAACAAATCTTTCTCTCAACACATTTTTGTTATCTTGAGCGTTCTATATATTAAGTTATTGTACTGTATTTCGCAAGCAAAAAGAACCGTGATTGCCGATTTATGCTGCAGAAGCCCCGGATGTACTCACACATAATCCACGTTGTAGGTCAATGACCCAGTTTTCGTCGGCTTCATACTCTTTCCATAATAATCCCAGGCTAAACATTGAGACGGATCTATTTATTCATGTATGGGAAATTAATGTGTAGCCCCTACAAGAAAACTATACTGAGGGGCGTTTCTGACACCAGAAGAACGTTCTTAAAGTGAGACAAGAGCGCACACGTGAGTGAGGGTACTGGGAAAGAGACCAAACTCCATTGGAGACTTTTCCAGGTCGAGGAGTGGCCTCCAGTTCGTGATTATTCTAATATGGAGATTTCTACAGCATTCAAAAGGAGAAGTCGCGGTAACTAACTTAATCGCATACGTTCCGACTAGACGAAGTCAACAGGCACGTAGATAAGGTCGAGATCCAAAAGACCAGTCCGACAGTCCTGATATGACGTCCTGGCACTTGTATTGTCTCTGTTATCGATGAACACAATCCAAGACTCCCACAGGTGACTCTTTCAGCTTGCTGTGCACTGTTTTGCTAAATCGTTGTAACATATTCGTTAGTAACGGCATTTGACATCACATAGGTTAGTACAGAGAGCGCCTCCTAGTAGATATCTTAAGGTGTTGCTATATAAATATTCGATTACATTACAGTAGTATCATTACATTAGACTAACTGATCAGCTGCAAGCGGTATTGACGGAACGGCTCCGCTTTTAGAAGCAATTTTCCGCGTTCCTGTGTCGTGGAACAAGATATCCGGAACAGTTTCCGTCCGGGAATCAATTTGGTACTACACTGTACCAGCGAAGGGTGTGATTGGAGATGGATAGACCGATTGTGAAGCCCGCGGTTGAAGGGAATGTCAGGGAGCGGAAAGACAGGGTAGGAGAAAGGAGGGACGTGGGGGAGCGGGTTGAGACAGACTTTGGTGCTCTTGTATTCGGCATTTAAGTGGTTTGTAACAGCCCAGTAGAAACGACCATTTGCTTAAATATGCAAATATATGAAATCTATTTATAGGTTTTAATTAGGTACGTTTGTTGTACGTAGTTAACAGATACGTGATTCAGCTTTGATGTTAAACGTCGATTGAAAAAGCCAAAATTGAATATTATAAATTTATGAAAATAATTAAAATCTTTGCGTACCAGATTCACACCGTAAAGTTGAAAAGCTCATAATTATTAAGACAACATATAAGTAGTAGCTCGAGTCTAACGAGACACTGATAACAAAGATCATTATCGTCACCCACTTCCTTCATTCAGGCTTGGAACTGGCACTGCAAGCAGTAAGCCAAGTATGGCGTCGGAGAAACTAACAGCTATAATACACTTTGACGCTATATTCTTTGACGTCCAGTTCTAAAAGAGACTCATTTATATACACATATATGTGATATGTACATTATGTACATTAATTATATATATATTATACATTTATACATATATATATGTATATATATGTATATATGCTATGATGTCATATATATATATATATATATATTTATATATATATGGTCTTATCGTCGCGCGGTGTCCTTTGATCGTCTCTGCTGCCATCATTCATTCATCGTTGGCTGCGCCGTTCTTTGTTCGTGTTCATCTACGGCCATCTTTGTCTTAATCGGCCGAGCGCCATCACGCCCTCTACCAACCGAGCGACGGTCGACGTCCCTTTGACGTCGTTGAGTTCTCAAAGAGGCCAACCGTCGTCCGACAGATGGCGTTGTCCTTGTCGTTCAAAGGCCAATCCACTCCTGCCACTCCTGTAAGCGTAGGCGCAAACTACAGACGAGGGGCAACAGCTTATTCAGAGTCGTCAGCATAATATGTAATTTTTTATGTATGTGTGTTTGTAATCTGAGGGTGGTGTAATTATTCGTATTCGGACAAACACGAATGATATTCAATGAATAAGTACCAACTGTTCGGCCGAATACGGATAAATTTCAAATGATGTGAGCAAAAGTTTAGTTCAGTTAAGTTTTATCCATGAACGAAGAAAACAGTTAGCTAGTCGGAATAAACTATGAATGCAGCTAATTTAACTAAACTGACTTAGAAATGGGACGCCAGACAATGCGATACCTTGATCCAGGCAGTATAGAGTTACTTCAATCCACTCAATATAGCCGCTTGTGCAGAGACAGATGGCCACTACTCGTATTCGGTCCAACTGCTACTATTCGGCCAAATACCGAATAGCTATTTGGCCGAGTAGCCGAGTTCGATACCCGCATACCGGCTGTTCCTCTTTCGCTAGGTATAACAGTGCCTGGTAAGCGAGGGACAGAGATTTCTTCTCCACCCGTCCCTCGCCATGCAGTTACCTTCTTCGCTGCTACAGTGTAGTGCTCTGCGCAGAGGGGGTCCAACCGTCCTCCTCCTTGTCCTCCTCCTCCTCGTGATGATGATGATGATTTTGCGGCTTTTGATGAGGATTATGATAATGAGAATGACGAAAGATGACCACGAGGATAATTAGTATGATCAGGGGCGGCGATCCCAGGAGTTCGAGGGGGACAATTCAACCCACCTTTCACGGAGAGGGGACACATTATACGTTTGTCTCCCCACATTTTTAGCCGTCTCATTGGATCTCCCCCACCTGTCAAACGAGATCGCCGCCTCTGATGATGATGACGACGATAATTACGATGATGACGATGACGGTGATGGCGACGACGATGATGATACAACGACACCATACCACAGACCAGCTGATTGGATGGAATGTGAGATGAGAATGCCTGAACTAAATGGAGACGATGATCTTTTTTCTTCCGTCAGAAATGACTCTGCCCGGAATGACTGAATAGATGGCGCCAGACGCTCCCAAGCACCTGACGCACCGGGTTTACGTATGCAGCAGCGGTTTATCAACGCCAGGAAGGAAGGAGGAACAAAAGGAAGGAGGCAGGGAAAAGTAGATGGAACGCGGGCAGATGTAGAGGGGAAGGAAGGATGAAAACAGGGCAGGAGAGGCGGATGGAAAGAGGGAAGGCTGGTAAGAGGGAAGAATGAAAAGAGGGAGGGAGGGAAGAAAGGAAGGGTGATGAAAGGAAGGCAGGGAAGGCGTTTGGACAGAGGGAAGGATGGAGGAAAGGAAGGGGGTGAAAGCTAGGCAAGAGGGAAGGATGGAAGGAGGAGTGAAAGAGAAAGGCAAAATGGAAAAGAGAAGGAATTGGGGGTGGCTGATGATGTAATGAAGGAATAAAGGAAGGATGAAAGGAGGATTGGAGTGTGTGAACGAAAGAAATGGAAGAACTAGGTTGGAATGGATGAAAGGAGGGAAGGAGCGACGGAGGGATGGGAGAACGATGTGAATGAAGGATTGCGAAGATGGGAAAGAATGAATCATGGGATGGAGAGAGACTGCAGGTGTACAGAATGACCGAAGACGAGGAATAGTGTCACAGTAGAGGGTGAGAGTGAGAGACGGAAGGAGAAGTAGGGGAGGGAGAAAAGGATGTACGGAGAGAGAGAAGGCGGGAGAAATGACGAAGGTGTTGAGAATAACCAATTGCAGACGTTGAGAAAAAGAGATAGATAGAGAATGAGAGAGACAGACGGACAGACAACACAGATAGACGGACGGACGGACGGACGGACAGACGGAGAGACAGAAGCAGAGACAGAGATACAAATATATATATATAGAGATATATATAGAGTGATATAGATATATATATAGAGAGAGAGGGGACGAGAGAGAGAGAGAGAGAGTGAGAGAGAGAGAGAGAGAGAGAGAGAGAGAGAGAGAGAGAGAGAGAGAGAGAGAGAGAGAGAGAGAGAGAGAGAGAGAGAGATGGCAATGTGGATTGAGAGAAGGAATAGAAGAGGAATTGCGATGAAAAAGAGAGTGATGGCAATGGAGAGGGAGTGGAGGGAAGAGGGAGTGATGGCAGGCAACGGAGAGGAATATGGATATGAGAACGAGATAGCGGCGTGAACGACGCGAGCATCGATGCAGCGCAAGAGGCGCTTGTCTCCCTTATCAGCTGCCCCCTTCGTCGGCCGATCTGTTAGCCTCCCACCGGACGAATACGATACGGACCTGTGGCATCGCTTATTAAGCGCCCGGCTGCCGATCATCGGCTAGGGGCAACCGCTCTCAAGTCAGCCGCTGAGCAGGAAGATTACGCAGCCGCCGCTTTCTGGCACGTGCGCACGGATGGCTGCCTTAAGATCTGGGGAAGTTGGCCAATTTAGTCCGACCGATTGACCCTAACTGGACTGCTGTACGATGGCGAACGAATTGAAAGCATAATGGACAGCGAGGTTAAAAATGAAGATTTCGTTCATTTTCATACTGACAAACCACAGTATGATTACATATACAGTGTGAACTTATGATGAAGAGTTATTACAGGAGTCGAATTTAACTGTCGACAGCTCCGCACGACGCTCATTACGCTATGCATCTCATTTTAACAAGCGCCGCCGCCTAGCGAAAGAAGGAACAGTCAGCCTTTCCGAGATGTGGGTCTCGACTCTCGAACTTGGTTCCTCAGCTCTGCGACCCAGGGTGTTCACCGTTATTCAACTAGAAGGCTGTATAGTCGCTATTAGAAGGGTTGTAATTGTGATCTTGCTATTTATACAGCGCCAGAAGAAAGAAGCGCTTTGAAGAGCTTGACCATTGATGCCATGTATGTCAAACTGAAATTGATAGGCAGGTTGGCATCGGTTCTATAGGTCGGGGTCAAAAGGTCAGACGGACTTGACAGACGTCTAGAGTGGGAGTGGATAGATAGAGCTATATGTTTTTTTTATGTTTTTTCTCGTACCAGTAGTGCGTTTGCAGACTGTACTAAAGAACTTACTTACTTACTTACTTACTTACTTACTTACTTACTTACTTACTTACTTACTTACTTACTTACTTACTTACTAGATGGCGTGTGGTTAAGGAGAACACGATGAAACGAGGGTGCAGTAGAGAGACCTGCGAAGAGATTACGAGAGACGTATTTGTAATCGTAATCTCCAAACTTCAAAGGTGCCACTCGAAAGCCAAGCGCAGGGCACCGGCTTATTCACGAGCGCTGGGTATAGCAGAGTGGTCCTGTAAAGAGTTGTCCAGGTCAGGTCAAGAGGAGCATAGTAGCTAGAAAGGCGGGTGACGTTTTGGATGAGAGATGGGAGGTGAAGGATCGGTCATGTGACTGAACAGCAACGTCCATTAATGAAACAATGCCTCTGTCGGCCAAATGCACGGGGTTCGTTTGGTTAAAGTGCTTTAATGTAATTCGTTCTTACAAGAGGTTTGGGTCCAACTACTATTATGTAGACGGCTGTTTGACTGCCGGTGTAGAGACGCCTTTGTACAGGCGAGCCCCGTTTAACCGAGGTCAATCAAGTGAATGGCCGGATAAACGCTGCCAGGGCAACGGGTGGGCCTCGCTCTGGTGGAGATAGCCGAGGTCTGATCGGCGAATGAGCGTTCGGGGTCATCCCGGGTCGTCGGAATGGATCATATTTGATGTATACAACTGCATTCCATCTGAAATGAACCGAGTCTGATTGTTTAAGAGGGGGAAATGGCAACGCCATAGTAAGAAGAGTTAAAGATCAGTAAGAAGGACGATACCTCTGTAAAGGCCGACTCAGCCTTTCATTCGCCAGGTGGCCATGGTCAAAATGAGCCATATAACAGATGGAGCCCTGCACGGCTGTTACACAGGACTCCTAATTATAATAAGGTGTAATCGATGTTAACCATAAGTCCATATGACTTCTAATCATACATACGATTCATACATGAATGTACGCATACACACATTGACGCATTGCGATATACACGCATAGCTTCATAAACAAACATATGCATACATACCAATGTACTTGCATATATACACGCATGCCTGCACACTTACATACGTGCACGCAGACACATTTCAGCTTACTGTGCAGCGTTGGAACCTGCCGTTATCTTGAAGAGGAGCTATATAAATTGTATAGATTTATTGATTTTATTCGATCAAAATAACACGCTACACCATATAAGCCAGCGAAGAGAGCGCCTCTAAGCAAAATCTGTGGATATCTTGAGCGGGCGCTATATAAATGCTCGATTACATTACATGCACACATATACATGCACTTTGTCTGCTGTTGACTGTATCCGTCATCTGACCGTGTATACACTTAACCACAGACGATGTTTGTATACTGTGATATACTGTATAATGACGTATTCGTCGGATTCGGTCGACTAGTGACTGACCGATCGTCCATTAGTCGATCATCGTTTCTCTTCCGGTTGAGATATGCGTGCGCTGTTGACGGAATAAGCACTCCATTTATATGGCGGTCCATTACACGATTCCGCTGGTAATTGGTTGCGGTAACTCGCATCTGGAGGTGATGGTGCTGTACAGAACCAATAACTGGCTAGAAGTTAATTTATATTGCGGTCTATTGCCAGGGATGAACCGAGTTTGAATTTCTTGCCGACTCCGTTTACGAATTGAATTTTGCAGAGTCCGAGGTCGAGTCCGAGTCTCGAATATTTAAAAAGTCTCATTCTCTTAATGTTTAGATCGGTGGTTTGCACAACTTTAATTAATTATTTAATATTGCCTTAGTTAGCACTAGGAAGTAGCAACCGGTAAGCACTAACAGTAGCAGTATTTCCGTTTTTAGTTAGGCTGATTGTCGTTTTGTAAATTAAAAAATCGGATTTTCGTTTTCAAAACAGAAAATTGGAAAGATTAATGCCTGGACCCGTTGTTTGACCGAGTCCGAGTAATGCCAAGTACCAAGAAAATTGGACCGAGTCGAGTTCCGAACTGAGTCTTGTTTTTTCCCCTATCGATTGCACGATTCTGCTGATAATAATTGGCTGTTGTTACTCGCGTCTGGAGGTGATGCTGCTGCTGTTGCCATGTCAACGGAGAGCGTGACGTGTGCGATGGTCTAGCTTCACACCACCCTGGGATGAGATGAGTGAGGCGGTTTCCCGTTGCCTTCCTCACAGACAATTATGGGTGAGCAACTTGTAAAAGGTCGCCTCGCAGCGACTTGGGATGAGTTCGAACCTGCGACCTTTTGGTTGCAGGGCAGAGAACATACCGTTACGCCAACGCGACTCACTATTTTAACGTGATGATGATGATGATGATGATGATGACGACGACGACGATAACAATAACGATGACGATAACGATGATGATAACGATGATGATAACGATGATGATAACGATGATGATAACGATGATGATGACGTTGACGTAAAGACGTTGACGATGTTGATGATGTTGACGATGATGTTGACGTTGATGTTGACAATGATGATTACGATGACGATGATGATGATGATGATGACGACGACGACGACGCAGACGTAGATGTAGATGATGTAGATGATGTAGATGATGTAGATGATGTTGATGTAGATGATGTAGATGTAGATGTAGATGTAGAGGATGTAGATGATGTAGATGATGTAGATGATGTAGATGTAGTGATGTAGATATAGATGTAGACATAGATGTAGATGTAGATGATGTAGATGATGTGGATGTAGATGCAGATGATGTAGATGATGTAGATGATGTGGATGTAGATGTAGTTGATGTAGATGATGTAGATGATGTGGATGTAGATGTAGATGATGTAGATGTAGATGATGTAGATGATGTAGATGATGTAGATGATGTAGATGATGTAGATGATGTAGATGTAGATGTAGATGATGTAGATGTAGATGATGTAGATGTAGATGATGTAAATGTAGTGATGTAGATATAGATGTAGACATAGATGTTGATGTAGATGATGTGGATGTAGATGTAGTTGATGTAGATGATGTAGATGTAGCTGTAGACGATATAGAAGTAGATGATGTAGATGTAGATGTAGATGATGTAGATGTAGTTGTAGATGATGTAGATGTAGATATAGATATAGATGTAGATGATGTAGATGTAGATGTAGATGATGTGGATGTAGATGATGTAGATGTTGCTGAAGACGATGTAGAAGTAGATAGTGTAGATGTAGATGATGTAGATGTGGATATTTATGATGTAGATGATGTAGATGTAAATGATGTAGATGATGTAGATGTGGATGTAGATGATGTAATTGATGTAGATGATGTAGATGTAGATAATGTAGATGTAGATGATGTAGATGTAGATGTAGATGATGTAGATGTAGATGATGTAGATTTAGGTGAAGATGTAGTTGTAGATGATGCAGATGATGTAGACGATGTAAATGTAAATGATGTAGATGTAGCTGTAGATGTAGCTGTAGATGTAGATGATGTAGATGATGTAGATGATGTAGATGATAAAGATGATGAAGATGATGTAGATGAAGATGACGACGACGACGACGAGATGAGTTCTCTGCTCGATGGCAGGTCCATTTGGCTTTACGTCACCAGGAGGTGAGACGAGTGTGGCAGTTTCCCGTTGCCTTCCTCACATACAACTTTGTGTGAGCAACTTTCCTAAGGTCGCTACGCAGTGACTCGAACCTGTGAGTGTCCGTACGCAAGGCATCGACCATCCCACTACGCCACTTATAAGGAATCGTTTATACCGGACACGGTGCACATATTTGGCATGCACAATTGTTCATGTGAATATAATTATGCATGGATAGGTTATGTCGCATATACGTATGTGTGTGCTTGTATATAATGCATTATTATCAAGAAGACTAGTACTTAGTTGCAGTTTAGCTACTCTGCGTGATAACAAAGATCATTAGCGTCGCCCCCAACTTTTTCAAGGCTTGGGACTGGCACTGCTCTACTGCAGGCAGTGGTGGAGAGGGATACATATAGTTGTCAATAGAGGGATGGATGGAGGGAGAGATGAGGTGGAAGGGTTGATCGTAGCTTTCGATGAGCGCCTCTACAGAGCGAGAGCATCGGGTGGCATCAGCATCAGTACCACTGCTGCTGCTACTGATGCTGGTGAGGCTGCTGCATCCATCTGCGTCGGATGCAGGCGTTGATGATGGGCATCTGGAGACGAGTTGATGCGCCACCCGAACCTCCACCATCTTCCGCCACCATCCTCCTCCATCCCCTCCTCCTTCTACTCCATCCTCTTCTAATCTCCTCCCCATCATTCTCCTCCCTCCTCCTTCCTCTTACTCAATCATCCTCCATCCTCCTACCTCCTCCACCTTCATCCTCCTCATTCTCCATCCTCCTCCCTCTTCGTCATCGTCTTCGTCACTGCTCGACACATCTGCTCTCTGCTGCTTTGCAACGTTGCATTAGTGTCTCTGTCTAGGCCAAATTCTGTGTCCCAGTTACCCTCTGTCTCCATTTCTATCTCTCTGCATCTACCTCTCTATCTGTCTGTCTGTCTGTCTCTCTATCTGTCTATGTCTCCCTCTCTGTCTGTCTTTGTCTGTCCCAAACCCTGGATGTCCATAGCTTCATCCATCATCTTTTAACTGTGCATGCGTGTGTCTCTGTCATCGTTGGTCAGTCTATGTCATTGCGCCTGCCTCTGTATCTGTCCGTCTCATTGCCTGTCCCTGTCTTCGTGAATCTCTACGTCTTCGTCACTCAGCCTCTGCTGCCGAGCATCAATTAGCCTTTGGCCGACGGCAGAAGCGCCAGCATCAGTTGCAGCAGCAGGACAGCAGCGTTGACAGAAGCTGTTCGCTCTGGCATCGGTCGGCCTTTGTGTGTGTGTGTGTGTGTGTGTGTATCTGTGTGTTTGTACGTGTGCTTGTGTGTGTATGTGTGTGTATGTGAGTGTGTGTGAGTGTGTGTATGTTTGTGCATGTATGCGTGTCTGTATGTGTGTGATTTTGTGTGAATATGTATTTGCGTATGCGTGATAATGAGAGAGAGGGTGGTAGTGAGAGAGAGAGAGAGACAGACAGACAGACAGACAGACAGACAGAGAGGAGAGAAAGGAGCGACTAGCAGTGAGAAGGAAGGAGGGAGATGGAGAGGGATGGGGGAGAGAGAGAAAGTTAGCATGAGAGAGGGAAAAGTGAGGGAGATGAAGTGGGAGGGGAGAGGGGAGGAAATATATATACGTATTATATGTATGTATATATATATGCATTATATTTATATATATATAAACAGAGAGAGAGCGAGACAGAAACAGAGATGGAAGGAAAGAGAGACAGAGAGAGATGGAGAGGGAAAGGAAGATTTAATCAGAGAGATAGAGAGGAAGAGAGACACGAAGAGCGAAAGAGATGAATAGAAAAAGAGACAGCGAGATGAAGGGAGGGAGAGAGAGAGAGAGAGAGGGAGAGAGGGAGAGAGGGAGAGAGGGAGAGAGGGAGAGAGGGAGAGAGGGAGAGAGGGAGAGAGAGAGAGAGAGAGAGAGAGAGAGGGAGAAACGGAGAGAGATTTTGCCGCCGTCGCCGTTGAGCAAACAGTCGTTGGTCCGATCGGTCCCTTGCCTATCATGCAGTCGCCCAGACGACCGTTGCTATGGGCAATTGCTTCTCACAGTGGCGCCTCATCAGGATTATTGCGTTATGGTCACGCCAGCGATTGTCATCCGTTGATTGTCATCGGATGGAGAAGAGAGAGGGAGAGGGGAAAGGATGGAGGGAGAGAGGGAGAGAGGGAAGGAGGGAGAGAGATGGAGAGAGGGAAGGATAGAGAGAGAGAGAGGGATAGAGGGAAGGATGGAGAGAGAGGGATAGAGGGAAGGATGGAGAGAGAGGGAGAGAGGAAGGAGGGAGAGAAGGATCTAGAAGAATTGCAGCCATCAGTCGCAACAGAGCGAATAATAATAATAATGCCTCAATGACCACTGATATCACCGCCAGGGTCATGACCTTCACATTCGCCATCAACACTAACACCGTCACAAAAACTCGCAACGATAAGCATTACCCTTTCCACTGCCTGCGTTCCGGCAGTGCCAGTCCCAAACCTGGATAAAGGAGGAGTGACGCTAGCGATCTCTGTTATCACACATAGTGGCGCTGCTGGCCTTGAAAATTTGGTACGCAACAGCGGCAATACGCGGGTTCCGCACATAATGTTTATTAAAACATATTGAAAGATGTACAAACTTTCGTTAAAATTGATATTTTATCTTTCTTCTGGTACGCAATTGCGTATTTTGCTTCCATGCAGCGCTGCCACTAATTGCACAGTGTCGTTAAACTCTGCTACTAATACTGTCACGCTATCCAAACTGTTAAACGATAATTAGACATGTGCACCTCTTTAACTACTGAAATAATCACTTTATAACCGAGTGCAGCAGAATACCAGTTTATTCTGCCCAACTTGTCATATTTAATTTCCGTCCCCGTTCGCACTCTCACAGTGCCAGTCCCAAGTCCGGATACTGGAGGAGGGCGCAGCTAATGATCCTTGGTATCACACGATGTCACAAAACTGAAACCACTGCTACTATATCGCTTGGACCGACTCTACTGGACACGAGGAATGACACGTGGACAACGGAGATCGTCTATTCTTACCCATCGCCGCCAGATGAGCGAATTCGCAAACCAGCTGTAGGCCACACTCTGTCTATAACTCTAACTGTAGGCCACACGAACCATCCATCTCTATATAATAAGTAATAAATAATCCCAATGGGATAACCTAACAGTTAATGTAGCTATAGTATCAGCTTAACGACACTGTGTGATAACAAGGATCATTCGCGTCGCCCTCCTCCTTTATCCAGGTTTTGGACTGGCATTGCGGGAATTCAAGCAGCGACGGAGTTAACCGAGCAGTCTTCGCCACACGCAGCCAGAAAGCCTTGCCAGTCTGCGCCTAGTTTAGGTCTATTGACAAAAAGTCAGACATTATATAGCCAGGCACCGGGTGACTACACTTATCAGAGATTACTGAAGGATTGATGCTTACTCCAGGCTCCTCTTTCCCTACTCTGGTGGCCATGAAATAGTTCGACGAGCGCCGGAGTTCTCTTTGCGAGCGCTAGTCGGCAGCATCGTATTAAGGCTAGCTTAGTACGGAAGCCATTAAGTGAAACTGTTAGCCAACGATTAGAAGCTATCTTCGAGATGTGGTTGCTGTTTCCTGATTGAGATGAGCCTCGTTGTGCTCTCTCGAGATGATATCTTCCTGTATCCTTCTGCATTCTGCGCTGTAGGGCCTTAGGTCGCAGGTGCTTTCGGTGCCGATCTGTGAGTTAAGCAACGAGGATATTATTATTATTATTATTATTATTATTATTATTATTATTATTATTATTTATTATTATTATTTGTTATTATTACTATTATATTATTATCATTCTGCCTGCCTACTTGTCTGTCTGTCTGCCTGCCTGCCTGCTTGTGTGTCTGTCTGCCTGTCTGTCTGTCTTGTGCCAGAAGAAGGCGCTGTCGGAAGTGTCTTCGCTACGGAAAGAGATTTGGGACCACACCAGTGTGGAAGAGGAATTGGAAGAAGCGCAGAGCACGTTCGTCTGAGGCAAGAAATAAACAGACGGACACACATGCACATAGGCACACATACAGACAGAAGACACAGAGACACAAACAGACACAGATAGACACACAGACACACAGACAGACACACAGAGAGGGAGAGAGAGAGGGAGAGAGAGAGCGGCGCCGATACGATGTTTAGAGGCAGATTGAAGGACTGAGAAGGAAAGCATGCAGGAAGGCAGGACGAGAAGGAAACAGGAATAGAGTGGAAAAGAGAGGGAAAAGAGGGACATATATGGAGAAGGAGGAAGGAGAGAAAAGAGGGACAGAGGGACGGAGGAAGGGGTGTAAGGAGCCGACGAGAGGCGGCATTCATGCAAGTGAGTGCACATATTTTTTATAGCGCTTTTAGAGTAACTACCGAGGAGTTGGTCGAAGGTCTTGTTGAGGCGCCTTACATGACATCTGTAAGGACGGCGGGCATATCACCGGTGAACCGTTGGTCGCTTCTAATGAACAACGGGTCTAAGACTCTAAGCTTATATTGGTTAACCCCTTTCTGGTATATTTTAGAATTAAAGCAATCTTGTTTTAATCAATGAAGAAAACTTGAAAACTTGAAAACTTGAAAACTTGAAAACTTGAAAACTTGAAAACTTGAAAACTTGCCTCTGCAAGAATTATACTCTGCGCTGGCCTATGCGATGTCAAATGTCGTATCTAACAAAGATGCTACAATAGTTAGCAAAACAGTGTCGGAATCGACTCCACTTAACTTAGAGACCCAAGAATTTAAGGAGCTATATATAGATAATATAATATGCAACCCAGTGAAATTTTTTGAGCTATGAATAGCGTAAATAAATGAATAGAAGAGAATTGTCGCTTAGTAGTTGAGGCATCAAGCTAGCTACTCATCGGCACAAGTGAGTACTAGCGATTTCGATAGGGGGCGACAATGGTAGACAACGGCGCAACAGATGAGTATCGATGACTGCGCTAGGGACGACAAACACTTTTTGCACTTCTCACGCCCTCTGGCGAACTCAACTATCAGCGTGAAGATGATCCTGCGCGGAAGAGAAAATATGGTTGTACTTTATTAACCCATCGTTTGCTGGTCTTGGGTTGAAAACCTGACACCTTGTTGATCATGTGAAATTGACGATTCGTTATCAATATCTATGTAGGCTCTGTATGTTTTAATTGTGTACATGTGCCATACATGTGACGAGATATGCTATATGCGCGTAAGCATAATATATAGCATATGTATTTATCGCATATACATGTATATCTTTCAGGACATATACACAACGCTCGTGAATTGGCTGGTGTGCTGCGCTTGGCTTTCAAGTGGCGCTTTAGAAATTTGAAGATTACGATTACACAAACTATATATATTTATATTACATATATATATATATTGTGCGACACTTGTATATATATAGTACTATATATGTACGTTGTACATATATATAGTATACTATACATATCATATATATCTTAGTATTTAATGCGTAACGCGGTGTCGACCTAGGACTAGGAGAGGCCATTGGATCTGACAGTTCGGTCAACACGGGGGCCTTTGTAAGTGATGGGCGACCACCCATCGCTCTCTTTTGTCCGTCTCCCTTCGTCTTCAACTTTGACCGATGTCTTCTGTCTGTGGCGAGGACGGTCGGCGAGGTTGCGTGGTTTGTGCGGATCCAAAGTTGAGGGGACTGGGTGCTATAGACACGTCTTGATTAGGGGTGGGGGAGATTGGTGGGGTGTTTTGTGAGGTTTCTGTCTGTCTCTCTTTTTCTCTCTTCATGCGCTATATATGTATGCATGTATTTATACGGGCTTGGGCGCTATAGAAATGTATTAATTCGTGATGAATGAATGAATGAATGAATGAATGAGCGAAGAACTGACTGAATGATTGGCTAAACGAATTAATAATTTGAATGAAAATAAACGAATGACTGACTGAATAATTGGCTGACTTAATGACTAACAGAGCTATCTATTGACGGATTGACTGAGTAACTGACTAAGTGAACGAACGAACGAATGACTTGATTGACTGAATGACTGAGCGAACGAACGAACGAACGAAAGAAAGAAGGAATGAATATGATTGTGAGTTTCAATGCGATTATGAGCATGCAGTTTTCTCTAAGTCTTGGCTCTGTTTGACTGGCTGCATGCGAGTCTTTGGTTCGTTTGGGTGCGTTGAGATTTGGACTGTATGCGTGAATGTGCGTGCGTTTGCATGTGTGCGTGTATGCGTGCGTACGTGGATAAGGCATTGTCCATAGTTCTGTGTTGATGTAACGTACAGGCGGATGTAAATTAGGCGGTTGCGGGCTCTTGTGTGACATTTTCTAATGCATCAAAGTTCTCTGTCTGTTTATCTGTCTGTCTGTCTCTCTCTGTCTGTCTGTCTGCATGTTTGCCTGTCTCTGTCTATATCTGTCTCTCTATCTCTCTCTGTATCTTTTGCCGTCTCTCGCTTTCTTTCTCTGCCTTTATCTCTGTCTCTCTCTGTCTCTTTATATATGTCTCTCTGTGTGTTTGTTTCTCTCTCTGTCTGTCTCTTTTTTCACTCTCTGTCTGTATGTCTGCCTGTCTGTGTGTCTGTCTGTCTCACTTTCACTGTGTGTGTGTGTGTGTGTGTGTGTGTGTGTGTGTGTGTGTGTGTGTGTGTGTGTGTGTGTGTGTGTGTGTGTGGGTCTCTCTCTCTGCACTCGTACACAGCTACCCAAGCAAACACCAGCAGGCCCCTTGAGCTGCTGCAGACCGTCGATTCTAATCGTACGCGCTCGTTCTGTGTACGCGCAGCTGCACAACCCGTACGCCTGGCGTGCAAGCGCCCATACACACTGCCTACGCTCACTGTCATATTGCACCTCCCTTTAGTCCTCTGGTCTCGCTGTAGGCCCAAGAACGATCGGACTTAATACGATGCTTGCATAGGGCTACAGAGGCCTTTCGTCTATAGCGTATACGTCGCGATCTCCTAGGCCGGCGTTGCATACGCTAGATGTTCGCAGGCCTTTGTTTACGTTTGTACATCTCTTTACAATACGATTACGTCGGATGCGGCTCGCATCAAGTATATTTTCTCGCAAGGTTTGATTTTTGTTGTTTATTAGTAAGCAGCCAAGTGGTCTGCACAGTGAACTGGCGATCCAACGATATATGGTTCAACTATTGTAAAGGTCGATAGAGTAAGCTGATGCCATGCGCTTGGTAGTCGAGTGGCGGTTTAGAAGCTTGGAAATTACGATTCGATCTACTTGGCCACTACTGTGGCGATATCGGATAAGTGTGTCGATGCGTCGATCAGACGGTGAGTGAGAGGAATCGCACCATGGGAGTTGGTGAGAGGGGGAGGGAGGGAGGGAGGGAGACCGAAGTAGCTGAGACCGTTTTTATAGGAATTGATTTGGCGCCGCTATATAATGACTAGGCATGACGAAGATCCCAGATTGTAATCGCCTTGGTGAGATATGAGTAGTTTCGTATTAGCAACACAGTGTGATAACAAGGATCATCAGCGTCGCCCTCCTCCTTTATCCAGACTTGAGACTGGCATTGCCAGAGTGCGAGCGGTGGCGATTTGAACCCTTGCTCTTCGCGTTACAAGGTGAGCACCTTTTCCATTCGGCCAATGCATCTCAGGAATGTGAGAAGAGAAGGGGATGTACGCAGGTAGGCAGGCAGGCAGACAGACAGACAGACAGACAGACAGACAGACAGACAGACAGACAGATAGACAGACAGGCAGGCAGACAGACAGGCAGAGGAAGAGCGGCGCGCAAAGAGATTGGATAAAGAACAGATTGAAGAGAGAGGAAGAGCGAGAGGCATCTCAAGTGAGAGAGTAGGAGGAAAGAAGAAAAAGGGTGGAGGTGTAGGATGGAATCTGAACGTCTGCCTGATTGGCTGGATCTCGAGGCTGCTGATTGGCTGCGTCTGGCGTGGTGATGATGATGATGATTATGGTAGGGCATGAAATTGATGACCTGTATCTGGTGAAGGTCTGCATGTCCACCTGCGAGGAACTCGTCGGCGAGACACAGCCGAGAGACTGGCTTTCGCTGGCGCAGCCTGCAGGGCCAACCGACCAACCGATAGCCTTGTTGTTACGGCCGCTTCCCCGTTTCTTGATTAATTGCTACGTATAGTGTTTGGCGTGTTGTGGCCGCCGTTTCGCATTCTTTCGCCTTATGTCCGTCTCTGGCTGTCTCAGTATCTATAATCTGTCTGTCTGTCTGTCCGTCTTTCTACTCTCGTTTTTTCTTTTCCCGCCTATCCCACTTTTCTTTCTCTTCGCATTATCTGTCTTTTCTCTCACTATCTCTCTAAGTCTGTATATCTCATAGTCTATTCATCTTTCACTGTCTGTCTGTACGACTGTCTGTTTCGTTCTATCTCTGCCTTCCTCTTTAGTCTGTCTCATTCCCCACACCCCCATCCTCGTGTCTCCACGGACGCCCTCTGCCAATTCGGTCACCATGGGCACATCCATCCATCCATCCACCAATCACCCACCCATCCATCCATCCGTCCGTCGGTCCGTCCACCCATCCATTCGTTCTTCCGGTAAACGTAAGCCAGAGGAGCTCCAATCGCTCCAAGTGACTATAGTATCTCCGTTGCGAAACTTTCTTTTTCTCTGCGAGGCTTCGCTCATCTCCCAATAGCGAAGTCCGTTTACAGACCACCTGTTAAGCGCTGTAATTCTGCCTGTCCCTGAACGTCCGTCCGTCCTTCTGCCAATCTACTGGACAGTAGTGCGCTATATGATTGCGCGCCTTATACATTGAACGCCCATGTGAAAGGTATCGCAGTTACAGTATTTATGCAACCGTTCCATCTGTCAGCTATCGACGGGAATCCATTGGCAGGTTCCACGCTTGTGCGTGGGCCCACCAGAGGTGACTCTTTCAGCTTATAACTATGCACTGTTTTGCTAACGGGTGTACTGTATTCGTATGAATTGACATTTAGCATCATTTAGGCCTGTGCAGAGAACGCCTCTGGGTAGATAGGCGCTATACAAATGTTCTATTGCATTGCATGCATTATTGCACATATGGCATATACGTACGTCCATGTACGCATACGTTACAGCATTCGTACATGACTACATACGTGCATATATATACACAAATGCATACATACTTGTATACACGTATACATGTATATGCTGTGTCCTGTCTATACGAACCTAGGACCTGAAAGTGTTTAATTACGCTTAGACTGTTCGGCGGCTTTTATGCGTTTGACGTGTGGCTTGAAAACTACTTCTCTCTCTGTCTCTCTCTGTCTGTCTGTCTGTCTGTCACTGTCTGTCTGTCTGTCTCTGTACGGCTGTGCCATCCACAGACAGGTGCACCGACAGAGAAGAACAACCGAGCGAGGGTCCTACAGTACACATTCTGAAGCTTCTGTCCATTTTGACAAATGCAATATATATATATAAGTATATATATATATATATATATATGCACATGAATTCATAGATTTATTGCATGCACTATGCATAGGCCAATAGGTAAGCAGGCATTTGCATGAGTGCGTGAATAATGTGTAAGTGTGTCTGTCTGCCTGCATGTGTATATGTATGTATGCGTGCACTTATGCATGTATAATTTATGTATATATGTGTTTACGTATGTGTATGTGATATATTCAAGTATATGTTTTACCAATAACTATGACCATTACAATATATATATATATATATGCATTTATGTGGGTTTTTTTGATGCAGTGTATGTTTTTGTGTGTATGTACGCATGCATATGCATATATGTATATTGTGTATATATATATATATAATATGCATGCATGAATGTGATATATACATGTATGTATGTTTAATTGTATATATATATATATAATATGTATACGTTTGGAAGCATGTACTATATGGACATATATAGATATAATATATATATATACAATATATTATATATATATATATAAAGATGAGCCTTGTGTTGAATGCATTGGGTCTGTCGTTTGACTGCTGTATAGTCTAACACCTGTTGCTGCTTCATCGCTCTTTGCCTCCTCTTTACCTGTTGCGATGTCGGGGGTTTTTACGGCGACGAGTGAAGGGGTCAACCGGGTGCGTGCTGTAGAGTGAAAAGGGATCGTCCTTAACGCTTCAAGAGGCCTCTGCATGCAAAAGGTCAGATATGGGTCGACAGTCTATAGAGTATAGACAGGCATTGTGTTTAGGCGAAGAGTCCACTATGTCCTCCGATGATGTTTAGGCCGCTTGTAGGGTCTAGGCTCTCGAGCGCAAGCCATACTTTTTCGCTAGGCATTTTACATTCGCAGACCATTCTTTCTCGACAGCATAAGACCGAATACTTAGTAACGTATACAGTCTGTGCTTGGGCTAATGTAGTTCGTGTATTCTCTGCATACATATTGATATTTCGACAGGCTGTTTGTGAATCGTAGATTTGTATTTAAGGACATTTGGTTTAGGCATAATATAGGCCTCGACTAGGCATAATTCATTAATTCATTCATGACGAAAATTTATATAGCCCCTTCAAGGCTAGTACTCAGGAGCGCTCCCGACCCCGGCTTGGTTAAAAAGAACAGTTGTAAGGCGAGCATGAAAAGAGTCTGAGTGGACCATTGGCGACAACCGAAATGCCAACTGGAGCGTGGTCACGAGTGAGGGGCCAACTGTAATATAGGGTTGCGTGGTCTATACTGTTCTCGTTTCAAGCAGAATGCAAGCATGTACTACATAGGCCTGCAAACGGCCTTCGTTGGTATACCAATTTACCGCGAAGGCCTATGTTGCTCAGGCCATGCACGGCTTTATTTTTGCTTTCTGCATGGCTTCAGGGTGACTCTCCAGTATACATTTGTAGCTAAGGGTAATCACCCTTGTGATGTTAGAAGCTTACGCTATCTCGAGTACGGCATGGAGAATGCAGACACTAATGTATGTCTATAGATGGTTATTAGTAATCAAGTGTCTGGTTGGTTGAACGACATCATAGGGCAACAAAGTCGTTGACGTCGGCAGAGAATATTCTGGCTAAATCTGGCATAATAGTCTTTTATAGTCATTGATAACCGCGAATACAGCAATGCTAAACATTATCGCAGCGCTTGAATATATAGTATTGATGGATAACGTTTAAAAGGTGTCCAATGAGAAACTCGTATAGATGGTGCGGTGTGCAAGTCCGATTGAGGTAGATATACGAACTGGCTTAACCTACGCAAAAAATCCATTTAGTGATTTAAAAATGACAACATTCCAAGATATATTTTGTTTAGAAATTGGAATTGGTATATGTGACAAAAAACGACCATTCGAGAAAAACCTGTTCAAACTAAGGACGGGGAACTTAAAAATATATCCAATTAGCGTTTGCGTCGTTCCAATTTATTGTTTGTTCAGATTTCTTCCTATGAAATTTTTCCGATGTCAGCGAACTATAATAGGCCTACCCACATGCTCACTTTGAAAATAATTTCTGACGCAGTTATAACGATATGATACAACGAGCGAACAATAGGGGGCGCTAAAACGACAGACTATGTTGACCCTGATGAGATACAGGATTTGAATGTATAGTTGATTGCAGTTTTGTTATAGAAAGAGACAATATCCTACGTTCGTTAGTAACGTTGATCAGTGTGGATGCATTTTTTGTCAACGCAGGCGTTGCCGCAATTGAAGCATTGTGAATTCTTCCGTGGAGTCTCAACATAGTCTGCATTGGCTCCCTATCTACACGCGTTCCGACGGAAGGGCGGACCGACGAACAAGGGATGTCATCCCAGCGGGGTACACCACCCCAAGCGTCGACCCCTTCAACGCCCACTACTCCTCTGTCGAGCCACCATGGCTCCCATCCGTGCGGCTCCACCCCGGCCACTCCAACCCCTCTATCCTACCTCCAGCAGCCGATCAGCGCCCAGTCGTCCACGTCGAACACTCCTCCAACGCCCATGTCCGGTCACCAGGGTCCGCAGCCCATCTCCCCGCCGCCCCTACCCCCGCAGATCTCGGCCGCCGAGCTGTCGATGTTGACGGAGGCTTCGGCGACCAAGAACGGGACGTTCCAGTGCACGCTGTGCAATAAACAGTTCGGCTACAAGAATGGTCTGATCCGGCATGTCCGTCTGACGCACGTCGGGGAGAAGCCCTATCAGTGCAACATCTGCAACCGTCGCTTCGGCTACAAGCACATCCTCATGGAGCACCAGAACCTCCACTTCGGCAACCGCCCCTACGCCTGCAACCTCTGCGACAAGCGGTTCGCAGCCCGGTCCAACCTCATCCAGCACCGCATGGTCCACAAGCGTCCCTTCAACTGTGGCCTCTGCAGCAAGCGGTTCGACCGAGAGGACCAGCTCAAGAAGCACCTGTTCGCCCACCCGCAGTCGCTGCTCATGTGCAGCGTCTGTAAGTTCACCGGGTCCAGTCAGGCCGACATACAGAGGCACATGGTCGAGGCACACCACCTTCAGAAGGACCTCGGCATGAGTCCCCCTCCGCCAGGGGGTTACCCCGAGGAGGACATGACGGGCGGTCAGATGGACACCATGACGACGCCCGATAGCTCCGACGATCATCACAAGACGGCGGCCTCGTCCGCAGCAGCAGCAGCAGCCTCTCGTTTCCAGGGCATCACGGACAGTCGAGGTCATCGCATAGACGCTATCTGCAGCCAGCTGAGCACCAGCGTCGCCAGCGGTTTCTTCCACCCGCAGCATCCCCAACAGCAGCAGCACCATCATCAACAGCAGCATCAGCAGCAGCCCGGTCCGTACCACGGCGTCGTGGTGAAGAAAGAGATGGTGGACACGACGGACGGATTCGGCGGCGTCGGCCTGGGTGCCAGGCCAGAGAAGGACGAGAGGATCTCGCCCCGCCCTAACCTCCCATCCGAAGACCTCCGTCATTACCACACGGGGCCGGTCGCATCGTCCGTAGGCCTAACCGGCGGATTCTCCTCCGATCCGTTTCTGTGGTCGACGCACATCTCCCGCTACCCACTCCCCGGAGGAACAGGACCCGGATCGTCGTCCTCCTTCCCGGCCGACCTCACCCGGTCCTCGGACGAAAAGCAGCAGCAGTCCGCTCTTCCTGGGATCCACGAGGTCTTCTCTAGACGCGGCCAGAAGCTACCGTCGTTCGCCAACTTCATGCCAGTCCCCATGAAGGTTAACCTCCCGCTACCCGACCTCACCCTCTCGATGCTTCAGTCACCGCCGGTCCCTCCAGCCTCCTACTCGTCCTCCTCGGCAGGGGGAGCGGCGTCAGCGGCCGCCCTCTCGGGGGTCACGGTCAACCCGCCGATGCAGAGACCTACGGCCCAGCTGCCGCCGATCACGCACTCGATGCGGCAGACAAAGGACCAGGCAAGCCAGCACAACCTGTCCATTGCCGGGTTTCCTTCTCTCGACGACGTTCTCTCCTACTACATCAGCCAAGGTCGGCTCTTCAAGTGCCAGCACTGCAACATACTGTTCTTCGAGCGCGGCATGTACTTCCTGCACGCCTCGCTGCATGGTCTGACGAGTCCCTGGGAGTGCAGCATCTGCCACAAGGTCTGCTCCGACAAGAACGAGTTCACACTGCACTTCGTCAACCAGCAGCACAACTCGTGAGAGGCACTGACGACGTAGATTAATGCTCCGAGTTTCATTAGCAGTGCAAGACTCTTTCCGTCAAAGCCTCTCGGTCCGCTGATCGCTCCCTCGACCACCGGTCTGTTCAGCTGCAGACACGCAGGACCGCCGAGAGGGTACACTGTTCAGCGGGTAGCAAATACCCAGGGTACGAGCTATTTCTTTGGAATCCTGGCCGTGCCCGTACTCAATTTTCTCATTGAGGCTAAAGGTAGTGTCGAGGCCCGTGATTACCCTGCATAGGGACCAGGGTATCTGTAACTGGGCTGGCCTAGGGACCCTGAATTTCTGTCGGCGGACATGGCTTCTTGTGCACTGCTTATCGTGATCTTTTCTTCATTCTTCATCTATAGTAATAGTAGTCTGCCCAGAGTGTCTTCTCACGATGTGATGCTGTAAAAATCTCGGATTACATTACACCTGAGAGTGGATTGCGACCTCTATACGTTACGGTGACACCAAAGGGTGTTGTGCCTACCATCTCTGTAGGCGTTGACGTGACGCTTCAATAGATGACACCCGAGACTGATATTGACATTCAACACACTTTGGAGGAAAGTATTACCATGGACAACTCTGATTGCATCTCGAAGACATTTTGTGGCGACGGATGCCGCAAATGGCCGTTATCTAATGTTAAATTATACGCATCGTATAGTAGCACGTTGTGATTTTGGGGTTCCTAGTACTTCTGTAGGGTTACTAAAATGCGTTTATAAAAGTCCAGATACACACATACGTGGGCACGTATACATACGCGTGCATACACGAAGAGTTGGAGCAGCCAAACAATACCACACATTGAGAATCCAGTGTATAGTGGCTTCACAACTTTGGACAGTCCTGGGGTTGTGGCTTCACCAAATAACACGGTACAACACCGCGGCTATCTTGTCGAACAAACCGAGAGGTAGACTGCCCAGTTAAGGGTTTTGCCAGGTGGTCGTTGACAACTCTGGATCCGTACTACTCTGATGAGCATCAAGGATCCAGTGAATTGCAGCTAAAAACTCTGGTTCAATGTTCTTCTGGCCGGCAGAGAGGCCAGTGAATCGGAGATCAGACACCGACGCTAAATGGACAACGCCAAGCCACTGTCAGCAACTTCTGCTTAGTTTTCGACCAACTTGGGGGATGGTGACATCTCGAGTAACTGTCTCAGAACGTGAGGCTCGTAGATAGTAAAGGGTTGAGATAACCCTTGCCATTAACCCGAAGCGATGCTGGTGACACTGACCTACGTAATATATACGTAATATATACGTAATATATACGTAATATTTACGTAATATATACGTAATATTTACGTAATATTTACGTAATATGTACGTAATATATACGTAATATATGCTGCCTCATCAATGGATTGTCGGAATTTGAAACTTGGACTCGAAAAGACAAAACTATTGATTGCCTTATCAAAACTACTGCTGCTATCGTTGCCACTGCTGCTGTTCCTGCTGCTGAAGCTGAATTGTCTTCACCGATGAAAACTTCCTGTCGACTGTCGTCATCCTTGTCGCAAGCATCTACGTTCTCCTTTAAAATTTGCCGGCAGCCTCAGGGGCGTCAATCTCATTGAGTGATGGGGGCAAACCTCTGGTCCTCAGTGTTAGGAAGGCAATATAATCCCCTCTGAGACTAACAAATTATCCCCCCCACCTGAAATTGTAGGCATATGCCTCCGGAGCCTCCCTATGTGGACGCCCCTGGTCAGCTTGACTTGCGACAAATTGAAGAGCCAAAAGGTGTCGAGACGTCTCTTAGTTAGAAACCACATCCTCTGTGTAGACTGCTGATTTCCGGTCACCGTGTAACGGCGGGTAGAGGAGCAACTGTCGGCTACTTCCACTTTGGTTCTGGACACGTGCCCTGTCGATGATCTTGATATAAGCCTATCGTTATGGTCAGTCGGGAGCAGTGGCTACACGCCCCCAAAGGTCCAGATTCCGCCAATCTTCCTATTTATGCGAGATATGCTCTGTTTTTAAACAATTTAATTATGTTATTTTGGATTTAACTTAACGTCGTCGTATATATAGCGGGGTATTTCCATGTTCTTAAAATCTATTGAAGACTGGTTTACTTTTCCTAAATATGTAACGTGGTAATTACATTTTACATGCCATGTGTTTCATCATTATGTAATCAGTATGTATTCACTATAATGTATATATACCACATTATATGGTTTATTAATTCTTGGATATATAAACATACCTAATACTAGCATTTTTAATATCATTATATATATATATATGCATAGCATATATATATCATGCATTGTACAGAGACTCTACTGTCAATAGAAATGTCTCCAAGCTGTATTCCAGTCTTCCATGTAAATTATGTCTGTGGGTTTATCTGCATCGGGTGCTTCTTTTATCCGGCGGGTGAACGCACAAATAAAATGTTTCAACGTTAGACTCGTCTTATTTCCAGTCTTTTGTTGTTGTTGTTGATTGTTTAACGACACTGTTCCATATCGAAGATGATTTGGTGTCGCCCTTCTCCTTTCTCCAAGCTTGTTTTTCTTTAAATTTCCATTCTGATGGTCCTTCCTTGTTCTTCCTTCTTCTTTCCATTCTGACGGTCCTTCTTCCTATATAGCTGGCGTACAGTGAACAGGGTCCTCTTGACAAGATGGCTCTTATGTGAACGCAAAAGGTGGTGCGAGGATATAAGCTGGTCAACCTGGGTTTTTTCCAGGTGCGGTAATTTGAAAGGAGACATCTTTCGAGCGTAACTTTAAGCCAGAGGCATTGTATTATTGGAAAAGCCTCGAAAAGAACATCCATTTTGACTACGTGAACTTTAAAGCAGTCAAATTATCGAAATATAACCGTTCAAGTTCAACTACAAGCACTGCACAGCTGCTGACAAGAACAGGAGAGAATAGAATAGCACTGATTACTGAAACAAGATTCAAATGATGCTTATTGCTTCCCTTCACTCATTCCTTCAACAGCTTAAAAGCTTATCTATCTAAAAATGCTGGCAGCATCATGTGCTACCTCATTCCCATGATTTAGACTAAATTTATCTTCAAACAAGGTTCACCTTGATTTCTGACTCTGTTGTGATGGTTACACTGCAGTTTCTTGCGTACTTTCTGGCTTTGTTCATTCATTCATTCATTCACTCACTCACTCACTCACTCACTCACTCGTTCACTCGTTCACTCGTTCACTCGTTCAATCGTTCAATCGTTCAATCGTTCAGTCGTTCAATCGTTCAATCGTTCAATCGTTCAATCGTTCAATCGTTCAATCGTTCAATCGTTCACTCTATCGCTCATTCACTTACTCACAAATGAATACAGCGCCCATTAAGGTAACTAGTCAAAAGCGCTCCCAACTCCAGCTCAGACAAAAAAGGTAAGTTTTCAAATGGCTAAAATGTACAACCACACGATTTAGGGAACGGACGGACGTATCTCCAAAGAAAAGCCATTCGAATCTCATGGGCCTACTCTAGAGAATGCGTGGTAACGGCAGAATTTAAAGATACAAGCACACGCTTCTTTTGAATCGTTAGTAATGTCACACCTACCTAGTTTGTTATTGTTCTTATAAAAAAAAATACTCCAAGTCAAGTTTTATTCCTTTGCTAAAAGAAAAGAAGCAGGCTTTTTATTTGAGCTGCTGCATTGCTCAATTGGTGTCCGTTGACTATTTGACAAATCTGATTCAGTTAAGTTCAAAAAGTTTGTGAGAGTTAAACTTATTGAACGATGGGATGCCATTCAAGCTTTCAGCAACCATCGACTTGTAGGGCGAAAGCTGAATGGCAATATAACTGGCTTACAGAACAGAACTTCCAGTAGAAAGTGGGTTTGATACCCGCTATCCTTCCAAATGTTGACTCAGCCTCCTGTCAATCACTAGGTGGCGTTGTTGCTGCTAGACAACATAATCCATGAACCCTAACCCATTATTAAGTGTGTACACATAGAGAGGTTATCCCAAATGCATTTGCCTGCATATGGGAGGGGTCAGGGTTTAAAGTGGGTGGGAACGCGTGGGAACGGCGTTCCCACTGCTCTATAAATCCTGTGTCTGCGTTCCCACTGCTCAAAATGAAATGGAACCCTCGGAACTCATATGTTCCAATAACACTCTTCTTCAGAACGTCCGTTCGGTAACGACAACTAAGTCATGACTCTTATGAGTCCTATTTAGAATTACTTATTACAGTGTGTTTGCTGTCCGCTTGTAAGCAGCCTTACACTAACGACATGTATAAGGCCTTAACCCGAGTATGTTAACGAATCACTAACATAATGGGTAGGGAATGATGAGGAGTGGTGGAGAACGGAAGATGGGTGAGGATTAGGACGGAGGGAAGGGCTAATGAGGATGGGAGTAATAAGCAAAGAGCATGGAAATGGGACGAAGTGTTGAAATCGGGGAGGATGGGCAGGTGAGGAATGAATGAGAGGGAGGTGGAGAAAAATTGTGAGGGTAGTGAAGGGGAGGAGGGATAGATGAGGGGATTAGCATGGAATTGAATGAGAATACAATGGACAGCGGAAGGAGAACATCCATGAGAACAGAAAGAAAGAGGAGGGGACGAGGAAGAGGGAGAGGACAATAGATGGTGAAAGGGAATGGAAGTTGAGGGGCATTGGCAGAAGTGTTGGCCTATTCGCCCTGAAGTAAGGTACGGTGGCCATCACATATTGCATTGTATTGTATTTAAATCTTTTTATTTATACAGCGCCTCTCTCAGCGCACACTAATCGCTTCCAGCTAAAAGAAATTCGTCTTGAGAAAGGACGAAAAGAGACACTATATTGTAACTCATGCACCACTTCTGCCAATACCTCTACAGAATAAAGTTCTTCTAGTATTAATTTCAACATCGCTATCTTTGTCCATCAATGATTATTTTTGAACAGAAATAGCGAAGCTTTCTTAAAACAAGAAATTGAAACGCAAAAACGGAAGCTTTGCAAAAGTTGGGAGCCGGGGAACCGCTACACATTCCTCCTCAAATGCAAGTGCATCCACTGGACCATAGGGCCTATCCTCAGATTGTGTAACTATCAACCCGTCCACTCCCAACTAAATCGTACACGCGTTGCACTATTTATATGATATCTTATCAATACTTCTTTAAATAAAGGTGTCTAAAGTTTAGCAACCTTAATCAACGGTCAGCTGCGCCTTATTTTTGGCAATCAATTATTGGACTTACAGGAAAGTAGTTTTATTTACTCACTAAATAGCAGTGGTAAATGAGCTAAAGTAATAATAGCAATCATAATTATTACTGTAAATGATTACACATGAACGATGCCACCTAGCGATCGCGACACTCTCAACGGAGTGTACAATTCTAGATTTAATTATGATTAATTTCACATCAATCATCGCACAGAAAGGAATGCAGTTTCGTTTAGTCAATAAATGAATACGTTAAAATTTCATAAATAGGCCACCACAATAATACCAATTATTATTTTCAATTTCAAAAACATACTACGCCATCTACCGATTGAGAGGCGCGTTCTAATCTGTCCATTACATTTGAACTTCAACAGTCTCTGTCGCTTATCTCTATACAATGCATATCTGAGCTCGTGGGAAGCTTCAAAATGACAAATGAAGTGCAGAATTAAATATTAAATAATCATGAGTCACAGACCTACAATTATTATGTAGCTAGAACAATTGGGTCTATATAGAGACTGTCCTGCAGTTTCCTGGATTCATTGTTTGTTGCGTATTGTAGAATTATGTCACGCAGATGATCTTGTAATTTCACACATTAGGGATCTCTATTTTTAAGTTGTATTGTGTGACATATCTACGTATTTTGCAAAGCCAAAGTTTACAGCGCATTGTATCGTCAACGATCATACGTCGAAGCATTGTCTACTTCAAACTTTGATTTAATTGAGTCGTTAATGTAGATAATGTGGTTACCGTCGTTTACTGTCCTTCGGAATGCAGATCAGTGGCAAGTTAAATTAAGACTAACGACATAATTATATCTGAAGTCATTGATTGAAATTACAGGGCGGTAATTAGCCCAACCCGGTTCACTAAAAGATGAGTGTCAAAGTTTGCGAAGATCGGCGGAGACGAGACCTGGCAAGAACCCAAGGACTACCAGACCAGAGCGATGATGGCTAAGAATAGGTATGCTGCTGGAGGTGTGGCTATAGGAGAGCGCATCCAGCATCTAGCCGGAGACGTGGCCACATTTCGGAATACGACCGACAAGACGTGCAGCTGAACGCAGGACCCGGTCCAGGCACCGCAACCGCCCAGTTTGGAGGCCTACATAGAGTGAGCAGCAGTAATCTGATGAAGGAGTCGACAAGTGTAGTGGTGGCGTCTGGAGTTATCGAGCGAGTAACAGTGAGGAGCTGACGCAAATTTTAGCATGAATTACACAGTGACACAGGAGACGGTGAATGTGAGGTGCAAATGTTGGTCTTGGCCTCGATAAATTTCCCTCTTTCCCACTGCAAGTAGCAAACGATACACCCTTGAAAGCTCTTGTATCTACAGCCTGACCAGCTTCAGCATAGTACTGTCCACTCGGTCATTTCCATCTGCAATGACTGATTCGTCTTGTCAGGAGTAGATGATCAACAGGAAGAGTGATATAAACTATCTGCAATGCTAAGGACAAATCGGCCAACTCTTCCAGAGCATGATACACGAGTCCAAGGATCTTTGTGAAAACAGGGTTAGCCAGTTTCATGACCATTCCCAACAATTTCTGCTGCTCTAAATCACATCTCCTACTACTCGGTGATCAATTGCTGAAAAATTGTGCAAACGCACTGTAGGATTGTTGAACATCTCTAACCAAGGATCTTTTGATCCAAATGCTTGGCCAAATTATTAAACGGACGATTTCTAAAGCGCCGTAATGCAGCCATGCCACTACAAAGGCGATAAAATGATTTCAATCCTGAAGGGTGAGAGATAACTTGTCCATTTACGTGGCAGTTCCTACGTCAATGTACTGCTGTTGAGCAAGATTATCGAGATTATTAAGATAGAGGTGGCAGGGTTTCTGATCATTTCAAAGAGTTGCTGAATCGAATAAACACCTTAACCAGTAGGCTAAGCACGGCGAGTAGGAAAGAGGTTCAGTAAAATGAATATATTAATTATGCACATCACTCAGGTTACAGCTGTCTGTTGAGTGTTTCGTGTGTAGACAACATCATAGACTGAGTAGAATTTCTTTAATATTTTCTCTTTTGTTAGGCCCATGTAGCTACAGTTGGGTAGCTCAATATAGGTCTAATTGTATGTGAGATCCGAACCCTTGCTCTTTGAGTTTGAACTCGACACATTATAGACATTAGGCTGTATACATGTATATCTATTTATTCAAAAAATCTGCAGGATTCACATTTATTTTTACGGAAAGAAAGATGATACGTGTTAAAAAATCAATGTAAATTATTTTGATTTTTTAATGTATTCTCTTTTACGTCTTTAATATGTGGAATGCAATTTAATCGAAGAATACAATTCTTAAATTTGCATAAGGCCTGGTTAGGGGTAGACTGTAGACATTGGTGGTCCTGTCTCCTATCGAATCAACTCGAACTTTGGAGTTCCCACTGCTCACCCAAACCACTTTGACCACTGGGAGGGGCAACCAATGTACGAAAAAATATGAAATGGGTGTGTGGCAGGGAGTGAAATAGTGATAATAATTTGTCTATTATTGGCCTTCGAATGAGCCATTGAACGGATATGAGCCAAGTACGATTAAGACTGGAAAAGCTGCAACTTGTATGCCACGTTATCTCCGAATAATTGTTTCTGCATGGATTAAAACTGAAAATTCTACAAGCACCAAGAGGAAAGGTAAGAATTTTTCCCAATTTCTCCATACATACTATATAGATGGCCTATTGGACCAGCTACAGCAAGGCTTCAATGCACTATGAATAACATAGCAATAAACAATTTGAAACAGTCCAGACACAATACCACATTAAATTCTTCACAATGTGTCTAACTTCACCGAGGCTGGTTCATGAACATGTGAGGTAGAAACGGAAGTCTTTGAATCTGTGATACACTTGGCAGAGCAATTGGTTGAAGTTGACATGGGGGAGGCAATAGGTAAGGCAGCATTGCGCAGGGCGGAGGAGGCAAAGGTGGATAAAGTTCGTTCTCTGTTGGCTCGTCGGGTGTTGCCAGGAAGTTTGATAGATCGATGACTGCAGGAAGTTCGGTCAGGTCTGATGGCGTTGTTTCCGCGGCAACAAATGTTCCGACTTCATCCACTGTAGAATTGTCTTTCAATGATGCTGTTGCCTCTTCTGTAACAGCCTGATTTCTCCGCAATTCGTCAGCCTCTTTATCTGAAATCGAATGACGGTTCAAGATTAAGAAAACAAAAATCTTTGCTCAATGACAAACACATAAATCACCAATTTCAACATATGTAGAAGAGCAGTGGTCCCATAGTTAGCACTGAGGCAGCAATGGGTATGAAGAAGAGTTAGCGACTTCAATTTCTTTGCCCTGGTGTACGATGGTGGATGGCCATTCCTCTCTCTTGCCATCTCATCCTACGACTGACAGTGTACGATCGATGCACTCATTATAGCTGAGTTGGCTATAATAGAGGACACAAGTGCAATTTCAATGCAAACTCAACTTTAAATCTTGACTTACAGTCAACTGCCAATGTTGCAGAATACTGCTACACAGGTGTCTGATCAGTGATTACAGTAAATTCTTTACATTGACTATACGTAATCACCTGGACTGTTGAACTGCTGTTGTAATGCATTTAGTCAGACTGCTCTCGTAATCATAAGTGGCACTTCATCAAGCTTCTTTCAGACCCAGGAAAACCTCAGCAGATTATTGTTTATAGACATACGTAATAAGTTAACTCATTTTGCTACACACAGTTAGCATGATGAACTGTCAGAGAAATGTTGGAGTCTCAAATCTCACCAAAGCAGAAATGGGCTCCACTTGTGCGCCCTTACCCTAGCCAATTCAGCTAACATGAGGACAATGACCAACTGACCATATGAATGACCAACTGACCATACAAATGACCAATTGACCATACAATGTGGGTGGTAAAACCAAGCAAAACTGAGCACTGGGGATAGACACCACACAAAGAGGCAAAGACTATTAAAGTTGCTAACACTTCATGCCTCAAGGTTAGCTTAATGACCTGTCATTCTGTTCTACCAGTGGCAATTCTATTCTATACATGCATGACAAGCACAACAGAGTCATTGATGAAAGTTGGTAATTTTAAAGTACAGCAGCCCACCCAGCTGATGAATTCTTCGCATGACTGATCTTTTCCGCTCCTGTAGCTTTCGCGCAGTTTCGTCAACTGACTCATATTCAGGAGCATAGCAGACGTGCAGCACACCACCATAGAAGTTATAATCATCAGTAAATTTCTTTGCAACTCTAGAAAACAATGACAGAATGCAAGAGACGTCAGATATCGCCAATTGTTTCATTACTGTGAATGCAGAAACATTCATCTATAGCAGCATCAGTGAAATGCAGGCAACCCATCCCCCCCATAATCCGTAGTAAGCTGTTAGTTGGGCTCCCACTCTCATCCCTTCGTAGCCTGAAGACTTTCTTGTTTCCTCGGGGCTGTCAAGATGAGAGTGCTTCTGAATAGCCAGTACTGTAAGAAGGGCTATATAAATACTCAGATACGATACGATATCCATCGTACATCGGTCTATAAAATTTAAAACCTCAAGCTTCACGGTTCCTACACTTACCTCTTAATTCATGAACAATTAAAGATATCCTTTTCCAGCAACCCATTTTTTCCAGATGAAGAAAAAATCGACAAAATATCAATAACTGAATAATAATATTAATAATATTACCTGCTGATTTGACCAGGGAATAACAGGAAATAACCTTACACATTGCTGCAGTCGAAAAATCCAGTAAATTTTTTTACTTTTTCGTTAAACTTTGTTTCATTTATAATTCATATGCCCTCTTTTATAAATAAATAACATGTTACATCGAGAATATGGAATTACCTTGCAGATTGAATTCTTGCGAATTTGATCAAAACGACTTCAGTAAATTCTTCAGCAGGATAGTCTTCAAGAGCACGATAGTCGGAGACTTCGCCGTATGAGGAAAACAACTTCAAAACTTCTTCTTTCAACTTAATCGCAGGAATGCCTTGTACGAGCAAATACTGTGACTCCTGACTGACAGTGTACACCTAAAAGATATATTCAACCCATTTAACCAAAATATTCAAACAAATGGAGCACTAGATATTTATGTGACTTTGCTTTTTATAAGTTTCTGGTAATAACTCCATAGTTAAAAACTGTAGTACTAAGGAAACCTGCAGCACACTGCTTTATCTTGCAATCTTGGGTTGGATCATTTTTGCAAGTAGGGTAGACGCAAGTGGCCATTTCTCAAGAATTACTGTCTATTCAATAACTGGCAAGTGCTGCTGCAATAGGTCCTCTGAAACAGTTGGCACAGCTCTAGTGTTGTTTTCATGATGTAAACAGTTTGTACTGAAAACCACAAATGGCGTGCCACCCTTTCAAACGGGCGTAGTGGTCCAGGGTCTCACCCACTCAACTGACTTTTAAAAATGTAACAAGAGCAATACAGTCGCTAAATAAAAATGAATACGTCTACAAAGAAACAGCTAAATAGCCATTTTTCGGTAAAATCATATTTTAGCATATTTTACACTCGTGAAATTTTGCAAAAAAAACAAATAGCGTATTTTATTATTATAACAGCATTTGCTCATCAATCCAGCTTCCATTTATGTTTATTTCCTTTCATCGATCCAGCTTCCATATAGGTATATTATTATCATCAATTGATCCAGCTTCCATTTAGGTATATTTCTTTTTCATCATTCGAGTTTTTGCATACACGGCCTTGTTTAGGTCTACGTCGATTCCATTTCCATTGTAATGACATTCTCACATCAATCCAGCATCTACATAGGCATGATAGTTTCATCAATCCAGCTTTCATTTAAGCATAATTGCTTTATTCAATCCAGTTTCTACTTACACGGTTATCTTTACATCGATCCCGGTTAAATTTAAAGTAAAATTGGACATATATTCGCGTTAAATATTAAAATACGCTAAAATACGAGCGGACGAAACGGTCAATATTAAAATACGCTAAAATACGATTTGACCATTTTGCTTACATTTGCAAAAAGATAAATATCCTCCGGTCGAAAGTTCGGCCCCAATGGAAACGAAAGTTTTACTTCTACTCCGAACACGTACAAAATTCAACGCGTGAAGACCTTTGAGCATGCTCAACCTTCGGCGCACGCATACTGTTAAAAACATCCAAAATAAAATGAAATGACGCTACATGCCGGTTGGTTACGGCCATGTTAGACCTCATGAGGGTCGGGTAGAGTCAGGGTTAGAGTTTTAGCCCTTATATACAGTCCTTATAATCGCTATATGTGAAAAGCTTCGGCCTCAGAAGTACTCGTTCCGTGCATTGCGTGGTCGAAATTTCGGCCAGAGGAGCACAAAGCATTGCAAAATGTCTACGTCGTCGCAACATTGATTTTGTAAATACCTTGACAGCTTTCAGTTTTCTCCCCTCTCTATACCTCGGCCTGGTTGTGCACAGATCGTCACGAACGTGGTGGCTTTTCTGAGGCGTATCTTCCATTACTCAAACTGTCAATTAAACCTAACACCAGCATTAAACTGTAAAAATCTATGATGTAAACATTTCATTGAAATCGCCACCGAGGTAGAAGTAGCAACAAGAACGACTATTATATCGCAGATGCAACACTGTAGTATAGTATGTGATTATGTACATAGCCATCTATTATCGATTTTACACATATCTAAATATTCCTAAATTCTGCATTTTAAGCTCTGTAAGAGCCATCGACCGTAACGCTTTCCAACATTTCCAGTGTGGCGGAAAGGTTGACGTGGACGAGAAGAAATTATTAACATCATCATCATGATTATAATTCAAGAACAGAAGCGTTTAACAAAATTATACTAACTGATTTTTAATTTTTTATTTCTCAGTCGATAGTGATTGTGCTCAGCAGATCAATAACCTAAAACATTACGCACCCAATTCACCAATATTTAAGATAATATTATCGTCTCTTCCATTGACTGCTGCCTCCGATCTCCCCGCCATCTAAGACCATCCCTCCACAGCTCACCCCACTCTCAGACGAATTATCCACGAGGCCGCAACACTCGAAACGTGAAACACTCAACGTAACATCGCAACTCAGCCAAACGTAGAAGAGTAGTCGAAAGACAAACGGACGCAGTTACCTAAACAAACGGAAGAAGCCACTGAAACGCATGCACGAAAACAGACCTCCAGAAGTCCGGACTTGTCGCTGCACTTTGTCGGTTGGTGATAGACGCCAACAAGACCGGGCTTGGTTAGTTACGCGGCGGGAAACCGTCGATCCGAATACGTACGAATAAAACGCAGTCTAGGCCTAACACACAACAAGGCCTATAATACACACATACACACTCGTTTCTATTGTCTATAGTCAGACTCAGCGCCTGTTTTGTTGGCGTGCTTGCAAAGACCAGCGTCGCCAATTTCGCTGCTTCTCGTCCGCGTCAAGCAAAAAGATTTTTTCCAGTAGGGTCGTTTTTCAACAGGCCAAATCGATTACTGTAGAATCGGAGCAAAGCCGAAACAAATCCAAAGAGCGACAGATTGACGTTGGCCTACAGCAACAGTTGGTCGTTGGCTGGATGGTGTGAAGTAACGATTCGAGCTCAGCATTTCAATGGCCAATTTCTACTCCCAGCAACAGGTAAGTGCCATCCTCTTTTCGTACGCTATCAATCGTTGGTAATAGGCTTATAGTTGTTTCAGCTTAACCGCACTAATAAAAATAATGATAATGATTTTAATAACAATAATAATAATAATAATAGTATTGGTAATTGTAATAATAATAATAGTATGGCCAATTTCTACTCCCAGCAACAGGTAAGTGCCATCCTCTTTTCGTACGCTATCAATCGTTGGTAATAGGCTTATAGTTGTTTCAGCTTAACCGCACTAATAAAAATAATGATAATGATTTTAATAACAATAATAATAATAATATTGGTAATTGTAAGAATAATAATAGTAACAATAATAATAATACTGATTACTGTTATTATTATTATTATTATTATTATTATTATTATTATTATTATTATTATTATTATTATTATTATTATAACAATAATATGAACAACAACAACAACACTATGTTAACATGGATCATTGGCGTCGACCTCCTCCTTTGTCCAGGCCAGAACTCCGCCGCTGCCAGCTCCTCCACTGCCAGCAGTGGTCGAGTTGGCCTCCGTTTCAACTCGTTTGGACGACGTCTTGACTATCGCTACCGCGACCGTGTAGCCTAATGTCTTAACTTCGGCACGACTCAAAACAATACAGACACATAGTCTCAAAATAGTAGGATTAGTCGCTCGCCCATTACCATCAAAGCTAATGACGATTCATGTATACAGCTTGTCAAACAGTAGAACGTGATTAAATAGACGCTTGGACAGGAAAGCAAACCTTCGTTTAGCCGAGGTATGCGCATAAACACACATGAACCTATTAAATTATAAACCTATTAGAACATGACATTGTATCTATTAACACTTATAAAACGTCTTCCAGAATCGTATATTGAAGCACTTATCCTCCCCATGCACTAGCCCTCGCCCCAAACGACACCCGCTTTAGCAGTTATATTCTGCCCAGGACGCCTATACCGCTGGATGAGTCTGGATCCTCTGCCCGAACGGAACTCCAACACTGTACGTGTTTTTACAGTGCCAGTCCCAAGCCTGGAGAAAGAAGGAGGGCGACACCAGATCGGTGTCGTTAAAAAATCAACAATTCTCTGGCCACCAGACCTGGGCCTCCTTTGGACTACCCTCTGGACAAACCCTCTGATTCGACGTAGCGCTCTTAAATGAGTCACAGAGCAAATTAAATAATGGCAGCTCAACATAAATTCATTTTAGCGATTGCGCGCAAGCCTTCATTCAGCGCTGATGTGATGAATGGCGACGTGTTAAGAATTGCGTCTCTTTCAACATTATGTTTAGTAAACTCAAATAATTATGTGAATAAATATCTACAACGCGCTGCGAACGATTGTGCTGCATTGGACTATGTAAGTATTTGTGACAAATAAGGCCTAAAGTCTATTATTGTGTTATAACTCACAAGACATCCCATCATAGGCCTATCCGCACTCATTTCCCTGTTGTTGAAGTGTGTTTGAGAGTTTTTGATTTTTTTGGTATAAAATTATATAAGTAATCTTGTAAGTCAGCATATGCTTTAATATTCTACTTGCAAACAGTGATTGAATTGTCGGGGGTTGTGGTTGGAATGGTTCAACCCCCAGTTTGTTTTTCAACCCCGCCAGTTAATGCTGAAAAATTACCTTAGGTCTTTCAGTGGCTACTACACCCGCCAGTAACCCTCGACAATTTAGCCGGATAACGGTTTCAGGTTCATAAAAGTTTTAGTCAGGGCATCTCAACTTGTGAAATATTTTCAACCCCCGTGCATATTTTAGAATTCAGACTTTGCTTGCAAACGCAAGTATTTATTTAGGAATCTGCATTTCTTTCGAAAGTGCTGTCATCGTGGATATCCATTATAGTCTCTAAGTTAACCAGAATTTTCTAAACATATATGTGTCTAAACATAACGACCGCGTATTGTACTCAAAACTGCTGTCCTCTGCGTTGCAAGTCGTAGCACTGAGATTGAATTTTTACTTCGTTATTATGCAGACCTGGTGGAGGGAGGTGGAGATCAATCGCTGTGCGCTGGTGTTCCTTAGTGATTCTATAATGACCTCAGTGTTAATACAGTGTACTACTTTGTCTAAGCCATGATGGATATGTACATTGCCATGCATGAATGCAATTTGTCTGCATGTATGTATGTATGTATGTATGTATGTATGTATGTATGTAAGTAGTTGGTTAATATCAAATACCTCATAAGGCATATCAAATACATCATGCAATGCACAATTATATACAATGCGAGAGTTATACTACATTGTACCTGAACCTTGTAGGCTTGTACATATATTTTGTGGTATATTAATTATTTTATATTATGATGGCAGGTAACTTTTATGCCAGCATACACACATAATTGTGTATGTAAATTTTTTCACTTCCTTTTATCCATTTCATTATATTTTATTTGGTAATTAAATCAGTTCACACAACATTATGCAAAAATTCACAAAAATAATTGTTGATCACACCAGAGACCCAATTAGGGATGGAATATCCCAGCAGGTTACAGCCACTCAGTGTTACAAGTAAACAATATGCCATGTAGACCTAAACATTAAACACACTTAACTTAAACAATAGACTGATTCAGCTTAATTAGCACAATTATATAGAGAACATGATGCTTGTGTGTATGCTTTTTCAAAGAAGTCTGAGTTGCTTGTCCAGATGAAGTCTCAGAGAGTTATGTTAAGAGGAGAAACATTATATATAATTATTTAAAGGAGTTTAAAGGACCCTAAAGTATGGTACTATATGAAATGGGTTATGGTCTGGGTAAGGACATTGTAGGTACTACAGCAAGAAGAGTGAAAGAAGAAAAGAGGAAGGTCAGGAATACCGGTTATTGGTATAAAGTATCAAGGAAAGGATAGCATGTATAATTGTCTAGGTTTGTAAGTTTCTCTTGAAATATAGAGCTATGTTTGCTTGAAATATGACAAATTGAGACAGGGATTGAGTTCCAGATCCTGCATGGGACCTTGGCATGTCATGGAGTCAAGCTTTGTGTTAGTTCACGATTGGGGAACATTATAGACATTAGGATTTCTACTGGTGAAGTGCATAGTGCCTAGAATATTAGAGAAGTTATGGAAAATAACACAAAACTAATTATAGGTGCACATGTAATGATGCATTAGGATACATGCACTTAAATTAAAAGTCTTCTTATTTGGTCAATTTTAAATACAGAAATACTTACACGCATACAATTATATAAAAGGGTGCCTCAATAAAGGTGTACCACCCACCAATATGCAATTTCTCTGCAACCAATTGAGATTTTAGCTCCTCCTTTTTTATGCTAGCTGATTACTGGATACCCACGGGCTTTCTTCCTCTTCCATTCATAACATAACCAGAGCCATGACCATTGCTAGATTGTTATATGCCTCTCCATCCTTTCGTGGTCTAACCCTAGCCTCTGATAAACGGTGCCTGAAAAAACTCCTAAGAATAGCCAAACGCCTATGCCTATAATAGGTTAGCTAGAACAATCCAAATATTGTTCCGGATGGCTTTGTCTTCACCCATTGTTTCATTATTGTTATAATAATTGGAAAGTACCTTTGATCTGGCCACACCAGACCAAAACTCATGCCCCATGTATTGGTTTCATTCATCTGTTGGACATTACTGGCAGTTCTTGATCATAATTCATAAATACACTGCTGCAAATCAAGTATTAATGTGCTGATAAAGAACACATGGAGTTGATTTACCCATAGCTGTTTAATACTAAACATATGCTTATTTTTTAATCCGGTTTCTGCCATAAGTCTATATTGATGTGAATTTTATTCTTTCATGTCTTGCTATATAAGTCTATATTGATGTGAGGTGAATTCTATTCTTTCATGTCTTGTTATATAACAGTATCCTTGTAATACTGCGGTTTAGTCATCTTGAATGTGAGTCTTGGGTCCGATTTTTCAAAAAGGAAGCAGGAATGGTGGGCTGCTGAGAAATTCTAGAAATCTGAAGTATTCCACACTATATGAACACCCTTGTAGCTAAAAGCTGGGGTCCAACCCCTCTGACCATCCAGGCAAATCGAACTCAGTGTGACTCCCATAAGATGATTGTAAGCAGGCTTCTAAAGTGCTAACAAGGTCTTGAAAATTCAACCAATTAGCTGTACAAACTACTGATGGATATAGGATCCTGTCGGTTATCATAAACGGTATCATATATCTTGTGCCTGCCTAAACCTTGTGAACACTTGAATTTTTGTCTTCTCAGAACTGCTTCGGTAACTGGGTACTTAGTATTTATTATCTAGTTATAAATGTTTTTACTGTTAAACTGGTGTGTCGATCATTACATGTTATTGAGCTAGAGCACTTGACGGTGAAGTGAAGATAACAGTTTTATTGGGCTACTTGACAACGTCTTGGGGATAAGAGCTTTATTGGGCTACTCGAAAAGAACAACAAGGTCTCAGGTATATCTTCATGGTCTAAGCAGTCTGGTGGTCTTTGAACCTGTGCCCTTTGAACGCCTTGGTTGCCAGTTTAGCTGGTTGCCATTGGCAACTACACCTCTACAAAAGGAGCTCATCTAGCTTAATGGATAGCATGATTAGCTGAATAAACAGAGCCTAATTTAATTGGCTAACCTGTTAATAATCAGCCTAAACGGTACAATGTTGTTGAAAGTCAAATTTCTGGGGAGGTTTAAAAAAAATTTTGATCACGTTTTTAATACTCATCTTAGGAGTGGTATTCGATCCAAGTAGCAAAATCATGTCGGTTATACACAGGACTGGAAAGTCCTAATGTAGCGTCGTGTGACCAATTTTTATCTGAAAATTAATAGGAAGGTATGAAATAACTCTTCAAGCAGGGATTTGAACCCAAGCCCCTTTAGTTGATATTCCAGAACTATAAGAAATGCACTATCACTCCCCATCTCATAGCCAATTCATGCAGTTTGTTTGCCCTTTGCTATTCAGTTGGTTTTCTACTTAGCCTAAATGTTTCTCCTGCTCTACTAAGTACCAGATATTCTTGGCATACAGTTTGCTTGCTTTGTCTGCTAGTAAATACCTCAGGTCTCTTTAATTTCAACTTAATGTGAACGTTGGTCAATGGTCGTGTATGGTTGTTAAGGCTCGGCTTATTCATGATCTCAGGAATTGAATTGCTGTGGTTAGTTTTGGTTTCCTGTTGCCATGGCAAGACCCCCATGGTATGTTCACTCTGGTATTTGTTTAATTCAATTCCAATATTTATTTCCTTCATCTACCATAATGTTCCTTCAGATACGTTTCCTTTAGGAATTTATGTACCATATATATTTATGCCTACTTCAATTTCCACAATGTTCCTTGTGAATACATCAGATAGGCCTATGTTTCCTTTAATTCTTTCCTTCAACTACCATGATAATCCCACATGATATCGACGTTCTGCATGCACAGCATCTTTCGTATCAACTTTTAACTACCACTCGAAACTAAATCAACTGGTGAACTGATTCAACTGTCATCCAGGATCATGGAACTGCTAACTTACAACTATGCACTGTAGCAATTCTGAGGCTTTGAGCATCCATGCCATCTGTCAGCTGTTGAAGGGAATCGGTAGTGTCATGAAACATCATGTGGGCCAGCGCAAAACAGTCGATATTTTAGGAGGCGCTATCGCCGCTATCGCCGCTATATAAATGTTCAATTACATTAATTTTCTGATATACTATTATCGTCTGAAACAATATTTTCAAAAGGTCAATAACAATAAATTACAACGCCCAAAAAGCAAAGTCGCGGGAACCAGCTTATTGATATTTGTCATAAAGGGCTTAAACGACGCGAGAACTTCTGTACAGTTGGACGACCGCCGAGCGTTCTTCCTGGGATAAATTAGTACGTTAGCGTGATTGGCCAACGTTGGACGGCGCATGCCTACGGCTCAGTTAAAGCTTCAATTCAGCGCACACTTAATACAAGACGTGTCCTATCAGCTGCGTTGTATACGGTCGCCGTCGGCAAGTCGGAACTTGCCTCGACGGTGAATCTTTATATGTGCATGCGATCGTGATCAACTGGTCATCGGGGTAGCTGGACTGTTGATCGAAATACATCTTGACGGGAAACGAGAGTCCCATTAGGGTGTTAGGACGTCGTTGTAGTCAGTGGGTATCGTTCGGACCATCTGTAAGATAGGAGTAGCTGTTGGTGGCGTGGTTTGTATGATGTCTTCGTGGGAGAGTCGTGAGAATAAGTTTTTCAAGGTAAAGAAACAAGCCAATCTGTTTAAATTTGTTTAGAAGTTGAAAACTGTTATATACTAGTCATTTATGTAAATAGTTCACAAACCCATAAAAATATAAGCAATAGTTATATCGCAGATCCGTTACTTAGATCTAGGCCTATAGAGATGCAAACTTGTCGCCTGAACGTGTTTAAACTGCACAAACTTATACACAAAGTTTCGTGATCTTAACGTGGATATACATCGTTATACAATTTACTTGCATGATCATCTGCATACAGTGATTTATCCACAAGTGATACTCAGTTAAAGTTTATACTAATCAGAGATAAAGTTCAGTTTTTTTCCAATCTGACTTTTGGAGCATAGATAGGGCCTATGTTTTTGAACAGAGAGCTTCAGGGGTGATGCGTCATGTGTAAGCAAGCAGCAGGTGGTTGATGTCCTTGAACTACGGTATTTTTTCCCTTCAACTGTCATACTTGTTTCCTTCAACTACCATAGTTGTTTCCTTCAGCTATCATAGTTGTTACCTTCAGACACCATATTTGTTTCCTTCAACTACCATAGTTGTTACCTTCAGATACGTTAGTTGTTTCCTTCAGATACGTTAGTTATCTCCTCGAGATTCCAATTTGATTTCTTTCTCTCTATCAACTGATATCTTACCCTGTAATCCCTTTATCAACTGTTATATCTTACCCTTTATCAACTGCAATATCTTTTCCTTTATCAACTGTGATATCTTACTGATGTCTTACCCTAAGTTTATCAATTGTGATATCTTACCCTTTATGAACTGATATCTTACCCTAAATTTATCAGATGTGATATCTTACCCTTTATCAACTGATATCTTACCATAAGTTTATCAAGTGTGATATCTTACCCTTTATCAATTGTTATATCTTTCTCTTTATCAACTGTGATATCTTAACCCTTTACCAATTGTTATATCTTACCCTCTATCAATTGTTATATCTGATTCCCTTGATTCATCATGTCCTTCCAGTCTTCTCGTCCGTGATATAGTCCACCATGGAAGCTCCATTGCCTCCTTCCTTCTCTACCAGGTCTTCGGGCAACCAGACTTTGATCTCCATTTTGCCTCTCAGGACAATCCCTCGTACTTGACCTAGCGCTCACGATTGACTAGTGCCCTGCACTTAGTTTTAAGTAGTGCTTCTGATATTTCAACATTATGATCTGGTGGGCAGAGTAGTTTAGGCAGTTTCGTGAGAAATCATTGTACGGATATACATTGTTTAGATATAATGACATTTTGCAGACTATAGCCTATGGCAAATGTGACACAAGAGGCCATTTTGTTTCATTGTTTTTTTGTCGATCAATCAATTATCTAAAGCGGGCTGGGTTCTGGCTCAGTGTATTTTGTTCCAACATGTTGTAGCGGTTTAATTGCTGTATAAGCCAACCCAAATATAAGCAGCTATAATTATGTGAGTTAGGAAACCTGATTCTCTTTGCAAATTCTGACCACAGAACAGAGCATTAAAGGCTGGAGCAATTGGCTTCTAAAACTTGGTCATTCCCACAGGTTGTAGTCGTTTAATTACTGCTTTATCATGCCTTTATGCCTAGGAAAAAGTACAGGTGACTTTTATTTAGCAGCTAACGAGATCCTAAGGCTTGTGTGTGCAACCTAGCTTTTTTGTAGCTAGTGCAGCGTTTCCCAATGGGTGGGTCGAGACCCGGCACTGGGCGACAGAAGAAAAATTCCGGGTCGCCTAATTCTTCTTTTATTTAATACATGATTTTATTAATTTAAATTAAACTAAATAAATAAAAGATGATTGTATGCTAAAACCAGTCAGTCACTCCCCCTCCATCAGCTAGGCATTACTAAAAATAAGAAATTCGTATGGACATTCATATCTGTTTTATTTAACCTATAGACCAGTATAGGCGATGAAACTTTTAGTGGGTCATGAAGAAGAAGTATAAAAATAGCTGGGCCACAGAAAAAAGTTTGAGAGCTGCATTGGGAGAACTGAGTTTTTAATAGGCAACTGTTGGCTGTTGATAACTACAGATCTTGTCTGGCGTGTTAACCAATGCAGCTTATTGAGTTACTAGCTTTATGGGATAGTACACATGTCACAGTGCATTAAGCAGATTGACGAGTAACCTGGGTGTGCTTAAGTTTTCCAAGTTGTTTAAGACTGATTTGTTCTGGGAACATCTCCAAGTAGGCTTCTTGAGTGGGCGCTACATGAATTTTAAAGCGAAAGAGTGAATAAATAAGCCCGCACTGTATTGGTTACTGAGTATCTTGCTTGAAGGGGCGCTATATAAATGCTCGATTATATTACGGAGTATAATTTTCATTTGAAACACTGTTTTCAAAAGATCTTCGCCATGTATTGCTGAAGCAAAGTAAATGTAATAATAATTACGATATATTGATAGCTGGATTCTGGTGTTGACCATTCGGATTCCTTTGGTGAGGATGGAGGAATACGGAATGTTCTCCAGCAGCAGAATCTGGAGCTGAGGAGCAAGCTGGATGAGGAGCACAGGTCGTACCAGCGAAAGATCGGCAGCTACCAGGATGAGCAGAAGAGGAATGCTGCATTCATCCAAAAGCTTCAGGCCAAGGTATTGCAACAGGCAGTGATAATCAACAGATACTTCATATTAGATGCAAAACAAACTATACGGAACATGGAACAGGCAGTGATAATCAACAGATACTTCATATTAGATGCAAAACAAACTATACGGAACATGGAACAGGCAGTGATAATCAACAGATACTTCATATTAGATGCAAAACAAACTATACGGAACATGGAACAGGCAGTGATAATCAACAGATACTTCATATTAGATGCAAAACAAACTATATGGAACATGGAACAGGCAGTGATAATCAACAGATACTTCATATTAGATGCAAAACAAACTATATGGAACATGGAACAGGCAGTGATAATCAACAGATACTTCATATTAGATGCAAAACAAACTATATGGAACATGGAACAGGCAGTGATAATCAACAGATACTTCATATTAGATGCAAAACAAACTGTATGGAACATGGAACAGGCAGTGATCATTTTTGGTTCTAGTTTACTTATGTCTGGGGTGCTTGGTAGTATAGTGGTTACTGTGCTGTTTCTATCGAAAGTTCAAGGTTCTAATCCCCACCCAGGCAGAAATTTGGTTTGAGATTTCCATTCCACATTGCCAGTTGGAATATAATGAGTGCACTGACCGTATACACTGTTGGTGGGATTACGAGGGTGTTGTGGGAGTGGACTGGCTACCCACAGCACATGCAGAGGCTAAGAAAATTAAGTTGCTAAGACTTTGTACCCTTGGATAACTCTCAGGGCCAGCTTAAGGGACTGCTCTTCTTCGTATGTATGTTTTATTTGTATTTTATGTGTATCTTGCTTTTATTCGCTTTTCATGCCGTACCTTGAAATCCTGTAGATATTGTACGCCCTTGATAGATTTTTAATGACCCCTTAATTAATTTCTGTAAATATATTTTTCCTCCAACTTTTTTTGCAATATTCCAATAAAATAAAATCGATCGATACTGATAGCCAGTGGTAAAATGCAATTAATATCCCAGTAACTTTAGGGGGAAAATTAATTTTCATGGGTTAGTGTAATGATTAATTTTGCATCTAATATGAAGTATCTGTTGATTATCACTGCCTGTTCCATGTTCCATATAGTTTGTTTTGCATCTAATATGAAGTATCTGTTGATTATCACTGCCTGTTCCATGTTCCATATAGTTTGTTTTGCATCTATTATGAAGTATCTGTTGATTATCACTGCCTGTTCCATGGTCCATATAGTTTGTTTTGCACCTAATATGAAGTATCTGTTGATTATCACTGCCTGTTCCATGTTCCGTATAGTTTGTTTTGCATCTAATATTAAGTATCTGTTGATTATCACTGCCTGTTCCATGTTCCGTATAGTTTGTGTTGCATCTAATATGAAGTATCTGTTGATTATCACTGCCTGTTCCATGTTCCATATAGTTTGTTTTGCATCTAATATGAAGTATCTGTTGATTATCACTGCCTGTTCCATGTTCCATATAGTTTGTTTTGCATCTAATATGAAGTATCTGTTGATTATCACTGCCTGTTCCATGTTCCATATAGTTTGTTTTGCATCTAATATGAAGTATCTGTTGATTATCACTGCCTGTTCCATTTTCCATATAGTTTGTTTTGCATCTAATATGAAGTATCTGTTGATTATCACTACCTGTTCCATATAGTTGTTGGACTACAAGACGAAACATGGAACACTTGAGGAGAAAGTTCGCCTGTATGAATCGGACAAGGAACATCGAAGACCTGTGAGTTCTGTTCATCCTTCATTCATATGTTCAGGACGTGGGTACCTGTTGCTTGCAAAACATACAATAGCAATAGTTGTGAGTGATTCAAAAGACTTGTAATATGTGTGTCAGAGCCATTGCAAGTTTACCAGGAATGCCAACCTATTAGCCAGCTCTCCCTAGCTTCCTGTTTAAAATGTTTTTGTGTCCACTAAGACAAAACAATCCAAATAGTTATTTAATTATTGTCAGCTTACCACACAGTTGCTTAATAATAGGCCTACGTTTTGATTGTTTGTCATTTAAAGTTGAATATACCTACATTTTATTAAGTTTAATTGTCAGAAACATTCTCTTCTTATCAATCTGTTTCTTCTAGTTTGAAATGACTTTTGTTTATATTTCGTACAGTAATTGGTTAAATTATTCCCGTAGTATTTGTATTTAATATTTTCCCACTTTTATTGTCATTGTTGCAATCTTGGTATCTTGTTGAAAGAGTTTCGTGTTGTGACTGATTTGTGAAAGACTTTAAACTATTAATTGAATAGAAACTATTAATTGAATAGGTTACAGATGTTCAGGCAGTTCGCGTTGAAAGAATAGAACTGGAGAATGCGATGCAGAGCGCAGAAGAGGAGTCACAAAAGTTGGTATCTTTTAATGAAGGAGGTATCATTTTCTGATAGATCTGTGTATTCCTCCTTAAGTTCTAGGAATAATCAAATTATGAGGACCCTGCATTCGAACCCTTGAGTGGGTTATTAGTTTCAGTTAAACGGCGCTGTGTGATAAAAAAGATCATTAGTGTCGCCCTCCTCCTTTATCCAGACTTGTTGGGACTGGCACTGTGTGAGTGTGAAAGTGGCAGAGTTAGGCTTGGGACTGCGAGCAGTATCTGAATTTAAATACATAGTGTAAGGGAGGCAATGAACTGCTGTTCTACTGCATTTAGTTATCAAGCGAATATTGCAGTTCAAAAAGGTGTGTTTGAACCATTCTTACCATTCAGTGTTCAGAGGCCTAGTGGTTTCAGTTTAAGGACACTGGTTGAAAAGATCATTAGCGTCTCCCTCCTCCTTTATACACGCTTGGGACTGGCACTGTGTGCGTGTGAACAGTGACCAAGTCATCTCCTTGAGCCAATTGGCTGATGTGATCCTACTTAAAGCGGTCCTGCTGGAGGACATAGGTCACGTGCTGCACCAGTTCCTTCCTCCAACAAAGATGACCGTCTACTGCATACACATGTAACCTTATGACCGTGTTATTCCACAGGCAGACCATCCAGCCTTGAAATCGTTTTATTATTAGAATGCTGTACCCTTAAATGTAGTTTAAGCCAGAGTGCAGATATGCTGTTGGTTAAATGAGAAATGCACCTACTTACTTACTCTGACCTTGGTTATGAGTCTTGGTAGTGATATACCAAAAAAGGAATGTGGCAGTACATGTTATGGTTGAGAACTGGTTGGGTATTGTAGCTGTCAGACTACAGCATTCAGCTTTTGTATCTTGCCTCTGACTATGTCAGTCTTGACGTCACTCTCTCTCCCTTTCTGTGTTTCTTTATGCGGGAATCAGAAAGAATAGAACAGGGTTGCTTGTTAGAGATTCCTTGTACTGCCATACTAATGTCTTGTTTAAAAGCCCTTTGTTGACGTAATAACTTGAATTTAAGGTCAATATTATTATTTTCTTTTTATTATTATTATTATTAGTAGTAGTAGTATTGGTATGCATTTATTTAGCACCACTATCTAATAATCAAGTATCAATCGACTGCGTTGAGAATGCGTAATGGACAAGCTCCAAGCCCCTGTGCACTGGAGTCCAACATATGTGGCCCACCTTGATGAGGTGCATTAGGGACATCTCTTGTAATTATGTTTTATTGTTTTATTTAAGGCGAGTTCAGCTTGAGTACGTTCTGGGTTTGTTGCGGGAGCAGTTGGACGCGGCCACCAAGGCAAACCAGTCCCTGCAGGCGGATGTCGTCAAACTCACTCAAGTTAGGGACAACTACGAGAAGAGGGAGGCCGAGTGGAAGAAAGAGGAGGAGGTAGGTCACATGGAAGTCTAAAACATGATGTGTCAAGCCAAACAGGTTGAGTCAGGAGATTCAGATTATATGAAATGATGATCAGAATGAGTGAGTGATTAAATGAATGAGTGGGTGAATGAGTGAGTGGGTTGGTGAATGAGTGAGTGAGTGGGTTGGTGAATGAGTGAGTGGGTTGGTGAATGAGTGAGTGGGTTGGTGAATGAGTGGGTTGGTGAATGAGTGGGTGAATGAGTGGGTTGGTGAATTAGTGGTTGAATGAGTGAGTGGGTTGGTGAATGAGTGGGTGATTGCGTGAGTGGGTTGGTGAATGAGTGGGCGAATGAGTGGGTGGGCAAACGAATAAGTGGGTAAATGACAGACTGAGTGAGATGAATGAATGGGTGGGTGAGTGATTTGATGGGCAAATGAGTGAGTGGGTGAGTGATTTAGTGAGTGAGTGAGTATTCCAATCTTGGTATCTCTGAACATCTCTTGGGGAGCTGATTACAGATGGTCAGGCCCGCAGCTGAAGGGCTCGATGTTGCATAGTTGTGGCACGAGAGAAGGGGACAACCGTCGGTCACTACTGGCCTCAATGGTCCGATACAATTTTGATCATACTCATAGACACCACTATCTGATAGTTTAAGGAACGGTTCTTCTAAAGAACAGTTCTTCTAAAGAAGGGTTCTTCTTCATCATCTGTCGTTGAATTCAAAGTCAGATATCTTTTCAGTCATTCCAGGAGTTCTTTACCATCAACCACGGTCGGCTGCATCGTCTGATGCGTGTCGTCGCCAACTTCCGGCGCCAGTTCAGCGAGATGAAGACGATGAACGAACGCGACATGTCTCAGCTAAACGCAGACCTTGGACGTCTGACGAGGAACGTTCAATCATCGTGCCTCAACTTAAGTGGGAGCCTGCAGAACGTGGAGCGCCACAACGTGGTCAGTGGGTCTCGGTTGATCAATTTTGTGGACAATTAACAGTTTGAGACAGAATGACTGATAGACAGACAGGCTGGCTGGCTGGCTGGCTGGCTGGCTTGCTGGCTGGCTGACTGCAATTATTAACAGACAGATGTACAAGTTTTACATATCGACACACATGAAGAAGGACAGATAGACAGACAAACAAACAAACAGGAAATTAAAGACATCTATCAGACATAAAATGCATTACTTGACTGGCCTATAATATTGAAGGACAGACCTGTGCTACTGCTCATAGATTCGAACCTGTGACTCTTCAGTTGTAAGGCAAAGTACGTGCCCCTAGACCACCGCGTCCCATTGGTTATGGTTCTATATTTACTTGAATTTGAGTTTTTTTCTGCAGTTCGCCATAAGAAAAACAACTAAGTATAAGATGTCAGTTGTCAAATTATTGGTGTCCAATAATATGCGTCTGACTTGTCAGGATTTGCTGGAACGCGAGCGAGCGGAACGAGCAACGATTGAAAATCGTCTTCGCGAGAAGAATAAGGATCTGCTGGAACTGCAGGCAAAATTTGATGCTCATGCTGCAGAGCTGAATGCCAGGTAAGATAACACTTGTTGGTAATGGTAATGGCAATTGCAAATTTATATCGGACCAATGCCAGAGAGTGGGTTGAAACCAGTTGTAACTAACAAGATTTTAGTAGGTAGAGGGTATTCATTTGCAAAAGTAACAATTGGAACAAATTAAATAAACTAGTTATTCCCAGTATATTTTAACATTTAATTGAAACAAGTTATACACGCTACCCTTTTATCTATCCAATACGGCCCTAATCATACAGCGTTTCCTTTCAGAAACAGCTAACTTAATATTTTGCAAGTACATTTTAACATTTAATTGGAGCAAATTATATAAGCTCCCCTATTATTTATCCATTGCGGCACTAATCATAAAGCATTTCTTTACAGAAACAGTGAACTGAATATTGTGAATGAGAGACTGAAGACCCAAATAGTCGACAAGGAACGTATTGTCACAACTCTAGAAAAATCCGTGACGACCTTTGAGGACCGACTTCAGAGAACGGGCAGAGAAGCCACCAACCTGGACGACACGGACGGCGAAACTACCAGACAGAACAGACTCGAGCACACCGAGTCGATGCTTGATGGCCTGAGAAGAATTGCCAAGGAAGTGGTAGACCACTGCGACCGTATGGAGGATTTCACCGTAGAGGAGGTTCGTATGAGCACGCTCAAGACCAGGCGCTCCAATTCGAGGTCTCCTCTCCGCGACCGTTCTGGGTCCAGATCGGCGAGCCGTGGAAGGTCCCGCTCGCCGTCCTTTGTCGATAACACCTTCACGGCCATTCAGGGAGCTTTCCAGACGTGCCGACTGCAGATCAACGAGCTCAGGTCGCGATTAGCAGCAGCTCAGGACCAGAATTTGTTGGTTAAGAAGCATGCCGATGATGCCGATGGTGAGAGAAGACATCTGGAGAATGCATTGAGAAGTCTGAAGGAAGAGAAGGACTTCCTGTAAGCAATATCTTATGCTTTCCTTGAGCTTACCATGTTGTAGTTACATTCAGAAGCTGATTATCACTATTGGTTGGTTTCTTTATATTGGTTGCCGGGGTTTGGTATTTCTTTGCTTAGAGTTACTTCTTTCTTTATCCAGATAAAACCTCCAGATCTTTATCCAGGTCAAGTCTTCAGGTCAAACCTCCAGATCTTTGTCTAGGTTAATGCTGTATCATGGCCATACCAAAAGTATTTCGATAATGACAGTATAATGATACCTATGAAGTTGATTCTGTTTTTGTTATCTTTTTTCTGTGATACATGATCCTTCTGCTCAACATCTGTTTATTTCTGTTCCCTTTGTGTCTTGGAATAACTGTTGTACAAATATTTTTATTTTTACAATTTTAATTGTTATCTGATATTTAAAAAGTGTCGCTTCAAGAAAAGCTCATCAGTAACGCTCTCGACCCTAACCTCGGGCGCTCTTTTGCGTAGTTACCCCCTTGAGAGGGCGCTGTATCAATTCTTGAATGAATCAATTGAAATCTGTGTAGAATAATTCAAGCTTCAAATGCTTACAAGACTGTGAAAGGGTCAAACTGAGGGATTGTGTGGTGGCTGATCGGTTACAGCGGTCGACCCGTAACATTCAGTGTGCGCGGAGTGAGCGGATTCGACTCTTGTCCGAGGCGTCACTGTGTAGGGACCTTGAGCAATAATTGCTCTGCATTACAACCGCAGTTGCATTGTCGAGACGTGTGTGCACTTTCGTGGACGACTTGTCGTGTTAAAGCGCGTTATAAATGCCGAGTTGTATTGTATTGTCTATTGTACAGCTGGTGGACCCACCATAAGCAAGGCTTCTGGACTGAGCCTTTGCAGTGTGCATGCAAGGGACAGTCAGGAGTCCGTGGGCAGCAGACCGAAGGGTGTTACAACCCAGGACCAAGGAGACTGAAATGCAAAAATCCCTAAGGTATGATTGAGCAAAATTTTAACCATTAGATTTTAATTTAGATGTTGATGGATAAATTGTAGTGCAAGATCGAGCAGTGACACTCAGCACAATCTTGATCGACTGAAGAACTCACTCGATCTCCTGTGCAATGAGAAACAGCTGCTCGAGCGAGCGAGACATAACATGATCGAACAGATCGATGGCCTGAACATCGACCTCCAGCGACTGCAGTCCGCGAACTCGGACCTCCAGCGCCAGAGGGATCAGCTGGAGGACGAGAAGGACGATATCGTCAAGGACAAGGAACGCCACGCCAAGGAAAATGAGAGACGGTTGGTTTCCGTTTTTTGCCAATCGATATATCTGCATAATAGATATAGTGGTGGAAATATTTATTCCATCACCTGTGATCAAAGCTAGAGGCGGCACAACGTAATATTAGGACATAATGAGTAGAATCAATGAATTTTTTTATTTTGTTCTTTGTCTAGACCAACAGACACTACCTGAAGATATGTAAATGACTGATTTTATGCTTGTTTACATAGTAATTTGAGTGACATCAATAAAAAAACTGACTTTAAATGTATTCAACCGGTTTTTGGCTTCTTGCACCTTGATGCAATTGTTATTTCCATCACTGTGTATGATGTCATTCCCCAAGCACATTGAATCCTGGGTCTCTGCCCTTGTTGGTGCTGCCTTTTTGTGAGTTTGCCACAAGTAGTTGTGTCGGGCCCCATTGAGGCCACTAGTCGCCGACGTCAACTGTGCTTTACTGCCCAACATCGGGCCTTTTAAGTGAGGGCCCCGACCATCTAGAATGGGCTCCTATGAGAGCTTTGCCTCCTGCCTAGAAATTACTCGTCTGCATTTTACTCTTCCTTAAAATCCATATTTTCCAGCTATAGTCAGACCGGGAGCGCCTCTGAGTAGATATATTAAATGAGCGCTATATTAAGCTCACGTTAATTGATCGATATAATAATAGTTCATAATACCATATAACATTTTACATCGTTTCAGCTAGCACATAAAGCTAGTTTTGCTCTTTAAATAGTGCTATTTGAAAGGGCTGGAATCCAAGATTTTCTTAAAACTCATGTTAAGTTCAGGAAACATAGCGACCCTCTGATTCTATCTGTGTGTATGTATGTGTGTGTGTGTGTTTTTTTATATGCAGCCAGCGTGTCATCGAGCAGCTCGAGGAGAAGGTTTCAAGACTAAAGGAGGAGCACGTCAACACGAAAGAGGCGCTCAACAAAACTCAGCTTCAGAAGGACCTTGTGCAGAACGAAAAGCAAGAAGCAGGTTAATTGACGTTCTTTTTCGTGTTGCTCATCATTCTCATTTGGAACCGTTCTCATCTCAGAACCTTTGTCACAATCTCACCTCGGTTCTTTATTCGCTCGATTCCTTATAATAATTTCATTTAGTTTCAAACTGACGAACGGCAGTGTGATTACAAGAACAGTATATACGAATGATGACAAGTTATTACAGGAGTCAAATTTACCCATCGGCGGCCATGCAAGGCATCAGTACGTTATACATTTCATTTTTAACAAACACCACCCAGCGAAGGAAGGAAAGAAGTCTTACAGGTGATACGGTCTTGAATTCAGTTTCTCAGCTTTGCATTCTAGTGTGTTCACCATTACTCAATAGCCCCTCCCCTATAATCGGTGATTTTGACTTAATATGGGCTTTCAAGAGCATATTGTATGAATACCAGTCAAAATTGGTTGGCAGTTGAAACACTGTGAAAAGGCTTTAACCGTGTTCGTACCATGGAGCCTCATTTTTTGCTCAATTTGGTGGCAATGCTATAAAGTAGCTGTATAACATAATGGACACCTTGCATGGCTGCCGTCAGTTAAATTCGACTCCTGTAATAATTTGTTATCATTCGTGCATACTGTACATTTGATCATGCTGTCATTTGTGAGTTTGAGATTAAACTAAAATTATTGTTATTATCATTATTATTATCATTATCATTATTATTATTATTATTATTATTATCATTGCTGTTATTATTATTTCTTATTGTTGCTATTATTATTGTTATTGTTGTTGTTATTTTTGTTGTTATTATTATTATTTATTATTATTGTTATTACTATTGTTGTTATTATTACTATTATTATTGTTGTTGTTGCCATCGTTGTTGCTGTAAAGATTGAGAGGTTTAGCTGGTTATGTTTTTGACATCATCATAGTGAAATTTTGTATTTTTGCCTGACCAAGTTAATTCATTACGAGAATTATTCATTCATTACGAGAATTTGTGTATAGCGCCTCTTCAAGGTTACTACTCAGAGGCATTGTCATAGTAATATATTACTATGACAACAGCATCTAAGAAGGAGTTTTTGATATACATCTGATATGTGTTTTAAGTGTCATATACTTCTTTGTATATCTAAAAATTGATTAGCGATTGTTAGAATGTATGGTTCTTGTAATCTACTTTGAAAACGTATGCAGCCTTATGCGAGCTCTGAGTTATATCATTCTACCTCGCTTTGTTTAGCTGACGCTCTGGCTCGATCTGAGGTCAACAAAGGAGAGCTCGAGTTCGAAATCAACCGCTTGAAACGAGAAGAGGCTTCGCTAAGAGACGCTGCCCTCAAACTGCAGGCAATGATCGAAGGACTCGGACAGGAGAAGATGGACCTCGGGAGAAGTCTCGCTCAGGTTGGAAAATGACATTCACAATAAATTTTAATAATAGATTTTGATTGCTTTAAATGAACACAGATTATCATTAATTATGCATTTAAATAGTTATACTGTGAGAGCTATATGTATGTATAAGAGCAGATTATGAGTAGGTCAAGAAACAGTTTGCAATTGTTTGAATAAAAGATATACTTATTCTGCATATAGCATCCTTTAAGTAACTAACAAGGACGCTCTGACATGACTACCTGAGAATGTTGTGTTCAAAAACATAAATCACAGTAGAATTCGAATGAATAATACGTTTTGAATATGCTTTGAAAGCCACTGGATTTATTCTGACCTTATTATTAGTCATCGTTAATTAATGCCTTAATTTATCCGCAGCTATTTTCTTACGTTTGATTGGTCTGTGAGTACATCAGGTATGTAGTTGATCCTCGGCCGATCCTAGTTCAGTTCTTAGGTGGTAAACGGTGTCCAACTAGTTGGAGAGCTCGGCTTGTGACGCTTAACTCTCTCCTCGGACGGTTACTGTGTAGGGACCCTAAGCAGAAAATTGCCCAAAATTGCTCAAAATTGCCCAAAATTGCTCAAAATTGCCCAGCACCAGCGATTGTTGCTTGGTGATGGCTTTTGATTAATGCATGATAGTAATAATAATAATAATAATAATAGTAATAATAAGATTGACCGATGTGACCCATGACACACTCGAGACAAGCTACTGTTCCTAAGTCTCTCGTTAGCTGTCCAGTGGGAAAGCACCATCTGCTGTTCGTCAACGCTACCGTGTTAAATAATTAAAAAAATAATAATAATAAAAACATTATTTATTGACAAGTTCACAATGTAATAATTATAATAGAAAACATAATAATAATGCTTAACAATAATGGTAATGAAGTGTGAATTGTCTGACATATTTGTTTAGATGGAGGCCGAGAAGAACAGCATAGCAAGCGAGAGGGAGGTGGTGGAGCAGGAGAAGAGAGGACTCCGTGATGACCTCATACGTGTGCAGCAGGAAAAGATCGATGTGGAAACGGAGAAAGCAGGTATGTATGTCAACTGAACACTTTGCTTTCGTTCATGAGTTAATGGCAACGATAATGGTCAAAGTAAATGGTAAATTATACTTGGGTAAATGGTAATGATGAAGGTAAATGATTATGGTAAAGGTAAATAGTAGATGATAAACGACATTGGTAAACGATAATGGTATATGGTAAATAATAGAGTAACTGATAATGGAAAATTATAATGGTAAATTATAAAGGTTAATTATAAATCTAAGTGGTATAGGTAAATAGTAATGGTAAAACACTTACCTGTACATAATTCCTCAGAAACGTTGTGCAGTCAGGCTTGAAAAACTAGAAGTAAACCGAGTACATCGGTCTCTGTCTTACTCTAGGAGTTCAGCAGAACCTGCAACTGACAGAGCAAGCACTGCGCCAGCTGGAGGAAGAACTGCGCCAGCTGACGAGAGAACGCGGAGAACTGAGAGAACAGCTGAACATTGTGACACACCAGAAGAACACGTTCGCTGAAGAGATCCTTTGCCAGCGCAACGATCTTGCCAACCAGGAGGACACGATTGTTCGCCTGGCAAAGGAAAAGGAGGAGCTGTTCCGCGTCAAGGAAGAGCTATCGGTCCAGATAACGGCCAGCGAGAGGGAAAACCGCCAGCAGGGCGAAGTGAGTTGATTCAGATATTTCGAGATGGTAAAGAAGGAATGAGAAATACTGATATCAATCAGTCAATTAATCAATCAATCAAAGAAATTTATTTGGCTGATCAGCATTATATACAACAGCTTACAGCGAATCCACAACAAAAAAGTAAATAGGTCTAATTCTAGTTGAGAAATGAGAGAAGGAGTTATGGAGTGAGTAAGGAGGATGAGATAAGCCCAGGAGACCCAATTAGGCACCAAAGGTCCCGCAAGTTAGGACCATCTAGTAGGATAAGTTATATAGAAAAGTGATCAAATCAATCGTTTATTTTTGTAACCAAAAAAAATAGAATATACTAACATATTACAATCATTATGGTTGATAACAGCAACAAGGAAAGGTCCTGAAGGGATCAAAACGATCCCGCTAATAGGGACACCTGCGTACAATTTAAGACAAACACTGACGACCGAATGCAATACAGCAAATTAAACAAAAGTTATTATGCACTTGAGTCATAACTAAAATAAACAAGCCGGTAAGAGAAGATTAAAGGGAAAAGATAATAGATTCAACGGTGTACAAACATAAAACTTAACTAGTCTTAACTAACAAAATGTAGATAGCAGGTGAAAAGGTACGACAATAAATGCAACAAAGAATTAGATGATGCAAGGTATCCTGAGAAAAATACATTTATGTAGCCAAGTAAAAAACAATTTGAAGAGCGCCAGGGTTGCTCAGAGTTTAGGCTGATCAATGAGATTTAATATAGCGCCCCTTCAAGATATCTACTCAGAGTCGCAACTGGTCTGACTATGGCTCAGGTAGATGTCATTTACTAGGCATGTTTACATTGGCGTCTGCGAGCAGTTTGCATTGTATCGTATGTTACAGTTTGAAGTATTTCTGGTAAACAATGCTCTTTATGCACCTACATCTTGTCACCTACCTTCGTATATATAGAGCACCTTCAGAAGTACCCATGTTTAGGCTTATTGCTGATACTAAGTAATTGCTTGTTATTCAGTCTTAAGTCTATACAAATCCATCTTTGTTGCCTGCCTGATCCCTTTAGATCCTGACATAGAATTGTATTTACCGCCTATCGATTTTATTTTGATTAAGTGCCTATGAATACACTGGTCTCCACGTCTTTGCATTTTTTTGTGCTGTAGAAATCTCTAGATTACAATTGCGCTTTGCACTTTAATAACAATGAAATGTGAGTGTTGGTTAAGTCTGTATGAATGGGTGCATGCTAGACTACTGCTCCATGGCGTTCTCTAGAACTGATACTGTGTCTGTCGTGTTAATGAAAAGGTGATATCAGCCTTCAAGAGCGACAAGGAATCGCTGGAGACGAGTCTGTACGAGACGCAGCAGGTCAACCAACAGTTGGAGATGCGCAAGGAACAGTTGGAAGGAGAGAATCAGGAACTGATCCTCAAGAAGGAAAACCTCAAAGGTATACCACATCAACTGTTTGGCTATTGGTTTTGTTTCTGATCATGAATTGTTGCAATGCATTGGCAATACTCTTTGTGTTCATGTTTGGATTATTCACTGGCGTTAATTAAAAAAACTCAAGTGTGCAAGTTCCAGGTTGTTTGTTCCGGACCATGGAACGATAATCAGTTGACAATTTTGATTGTATTAAAATGAAATATTCCACTATGTACATAATAAACAGTTTTAAACATGCAACAGTAACAAAGTAATGTTTTTCAAAACAGTGATCATATTATGAATCTGAATTTTAATATAGCTCATCATATATGTAAGCTGATGTTGAAAAACAGTGATCTGTGGTAGGGCTGGTAAAACAGTTATGGGGCCGCAGCTTATCTGATTGTTTCCATAGGCGTCTAAAACCAGGGAAACAACATGGGTATATGGTGGAAATCTTTTGTGGTGATTGTCGTTGTGAGGTGGCCTCATTCTGTCCACTTCTTTTCTTTACAGCCTTGCTCCAGCAGGCAAGACACGAGATGGAGCTAGCGATCGAGAAGCTGGAACGTCAGAAGGAGAACCTGAAGCAGAAGATGCAGTCGACCGAGAAGGAGCTTCATCTTATCATTCAGCAGAAGCAACAGACGCACGAGGAAGATGTCGAGCGACTCGTGCGCGAAAGGGTCAGTTTCAGCTGCTGGCACATATCCCAGCTTCCAAATCTCTATCTTGCTTTAGTTCAGTGGGACTCAATCTGTGAAATGTTAAACTGTATATGTAATATAAACATTCGTAAACATGCGACAGTGAGATTAAGAGTGTCATGCTAAACAGTGAACACATTATGAAAACTACATTTTATTATAGCATGTCGTATATGTAGGCTGATTTTTAAGAGCGCTGTTTTGCTGTCGCACTGGCACAACAATTTCTGGTCCACAGCACTCGAAAGGTCGCAAAACCCTGCCTCAATCAACTTCAAAACCAGCAGAAACACTGCTTGAGGGTGGTTTGGTATCGGGATGTGATTCCACTCTGTTGGTTTTACCATGCTCCAACTAGCAGGGGCGGCGATCCCGGTGGTGTTGAGGGGGACAAGTCCCCCCACCTTTTACAGAGAGGGACATATTATATGTGTCCCGTGTGTTATGAGAGGGGTAGGAAATTACCCCTCTCATTAGGTGTCCCCCACCTGTCAAACGAGATCGGCGCCTCTGCCAACCGATAACAATTCACGAGTGTCATTTTGACTGAGCGCCTGTCAATAAGCTGGTTGCATTGTGCACTGGAGAAATCTCATGCTCATGATTATGATAGCTTGGTTTTAAAAAAACCCAAAGTGATTAAATATTGTCTAAGCTACTCTCCTTCTTATCCCACGTAGGAATCCCAAGTGGCTGAATTGGTTCGCCGTCATGAAGAATTGATCCACCAGCAGAAACTCGAGAAAGACGAAATGCACTCGCGTTTCACAGCACAGATCGAAGAGTTGCGTCAGGAAATCATAGACATGCAGCGGGATCATGATGAACAGCTGGTTGTGGCCGAAAGTGACAAGCAACAGGTATTCAATACAACACAATACAACTGTAACTTGATTTCGCCCTTCTTACAGTAAGTTCAGAAGTGCACACACACGCCTCGATGGCGCAATTGCAGTTATATTGCAGAGCAATTATGTGCGTAGGACTTGCTCAAGGTCCTCACACAGTAACTCCTCGGACGAGGGTCGAACCCGCAATCTCCGTGTCCACAGGCCGACCACTCTAACAATCGGGTTGGGTTAATATAAATCTTCCTTTGCTGATATATATGGAATGTCCCACCACATACCATTATGCTCTATGAATTGTTTAGTACCATATTTCAATCGATGAACAGATGTTGTGAATGCGGACAGTTGATTATATATTTGTGTTTGAATTTTCATTCTGCCTTTTAATCGTGTCAGTCATCAGGTATTTTATCCATTTCTTAAATAACTCTTTTTGCTGGAAGTCTGTCAAGTTGTTGCATGCAGATTCAAAGTTTACCCAAGGCCTTTTTTCGACCGTTTGACCAGGTTGTTATGATCAATCTGCAATTGTTAAATGAATTTTTGAAAAGAACCCCATCCATGCTCTTACTGTGATGTTTCATGCTTGAATGAATGAGTGAATGAATCAATGAGTGAGTGAATGAATGAGTGAATGAATCAATGAGTGAATGAATGAATGAATGAATGAGTAATAAAAGATTGATGTGCCAGGCATTAAAGCTTCGTAATTGTAACAAAGGCTTCTAAATCAAACTTCTAAAGCAGCAACATCTATTATGTGCTCGAAACGAACTTCTTAAACATCCCTCAGAAGCCAAGTGCAGGGCGCCATCTTATTCACGAGCGCTGCATCGAATCAGAGGGGTTGTCCAAATGGTAGTGGGAAGAAGGTCCGAGTCCAGTTGCTGGTGATTTCTGGAGGGCAGAGTTGTTTAGGTCAAGGTTTGGAAGTAACTGCAGAATCAGCTGAGTTCATGGTATGACTGGTTTCAACTCGAACACTTTCAACAGAAGCAACATAATCGCAAGCTCCAAACTCCAATAGCGTCACTCGAAAGCCAGGCGCAGGTCACCAGCTTATTCATGAGAATCGGTTTATTCAGTAATGAATGTGCTGTAGTACTAATAATTCAGCTGAGACAATGGTGTGAGCTGTCGTTGCCTTCCAGGCGTTGATGCTGGCAGAGCAGGAGAAGAGCAGTCTTCAGGAGCGCCTGGCAAATGTCCAGCGTGAACTGGAGGCTGCGATCGCTGACCACGAGCGCCTCAGACGCGAGTTAGAGGGACGCATCGAGCAGCAACATACGAGCATCACAAACCTCCAAGTGGAGCTGAAGAACTTCCGAACACAGTTCCAGGAAGCGTCGTAAGTAGACCGTCCGATATGCCTGCTAGAATCGTCTGAGGTTCACTTGACTGTGGTACACTAACTGTATATCTGTATGTAAAGGTTCTGCTCCTTTAAATCTTAGCTCAAATCCTATATATTTGCTTAGGTTTGTTGGATGTTTTAGAGGCGCTCTTGTAGTGGTTTGGCCGTGATAAGGCGCCATATAAATTGTCATTATTATTATTATCATTATTATTATTTTTATTATTATTATTATGTAAGCAAGTACAGTGGCACAGAAGACGAAGACACTGAGTCCATGCAGCATCTATGATATGGTATTGCATATTCATCAATTCAGGTGTTGCATATTCATTTTTTTCAAGTGTTGCATATTCATTAATTCGGATGTTACATATTCATTTAGTCAGGTGTTGCATATTCATTTGGTTAGGTGTTGCATATTCATTTCTACAGGTGTTACATATTGTTTATTCATTAACTCTTAAGTCTTGCTGTCATTATGCATTAGGTTACAGATTCTGAGGAGATTCACTTTGCTCAAATTATGCTGTAACACTAACAATTATGGACAAGACATCAATTTTTAATATTCACTATGCTTGTTTCTATTTCTGATCACCTATTATTTTTATTATTAAGTAATTATTATTATTCTGCTGATGATGACTTTTCATCTGATTCTGCCCGAAACTTAGGGTTGCACATGAGAAGGAGCTGCACAACATGGACAACGAGCTTCGTGACCTCGGACATCAGAAGGACGGTCTTCTGAAGGAGATTTCGGAGCTGAAAGTCCAGCTGAAGATCATGGAGGAGTCACGCGATGCCTTCCGACACGAGCTCATCGAAGCCAATCGCAAGAACAGAGAGGGTCAGATTAGCAGACTTATTCTCAGAGATCTGTAGCTTCTTTATTGACTCGGCAATAACTGTTAATAAAGCCTTGCTGCGATCAAGTTTTAATGATTATTCAATTAATAGTAGTTTATTCTGCAATCCGACGAATTCATACACAAATACATGAAATTAGCATTGGTTGTTGGTCACTAGGGAGACCCAATTAGGGACCAAATGGCCCGCCAGTTAGGGCCACCCCATTATGCATAGAATTTAACAAAATCAGGTTAGGACCATTCTAGTTGAAAAGACTGCTGTTAGTCATTCAATGATAGCAGAAATTGTGATCTTAACTATACTTACAATAACTATTATCTAATCAAAATTATTTTGATTTGCTATTCTTTTGTTCATTCGTGGGATTTATATGTTGCCTCATTGCTTGCAGTCCGAACGACCTCTGACCTTTCTTTGTTGTGGGGTGCTCGATTGGGCTGGACTGTCAATTGAGAGGTCGAGGGTTCAAAGGGCATAAATTGAGAGCTTTCTGATCCATTTGCACCTCCTAGCCAACTCAACTGGTTAGCTCTCGAGAGACGAGAGAGGACTGACCACCCACTCTCATTTGCCAAGGTTAAGAGAATGAATTTGCTAATTTTTCATGCCCATGTCTGCATCAGAGGACTTTGGGGACTTCTTTTATGTTGTGCTATCTACAAATCTACATAGATGCTCTACCAGATTATCCAGTGCTTCCGTTAGCGCCCAAATGGTTGATTTATGTCCGTAACAGATGTCCAGTGCGTCCAACATTTTTGGGCATGTCCCCGTGCAATTACTATCAATTGGAGATGAGTTACTTCCACAATTCTAGGTCAGGACTGTAGGTACATCCTCGTTTCTTACTCTAACTGAAATGCTGCTTTATTTTCTTTATGTGGTTGTTGAGAGTTCCTGTTTACTTCTTGGTTGTTTGCATGCATAGCCGAAGAGCAGAAGGAACATCTACGCAACGAAATTGCGGTCCTGAAGCGAGCGGTCAGTCAGGAGACGTATGAAAAGGAGGCCATCCAGATGTCGGCCAACGAGCTTCGTTCTCTGCTGAAGAAGGCAGATGCAGAGAAGGTGGAACTGAACCACGCCTTGCAGGAGTCCAGACAGAGGATTACGGGTAAATCAGAATCTCTTTCCGCATCGTATTGCTGTCAATTCTAGTGAAATATGATGTCATGCGCCTTCATGTACTCTCAAATCTAAATACATAATCGTAACATTGAGATGTCTACAGCGACCAGAACGCAGACTTGTTGGAACCAGCTTATTCAAAGGGACAGAAGCACTTTGTGTTTTTACCATTGCTTTTTACTTTTTGACTTTACAGTCTTGGAAGAGCAGAAGTCTGGTCTGCAGAAGGAGTCGGCGGAACTGCGTGGAACAATTCGCGAAGTGGAGAAGGCTCGAGCGGACGCTCGTCGCGAGCTTCAGGAGCTGCGTCGACGAGTGAAACAGCTCGATGGCGAGCGCAGCAAGCTTGGTCAGGAGGTGAACGACCTCCAGGGTCGAGTGGCAAGGGACGAAGAGAAGGAGGAAGAGTCAAGAAAGGAGAACTACGGCCTTAAGCAGAAGGTTTGTACAGCGTTCCCCAAACTGTGTCCCTGCTAGGGTTCCATGAGGTAAAGACTATAGTTCCTCGGAAAACTGTCAATAAGGTTTGTGCAGCGTTCCCCAAACTGTGTCCCTGCTAGGGTTCCATGAGGGGAAGACTATAGTTCTGCAGAAAACTGTCAATAAGGTTTGTGCAACATTCCCCAAACTGTGTTCCTGCTAGGGTTCCGTGAGGTGAAGACTACAGTTCCGCGGAAAACTGTCAGTGTGAACAATAAGCTTAAAATATTTTAAAGTTAGTTATAAAAAATTTTCATAGGAGGCTTTTTGATTAACAGCTGAGAAAGGAGAACTGCTCTCTCTTCCCTCTGCTGCCTACCGGAGACACCTAAAGGAGGGCTTTCCTGTTCTCTGTATAGGTATGTGTTGAGTTGTGAGTGCATCTCATATCAATTGACACTATATAAGTGTTCAATTGCAATTATTTCATACCGCAAGCAAGAGGCGTTCTTGAAATATGCAAAAACGATACAATGTAATGCAATGTATTGTTCAGGTCGTCGAGACAGAGGCCGGTCGCGAGGCCCTCCGCAAACTGGCAAACGGGCTTCAGCGTCGTGTGGAAGAATTGGAGGACGAACTCCAGGTGAAGGAGAAGGGCTACCAGATGGCGTTGGACGAAAGCAGACGCAACGAGAAGAAGCTCGACGAGCACTGCCGCCAGCGCGAGTCGTTGCTCGAGCACGCCAACGGGGAGCTGCACGACCTCCGTCTGAGGCTGAGCGCGGCCGACGGGCGGATCAGCGCCCTTGAGGCTCAGCTGGTCAGGGTCGAGGGGTCGAAGCAGGACGTCGAGTTCAAGCTCGGAAGCATCGTTTCGAGCTTGAGGAGGTCGATCGGATTTTCGCAGGGAGCTGTTCGTTCTGCCAGCCCATTCAGGGCACGCAGTCCGAGCCCGTCGAGGACCAGGCCGTCGGCTCCCACCAAAGGTTGGATTTTTTTAGTTTAAATCATATGGAGTTTTTAACAAAGTGGAATCAAACTTAATGTGAATTGTATTGTATATACCAAGTTATATGGCACTGCTCCAGCCATTGGCCGTTTAGTAGTGCTCCAAGTGGGAAATTACCGTGGGTAGAAAAGAAGAAGAATGATGTGGAAATATATAATTCTATATAGCCCGGAAATTTATATAGTAGGTTGATTGGAGTGAGATAGAGTCAAAGTCCATTGGAATGCCTCAAAGTCCATCCTGCTTCCTAGCACTCTAGCTGCCTACGTGCTAATTATTTAGTTACCTCGCAGTATAAACCCGGCTTAACCTGCCCAGAATTCGGCGTGGCACTGGAATGAAACTAGAGGCTTGGCTATTGATTTGTTATTTTGCCGGTGAATGGGCTGGTCACTCCTTTTGTGGGCGCTGAGTACTTTTTGATGATTTAAATTACATTGCAACTCTTTCGACATGTGATGCTGCTCAAAGATTTTATTTCATGTTGGGTATTTATTTTCAGGTTTCGATAATACCTACGCTACGACGACCGAAGGCCGAGGAAGTCCCATTCAGCGAACCGGATCCCCGGAAAGAATACACAGCCCTGCGGCTAGAAGTCGGTCGGTCAGTCCTTCGCGTTTTTCGGTGGCTGATGTCGACCCGGAAGCGGTCCGTGCTGCGCTCAGAGATTTCGTTCAGCAGCTGGTGTCATCCGAGCGAGAAAGGGTGCGTGATTTAGTCTTTTTGGTGGGGGAGATTTGAGTCTATTTTAATGTGGGTGATTTTGTCTTCTTAGTAGGTGACTTGGTATATTGGTGAATAGTTTAGTCTTTTCAGTGGGTGATTTGCCTTCTTAGAAGTGATTTAGTCTTTTAGTGAGTGGTTTAGTCTTTTTAGTGAGTGATTTTGTCTTGTTAGAAGTTATTTAGCCTTTTAGTGAGTGGCTTAGTCTTTATATTAACTCTTACCCTGACATGGATATTAATGATTTAAGTTTTTCAAGTGATTTAGTCTTAGACTCCAATAAACAACTTGGCCACATATTAATAAAATAAAAAACACAAAGGCTGTACTTAGTAGTTACTTCTTCCTAGTTTATTTAAACTGAGACACAACAACAAAATTCATAAAAATGTGCAAACTGCCAAAAAAAAATCAAGAGACTTTGTAAAATATTCGGTTCTCGGACTCTGTAGTACTCGCTCGATATACCCGGTATTCGGTACTTGGGAAGAAATTTGACATTCGGTTCATCCCTGCTCAATTGCCAGTCGAGCACACTAACCACTGCACTGTTGAGCATTTAGTTTTACGAGTTGAGTTGTGCTGAATTCGAGTCTTGAGTTTAGAATATTTTAAGTCTCATTCTCTAAACTGAACCAGCTTTATTGCTCTTCTGGTTATTAGTCGGTTCCACTCCCGCTTCTGTTCCGGCCGATGATTTTGTATGGCTTTTCTCTTTCAGGACGACTCAGTCGTGACGCTGCGCAGCGTGACGGCGAAGCTCAAGGACATGCAGGAGGAGAGAGATCGCGTGGAGGAGCGCCTTAACCTCCTGCAGAGGTCGCTCGGCGATGTCGAGGAAGGTAGGTCATGGAAATTCTGTGGAATTTAGGATAATGATCATTGCAATGGTTATTTTGTCACTGCAACAATTGTTACTAGAATCTGTCCTTCGCAGAACGTAGAAAAGCAATTGGGCCAAAAAAACATAACACAGGTGTTTTGGTAATCTGTTGTTCCTTAGCATCACAATTAAAGTTTTGAATGTGAATCAGCACCTTATTTACTAGTAGGCCAACAAGGCTCCGGCGCATAGGCGGTACATATCAAAGGACAGCGAAAGTTGGTTTTAAAAAAAATTTCAGATGTAAAAAGAAAATGATAGCAAGTCAGTGGACTTGGGATGAAATGTTTAATCATTGTATTATACTGTAATAATAGTTCAAAATAATACACTCACTAAGTTAATACTTTTAATTTATTATCGGGTTTTTTAAATAGTAACTGGTTTCTTCCTACTATAGCGTCTATTACAATTTGTGAATTTCAATATGCAATTTCAATTTTGTCGTCAGGCAAACGTGACATGGATGGGAAGTTGGGTGCGGCCCAGACTGGTCTCGTACTCCAGGAGGAAACCATCCGTCGCAACGAACGTGACCGCAAGCAGATGGCAGAGAGGATCAACGCACTGGAACGCGCCCTCGCTGCAAGCGACTCGGAAAAGAGACAGCTCGAGGTCTCGTATATTAACAACGACTCGTCCAAATTTTTTATTGTAACTGCTTTCCGAGATTTGAATGTGTCCTAACCGTTTTGAGTTTTTGAGTCCTAATTGTCTTATTGCTGTCATAATGTTTTTATGTCATTTGTCATAGCAGCAATTGTATATTATTGTGATTGATTGATTGGTTGAGTGGGAGCGAGCGAGCGAGTGAGTGATTGATTATTTGTTTGATTGATTGATTGATTGACAATTTAATGTGCCCTCCTTCCAAGTTCATAAGTATCTCTACATTGATTGTGGCCCAACTGTCAAGTTTTTACAAGTCACTCACGTCTTTTTTCTTTAGTTGTGGCTGAACTGAGAGCGCTCCTGAGTTCTTGAAGGGGTGCTATGTAAATGCTCAGAATGATTGATTGACTGATTGATCGATTGACTGATTGATTGGTGATTGAACAGGAGAAGAACCAGAAGCTGAAGGCAGTCGAGGCAAAGCAGGAAGAGGACAAGAAGGAGCTGAGGCACGGTCTGGACGACTCGGAGAACCGCATAACGAAGGGCGAAGTCGTTCGCCGGGCGCTGGAGGGCGAACTGCAGAGGATGAAGATGACACTCAATGACAAGGAAACGGAGACACAGGTCCAGGCAAACCGCATCGAGACTCTGTCACGACAGATCCAGGACCTCGACGCCAAGGCACAGTCACTCCAGACGACCGTCGAACGCCTCAACATCGCCCTCAGCAGAAGCCAGGAGGAAGAGAGCGCTCACAAGGACAAGGTTGATAATTATTATACAATGCAATACTATACAATACAACACTATCCATTACTATACAATACAGTACTATACACTACTATTCAATACTATACAATGGTATGCTATTCTATACTATACAGTACTGTATAATACAATTCTATACAATAGAGTACTATACAATACTAGAAGATGTAATATAATGCTATACAATACAATTCTATACAATACAATACTTTACAATGCTATACAATACAATACTATACAATACAGTCCAATGCTATACAATACTATGCAATACAATGCTATACAATACTAGACAATACAAGTGTCCTCTTTCCAAAGTTCATAAGTCACACATGCGACCAAATGACAGAGCATCATTTGACTTAAAAACTAATGTGTCTTACAGGAGTTGAATTTTACTGTCGGCAGCCATGCAATCACATTATACATTATACATCTGATTAAAGAACCCCACCACCTAACGAATTAAGGATTAGTCAACCTTACTGAGGATTTTAGAAGCAAACTCGCTTCCTCAGCTCTGCACGCCATTGTCTTGTCTCATATGCCACGGTCCTTTCCCCGGTGTAAATGTTCTGATGATGTTTTTCTGTTCAAACTGAATGCAATATAAACTAAATGAAGCCGTCGCTGTAGTCGACTTGCGTTTCTCTTGCGACAGGTTCAGACACTGCACATGACACTTTCGAATCGATCGGCCACCATGGACGAACTGCAGCAGCGCCTTTCTCAGGCTCAGCAGGGTTTGACAGCCAGCGAAAATGACAGACGCCTGCTCCAGGAGCGACTGGCAACATCTCAGTATATGATCACTCTTATTCTGTCTAAGCCTCTTGCTATGTTATTACTTATTAATTACTAGATGTTTGACCATTAAGAGATGGGAAGAATTCCTTTATGAGGATCTCATAATTATGCTCGCAAACATTAGAAAGATCTTAGATGGCAAAAGAATGTTGGTCATCGAAATAACAATCGTGCGATTAGTGAGGAGATCATACATAACACGCACAAGAGATATAGCCAAAAAAATCTATCTTTATTGTGTGTTATTTTCGTCTAATGAGAAGATATAGCTGACAGCATGCACCCATTTGCTTATACAATTTTGCAAGGTTGCACTCACTCACTCACAAAGCAAACAACTGAGATGGCAATGCAATGAATTAAACAGTACTGGAGAGTTTGAATTTTTTATATTTCTTTTTTACATGTTCAAAACATGAACATGTAAAACAGAAACTTTAACTGGTCAGGATGGTAATTTTTAGCAGCATTAATCTTATTTAGTGACATATTCGAGAATTGTTGGTCAGCTGAGTTTTGCTTATTTCAGGGCTTCACTGACGGAGTCTAAAAAGCAGAACCATGATCTCCTGGAAAGAATTAAGTCGCTCCAGAACGACTTCTCAGACCGTGAAGTCCGTTGTTCCGAGTTAGAAGCCCAGATCCGACAGTCGCACAATGTGAGCTTTCCATCCAATATTTTTAGAAAATACATTTGGGTAGGATGAGATGGCAAGGACTTGTCTCCAGCCCTTGTATGCAGAGGCTGAGAAAATGAAGTCGCTGACACTTCATGCCAATGGCTGCTGCGTCTTGACACAGAGTGTGTCACTATCGAATAGTTTCAAGATAAAGGATATTAACGGCGGTAAGGGGCCGCTCTTATTCTAGTTTGGTCACTAAGTGCATCTTGACTGCTGTTATAGAGGTATCAATCTGCGTCACTACTGTATCTTATGCCTGTTACGTTATGCTATCATATTCGATGTCACTCTACACAATCAACGCAGCTTGCCCCAGAGACTCTGAACATCCCTGCCATGTGTCAGCCATCAACGGGAATCAGTTGGTTGGTTCCAAGCTTGTGCGTGGGCCCATCACTGGCGACTCTTTCAGCTTACTGTGCAGATTTATTTTCTAACTGATGCATTTTATGCTGTCGTACTGACATTTAACATCATGCAGGCCAGCGCAGAGTGGATTGCTTAAAGGGGCGCTATATAAATGCTTGATTGCATTACATGCTTGTGCTATCATATTTTATGCCTGTTACATTATACAATCATACCTTATGCTTGTTACGTATACTGCCCTATCTTATACTTGTTACATTACACTGTCATGCCTTATGGGTGTTATGTTACCCTGTCATACCTTACGTTTGTTACATTATGCTACCATTCCTTAAACCTTGTTACGTTATGCTATCATACCCCGTACGCTTGTCACGTTACGCTATCATACCTTATGCTTGTTACATGGATATGATCTGTACCATTTCTGAAATCCGGTTTCCACAGGCGATTGTACAGAGACAGGAGGCTGAGCAGGAGTTGAACCAGCGCCTCCAGAAGCTTCACGAGGAACGCAACTCCCTGCAGGAGGCCTTGACCTTGCTGCAGCGTAACCTGGCCAACATGGAATCGGAGAAACAGAACGTGGAGAAGTCGGCCTACCGCCTTGAAAAGGACAAAAGCGCCCTCATGAAGACTCTGGACAAGGTGAATAGACTTAGACAAACCAACAAATTGGTCAATCTGGAAAGATGGTGAATGTGTAGAGGAAATGAGTACCCAGTGGAAATTTAGTGAATTAGGTTATTGTATTGGATTAATTATTTAGTTTGATTAATTGGATTTGTTAATTGGATTAATTATTTAGTTTAATCGATTGGATTCATTAATTGGATTAATTATTTAGTTTAGTTGATTAGATTAATTATTTACTTTAATTAATTGGAATAGTTAACTTTATTAGTTATTTAGCTTAATTAATTGGTTCAATTAATTCGATTTGTTAATTGGATTGATTAGTTAGTTTAATTACTTGCAATTGTTAACTTTATTAATTATTTAGCTTAATTAATTGGTTTGATTAATTTGAATCATTAATTGGATTGATTATTTAGTTTAATTATCTACCCTCACTTCCCTCACCGTTTAAACTGTAAACACCACCAATCTCAGCGGCCATGACCCCTTTGGATCTTGACCTGGAACCATTTTACACCCCGCCTATTGATTTTTGTTTTGACTAAGCGCCTGTTAATAAGCCGGTTGTGACGGCTTTTTTGATTGCTGTAGAAAGCTTGAGATTACGATTGCTGCGATCTCTTGATTTAGGTTGAGCGTGAAAGGCTTCAGAAGGATGAGATTCTAAACAAGAAGGTGGAAGAACGTTCCTCGTTGGATTCTAGCTTACGTCGTCTGGATGAAGACAATGCTGAGTTGCTGAGACAGTTGCAGGCTCTACAGGGACAACTGGCTCAGGCAGAGCAGGAACATTCACAGAGGTAAGATGCAACAGAGGGGAGATGTAACAGGGGCAGGATGGAACAGAGGTAACATGCAACATAGGGGAGATGTAACAGGGGCAGGATGGAACAGAGGTAACATGCAACAGAGGTGAGATGGAACAGAGGTAACATTCAACAGAGGTGAGATTGAACAGAGGTAACATGCGACAGAGGTAAGATGGAACAGAGGTAAGATGCAACAGAGGTAAGATGCAACAGAGGGGAGATGTAACAGGGGCATGATGGAACATAAGTAAGATGCAACAGAGGTGAGATGGAAAAGAGGTAACATGCAACAAAGATAACATTCTGAACAGGAAAATCACAGTGATAAGATGCAACAGGGACAAGATGAAACTGATTGCCTAATTAGATGTGGGTTAGGTTTTAAGCTACCTATGAAGGTTTAGCAGTTTTAGATGGACTAGAAAATTGTTGTTTGACATTTAGTCAGTAGTCCAAAATCAATTTGCTAGGCTAGCAACAAGGTAGTCAATAATAAATCCTCACTTCGCTATAGAGGTTTCTTAATACTGAGTATCAAAATTAAGACTGTATCTAAGAGACAGTTATGCAGATGAAATTATGGCTCTGACCATCGCAGATCCCTACCCCATTTCTTTGTTGAGTGGAAACTACTGCCACTTGCTGGAAACTACTGCCACTGGCCCAGAATTAAAAACACTATGACACTCATGGCATTCTCTTTGGAATGTTGTTTCACAATAAGAAAGTTATGGTGAAAATGTATTTTAGGCTGATTGATCTGACGACTCGCTATCGTCAGGAGACGGACCTGGAGACTGAGCGACTTCGCTCGGCTCAGCTGCAGGCCGAGCGACTACTCGAGAGTAGAGAGCGCGCTCACAGACATCGCGTGAAGGGACTTGAGGAACAGGTGACGTGCATTACTCAGTGCTGGGTCATGTCAGAGGGTTTATCCAGGAAGTTGATATGTTAATGGAGTCACTGAAAAGGGTTTGTGTCAGAGGCAAAGGGGGTCTTTGTCGCATATTGATACCCTTAGAAATGGTTGTCATTATTAACGGCATGGGTTTTGGGATGCATCCAATCTCACTCTGGGTTTTTTTTAAATTGATTGTCTTCCTCTAACTTGTTATGGTGGTTTTTCTGTTTGATGGCATCATTTGACTTGTCAAAGTTGTTTTTTTCTCTTTTTATTGCATCCTCTCTATGCAAACGTTGTTTATTTTTTTTATTGCATCCAATTAAACTTGTTTTTCTTTTTGATTGCATCCCACCATCTTCTTAAAGTTGTTTTTCTTTTTGAAGTTGGCAACACTGAAAGATCAACTGGCGCTGGAGATTCGCAAACGCCAGCAGTACATCTCGCACAGCGTCCGGGCCAGTGAAGAAATCCAGGATATACGCCAGACGCTCGACGATTCACTGAAGAAGGTCACGTACAAACACGACCTTGACCCTATGCTGCTGGAACACGAATCAAGGAAGCTGGACGACATGGTCGAACGCATGTCACCAGTGATGCGAAACAGGTGCCATTCCCCCACCCGTGCGGGTTCCCCACCCAGGGTCGGATTCGGATCAACCATGGGACGTTCCGGATCGCTGCAGCGCATCCCCGTTCCACTTCGTTCATCCATGCGGAAATGAAATTCGCAACTGCGCGACAAGGAGCCGAGACTAATTACGTACTAATCAAACTTATCACTGTCTGTGATGGCCATAACAATGGTGCATATAGCTTTTCCAATCAACTTAGCAGGTATTGTTAGCTTTTTCGTAGAAGCATTCTTGCTGCTATGCAATCTTTACAGATCCAAATAATGGAGGCCAATTTGAATTGCCGAATGCTTGTTGCACCAATCACATAAACAGAATGTGTTACATGGAAGATTAAAAACTATTTTATGCATATTTTTGATACAAATGACCTGCTGATTTGTACCGTTTATTTATTTTTTTAATTTAAGATTAGAGTCTAGCAATTGTACTAAAACGTGAGTTTGTTTGTGTAAGTGCACCTTTTAAAACTGTGATTTGGATCAAGTGTGTGTAGGTTAATTAAAATAAATTTTCTTGGCAGCCACTGTCTGTAGATTATAGTATTTAAATTGCGAACAGATTTTATCTGAAACATGACGGCAGATTGAATTTTTGAGGTTTTGGCAAGGCAGTTGATATTCCAAAGCAGTCTGTTATCCCATCAAAATGAAATGTGCAGTATTTTGCTGCATGAAGAATTTGACAGACAGTTAAACCATGCAGTTTCTATAAATTTTCTGTGGGTAACGTTTTATCACAGTAGCCACCTTTGCAAAGATGTGGTATAAATATTTGGCTGTGGTATCTATTTTTAACTGGGCATATATTTTTAGCTGTGGCATCTATTTTTACAGTAGAATGCTTTGCTGAAATTCTCACAATGGTAACAGCTGCACTCAACACCAACTGTGATGAGTTTTTTGTGTTGAACAAAAGATAGTTTGTTTTGTCCAAAAAACTTGTTTGCTCTGTCCAAATGATGCTGAATAACAACCCAATTGGTTTTGTCGTTTGTGGTGATTTTTAATGAATACTATTTATTTTTTTAGCCGTGTGAAGTCTCGATTTATTTCACCGTTATTTTGCGTCAATCAGGTTACAATGTGTGGAAGTGAATAGCACAAGCACCCATCAGTATTAATGTAATAAAGAACTAGCTTTGCTTTATCTTTAGTTATGTATCGTATTTATTGGAGGTATTAGAAAGTAGTTTGTTATTATCAGCGATTAACTTTCGTTTCGAGTATCCTATTCATTATCCACTTGATTCTGTTGAACTTTTTTATTCACAAACATTAACCTTCTGACTTGAAATTATAAAATACTGTTACGTGTATCAGTTGTGTTTTCAGATTGTTTTCATAAATCAGCATAACATTTTCTTCCAAAACACCTCGTAACAATAATTTTAAGGCTAACATGAGTTTGTTGAGTTTATTATAACTGCATGCCTTCTCACATTTATTGGATAGTCTTAGACGAAATTAAGGCAATATCTGAGCAAACAATTGTTTGATAAATCTTAAAAACATGTCAATGTGTGGAAAAATGAAAAATAGTCGTTTTGGATAAGAGTAAGTAAACTGATTGGAATATTTCAGGCTGTTATGTATTGTACCCCACACAAGAAAATCTTCTTTAAACAGTTAGAAGGGAGGTGGAGGGTAAAATGGAGGAGAGGGAGGATGAGAGCAAAATGGAGGAGAGGGAGAGTGAGGGTAAAATGGAGGAAAAAAGGGTGAGGGCAATATGGAGGAAAGGGAGGGTGAGGGCAAAATGGAGGAAAGGGAGGGTGAGGGCAAAATATAGGAAAGGGAGGATGAGGGCAAAATGAAGGAAAGGGAGGTTGAGGGCAAAGTGGAGGAAAGGGAGGGTGAAACAAAATGGAGGAAAGTGAGGGTGAGGGCAATATGGAGGAAAGGAAGGGTGAGGTCAAAAAGGGAGGAAAGGGATGGTGAGGGCAAAATGGAGGTAAGGAAGGGTGAGGGCAAAATTGAGGAAAGGGGTGAGGGCAAAATATAAAAAGGAAGGATGAGGGCAAACGGGAGGAAAGGGAGGAAGAGAGCAAAATGGAGGAAAGGAAGGAAGAGAGCAAAATGGAGGAAAGGGAGCAAGAGAGCAAATGGAGGAAAGGAAGGACGAGAGCAAAATGGAGGAAAGGGAGGAAGAGAGTGAATGGAGGAAAGTGAGGAAGAGCGCAAATGGAGAAAAGAGAGGTTGAGGGAAAATTGGAGAAAAGGGAGGTTGAGGGCACAATAGAGAGAATGGGCAAATCCTCAACCTCTTTCCCGATTTGTCCTGTGTATGGCGCCATCTAGCAAATCGAAATAAACTAATTTTGTCGCGCTAAATAGACGCCGTGTACATGGCGCCACCTAGCGAATCGAGGTGAACTAATCACATCGCTCTAAATGGACATCACCTATACACCATGTACATCTCAGCATTTCTACAGCGCCCACAAAAGCGAAGTCGCGGGAACCAGCTTATTCACAGACGCTCAATCAAAACAGAATCGATAGGCAGGGGGTCAAATCCAGAGAGTCAGGCAGGCAGACAGGTAGACGGCTAAGGTGGATGGTGTTTGGAGTTGAAACGGCGAGGGAGATAGGAGGAAGAGGAGGAATCAGGATAGGATTTGCGAAGGAGCGAATCGAACTGATGATACAAATATGTGACCGTAAAGAGTAACAATTAAATTTAAGCCTAATTACAGAGCTAGAATTACATTTAATTAAACTCTAACGGCACTTGAACATTTTGAAGAACAATTTATTCAAAGAATTAAAAATATGTGATGCTAAGTTGAGTTTATTAAGATTTTTCAAAAAACGCATAAACTTCTCGAATTCTGTTGAAAACTTGTAATAAATTAAATCACATTCTAAACACAGAAGACTTTAATGTAATCAGGAAAAGGCAACAACAAACAGGAGGAAGCGAAAATATCTTTAGTAGTCACCAGAAAATATGCTAGGCAACACATCCTCTGAATAAATTACGTCACTCGTGGCGTACAAATCGCATCACGTCTGGAACACTGGTCAGAAATTACTTCTTTACATTTCGATCCTACAGACAAGAACAACACAATGTATTAGGCCAGCGTTTCCCAAACTGTGTTCCTCGAAACCCTAGGGATCCGTGCGTGGGGTGAAGCCAAGGGTACGCGAAAATCTGTCAGTGTGAACTAAATTGTTTAAAATAAGGTTTAAACAATTTGAAATAATTATAAAAAAATTTCATAGGAAGCTCTTTGTTCAACATCTGTGTATGACTATACAGTTCATAAAGGAAGGAAATAAAGAGAACCTCGTCCGCAGTTGGCATTACTTACTCCACCACTGTTTGCATCCTAACAGTGCCACTCCCAAGCCTAGATAAAGGAGGAGGACGACGCAAATGATCTTTGCTATCACACAGTGTCGTTAAACTGCAACTACTGTTGGCATTACTCTTGTACTCAGGGAAAGTCCATTGAAGGTCTGTATTAGATAACCCTGTTATTTATGCAAACATTATATGCTGTGATGTACTTGGATACTGCCCCATCCAATCAGAAGATTGTTCCAACTGTAATAATAGTAATTATAGTCTTCAGCATATCAATCATCAACCAAAGTGACGCTCCTTAACAGCTACTCTGCCTCGATCCTTTGACTCCCTGGAAACCGGACTCTGACCTTGACTACCCTTTCGACAACCCATTTGATTTGACGCCGCGCACATATTAGAGCCTAAAATAGTTTTCATAAATGCTATTTTTCGATGTTTCTGTGAGACAAGTTATGTCCTACAACTGCAGTAGAACACTACATGCAAACATAAATACAGCATAAATCTAGTAACGTTTCTAAAACAAACTAATATTAAAGGATGAACTTAACATGCGAATGCTGCTGTTTGATGAAGACTTAGTGATCACCTGGTCACTGTTTGGCTAAGAACAAAAACCATACAGCCAGAAAGTTGAATTACGACACTGCCCTAGAGCACCTTAACCATGAAATACGCTACGTAAGCTCCCAGAACCATTACTTCAAGGCGAGAGGGTATGGATGGTGAGAGTATCGGAGGAAAGAGAGAGAGTGAGGGTATTGCAGGTAAGGGAGGATGAAAGTTTCGCAGGTGACGGAGAACGATAGTATTGGAGGTAAGGGAGGGTGAGAGTAACGGAGGTAAGGGAGGGTGAGGGTATTGCAAGTAAGGGAGGATGTGAGTATTGGAGGTGAGATTTCTATGCTGCCTTTCCCAACACTTAAACTGCATATTGAAATCCAGAAATTTTAACAGATGTTATATTAGGAAGAGAAACCAGCACTATGCTAGTCTGTTTCTATTAAAAAAGGAAATAAATAAAACTTATTAACTTAGTGAGTGTGTTAATTTAAACTTAAAAACAGTATAAGATTAACACAATGATCAAACATTTCTTACTTAGTCCACTGGCTTGCTAACATTTACATTAAAAAAAATTAGCTCAAATCCAGCTTTTCCACCCCTTGAAATGTGCCGCTCCACACCAGGGCCTTGTTGGCTCAGCAGTAATTAAATGCGGCGATGAGAATACTGACTCTAAAATGATGAGCCTGAGGGATATCTTAAGTAACAGCATTGTTGGTTAATAACATTGTAATCGATTTTGAAGGTAATTTAACAATAGGCCTACATACCGTGTTCGATTGGTTTTTGCTGGCAGCATCTGAGACTGGTGAGGCAGAGCATTTACTCAAAGCAAACAGCAATTCCTCGTCTGTGAATTTCTTATTGGGAGTCTTCGAATTCAGCTGGTTGTATGCAACCTGAATCGTACGACTTCTAAACTTCTCCAACTGAAAACACGACGAAGAAAACACGCATCCTCTCCAACGTTTCCAATCAATCAGTCAAACAACAAGCTAATGAATCAAATCAATCAATCCATCAATCAATCCATCAATCAATGAAACTTGATATAGTGCCTCTTCAAGCAATCTACTCAGAGGTGCTCCCAATCCAACCTCAGCCAAACAAGACAAATTTCTGAGTGGAATAAAAATGGGAAAGAGAGTTCCGAGGCAAGAGCCGAAGATCCAATCGAAGGCCATTCCAAGCAGTCGGGCCCCCCAACCGATAAAGCACGATACTGCATAGTAGAGGTCCGAGAGAAAGGGACAAGAAGAAGACCCTGCGAGGCACAGCACAGTGTCCTGCCAATGTGTCATGAGATAGATTTAAGACTGATTGACCAATTTACTCAATCAACTGGAGCCTTTATGATTGACTGATTTACCTATATCCATGGGCATCAATCCCCTCTGAGTGATGGAGGCAAACCCTCGGTATCAAGCGTCAAGAAGGCAAGGTATCCCCCCCGAAGACTCAAAAAATATCCCTCCTACCAGAAATTGGAGGTATTTGCCTCCGGACCCCCTATCAATTAAAGCCAAACATAACCTATTACGAAACTTACAACCGATGATTATGATGAGCTATATAGAGAGATTTATGGACTCACAGACTTATTGAGCTGTTCCACTTCGATCCTAGCCAAACGTTCCTGTCTTTCGAGATCCAGTAACTTGATCTTATTCTGATCGTTTTCAGACTGGTGTTTTCTGAGAGCCTGCGATCAAGAAAAAATTTGATCAACGTCAGCAAAAGAAGCCAAGATGGAACAACTTTTTACACTCTATTTTTTGCTTGTACACTCTGAATATACTTGGAATTTGGCCAAAAGTAATGCATTTCCAAATGTAAGAACGATGTTTTAGCTGCAAAAAACAGAGCCGAGGGCCAAAAAAACCTTAGATTAATTTCCGAAAAACACATCAAAATCTAATGTTGCTACTAAGTTGCAAATTAAACAAAACAACTGCTACTTATGAGATATTTCAGTTTTGTTTCCCAACAACATTTTCCAGTTACTTTAAACGAGAGGTCAGGAAAAGAGTCGAGGGGTTGAACCCAACGACTATAGCGCTGTATAAAAACAGGTAATCTCCGGAAATAACCTCGTCTGCACATTTAGGCATGCACCCGGTTAGCCACACAGCTCCTTTACACAATTTTGTCATTGATTACCCCATATATTGCAATTACTTATCAATACATATGGACAGGGGGTTGGAGACTTAGGGGGACAGTGATCTCCAAAGGTTCAAGTGGAGAGGATGGAGCTGTTTATATCCCCCAATATTTCATAAATATTTCAGGAATATTATAAATTTCTACAACATTTCCACTGCTACATCCATGTGTTTGACAATAGAAATTTTTATCAACCAAAGTCTCCAAGTCTCCATCTATGCACATGGGGCAGAGAGAAGGTTGAAGACACTGGAACATAGATCAAAAGAAGGTGGATTCGATATCCGACAGCCCTATAGGTTGACTAATCCTCCCATTTGTTAGGTAGCGATTGTAAAGTGTGCAGTAGTATTGTAATGTAATGTAAATCTTCTAAACTTTCTCAACGCCCCTAAAGGCCACGTCAGGGAGACCAGCTTATTCACCGGCGCTAGTACAGATGGGCACCTTGCATGCTGCCACACAGTTAAATTTGATTCCCTTTAAACTTTTTAAATCGAATCATGTTAAATTTTAAAATTCGATTCCTGCTAAACTTTTCAATTTGATTCTTGTTAAACTCAGTTATCAAATGGTCAGCATGAATCAGCATGTGTGGCACAGTGGCCAATCGGTTAGAGCGGTCAGCCCGTAAAGTTCAGTGTGTGCTGAGCGCGCGGGATAGAGCCTCGTCCAGGGCGTCACTATGTAGGGACCTTGAGCAAGTCCTTCGCGCACAATTGCTCTGCAGTACAACTGCAATTGCACCGCCGAGACGTGTGTATGCCCTTCTGAGCAAAAAGATGTTGGAAGAAGGGCGGTATCAAATTTCGGAAATGAAATGAAGTTGATCTGCGTTATCCGTTACAACATCATGTAATTGTAATGCACTGTATGAGCTTGAATCGAAAAGACGAAAACAATATCAGAATCATACAGCAATTTAATATTTTCATTCAATTAGCCACATACCGATCGGTCAACTACAGTTGATTTCTTCAAAGATTCTAACTCATTTTTCAAAGATGCTATTGCAGAAGACTGTTCTGCTTCATGCTTCGTAGAAATCTTCAATCTCTGTGGAAACAAAGTAGCCGTTATGCATTTATCATTACTATTGCATAAACATTAAGTGCCAGTGGCTAATAGCACTATCAAAAGGCACAGTAACATAATTATTTTCTTTTGACCCAACAAAAATCGTATTATTAAATGCATTGTAATGTAGTGTAATCGAACATTTATATAGCGCCCCTTCAAGATCCTCACTCAGAGGCTGCGCTGGCCTAAACGATGTTACAAGTCATTTCATACAATTATGCAACCTCAGTTAGCAAAACAATCTTGTCCAATATATAGCCAGGTATAAGATTGCATTAGTCATTCAGCTGTTATCAAAGCCTAAACAACTTATTCACGCTGACCACATGAATGGAATCACGCAATGTACAGTTCCGTGCATAGATCGTGCTAACCCAAATCTCTTGAATAAGTCAAAACATGATCTGCATGCACTCCAACGTTTATGGGACCCAGCCATGGGCGGAGACTTAGGGTGACAGAAGATGGTCCCCCAAAATTTCAGTTGGAGGGGATGGAGCTGTGTCTCCTCCAATATTTCATAAATATTTAATAAATATTTAATAAATATTGAACATTTCTACAGTGATTTCCACTGTTCATCATATTTTTGCTGCGTCCACGTTTGGGAATGGAAATTTTTCAAACCTATCACCCCAAACTTCATTCTGGTCGACCTGTCCTCCCAAACCCAAGACAAAGTCTCTGCCCATGGACTCAGCCTACACTCAATGTAGTAATTAGTTTGCATGCAACTCCAAAACACTTTGGAGCACAGATGGAAAGAGGCGTGACTGAAGCTGCAATCGAGGCTCATGCGAAACTGGAAAAATGCAGATCTAAGAATAACTATAAAGCTGATTAAGCTTCCAAATGTAACGAGAATATGGAGAATCGACCTTTTGCAACAGCAGCAGTTCCCTATCTCTCTTCACCAACACCATCACAAGGTCCATCTCTTCAGGTGATGATGGCTCCATCTGCAATAACAATACATTCAAAACACCCCGTCAATTCAGAAGTATGTGCACATGAGATTATCGTTATCATTTGAAAGCCCAAGTTGCTATATGCATATATGCATATATGCATGCATGATGTCTGGCTCTATATGTGCCGCGCTGTGGATGATCGGTTACAGTGGTCGGCCAGTAACGTTCAGTGTGCGCTGAATGAGCGGGTTCGACCCTCGTCCGAAGCATCACTGTGTAGGGACCTTGCGCAAGTCCTTTGTGCACAATTGCTCTGCAGTACAATTGTAATTGCGCCGTCGAGGCGTGTGCACTTCTGAGTAAAAGATGTTGGAGGAAGGGCGATATCAGATTTCTGAATAAATCAAATAAAAATGTACACTGGTGGAAATAATTATTACATCAGACTGCAAAAAGCTAAAAATTGGCTTAACACATTTAAAGTAAGTTTTATTTAATGTCACTAAAATTATTATGAAAACAAGCATAAAATCAGTTATTTACATATTTTCAGAAATAATGATTAACAGAGCAGCTCAGAGCTTCCCATGGATGATCATTAATCGCTTTCTACTCACTCTCTCTCTTAATGTACCAATGACCAGATCCTTATCAAGGACCTCCTGTTTCAGGTCATCGGCTTCCTTGGCCAATTTTGAGAGCGTAGCATCCTACAAAAGACGCAAAAAACCTCTGAAAACATACTTCATCATATTTCAACTTTGACTGCATACCACTTAATGCAAAACATGTTGATATCTATTAAGGCAGAAATCAGTTCAATGTTTTCAAAACAGACATCTTAACAGCAATCAATTAAATATTTCAACACAGATACTTTGATATTCCAACACACGAATCTTGTATTTCGACCATGACATAAATATCTTGAATCAACATCGTAGAAACCTAAATTGTGTAGGATCCTTTCCATTTCTAAAAGGATAACTCTTCTGCAGCCGAAAGTTCGAATGCAACAAAAGGAAAATTTTACTTCTGTGGCTGAACATGTTCAAAATATAGCAGGCAGTGAAGACCTCTGCACGTGAACAAGATTAGGCACATGTACACTGTTAAAAAACCTAAATTTTGTAATGTGCGTCATGAGGGTCGGTTAGTGTCAGTGTTAGGCTTAGTGTGGTTTTTAGACATACGTAAGAACCTTTGACAGCAGAAGTAATTTTTCCGTGAGTTGAGACACCAATGTTTCGGCCGCAGAAGCTTCACGTTTTTAAAAACACCTTCGACATACAATTTGGGCAACAACAATAAAATTGTGAAGAATGGTTGCAGACTGAAGAAGATCAGTCACTTAGGCTAGCCCTGAGGCAGACAATGGCATGACGCGTTAACGACTTCATTTTCTCAGACTCGGCATATGAAGACGAGTGTCCGGTCCTCTCTCTCACTGTCTCATCTTTTGACTGACTGTGTACGGTCAGTGTACTCATCATAGCTGAATTGGTCATCAGGTGGAGCTGAAATTTCAAACCAAATGTCGGCCATGTTGCAGATTTGACCCCACGACCTCTTGATTGACAGCCTAGCACGCAAACCACCAGACTATCTAGCACAGTATCCGGTGGAAAAAGCAAAAAAGCAATCTCAATTTAGGAAAGACTCCAGTCAAACAAATTTGAATCAGTTTTACCTTAGACGCAAAGTCTTTCTGCATCTCGAACAGAAACCCTCGAGCAAGGTTCAGTTCTTTCTGGAGGTCTTTGGCATTCTGATAGGAAGAAACAGCAGAACTGGCAGAGGACACAACGGTCTTTGGCTCCCCAACTGCTGTGGAAGAATGCTGACTGTCCTGGGTCTGATTGGAGTGCTGAGTGGAATGTAAGCTAGGAACAGATGACAATGGATGATGATCATCCGGTCCTAAGATGGCCACTGAGGGCATTCGCTTGAGAAGAATGACAGCAATGCAGAAATATAACTGTACAGTCAAACTACATATAATACGGCCTACAAAAGAAGTTATCCGACCCAACACTGGTCCAGAATTGGTCAAATATTGGCCCAACACCTATCAAATATTGGACTAATGCTGGTTCAGCATTCGCCCAAGATTGGCCCAACATTGGTCAAATATTGGCCCAACCAACACTGATCAAATATTGGACTAATACTGGTTCAGCATTCGCCCAAGATTGGCCCAATATTGGTCAGAATTGGCCCAACATTGGTGAAATATTGGCCCAACCAACACCCATCAAAAGTTGGACCAATGTTGGTTCAGCATTCGCCCAAGATAAGCCCAACATTAGCTCGACACTAGTCCAACACGGGTCAAACAAATGCTCCAATATTGGCCCAACGTGGGAGTGCTGACTGGGAAGTTTAAGTTTACAGCACCATATAAATTGTCATTATTATTATTATTATAATTATTATTATCAACAATGTAATGAGTATGTGTTCATCAGAAGCAAATAAAGACAATCGTCTCTTCACAAATTACCATTTGATTTCTAATTAAAAATTCAATTAATCCTAATGAGAACAGTCGTCTTACGACAATTCTTGTCAGCATCTGTTGTTGTTTTTCCTCAGGCGACGCCTCCTTGTCCAGCTGGAGCATCTTAATGCCTGTCTCAGAATTCAGCTGTTCCTGACCAGTGATTTCCAGGCAGCCAACCTCGAACTGACGAAGCTTCAGTTGTAAGTAGGCGATCTCGTCCTTCAGCTGGTCGAGCAGGTCGTCCTTGAATATGCACTCGCTTTCGAACACTCGGAGTCTCCTGACTTCGTCCCTCAGACACTGGACGACGAGTTTCTGCCTTAAGTAACGCACGAATTATTGTATCGTATCTAGAAATAGTAGAATAATAATAATACTAATAATAGTAATAATATTTATTATTATTATTATAATTGGAGGGAAGACTATAAATAACCTTAGATATGCTGATGACATCGTGCTACTGGCCACTTCATCTGAGGATTTACAGGAGTTGGTGCAACGTGTTGAGATATCAGCAAAAGAATACAGTATGATTAACGTTGCAAAGACAAAAGTAATGACAAATAACAATGGCTCACTTTTGATCAAGGTGAACGGATACAAACTGGAACAAGTGGACTCATTTACATACTTAGGGAACAGAGTAACGAAGGACGGGGACTGCGCGAGTGAGGTAAAATCAAGATTAGCTATGGGAATGTCAGTCATGTTTAAGTTGGTAAGCCTCTGGAAGAATAAATCAGTCAGTACTAAAACCAAACTGCGACTCATGAAGGCCTTGGCTTGGCCAGTAGCAACGTATGGTTGTGAGGCGTGAACAATAAAGAAAGAAGAAGAGAAACCTATACAAGCATTTGAGAACAAGTGCATGAGGAAACTGCTCAGAATTCCATGGACAGCAATGGTGACAACCAAACAAGTGTATCAAATGGCGAAAGTTGACTGCAAACTGTTGGGTCACATCATATCCAGAGAACTGCGGTACTTCGGGCACATCGTGAGACAGCCTAAAGACAGTATTGAGAACAGTGTGATGTTGGGTATAGTGGAAGGAAGCCAAAGTCGTGGAAACCCAGAATCTTCTGGTTTGACACTGTCATGGCGTGGACTGGTTTAAAAGGCACAAGCTTAATGAACATCATAAGAGACAGAAAGCATTGGACATCACTTTCCCATTCATGTAGTCAACCGTCGCGAAGCAACGATGACGATGTGACATGACATGACATTATTATTATTTTCTTTTGATTTCAAACTGACAATTGCAATTGATATTGTAATGGAACACATATATTGTATCGTATCTGATTATTTATATAGCGCTTCTTACAGTACTACCTATTCAGCGTATATAGTGCCACTCGATATGAGAGGCGCTCACAACTCAACACGTAGCTAAACAGAGAACAGGAAAGTCTTAGGCCCCTCTGGAAGACAGCAGGGGCAGAGAGTAGCTCCCGAAGAAAGCTGTTCCAGCTGGAGGGACCCACATAGGTAAGAACGAATGATGACAAGTTATTACAGGAGTCGAATTTAACTGTCGGCAGCCATGCAAGGCGCCTATTTTGTCATATACCTGATTTTAGCAAAAACTGCCACCTGGCGAAAGAAGGACTAATCAACCTTATGAGGGATACGAGTCGAGAACGTGGTCTCTCAGCCTGGCACCCCAGTGCGTTCTCCATTACTCTACACCCCACTCCTGCCTATTTGTGGACAACAAAATACGATTCAGTAAACGATTCAGTAGACTACATAATGACGTATGTTTCTGATGGAACAGGAACTGACCAAATTCTCTTCCTCGTTGGTCGTCATCATTTCCTCACATGCCTCCTCACCTGGTCCAATGATCCACTGCGCCTGCTCTAAAACCACGCCCACACAGAACAAAGCATCAGTCAGACCCAAAATTAAACTCGATAAAATAAAGTGCAAAAAAAGAAGCAGAGGGTCGGTCAGCTTACAAGAATTTCTGAGAATCTGAAGAATTCTGTAATATATCAACACCCATGTGTCAGAAGCTAGGATCCAACCCCCTGAAACTCCTCCCGCATATCTGATCCAAAGGGAATATTATTACCCTAATGGGCCTGGGTCAAGACTGGCTGCTCCGATTAGTTTGTGAAGGATAGATAGATAACGAAAGTAATGATCCACAGAACGGAATAGGCACACGTTACAATCGAAGCACTGAGACCAGTCAGTAATTTAGATGGTTGAGAGAAGGAGTTGAATCCTTCTCCTCCTCCACTGAGACGATTACTGTGTAGGGACGTTGAGCAAGAGCTTCACTATCAATTGCACAGTGTCATCACGATTACATGTGATCAGATATAAATCAGTCATCGGCGGATGTTTCATCATTAGATGGGGATGCCAAGAAATGTGTAATGCCAACAGGTAATCTAAGAGGAAGTTCACCTGTTAGGATTACAAGATACTGTTAAAGGTACAACGAGAAAAGAAGACATTAGACAGAGAAGGCTAAAATTCTATTCGATTTAAATGGCACACTATATTGGCTCCGTGTTTCCTTAGTTTAGTTAGGAGAAGAAAAAAAAAGACTTAGACAGGAAAGGTATACCACACCATGTTTCCTTGATCTGTAGCATATTTAGGAGGAGAACAAGACTTTTTAGCTAGGAAAGGTATTACATTGCACACTATTAGCTACATGTTTCTTTAGTTTAGCTAGGAGGAGAAAAAGACTTTAGACAGGAAAGGTATACCATGTTTCCTTAGTTTATATAAGCGGGATCAATTCTTTCTCTGCCATGACTTTGCAGTAGTATAAGAACAACTAGACACCTTCAGGATCTATCTCTCGGCTGCCGTCATTGAAAGTGTTCGGATTCAAGGCAGCATGCAGCTGAGGCAGTCCATCCTTGTATACGACCTGCGGTGGCACCGGGTGTGTTGCAAAGTAATTCGGTCTTTTTTCAAGCGGTAGACAGATCGACGTCTGAACAAATTGAAAGACAAACCAAGTACAGAAAACATCACAGTATATTGTATTGTGATGACCAGAAGGAACTATATGCTTTGGTACAGGTAGAGCAAATTTCTGCCCTACCGGGGTATTTGAACCCCCGACCCTTCAATCGACAGTCAGACACACTAACCGCTAAACAATCAAACATAAAGCATAACTAAAAATGATGCCCTGTACTGAGCTCAAGCAATTGCAATCAATCACTCAACCAAACTTTATATAGCGCCCTCGAAGAAATCTACTCAGAGGCGCACCCTGTCCAACCTTGGCCAAAGAAGACAGATTTCAGAGTAGAATAGATAGGGGATAGAGAGTTCCTAGGAAAGAGCTGAAGATAGAATGGCAGACAAATCCAGCAATGCATTAGATATCAAAAGCATCTCACTTCTTTCTGAAAGTCAACGATGAACTGAAACAAAACGCCAGGATGGCCAAAACGCACGGAATCCCCAGGCGACAGAGGCACGGCGGCATTTCTCATGCGAACATCGTTAACGAACGTTCCGTGTGTAGACTCTAGATCCTGTAGCGCAAATGTGCTTTCCATCTCATTAAACTTGATAATTGCATGTCGGTAGTCAACATTCAGAGCCTATAGACATAAAAGATAAAATAAAATCTACAGTAATGTTACTAAGTTTGCATGCATTTGTTCCATATGTATATATATATATATATATATGAGGGAGGGAGGGAGGGAGGGAGGGAGGGAGGGAGGGAGGGAGGGAGGGAGGGAGGGAGGGAGGGTTAGTCCATATATAGGCCCTTGTCACTACTTACATGTATCAATCCGAAACAGTAGTGTTACTATGCGTTTACACATACGTTTACTAAACATAAGTTAAGTAACAATCGCAGAGAATTTAAGTAACTTTTGCACTTTCAAAATTTCAACTACAGAATTTCAACTACAGAATCAACATCATCTTGTACTTGTAATTTTCAACACCACGCTTACTAACCAACTATTATTACTGACTAAACTTTTAATGCTCCAATTATTTAAGCATAGATTAAAAATACTTCTTGCTTAGCATATAGTTTAGTCTGGCTGTTTTGGCTGTACGCTCTCTCTATTACTGTATTTTTTATGCTGTCGCTCATTAATCAATGATACGACATTGGCAACAGAGCCTATTAAATAATTTGGCTATCTTAGTTGCAAATGACTAATGCTATACACTAACTCCACTTACATGTATGACATTTATTGATGCAATTATGACATTTATTGATGCAACTGAGACGCCTCTAAAATCCAGCCAATTCGTTGCTACTGGAAATACCTGAATAATCAAATCACAACCGTCCCTTCCGATGGTTGTAACATGCGGGCCGAGTTGAAAAACTCCATCGAGACTTTTAAGATATCCTTTCATCACGTCGAATTCTCGAAAATGGCTTTGAACTTCTGTCTAGGCACGTAAAATGATGACGATGGCAATCGATATTCAAATCTTGAAGATCGATCATAAGTTTCGACCGACAAAATTCTTATTATATAGTTACTAAATTGTTATCGAACTCAAAAGAGCGTCTTCAAAACTCAACTACCAGTCATAGTAATAGTAACCCAAGCAGTCGCTGCGAAACAATTCCAATCTGGACTCTTCTGGGGTTAGAGTCTCAGTAACACATAATAAGAAATGGCCGCCATGCCGATCGGACATCGAGAAAACATATAATAAATCTCAATGCGACAATAACCAGTAGGCCTATTTCCGATACTTGTGCGTGACAGAAATTTTTATTACCACATATTATTATTATTATAGCAAATAATATGCAATAACATAACAACGATGTCTAAACCTTATGATGACGCCAAGATGACGCACGATTTAAGAGATCACGTCGGGAAGGAAAGCAGCAAGGAGCAGATATTACGAAATTATTTATATTTACTTATAATTGTACCTTACATTACAGATCTACAAGTTACAACACTATAAATTTAGTTCCGGCTGTTTCAGCTGGATGTTCATTAATAATTTGTGAATAAACGAATTAATGAGAATCCTGTACTTTTAATATGTATTGCTATATTTTATCTAGGGCCTACTCCATATACGTATGATCGTGTTAATCCAGAGGCAGACAATCGAGTGTAGCGAGTGCTATTATGGTGAAGAAGAGTTTGGCATTTGCTATGCTATACGTTTTGAGACTAATGGGAATGATTGCTTTAAGCGACCTATGCTTTTGGTTCTTCTTAATAATTCTTCCAGGCGCTTTCTATCAGAGGCTAGGGTAAGACCATGTTTCTAACACATTATTTTGTCTGACGTCATTCGCTGAAAGGCGCTTTTAAACAGAAACTCTGAATGGCAATATTTAAATACAGCGATTTACACGCTGCGTATAAATTTGTATGACAATTGCTGACGAGTAAAGACAACTTGACAGCCAAATAGCATTAGGTAAAGTAAGAATTACTAATAGGAATTTAAACGAATCGCGTCACGAAGATCTTAAAAGCGTAAGCGTGGTACAAAATTTGTATTGAAGGCCTTTTATACATTTAATGCATAGAAGGCCTTCTATTCAGTTCGAGCGTGATATAAACACACGATTATTATTCATTTTATCTAAAGCATCCACCCAAGGTGCACCGCTTGGTTCTCATTTTTAAAGTTTGCAAGGTTCCAAATTTATGACTAAACCAGATGCGATTATCATTATGTCGGTGTGTTGGTATTTTTAGATGTTGTATTAATGCTTAAAGTACGAAGTTAGGTATTATCGCTACTACGAGAAAGCTTTTGATTGAGTGATATAGTAGGAAAGTTGAATGTTGTGTTGTTTTAAGTAGGTTTGCAACTTTAACGCACTTAGATTGACGTTGTTGCGCTAGATTACGTCGCACTTCGAAGGCTAATTCCAGTGATTTGTCAACACGGATATAATTTAGACTCTAATGGCAGTTCCACCGAATGCAGTTGCGCGAGTTAGTGATTGGAACAGGTATGGTTTCTTAAATGACACTTTAAAACTATCTCATCACTATGTTAGAGACAAAATTTACAAGGCGCTGCTCTTAACCCTTTCCCGCCTGAATTGTTTTTTCAGATAGATATGAAATAGATGGTACTTATGTTAGAACAACAATACTGCAAAAAGGGTTACACTTAAGCATAATACAGTATATATTTTCTGAATCGGCAGACCTCTGGCTATGGAATGCATATATAGTTTTGAACAACAATTGATTTATATAGCACCCTGAGCTGCCAAATGGCAAAACAGGCAGCAATAAACAGATCGACACTGCATCCAACAATAGTAAGCAAAACAAACTATATTTTATTGTGTACAAAAGTTGACTCTAATAGTATCCCACTATAATAGTGGCTCAGCCTGAACAATATTACAAATTCTGAATGTTACATAAGGCCAAAAAGAATAGTTTTTCATAAATAAGGTGATCTATAGACATGTCCACATTAGAGCCTACATAATTTTACTTATATTATTTGTTTGCTTGGAATATCAGTAACCAGCCCTATGCTTTCAAACAGCAAAATCACAAATCACTGCAATACAATCAAAACATTACATCATGACTATCAAGAAATTTACTATCAAGGAAGAGAAAGTGAAAAAATCCCAAACATTCAGAAATGCTCATTCAAATAAATAACAAACAAGGCGCAACGTTCATATTTTGATCACATTGCAACCCAGGTCTATCCCACACGTGCTTCTGGCTATTTATCTATGCGTTGTCGATCACATCTTTATCTAAAACTTATTCTTTTATAGACAAAAATGCATCGTCGCTCTAATCCAAGACATTGCTAAAAACCTTAGTAAATGGGCTATTTTTACTCATTTTTTTCTACTGTTGTAACTCAGAAAATATTTAGTTTATAACAACAAATTTGGTATCAAAATTTTCCGTAAACACAGCAATTGCTATTTTTAGGTATGACCTAATGGAACTATATTTATTTCATAGTCTGACTCAAAGCCTCCCATTTCGGGTCACCTGCGACCCAATCCAGAGGAATGGGTTAAGCTAAGCGTAGGGCACCAGCGTATTGACGAGCGCTGCGTACGGCTACTAGGGCACGACTCAAACTCGCGCTGTGTGCATTACTAGTTGAGCACGCTAACCAATCTGCCACCGTTCAACCCAAGGGAGGGGACTAGCCAGCCACTCACCCTCACGGGCACAGATGATGTAAAAGTGAAACCGTTGACACTCAGTACCTTGTCTGCCTTTCAGGGATGGCTCAGAGGACTGCTCTTCTCGTCTTCTGCTTGGGGGGGGGGGGGTAATAGAGCAATGGATAAACAGCGTGTAGAGCAGAGGGAGCAAGTTAAATTCGAATTCTGTAATTGCCTGTCATCATTTGTTCATACTATTCTTGAAATGATACTGAGGTGTGGAAATTTTAAATTTTTTGAAAAAATATTTTTGTCTTCTTTTGTGTTGCTATTGTCATTGGTATAGTTGACAGATGCAATTGTGTGATTTGGAGTTTGTATTTGACAGGTGGTTTCATCCCAGAATATCAGGAAAGGAAGCAGAAGAGTTGCTCAAAACTAAGGGATATGTCGGTAGCTTTTTGGTTCGCGAAAGCAGAAGCAAACCAGGAAATTACACGCTTTCAGTCAGGTTAGACGTTCTTTAATAGACATATTTGAAAGGTCACTCACTAATTGTCTTTTGAGCTATTGTTTTATTAATACTAGAATGCAAATTGATTTTAAACTCAAAACTGATTAACCAGGTCAATTTTTAGCCTCTTGGATATTTAGAGGTTATGTCATGCCATATCAGGGTGCAGAGTCGCAGAAATACTTTTAAACCCTCTCCTCACACCTCAAAGATCTTAACCTCGCACCCCTTGGGGGGGGGGGGGCAGACACCCCAGGTTAAAAACCACTGGTCTAAGGACAATAATTTTTTTAATGCATATATACAGATGAAATTCCATGACTTCATTTCTGTAGTATGGACATTTTAGTGTTGAAATTGTAGCAACAACATTTGATTTTGTAAACATGTCTAGGAGAGAAAGAGATCTAATACACGTCCAGATATACAACAATGGCGACTACTACGACATTGCCACCGGAAGCGAGTTTGCTTCGCTCACTGAGCTCATCCTCTACTACACCGAGCAAGCGAACCCACTGAAGGAAAAGAACGGCAACCTGGTCGAGGCGAAATTCCCGCTCTACAACACGGAATCGCCGTCGTCTGACCCGTAAGCGGATCTCAGTTTCTGAACAATGAACTTTAAATTATTTGAATATGTATAAAGCTTTGCTATTTCAGTTATGTAGTATCACTATGACCTGCAGTTTTCCCTAGCATTGGATGAGGAAGTGTGTCTGTATCCATTTATGGATATATATTTAATTTATATTTATGTGTGTGTGTGTATATGCATATATGTATGTGCATATGTATGTGTGAACATATGTAAAATCGTACATGTGTGCCCATGTGTTGTTATATGTAATACTGTGTATGTTTGTAAATAACGTGTGAATTTAGGTATTTGTATGTGTGATTATGTGTCTGTATGTGTCTATGAATATGAGTATATTATATATGAATGTGTATACATGTGTGTAAGTGAGTATGTTAGTGTGTACATTTGTAATGTGTGTATGTTATGAGTGCAATTCAGTGCTTTATTTCCAGAAGTTTTTTTCGATTACTATACAATGAAAATAGTAGAACTGTGAATAAACTGTGGAATTCGATAATAAAAATCTTACAATTTAAATTTTTTACATTATAAAATTTAGAAGTAAGTGCATAGACTTTGCTATCAAATTCATTTTAACTGATAGCTTATTTTAGCGTCATTTTTTTCGAAATTAGGCCTACAAGTGCGTTCCGGCACATTTTTTTCTAGCAAAAAGCTCTGACCAATGTCATTGTGGTCACTGCTCTTGATTTAAGAGTGCCCTGTTTCAGACTGATATATTAAAGTATGAGCCCTTACTTCTGACCTAGCATACTAAACATTGACCAATATTCCTTACTGCTCTATGTATTGTGTTGCAATGTATGCAAGCATTTGTGAAGCACCTTTGGCAGGTTGAGCCGCTCAGAAGTGCTCCCAGCCATTGTTCCCTCTAAGCTGTGCACATGCACACACGCACACGGGCCGTGAAGACAGCGCACACAAGAATTTAGTGTGTGCACTAATAGGCAAAAATAAGGAGTCAATTTCCTTTTAGGAAACTATATAAATCGAGACTCCTAATTGACTGCAACCTATCTTACTCCAGAATCTTTGGTTCCTTGGCTGATACATTCCCTTATTTCTCTTTGGACAAGAAACTTTTCTTGGGTTTTCAGAACTCATCACCATAGACGTTTAGATGTAGTCTTTATTTAACTGTCATTGCATTCAACTCCGACCTGCGCACAAAAGTGTGAACCACTTATAAAATGTTGGACACACAAAATTCCTTCCACGCACTATCTCCAACAAATTTGACTAACATTGCTCCCAGTGCACAAAGTTCTGCAAGAAAAGCAGCTGTTGACAAAGTGAAAGCAGAAGAGAGACTGCCAGATTGAATTGTAGATCATCATGGTGCCATACTTTAGGTTGCAATGTTTGATAGTTGAGTTCCTGTTCTGTGCTGATTTCCAGCTGGTTTCATGGATGTCTCGATTCAAAGCTGGCTGAGAATCTGCTGATCCAGCAAGGAGAGGTGGACAGCTTCCTAGTCAGGGAGCGTTCTAAGGTTCCCGGGGAGTTCGTTCTCTGCGTTCTGACAGATACGAATATTGTCAAGAACGTGATCATACTGTGCAAGGTATTGTCACATTTAAATTAATTCACACATCATCATCATCTGCTCCTGATGTCCTGACAAAGATTATTAGCACATTTGTACTTCCCGCCCCAATTGACTTTGCAGTTGTTTGTACTGCTAAGAGAACTGACATATGATATATGTATTTAATGGTCGTCGATTTCATTTAACGTATAAATTAATTATCTGTCCGCTTGACGAACAGTCCGCTTGACCAATCGTCTGTTGACCAATCGTCTGTTGACCAAACATCCTAGAGTCGATGTTGTGTCCTCGTTCACACAGCTTAGACTAAGTGACATTAGCATATGTTTTAAAGGTTGGTTAACTATGCTCTACTACTCAGCCTATGCGTATCCAGTCTTTGCCATCTGTGACTTATCGATTAGATTCTGATCGATTAGCTAATCTCAAATTAACTTACATTTTGCGTTACTTTGGGCCAGTACTCAGTCTTCTTATGAATGGGTGGCCCTACTCGTGGGACTACTCTCCCTTTTCTGCTCCCTTGTTCCTTTTGTCCTTGTGAAATATGTCTTCTTTGCTGTTATTTTGCATTTGTAAAGGGATCATAAATATTATGGACATGGTTTAGTTTCATATATTATTATTGTTATTTTTATTTAAAATTATTACTAAGTTATTTTTACCTTAAATTATTAATATTATTTTTATTGTAATTATTATTTTAAAGCATGTATTTATCAGCAGTATTCTGCACTGATGACTGAACGACTCTTGATCAGTTTTCCTGGTCATTTGATACCAGGATGTAACAGTTGTGCCCAGTCTAACAACTAATAAATGCTGATGTGGTAATTGGCCCAAGTGCCTAATTGTTGAATGGCGGATGCCTTGTCATGCGCTACTGACCTATTCTATTAATTTAGTGGTGTGTCACAACATTGTGGTTAAGGTGCATGACCATTGACCGAGAGATTTACACCCCTACCAGGGTAAAAATTAAAAAAAATTGCAATCCACTTGTACCCTAGCCTACCTACCCAGTGGTGTAGCATGCATACTGGCTTTACACTGTTGATGGGAAGACGAGAAGGCGAGGGATGCGAGGTGTCCACATGAGCTCCACACCTATGAGCGCTTACACACAGGCTTCTCTAGATGTCAACTGTTGACTTCCTTTCTCCGTTCTCTTCGTTCTTTAGACTGACATGACCTCTTCATACCTCGGACTCGGACATACTTCTGCCGTATACCGCGATTATGCGTCGGTTGGCTCTTTGCTTTGGAGCTATCTTCCCTCTCTGACTCACTCTTTGATTTGAACTGGGGGTACTTCAGTTTCTGCCCGTATTCTTAAGACTTTTCTTTTCTCGTGGAGCTTTTTGCACTGAGAGCACCTCTGATTAGTTTGTGCTGGTAGATGTGCTACAATATATGTAAATACATTACAATACAGTAAAATGATGGTAAATAGACTAAGGCTTCCATGTTCCATGTGGAACATAATGGAGATAATTATTTCCATTTCATGGGCCCTACAGCTGACAATGGATAAGTTCCTTCCCCTTTTAGCAGAGAATGGATGAATCCATGCAGGCAATTGCTTGATCCGTGTGCAAACAGGGTACTAATAGGCCACCATGTCATGCAAATTAAATTCCTAATTGAAATTGGAGATTGGAGGACTGCATGGTTAGAGCTATATCACTGAAACCATTCTTGGTATTTTTAGCACCTATTTCAACATCAGGTTTCCTTTTCATTATTCTGTATTCGCTCTTTGCTCTTGATTTAAATGCCAAGTCAAATTCAAATCACGAATCACATTTGCTACGGTCTGCCTGAATGTATAAACGCTTGGCACAGTTGTGTTTCATGCTTTCTGTTCTATCGATTTCAGAGGGCGGTTTTCGATTAGAATGATTTGGTGAGAAAACTGGTTTGTTAGAGCTGGGGTGTGACTTGGTTTGTTATGTTTGACACTGAATGCCTATTAGTTATTATTAATAAGTTTATGATTTCGTATGAACTGTTCCATATATTTGCTTCAGTTAACTTTGGCATTCCAGTTTGCATGGTTGTGTTTTTTTTATAGTTTGTTCCAACCTATATATGATATATAAATAATTTATATATATGTATATATATATCTATATGCATATATATATATATGCGGTGTGGACGTGATTACATTTCAGTTAATTGTGCTTTTTAAAAGTTATTATTGTTAAGTATTTTTTGGCACTTTGATTTCATCTGTTTTTGGTGTCTGCATAGTTGACAAGTATATGCTTTGATGATGAAGTTATTTTTTTCTTTTCCAGTTTCTATGTTTAAAAAATTATTCTACTGAAGTGGCTTTTAAGGCACTTTGATTCAAAAGTTGTGTTGGCAGTTGAAAACATTTAACAAAGATGCTTGTCCAAAAGTTTAGCTTTCAGCCAAAATTTATGACTTTATTACTGAAGGACTAGTCCATATCACACACACAATTATTGACCTATGTTAACCTGGTTTACCGAATGGGGATGGTTGGATAGACGTATGCATGGATGGAATGGTCTCTCAGTAGACAATTAATGAATGAATTGGTGTATTATATTTATTGAAGGTCGTTTATGCATGGCCATGACTAGCTGTCTAGTGCCTGGTCATAAGTTACATCCTTCCATGGTTACATTTCTAGCAAGTTCCACTTCCCCTTCCAATGTGATGCATTTCCCCCATTCGCAGGGGCCCCCCTCATTGAGCACTCTTAACGGCAGATATCGCTCGGTGATTAGTAGATATCTACTAATTATCAGAAGTAACTGGCCTATATAAATAAACTACAGGGTAATTATGACGTTGCTTGGAGGTCCTTCCTTGCAGAATATTCGTCCCTTTTGGATGTCCTAGCTGTGCCTCATCCAATTGGTACATGAGCTGACCTAAGTAATGTAATGTAATGAAGCACTTATATAGCGCCACTCAGATCAGTGGTGCTCACGACTCAGCACAAAGCTAAACAGAAAAAGGAAAGTCTTCAAGCGCTTCCGGAAGGCAGCAGGGGAAGAGAGAGTAGCTCCCCTGAAGAGGCTGTTCCGGCTGGAGGAACCTGCAGAGAGAGCAGCTTCTTTCGAAGAGGAAGTGGGAGGCTGTACCAGCTGATGGAGCTATATTGCCATGTTGCGGCTTTTTGTTGTTGTATGGAATAGGATGATATGCAATTATATATTGGTGTGTTGGTATATTATGTAGTCTGTTGACATTAAACTCTTGTCAGTGCACATTAATTAGAGACGGTTGCAAAGAGAGGAAGACAGGGAGGGACAGAGAGGAAGGCAGGGAGGGAGGGACAGAGAGGGAGGGAGGGATTGGCCGAATGACGTCACTGTGTAGGCTTATTTCCAATGGGGAAGTTGATGCCTGGATTTGACCTCAAGGACCTAAAGTACACTTTTCTAAATTAAAAAGGGGAAACTGTGTTGAATCTGGTAAAACCCCATTGCTGTGGGTGATTATATCTAATGACCTCTCTATTGTAAGAGTTAGCCTGAAAGAATTGAGGACATTGGAGAGGGGCCTCTGAAAGGGTATTGACGAATGGGGGAGGGGAGGTAGGTGGCCTGAAGTAGGTCACTTATTGCGGTCACGTTATTCGTAGACACGAACGACTCTTCTATGCATTGTTTAAATAATTATTATTTAAAAGGCCTTATATGCAATGCTTTTGAACAAACGATCTTTACCATTAAGCATTTTATGTATAAATGATATTCGTTTGTTTAAAAAGAAAACAACCTGACATAAACGCAGATATTCTAACATGGGTGACAGTGAACAATAAAAGTATTAATATAAAATTAGTAAATATTTTCATATAATGATCTGGAAATAAATAAATCCCTTCACTCTCACTGCAAGTTTACTCTGAGAGCGAGCGAGCGAGCGCAGCCGATCACATATAATACAACCTCTCCTGATATAAGCTATTATAATTGAGGTGATTTGGAGGTTAAGGGTATATTTACTTTAGGGGTGTGAACGCCTATGCAATGGGTTTTCAGCTTGGTTGAACATAGTCAATATGTTCCATTGATGTGACCTTTTCTACTTCGTGGGATAATTTTTCTTGTTGTCGTTGTTTTTTTTTAAGTCCAGGGAAAAGACTTGGCCATGTATTGTAGATGTGTGAGTGCTATGCAACAGCACTTGTCTTGTTATTGGGGTTCGATCATACTCCCCTGAGACTGCTACAGTGCATGGGGGCATTGGGGGGCCTTGGGTAGCCTGGGGCAAGTCCTTCACTCACAATAGCTCTGCGCCATTTTATTGTTATCGTTATTTATTGCCTCTATTATTATTATTATTATTATTACTATTATTATTATTATTATTATTATTATAATTATTATTATTTTTGCAGCATTCTATTGCTAACAAGAAATTGTCAGATTCTTCCAGAAACGTCTAAAGAAATTTTCTCAGTTTACTTTAAATTAATGCAGTCCATTTTCATTGCCCTTTCAATAATGATATGTAAAAATATATAAAATATTTAAAATAATATAAGTGTATAAAATAATGATATGATATATAATAATAATATCCATATAACATGAACATAGTATATAAAAAATATAGATGTATAAAATAATTATATAAAATATATAATATTTATATATTAATAATATTATAATATTAGTATACATAATTTAAAACATGATATGAAATATATATTATGTAACATATTATAAAATATAAATTTTAAAATATACGAACATAAAAGTAAAAAGTATAATAATAATATATAGATATTGAATATAGTTTGGATATTTCTGCTTGTTTTGATATGACTTAGCCTGCTGCTGGGGATACTCTGACTTGAACAAGTTATGCTTCTATGTTTTTCAGAATGGTGAATACTTCATCAAGGCTGCCTGTGTGGCGAATCGTTTTTCATGTCTAGCCGAATTAGTCAAGCATTATAAGACGAAGCCAATAGTTGAAGGATCGGGTGACGTCATACTGCTTGGAAAGGTAATCATCTCATTATTGACGAATTTATCGTACTGTTATATTTAGGGTTGTTAATATCGGTGTTTGGGGAAAACCAATTATCGGATTTTAAGAACCGATTTAAAACCGATTATCGGTTTGTAGTGGTGCATTAGAGACGAAGCCTTGCCAGTAATAGGTTTGTCGGCCCCACCATCGAGATCCCTCTGCCCTATCTACGTTCTGCCATGGTGGATCTAGTACCCGCAGCGTACTGGGCTTAGATCGGCCCGTCTGAAGAGTCTCATGTATCCGGTTATAAGTGATACATAATAGACTTTTCGCTTCAGGCGAAATCCAACAAGCTTACCAGACATGAATTAGAAGCCATTCCTTGCAACAGCCCTCCCCCGACCTCTGACACCCGCCCCTTCAACGAGTCCAGAGAAGACGTTTGTCGGCAACAAGGGGTTTCAATGCCTTTCCTTGCTTCTGCTCTGCCCAGACTTCCGCCCGTTCACATGAGCCTTGAGGTGACCTTTGCCAGAAACAAGGGGTCATCGGCTCGTTTCGGCCGAAGATACTGTGCTATGGGCTGGTTTATTATGCACACTACAGTACAGATACTTTACCTTCTACAGTACAGATACTTTACCTCCTTGGTACAGATACTTTACCTTGTGCTTCTATGTTGAATGATTTCTGAATGGGATGTCTGTCTGATGTATTTATAAACCTTTTTCATTTTCACTGGCAATTACCAGCACTATGCCACTGCCATTTCTGTGGTGGTGCCAGTCCTAAGCCTTGAGAAAGGAGGAGGGTGACGCTAGCCGTATTTGTTATGTCACATTATCGTTAGGCAGCATTAAGGGTACTGATAATTACCGGCTTCTTTTTTTCGAATTTCTGTTTGGCCTGTGACCTTTAAAACTGATGTTGCTATTTGTTGATTCATTGTTTGATTTTTTCATTTCTTTTCCATGTCAATATTCTATCAATGTCTACCAATGCATTATTATTATTATTATCGTTTTTATTACTATTATCGTTATCTAGTACTGCTATTATTATTATTATTATTATTATTATTGCTGTTATGATAATTATCATCGTTATTATCATCATCACTATTATTGTGATTGTTATTTCTCATACAAGACAATTAATCATCCATGACAGTTAATTATCTGTGACAATCAATCATCCATGACTAAACATGATTTCGTTTGCAGCCTCTCGTTGTTGCCATTGCTTCCCAGAAACACTCGACGACTGCAAAGTCTAAAGCACCGGACGCGACCGCTGCCCCAGTCAATCCGGTGGAGAAACATCTCGTGGAGTTTGAGGTAACTCTCCTCTGCCTGTTTCTTATTAGTTTGTATTTATGGAGTTGGGCTGACTACTAAGAGGTGCATGATATTGTAGTGGTTGGCATGCTGGAATGTCGTTCAGGGGCAGGGGGTTCAAATCCTGCCGCAGCAGAAATCTGGTTCGATAATTCTGGTCCTTCTGGCCAACTCGGCTATAATGAGCATACTGACTGCACGCTGTCGATTTTAAAATGAGACGGTGAGAGAGAATTTATATGGCACCTCTTCAAGCAAAACTACTCCAATGATGGCCCAGTCACAGCCAGTTGGAAAAGATTTGTGCAGTTTTTAGGAAGTGGAGAGATTATCATAGGTAGGGCATAACCGAGTAGAGTAGACAATTCCTCAGAGTACCGAATCCGAATATTTGGATGTGCTATTTGCTGGATCTGGGTACGAATCGAATAGTAGTGGCAATTGTGGCCCGGCGAGTACCATCTGCAAGTGAAGCTTAAAATTTTCAACTTTTGCCTTATTGCGAAATTAAAAATTAGCAAAATAAATGTTTGTGCCTGTAATAACTATAAATATGGCTTTAAATTTTTCATTTTCGTTTTTAAATTGTTAAATGTTTATAAAAAATTATTGAATAAAACATTTTTTTTCTAACTATTTGCGTGTCCAATATTTGCCGAGGCGAATACTTCGGAATAGTTAAGAAACTGGATATTCAGCCAAGGCGAATGTCCGAGGAAATTTCCGGTTATGCCCTAATCATAGGGGATTACAGATTTGAATCTGGAGCCTATTCCTAGTGGTGCGACCACTGAGAAAACTATGCACACTACGCAGCATTAGCGATGAGTGCCCTCTAGCGAAGAGAAGTTCATCCTTATCACTCGAATACAAGAGTCTATGCATAGGCTGGTGAGATACCAGGCCACAGAGCTCTGTCAGATAAGACGGCGCACTGCCAGAGAGACTGCTCTAAACGGGGTGGAGATGCACTGCTTAACCGGAGACCAGTGAAGAGCATCGCGCAATATTTCAATTCAATTCATTTTAATGCAGCCATTGAGACGAAAAGGAAATAACAATTAGTATTCATTCATCAGCAACATTAGAGGACCCAGAAAGGACAATAGTCCAGCTAGGTAGGGGACCACCTAAGTTATTTGTAACATCAAGACAAATAATTATAGAAATAGTGACTTCAGAATCGTTTGTCTAGGCAGCTGTTTAGATCTAGAAAAGGCAGTTGTACAAGCATAAATCTTTTAACTGAGTTCAGACTTTAATAATAACTCTTAGCTAGAAGCTAGGTGAACTACACTAAAACTAAATTAAAACTATTTGAGGACAGAGTTGCTGTCACTAGAGCAACAGTTATTTCAATTGCTGAAAAGCTTGTTTTTTATTTATTTATTTATTCTGAAATATGATATCGCCCTTCTTTCAACGTTTTTTTGCTCAGAAGTGCACACTCCTCGACGGCGCAATTGTGTGCAAAGGACTTGCTCAGGGTCCCTACGCAGTGATGCCTCGGACAAGGGTCGAACCTGCTCGCTCAGTACACACTGAAGGTTACAGGCCGACCGTTCTATTCAACCAACCACTGTGGTTTTTAATTGGAGTCTTTGTCTCTTTTATTTACTTTACCAGCAACTCCAGAAGCAGGAGTGTCTTAACAAATCGCCCAGAACGGAAGGACAGAAACCAGAAAACAAGGAGAAGAATCGATATAAAAACATCTTGCCATGTAAGCTTCTGCCTTTACCTGATTGAAACTGAGTTTAAAGGATTTGCTCTCACTTTTTGATTTTAATGTTCTCTGTGTTCTGTTCGGCTTCGGAATCTGTACAGTGCAATACAACTGAAATTTGATATTGAAATTTTGCCCTTCTTACAATCAGCTCAGAAGTGCAGACACGCCTAAACGACACAACTGCAGTTGCAATGGAGAGTAATTGTGCGTGAAGGACTTGCTCGAAGTCCCTACACAGTGACTTCTCGGGCGAGGGTCGAACCCACTCACTCAGCGCACACTCAGCGCACATGAGTGTTACAGGCTGACCACTCTAACCATTCAGCCACCGTGCCACTGTATATTCACAGGCTGTATGTAAGTGTAAAATCGTTGGTGACACCTAGTACGCATTTTGCCTCACTTCCTTTATGATTTAGGATGTTCTGTTTTAAAAATTATGGAGCAGGTGAACTGCAAAATTTCTATATCGTGAAATATGTTGTCTTCTTTCACGATTTTAGTCGATAAAACGAGAGTCATACTGAATGATGGCGAGCCGTGCGACTACATCAATGCTAATTACATCAAGGTATGCACGGCCTTCGTAATCAGTTGCCTGTCAACATTCCTAATCATGTTGTTATCATTGTTGTGGATTGTTATGATATTAACATAACATAACATAATTTTTGTTGTATCCATCAAGTAATGTGTAGTAGAATGTGAATAAATAGGAATTGTATGAATACAAGGGGAACCTAAAGGCACCAAGAAGGCCTGCTAATTAGTCACACCCATAATCATTATGATCTATTATTAGCCTGTGTTCGTTATTGATCGACTGTTCAATCATTTGTTTTTCAACTCGGAGACAAGAATCGTCCATGTCACAAACCTTTTCATCAGCAGAATACTGAAGATATTGCTGTTCTTTTAGCTTCCTGATTCTCGCATGTCGTACATTGCGACCCAGGGCTGCCTGTCATCTTCTGTGCCTGATTTCTGGCGAATGGTCTGGCAGGAAGGATCACAGATCATTGTTATGATCACGAAACTTGTGGAACAGGGCAAGGTATGACGTATTTGAGGCGTTCTTATAGACTTCATTTAGGTGAATGCACTCTGTTGAAATTTGGGTATTGCATTCTATTTAAATTTAGGTATTGTATTGCATTTTGTCTATAAATTTATATGGCGCCTCTCACTGTGCACACCACCTCTGGTGCAATATCTAAGCTTCAGTCACTATCTCTCTTCTAACATTGCATCTTTTTGTGTTTGGATGAATATAACTTGCTGCGGTTTGCCAGCCTGACATGTTTAATAAACGAAGACACATACACCAGTCAGAGGCGCTTCAAGTGTGAGAGACCCAGAGAAAAGAAGTGGTCTTGATACAGGGAAAAGAGTCGTCTGGCTCACCAGTTGGCAAGGAGGAATTTGTTGAATGAAGGGAGGGAGGGATGGAGTGCAGGGACAGTGATGTCTAAGGCTGGTTGCTTAGCTAGATAGCAGTCCTTGCTTGCGGGACAAAGAGATCATGCCAATCAAGTGAAGAGAAGTGGTAGATGGATTTATATACCCTATACTTGGAAGCTCGTCCAGTATACACTATCGATTTTTACGAGTGTGATTTCATTTACATGCACGATGATTGTGTTTTTTCTGTGTTTCCATGTCCATGACCTTGTTTCAATGCAGCCCATCATATGACAAGAAATGGCATGAGTCTCTGAACCCTTTTGAGGCATTTGGGAATGGCAGCCTGGTTCTGATAGGCTCCGAAAGAGCAGGGGGAGTCAAAAGTACGACCCGGGAGCCATTTCCTGCTAATTGACTTTCTGGCCCGTAAAGCCATGCCCAAGTGCAATTTGAAAATCAAAGTTCAAATATGTAAATTATCGCTCTGTATGAAGCGAAATCAAATCGCTATGCTGGCAAAGAGACCTGTCAATACCAAGTCCTCTCACTCCACTGTATACTGATGTAATGTATGTAATAAAGCATTTATATGGCACCCCTTCAAGTTATCTACTCACGAGGCACTCTATGCGCTGGCCTGAATGATGCTAAATGTCATAGTGAACGAGTAAAATATGTCTGTTAGCATAACTATGCACAATAGGCTGATAGAGTCACCAGTGGTGGGCCCACGCACAAACGCAGAACCAAACAACAGAGTCTCATCAACAGCTGAGAAATGACATGGATGTTCAGAGTATCTGGCCCAAGAAATGACTCCACCTCATTACAATTGCTCACATACACATCTTCTGCACCCTGTTTAGCGACTTGGCTGGAAAATATTGTTACTGACCCTCGGCTTAAAAAGACTTGACACCCCTGCAATAGAGGTATCTACCAGCCAGTGCACAAGTATTTGTTTTTCTTCACCTTGTCAAACTATCTCTGTTGTGAATCTAGAACAAGTGCACACGATACTGGCCTGATTCGCCGGAAAAGCCATTCACGTTCGATTTGTCGATGGGGAGAATTACCGCCCACTTTGTAAAGTCCAAGCTGGCACCGTCAAAAGATTACGAAATTCGGGAATTCCTCTTGGTCCATGACGTCGAAAAGGTTCGTTTTCATTTACTGTGGATTTTTGAAAATGAGAGTAGAGAGTAATGTAGAACGACCTTTAAATTGTAATTGGCAACTTCTATAGCACCGGTGCCTAATGCAGAAGGTGTCGTCAACCAATGAGGCACCAGTGGCAGTTGGATCAATATTCTGAAGGTCGGTCCACAGAAGCGGTCTTCTGTGTTGGACAGAAGAAGAGGAACCTACCGTAAAGCTAGCCTTGATATGTCCATGGGTATGAAGTGTTCTTAGCCTAATCACATAAGGGGTGGGTGGCCAGTCTTCAATGTCCAATTATAATTACATGAACAGAATCAGGACCCTATCAGAGCAGATGACTCTGTTGCACTATGCGCGTGGCACTGAGTATTACATACTAACAGAAGGGTAAACCGTCGTCTTCTTACTTCTGTCTTTAGTCTGATCAGCCGGGCGAGTACGAACAGACCGGTAAAAGGCAGGTATTCCACTACAACTACACTGCCTGGCCAGACAAATCCGTTCCCAAACACTGCAACAGCCTGCTTGATATGCTGAACGAAACCAGCGAACGCCAGAAGTCACTGCAGCGACCCGGCTCAATTGTCGTTCACTGCAGGTGAATTCTGACGTCATTCTGAACCTGTTCTCTGTAGACTGATTCCCTAATATGTTGTCACTCGCTTACTTGTGAAAGCAGTTGCTTTTGTTTGTTCGAAATGCTATTACAGTTATACTACATAAAGTTGTTGCAGGCACTTCAATTTTCTGATGATCAATAAGGCTAATTATGAATTGAATCATGTCTGCCAAAACTATCAACTTAACATGCCATCTTGGTTAACATGCTATATCCGTTAACATGCCATATTAGTTAACATGTCATATCAGTTAACATGCTATATCCGTTAACATGCCATATTAGTTAACATGTCATATCAGTTAACATGCTATATCCGTTAACATGCCATATTAGTTAACATGCCATAACATTGGTTGAATTGAAATTCTGAATCAAAGCTGTGGAATTTTTAAGCAAACTGTGGAATTTTAAGGCAGAGCTTTGAGTTGTAGATGACATTAATTATATGAAGGAGAGCTGTAGGTGTGATAGGCAAACTCAATTTCAATGCTGCGCTGGTGATATTTTAAGCAGTGGCATTTTATAATAGTCTGCTTTTAGAATTCAAATTGTGACAGTCGTGATGTATTCAGTAGTGAAATGCTTAAAGATGGTCTGCGGTTGAAAATGTAGTGAGAGAAAATTTGTCGTCATACGTACATTTGTGTACAATTTCTGTTAGTGCTGGTATCGGTCGTACAGGCACTTTCATCGTTCTTGGCTTCATCATTGACGAGCTTCAGTGCAAAGGTGAGAATAATAAAATTATCAACTGCTATTGGACTTTTATTAATATTTTAATTTAATGCAATCTTAAATGTCATTTACAACTAGAGTAGCAGCTCAGGAAGAAGGTCCTTCTTGTTCAGTATTTCTTCTTCTCTTGCTTCTTCTTCATTATGTGCTAATAGTGCAGGATGGTTTAGTGGTTGGCTTGCTGGACTGTCTATCGGAAGGTGGGTAGTTGAAATCTGTGTTGTGACAGATGCTTGTTTCGGATTTTCGGCTCCACCTGCTGTGCCACGTAGGAATCCTGACTATGAGTGCACTGTCAGACAATGAGGAAGAGAGCTACCACACATCACCGTTGTATGCCAAGGTTAAGAAAACAGTTGCTAACACTTCACGTACATGCTTGCTTTTTCAGGTGATATTTAAATTGTCTCCGTGTTCAATCATAGTACAAGAGAAATTTTCTGTGGAAGGTGCGTCAACTGCTCGTTGCTTAGGGTCTTTATTCTCTGCTTGGGACTCTCCTAGTTGGCTGGTTTGTGTTGGGAGCGCCTCTGTGTAGTATTTTCGAAGAAGATAATGATTGATGATGAGTTCTCTGCCATAAGGCAGGTCCACTTTCTTTTTTGCCACCAGGATGTGAGGCAAATGAGATAGTTTCCCGTTGACTTACTCTTGGACGATTTTGGTTATCAACAATTTGTACCAGGTCGCTGCACAGCGACTTGACGCAGATTCGAGCCTCCAACCCTTCAATTACAAAGCACATGACACACCGCTTCATCACCGCTTCCCATTAGTTTTCCTGAGGGGCGCTATGTAAATCCATGATTGAATGTTGTGTTTTACGCAAAGGATTGCATCATGAAGTGGACGTTAAGCAGGTTGTTACTGACATTCGAAAGCAGAGGTCTGGGATGGTCCAGACCGAGCTGCAGTACAAGTTCATATATGACACCCTGAAATGTTACATCGACGGCGCCAGCGCCAAACAAAGTCTCGAGGTTTGGAAACTTAGCTCTTGATCCAAAGTCTTAATAAACAATAATGATCTTTATTCATTATATTTTCTTTAGTTGAAAATTAAGAATTTTTTAATTTTAACTTTATGAAGATGGAATTATGTAGTAATGGGATTAATGATCTATTTGTCATTTACCACAGGAACGTTTTTAGCATGTGATGGTTAAGCTATATATTATCTGGGTTTTTTGGAGTGGCCACTGTGTTGCTATAGAATTTTGTGGGATATTTAACCATAGCCAAATATTTTTATTGATTGCGGACAATCTATCAAGCAAAAAAGCACGTTATGTTCAACAATAAATTAGAACAATCGATTGACAGCGAGCAATATTAGTGAAAGGAGTCAAACCTTGAAGGGACCATGGTCCTGCTAACAGGATCACCCATTACGTAGATGGTTTTCGGCATTTCTCAGTTGATTAGGCTTTCAGTGTATGATTTGTCTAAATAAGTAAGTGAGTAATGCATAAACCTGTGGTGTATGGGGTGTAGTAATGTAAAGTAGAATGTGTGATGGATGATGGTGTGCCCGGATAAACTGTTCAGTTATCATTTTGTTTTTTATCTGCAGTCGGAGTATGCAAATTATGAAAATCATGGTTCATAGTTCTTCAAAAGACGAGTAGCTGATTATTACCACCGGTCAGGTTTTCTTCAGTTTTCTTTTCCTCTCGGTTTCCTTTTATCATTTTATCACCTCTGTTGTTATTTGGTTTGTTTGAGATGTGACTCTGAGGTGTGCTGAACATTAGGTGGGGTTGCCAGATGGAGAGCAGGAGCAGGCTACCCAGATTCCCAGATGTTTGCAACTATTCACACATTTTTTTCATGTCTTACATTTTTTTATCTGTGCATTTTATTTTGCTGAGCATCTTGCCATTATTTGCTGAAGTTGATTGTTATTTTGCTTTGAGATTTGCAGCATTTCAGTAGCTCTGATGGGTAAATGTGTGGAGTAATGTTTTGACACTCCATTGTGTAGAGGTAAAACCAGTTTTGAGTGGAAAGCCTAAGGGAGAAGCCTGAGGCAGACGATGGCGGGTGACTGGCAGTGCAGATTTCAGAGGGAAGATCCTTCCAAACTTGTAGTGTATTGTTTGATGTGACTCGGTTGGAGAACTTGATGATCTGTGACTGGTATTCAGATACAGTGAGACGGATCACGGGAGGAGGATTGGGTAGAGTGGGTTCGCTGTAATCAGTGTGACCCCTTTGTTTTTATAGTGCTGCTTTTTCTGTGGGTAGTTTTTTACTCTTTGAATTCTTTGAATTCAGTTACTGGCATGTTGTAATCCTTTAGGCCTGAAATTATTGCATTTAAAACAAATATTTACAAGTATCTGCTGTGAGATGTGCAGAGGACACGAGTATTCGTCTCATTAGCTGATGTTTTAAGCAGCTTTTCCAACGTTTTATGATCCGTAGCATATTATACAAATTCTTATTTTCTTCCTTTTGTTGTTATCTACGTCTTGTCATATTTTCATTGTTACCTGTAACTTGTTGCGATATGTCAACATGCGATCCAATAACGAATATATCATCATTAGCATTATAACTCTCATTGTTGTGTTTTTTTCAGAGCAGATGCTATTCGTATCTCTTGCTAGTTTTCCACATCAAGACTTTTGGAGGAATGAAAATACCTCACAATTTATGTCGTTCTAACAAAGCTTTGCGCTCGTCCTGATAATTCACTTAATGACAAGTTTGTTTTAGTAGTATCTGTACAAGTATTTACTTCAGTTTTATTAAATAGGATTCATTCCCAACCTTTATTGGACTAGTTTATTCTGTCGGTCATTTTATCAAAGCTGTGGTTTGTTGTAGCACGTTTTACTTTTGGTAAAAGTAAATCTAGTTTATTGCTTGAATGACAGTTAATGCGATTTAAAGCATTTCAGGTAACAGTTAACACAGACCTGTCTGAAAATTCAGATAAAGGAATTCTTTGGGTGATATTGCACTAGTATTGTGATTTTATTGCAGTTTTTTCTGCTCGTCTTTCTCTAGAAGAGACCGCGGTGCCCGAGCGCTATTGCAACTGAATGTAGAGAGAGAGAGCTGTTTATCTGCAGTCATTCAATAGGTTGCTTTGGAGCTATTTTATTTCATTTTGTAACAGACAGTGTAAATAAGTTGCCTAAGTATGAAAAAGGATAAAAAGGGTGTTGTTCATGTAGCAAGTCTTCCTATTGATGAGATTTCTGTTAAGTGCATGCAGATTCTGCCTTATGTGGTCTACATGTAGAATCTCTAGTGAGAATTGTTTAAAATTTTATCTGCAGTTATAATAATGCAGAAATTTATTCGTTTAATCTATATTTTGTGGTATTTGTAGAAAAAATGTGTGCATGGTATGTATGTATGTATGTCTATTTGTGTGTATTTAAATATATATGCTGTATGAGTGTATGCTTGAGTGTGTGTATGTATGTGTGAATGTATGTTTTGATCAGGTTACCTACTACAGCACCTTTTGAGTGCCAGTCTAAATTTGATTTGTATCTAATGGTCTACTATTCTTTAATATGATAATGACAGGTTTTAATTCTTTATAAGAATGGTCTTATACCGAAAAAACATGTGAAGCTTGAAATCTTTGCGCTGAGAAATTTTATGACGAATTTTAATACAAACATGTGTGATGTCTAGGCTGCTTTTATAATTTTTAGCCAATAATGTTGAAATTTATGAAATGCCCTTTTACTTGATTATCAAGGATAAATGACCACTGACCCAATATTTCATGAGTGGGCGTATTACTGAGCAGATTGACTGCCCAGAACTCATTGTAGAACACATTGAATGTCGTTTCTGTTACCATTAAGTATTATTAATTGATGCCAGATGGGATTTAGGTACTGAGATGTGATGGCCCTATGTTATGGGCCCTCTAGTTTCAGCATTGCCTGCTCAAGCATTGAAGGGAGGGTAATGAGTGACTTCGGTTCGCTAGGTAGATGCTGGCTTTTCTGTTTTTAGGCTTTCAGTTTTATGTTCTTCCACCACCCCCTCATGAGCTAATTTTTATGCGTGTCTTCCATGTGTAAGAAGCAGATCGAATACTAAGTGTTGCGCTATAAACAACGATTTTTTAATTTCACTGTTGGTTACTTGTGAGATTCTCTGCTTCAATTTGTTTTTCCACCGTTCCTTGTCAAAGTCAGTGTAATGTAAAGACCAAAATAGCAGCTTGTTTATAAAGAGCACGTTTACGAAGAGTATTTTTATATAGACAGTTTGTGCTGTAAGTGCAGGGGCCGTGATCCCAGGGGAGGTCGATGGGACTAGTCCCTCCACCTTTCACAGAGAGGGGACACGTTATTCGTGTGTCGCCCACTTTTCCTACCCCTCTAATTGGGTGTCCCCCACCTTTCAAATGAGATCGCCGCCTCTGTATAAGTGTACTACTCTATTATATGTATTGTGTTATGGATATGGAAATTTTGTTTTGAGATTCTGTGCAAAGGTGTTGACTTTGAAATTCCGGGTAGTGTTCAGCTTCTGCTTAAGCGAAGTCTCTGGAGGCATTTATAAAGCAGTGCATTTTAGTATTAGGCAGAACAGTTTAAGTATTTTGGTCGTGTATTGTATGCCTGCACACTTCATGTTTATATATGCCCAGATCGGGATATTTTTGTAGCACTGGATTATTTTAAAATAAATGTGGATTTACAAACTTGTTGATCTTTCCAAATCATCGTGTGTGATTAAAAATAGAGCGCCTGCAAAATGGTATGTGTATATGCTCTGTCTTGATGAACTCATTATATGGAGCAGTGTTTCCAAAACTGTGTTCCTATGGTTCCGTGAGGCGAAGACAAGGGTTCCGCGAACACTTGCAGTGTGTACAAATGAAGGCTTTTTGCTTAACATTTGTGTGTAACTTTGTAGGCCCCTATGAAAGAGAATTCATATGTCATTGTTATCGGCATTTGTGTTATTGTTAATCTAATGTAGGTCTAAGCCTATATTTGTGTGCATTCTCAAGCGTTGGTACCTAAAACATAATATGTTTCGTTTGGAGGAAATTTGGACAGAGGTTCCGGCGAAAAAATTTTAGATCAAAAGGGTTCCACGGCCAAAAATGATTGGGAAGCGCTGATGTGGAGAACTAGTTTTGATAAATTATAGTATCTCAGAATTTAAAGATAACTAAGTGTCCATTCTATTAATTTACTTTTCAATAATTAAATTATTCTGAAAGCGATTGGAAACCAGTGCGGCATTGAAGTGATAGCAATTATGTATTAGTTTAAATATTTAAATCAAGGGATTAGAATTACCACTGGTAAATAAATAATATTTATTATTATATTATTATTATTAACACAAAATGTATAAAAGGCCTTCTATACATTTTGTTATGAACATTAATATTAAAGCCAGAAATGGTCGAGTGATCGGCCATTTCAGACCGCATATTCTTTGAACATGGTTTCATGAGCCTGAGGGGTTAAACAACCTGGGGGTAATAATAATAATAATAATAATAATTTTCGTTTAATTTAAAACTGACAAGCCTCAATATGATTTTGAGTACAGTATGAACGAATGATGACAGGTTATCACAGGAGTCAAATTTAACTGTCGGCAGCTATGTAAGGCGCCCATTAGCATATGAGATACATCCTATTTGCAAATAATCCTGAAACAGATAAATGTCATCCACATTATTTATCTATTTATGTAGTAATTAAATTTGTAACGCATGCATGGTCACAGCGAAATGTAAATCTAAGGTGTGGATAGTCAGTCATTCTCCAGGAGCAAGGAACAAAAAGCAACAGCAAAGAGAAGGAGCAAGGAAAAAAGAGGAAGGAGAAAAGAGGAAGGAAAAAAGACCAAGGAATGAAGAGTAGGAACAGGTGTAGAAGCAAGAGCAGGAGCAAGGAGAAAGAGCAATGAGCAAGGAACAAAGAGCAGGAGCAAAGAGCAACAACAAGAGCAAAGAGAATGAGCAGGAGCAAGAACAAGGAGCAAGAGCTGGAGTAAGATCAGGAGCAAAGAGCAAGGAGAAAGAGCAAACAGTAAGAGCAAGGATCAAGAAGAAGGAGCAACCAGCACAAACAAGGAGCAATAGCAAGGAACATGAACAAGGAGCAGGAGAAAGTAGCAAGGAGCACGGGCAAAGAGCAAGGAGAACGTAGCTAGGAGCAAGGAGCAAGAAGCACAAACTAAGAGCAAGGAACAAGAGCAGAGAGAACATAGCAAGGAGCAAAGAGCAAGGCACATGGAGCAAGATCAGAGGCAAGGAGCAAAGAGCACCAGCAACGACAGGCAAAGAGAAAGAGCAAGGAATAAGAGCAAGGAGTAAGAGCAGGGAGTAAGGGTCAGAAGCAACATCAAAGAACAAGGAGCTAAAAGCAAAGAGCAAGGAGAAGGATCAGGTGCAGGAGCATGGGCATGAGCAGCGGCATTAGCAGGAGCAGAAGAAGAAGAAAACAAGACCAAGGAGCAAGAGCTAAGAACTAAGCGCTGAGCAAAGAGCAAGTAACAAAGAAGCAAGAGCAGAGAGCAACAGCAAGCAGCAAGAGCAAAAGCAGTAGCAAAGAGCAACAGCAAGGAGCAAACAGCAAAAGCAGTAGCAACAGCAAGGAGCAAATAGCAAGAGCAAAAGCAGTAGCAACAGCAAAGAGCAACAGCAAGGAGCAAACAGCAAGAGCAAAAGCAGTAGCAACAGCAAAGAGCAAATAGCAAGAGCAAAAGCAGTAGCAACAGCAAAGAGCAACAGCAAGGAGCAAACAGCAAGAGCAAAAGCAGTAGCAACAGCAAAGAGCAACAGCAAGGAGCAAACAGCAAAAGCAGTAGCAACAGCAAACAGCAGTAGCATTAGCAACAGCAAGGAGCAAACAGCAACAGCAAAGGCAGTAGCAACAGCAAGGAGCAAACAGCAAGAGCAAAAGCAGTGGCAACAGCAAAGAGCAACAGCAAGGAGCAAACAGCAAGAGCAAAAGCAGTAGCAACAGCAAGGAGCAACAGCAAAGAGCAACAGCAAGGAGCAAACAGCAAGAGCAAAAGCAGTAGCAACAGCAAAGAGCAACAGCAAGGAGCAAACAGCAAGAGCAAAAGCAGTAGCAACAGCAAAGAGCAACAGCAAGGAGCAAACAGCAAGAGCAAAAGCAGTAGCAACAGCAAAGAGCAAATAGCAAGAAGCAAAGAGCAAAAGCAGTTGCAACAGCAAAGAGCAAATAGAAAGAAGCAAAGAGCAAGATACAAAGCGGGGTCGGGAACGTTGGCTGTTGCCGGGTACTCGCGTCGTTTCATCGCCCAGGGGCATTGTTAGCCTGGCGACGGCAGGTGACTAGGTGAGGCGTCCTTGATGTGGCAGCGGAGGCGGATGCAATTCGTTTCCTTTGCATTGGGGTAGGGTAGGGTGGGGTCTATCGACCTTGTGATGTGTCTACCTCTGTCGTTCGTCTACAAGCCTTTGTAGGAAGTAGGTGCACAGCTGATGAGGTAAACGCAAGATAGGCTATCATCATCGTCGTCTACAACGTCGTCGTTGTCATCATCATCATCGTCGTTACTGTCGTCATTATCATCATCGCCGTCGTCGTCATCATCTTCATCATCGTCATCTTTGTCTTTATCATCGCCGTCGTCATCATCTTATTCATCTTCATCATCATCGCTATCATCGTCATCGTCTTCGTCGTTTGGCTCGGAAATATAAAGACGTGAAAGGATTAAATGCAAGGTCGAGTTGGAATCGGATTATGTTCCACGGCTTAGGGCGATTAGCTCCTTGCCAGTAGAAGCCATGTGAACTAATGACCTAGGGTCATTCTCGCCATCTATCGACATAATGCACGTCTGACTGTGATGATATGGCGCCAGGCTTTCGGTCGGTTCATTAGAGCTCGGAAATAAACTACTTGCGTCCTGTGCCTGGCTTTCGAGTGGCTCTTCGGAGCGTACTCGTAATCTCAAAACTTCTAAAGCGCCACTCAGTAGCCAAGCGCATGGCACCAGCCCTTCTACGAGCGCTGCGTCGAGTCTGAGGTATCATGTAAATGCGACAGCAGCTTGCTTGGCCTTGACCCTGCTCTTTTATCTATGAGAGTCTGATCGGGTGAAAAGTTAGATATTAGGATAGACGTCACCAGGTCAGCTGAGGGGAGGGGCAAATTCCCAAGGACCCGGCGAGCGTTAGGGGCTCGGATTGGACCCCCAACCAACTTATGGACATTATTATTATCGGTTACACAGAGTTTATATTCCTGTGGACTCAGTGGGAAGATTGGTTGGCAAGGGAGAGGGCTGCCGTTCCCATAGTCCCAAGGACAACACAGTGGATGAAGTAGCTGATACTTCACCATGTAAGGACGTTAAGGGACCGAACATGGCCTTCGACCCTAGTCATATTTTTTACCATAGCTGTCCTTTGCGCAGGCGTCACCCCTCCTTAAAAAGTCTCCGTGTACGGTCTTATGCTGGCAATACTGGCCTAAGAATAAGCCACGTTGGTGTCAATGACCGACCTCACTCCTGCCCAAGGACGCCTTCACGTACGTTCTACACGCTCTGATCAATGTAACTAACCCTGGCTGCTTTTCAGGGATGACTTAAGTCTTAAACAAAGCCCACTTATATTGTAATGGACTGCTCTCGCTCAGCAGCGGACACGAGATGCCTTTATTACTGAATTATGCTGTAGCGAGTGCAGTCCATAGATAGCAGATGGATAGGAAACTTATTGACGTCGCTTGAGCTTGTGGACTTCTCTAGAGATTGAATTAGCCAAAATAAGAAGTTGTTGGTAGGGAACTTGAAAAGTCCCTAACTAATAATTACTAAGAGCAATCAATTGATGATCGAGCTCATACGATGATGCCTATAGTAAGCGCAGAATGATAAGAATGATAGTAATAATAAAGGTAATAATACAATTACTACCACTGATAAAAAATAATAATGATAGTAGTAGTAAAAACAGTAATGATAGGCCCAATAATAATAATAATTATGATAATGGTGGTGGTGGTGGCGATGATGATGATAAAAAATAATAATATTAAAATAATATTAATAATAATAATAATTATTATTATTATAATGATAATAATAATAGCAACAATAATCTTATAAATAAATGAGACTTTCTGTGTTTCCCTCCACAGTTTTACAGCTATTGACTCGAAACCTTCGCCGTTGGCTCGGGGAACACCTGGGAGTCTGGGACACGCAGTAGAGGGATTCCTGAAACCCGCAGCCGACCTCTTCCTGGTCTCCAGGGTCAAAAAACCTACGGCGCACCTCTCACACACCCATAAAAGCAAAGTTTCCTTCTTATTCGCCAGGATCGTGTCACCTGCGAGATATCGTACACGTAGCAGCTGTACAGCATCGTTTGCACAGTCGGTCACGTGGGTATGTACTATAAACACTATTTATTTACATGTATATCTAGATTCTGTGTATGTGTCTGTATCTCCGTTTATGCATGTGCACACTTTTGCAGCTATTCACTCGAAACCTTCGCCGTTCGCTCGGGGAACACCTCGGACACCCAGTAGAGGGGCGGCCGCCGTCTTCCTCCTCGCCAGGACCAAAAACCTGTCTTTACCCGGGCATCGGGTGCCTCAGCTGGTAGTATTAGTAGTAGGTCTAGTAGGGGGGTTGTAGGGGAAGTAGTAGTAGTAGTAGTAGTAGTAGTAGTAGTAGTAGGGGAAGTAGGTGAAGTAGTAGTAGTTGTTGTTGTAGTAGTAGTAGCAGCAGTATCAATCAATCAATCAATCAATTCCTTTTTATTGCTCACCGTCAAAATATATAACATACAAACACGGAAAAAAATGTTAACATAGCCATGCAGTGAACAAGGGAAACCCCAAAAGAACGTACCGTTCCGCTAACAGAGGCCACCCAATTTCAACACAATATTAACCTAGAAGTAAGTTCTTATTATTATAGGTTATTTCCGCGTACCATATAAAACATCGAACATAATCGTAATTTCATAACAAGTAATGTCACAACAACAAGTAACTTTATCTAACTGATCATTAAATAAGTTTTTAAATTATTCTTAAATCGATGCAAAGATGATATATTGGTTAGGTGGGTAGGTAGCGTGTTCCAAAAGGAGGGACCATGTATTCTTATACTATGCTGCCTAATTGTAGCATGTACGCTGATCTGGTGATACTTATTGGAGGATCGCGTCTGATAGTCATGGATGTCTATGTTTCTACAAAACCATCGATTAAGACCACTTGGTAACAATGACCTGTGAACCATGTACATAAACACTCCTACTTGAAGTTTGTTGATTCTTTCTATTGTCAATATCCCCAGACTATAGTGAATAAGTTGTTAGTGTGGGCTCTGAACGGAACATTACATATAATGCGCACAATGCGTTTATGCAAAATATCTAAACAAGTCAATCTAGTATGGTACGTGGAAGCCCAGATTAGGTTGCAGTACGATATATAAGGATAAATTAAGGAATGATACAACGTAAGGAGTATGTTTTTAGACAGAAGGTGACGGATGCGAGAAATTAAACCAATATTTTTTGCCAATTTCTGGGAAACATGGTGAATATGCTGTTTCCATGTTAATTGAGCGTCTATGTAAACCCCCAAGAACTTGGTATCAGTCACGCAATTTATATCTTGATTATCAATATTTATATTAGAAGATAGTTCACAGTCGGAGACCCTCTTCCTCTTAGGACAGAAAAGAATATAGTTGGTCTTCTTTAGATTAAGCGATAATTTGTTAGCTTTAAACCAAGTTCCCACTTTAGCAAGCTCCTCGTTTAGTCTGTTGTACAATTCATGCAGTGATTTATCAGACATAAAGACATTCGTATCATCTGCGAACATTATAAAATTCAGAACTGATGAAACATAATGAATGTCATTCACATATAATAAAAATAGCAACGGACCTGGAGGGGGAGAGGCAGCGGTTCACGCCGCAAGAAATTTTGTCTTATCGCTCTTTCCAAGAAATCAGGGGGCCTCAGACCGATTGTCATCGGATATGTATGGCGCAGGCTGGCAGCAAAATGTGCCAATAATTATGCCCTGAAAAGACTGGGAGAGTTCTTCACCCCGTTCCAGGTAGGCATTGCAACCCTGGAGGGGGAGAGGCAGCGGTTCACGCCGCAAGAAATTTTGTGACGAACATGCAACGAGACCAAATCTTTGTAAAATTGGACTTCGCAAATGCTTTCAACACACTGCGGAGAGATGTAATGCTTCGAGCCGTCCATGACACCACCCCAGAACTCTATGCGTTCACCCACCAGGCATATTCAATTGAGGCCAACCTACAATTCGGTCGATTTGTAGTGAGGTCTAGGATGGGACCACAGCAGGGAGACTTGGTCTTGGTCTCAGACCTCTTCGGTCTTGGTCTTGGTCTCGAATGGATCAGCTTTGGTCTCGGATGCGTCCGGTCTTGGTCTTCAAGGAACGGTCTTGGGATTGGTCACCATCTTAAATCTCTAAGAGAGATACGGAGAGGGAGACAGAGAGACAGAGAGACAGAAAGAGGGAGAGGGAGAGAGAGAGAAAGAGAGTAAGAGAGAGAACAAGAAAGAGAAAGAGACAGAGAGAGACGGACAGGCGGAAGCAGAGGCAGAAAGAGACAGAGAGAGAGAGAGAGACAGACAGACAAAGACAGACAGACAGAGACAGACAGACAGATGGTGAGAGAGAGAGAGAGAGAGAGAGAGAAACAGAGACAGATATAGTTATATATATATATATAGAGAGAGAGAGAGAGAGAGAGAGAGGGGGGAAGAGAGAGATGGACATGGACAGACAGAATGCAGAAAAAGATAGACAGACAGACAGACAGAGACAGACAGAGACAAACAGAGACAAACAGAGACAGATAGACAGAGAGACAGAGAGAGACAGAGAGACAGAGAGAGTGAGCCGCCAATCGCGTCGAATTCCGCAGCCTAAGTCCATCTGCTCTGATGGTCAGGCAATTGAAAAACATCATCAGCAATCAGCATCATCATCATCATTATCAGCAGCAGCAGCAGCATCCTGTCGCCAGGAGGAGAAAGGCGTCCACATCAACTGTATTCATACATGTGTGTCTCGTATTTGCGTCTATGTATGTGTGTATATATGTATATATGTATGTATGCCTATGTTTTATTATGCATTTATATATTTTGCACAGAGAGAAGAATACGTTAGCGTTGAAATTTATTTTAATTTTATTTATTTGTTTATTTAATTTTATTTATTTGTTTTAATTTTATATGATATAATTATATATATTAGCGCCTCTGATCTCGAGTGGCGCTACATATAGTGTTCCGCCACAATGTATTATGCATATGCAAATCATGCATACATGTATATACACATAAATGCATCTTCTGGTATTCATTTAATACGAGGTCCATTTTTGACATCACTATATAATTATTTAGGCGCTATACGAATACCCACGGGCCATATATTCACGCCTGTTCAATTGTTCATTATATATATATATATATATATATATATATTATATATATGTATAGATATATATATTGATATTGATATATATATATATGTTGGAGTCGAGTTCTTTAAGATAAGAGTTCTTGTTATATTCGTCTTCTTCTGTCTGTCCATCTGATGCGTGTGCCTCCTAATGGCTTGACAATCTCCAGTCTCATCATCATCATCATCATCATCATCACCAGCATCAGTAGCAGCATCCATCAGCCGCTCCAGCATCTGCAGCAGCCTCGTCATCATCTTCGCTCCCATTCATCCACGTATACCTGTCTGCAGCGGCTGTCGTCGAGCGTTGCAGGTCTTCCGACGGACGAACTACTTTGGGGGAGCGAGGTATGTGGTCGCGTATAATGGGACTACTCACTCCTCTGTTGTATACCGTGCATATATATAGGGGGCCTACGCTATACAGGGCCTGGAACAGATGGACTGAGGAAGAGACAGACAGACAGACAGACAGAGGCAGAGA
>OY365813.1:18778823-18843823 GCA_959347315.1 Bimastos eiseni | reverse complement strand
ACCAACAACAGCGATGACTACGACGACGACGACAACAACAACAACAATGACAGCAACAACCAAATGAGTTCCTAATTGGTTATCGCATCACAATATAAATAATAGCGCCAAATCGTTTTCCTCCTAGAGATGTTCGACCTTCCGGAGAAACTGCTTTCCCTGCGAAACGAACGACCAGCGAAGACTCTACCTTAGATTCCATCCGAGAGACTTTGCTTGAACGCTGCGATGTCTTCTGGAGGCGCTGATGTTCTGGTGCCAAAGCAGGGACACCTGTTGGATGCGGGGATACAGATCTGCATCAACGATGTCACGGTTGATGCGAATGGCGACGACTACGGCGAGGAGGCTGAGGCGATGGAGATGGACCAAATGAAGAAACAATGGCGCAGGTCCAGCTGGTGTCCGGTTGAGGGGCGGAAGAAGGAGGAGAGGAACGAGAAACAGAAGATGATACTCTCAGTGGCAGGAAAAAGGTAATCTATGTGCATGTACATTTATGTATCTATGTGAGTTCATGTTTGCACGTTTGTATGCTTGTGCACGCATGATGCATGCATGTATGTATGTATGTATGTATGCAAGTTTGTATGTATGTATGTATGTATGCATGCAGGTTTGTATGTATGTATGTATGTATGTAGGTATGTGTGTACATATGTATGTATATATGTACGTATGTATGTATGTATGTATATATGTATGTATATATGTATGTATGTTTGTATGTACATATGTATGTATGTATGTATGTATGTATGTATGTATGTATGTATGTACATGTGTATGTATGTATGTACGTATGTATGCATGCAAGTTTATATGTATGTATGTATGTATTGTATGTATGTATGTACATATGTATGTATGTATATATATATATATATATATATATATATATTTATTTATTTATATATATATATATATATATATATATATAGAGAGAGAGAGAGAGAGAGAGAGAGAGAGAGAGAGAGAAGAGAGATAGTGGCAGTCGATTCCATTACATGTTTGTACATGTATGTATGCATGTAGATATGCATGAGTATGCGTGTATGTATGTATGTGTGTATCTAATATGTATGTATGCATGTGTGTTTAGTTATGCATTATTAATTGTTAATCTAATACTAATGGTTGGTTAGTATTTGCTAAGCATATAATTATAATAATTATAGATATTCGTTAAAATTATTAGTTTTATTTCTGTTCTTTCAACCATGGGGGATATAGGTCTACCGGGTCCGCGACACCTTATCGAATATTGCAACCGGTCTTTGAGACCTCGACTAATTGTCAAAAGTAAATTTAATCGTTAGAGTTAATTAATGACTAATAGATTTTTAACAAATTGCAAGCCAAGCAATAATTATTCCGAATTTATTCGGCATAGATCTTAATTTGCACAACCTTGTTCATCGCCTAACTCTATTCCACGCGAACCCTGGCGATCGGGAAATGCGATAACTCTAATGATTAAAAGCCGCTGGCTATTCAGACCGCTAAAAGCGGCGGCTGAGGTTTAGCCCGTTGCCAACGGATCATCAGGGCGACAGATAGAACGAGGCGACTAATTGAAGACGCCAGCCGTTGAGAGGCTGCTCGGGTTTCGCTGTAGCCGTCGTAAAGCTGATATCCGAAGCCAAACTATAACAGAAAAGACATTGTCATATATATATATATATATATGTACACATTATATATACATTATATATATACATATATAGATATATATATATGACAGTGTCTCTCTCTCTCAATATATATGTATGTATATATATATATGATGTGTATGTATATATATACATACATATATATGTGGTGTGTGTATATATATATGTATATGTATGTTTATGACGTTATGGCACTGATATACGCGCCTCGCCCGCAATCAATACCGCAACGACTTCAGCAGGTACGACACTCGAAACATATAACAGCGCTAGAGAAATCGCCCGACGCCACGACGTTATTAAAGTAGTTGTTACTACTGCGTATACACGCGGGGATTTCCTCTCTCTCTCTCTCTCTCTCTCTCTCTCTCTCTCTCTGTGGGGAGGGGGGGAATGGGTGTGGGGGAGGGTGTGTGTGTGGGGTGTCTGTGTGTGAATCCGTGTGTTTGTCTGAGTGTGTGTATGTGTATCTGTGTGTGTCATTCTGTGCGTCGGTCTCTGTGTCTGACTGTGTGCCTGTTCTGTTTGTCTGTGTGTGTGTCTGTCTGCGTGTGTCTGTGTGTCTGTCTGTCCGTCTGTCTGTATGTCTGTCTGTCCGTATCACCAAGAACTCAGACTTTGGATGCAGCTAGAGATCGTTTAGGGCGCACAGAGTATTTCCGACGACGGAAGTAATCACTATGCACGCCATCGAGTATTCATATACACTGCAGCGCAATGTATGGGCAAAGAGGGAGGAGGAAGAGAAAGAGGAGGAAGAGGAAGAGGAGGAAGAGGAAGAGGAGGAAGAGGAAGAGGAAGAGGAGGAAGAGGAGAAGAAGGAGGAAGAGAAAGAGGAGGAAGAGTAAGAGGAGGAAGAGGAAGAGGAGGAAGAGGAAGAGGAAGAGGAGGAAGAGGAGGAAGAGGAAGAGGAGGAAGAGGAAGAGAAGGAAGAGAAGGAGGAGGAAGAGAAAGAGGAGGAAGAGTAAGAGGAGGAAGAGGAAGAGGAGGAAGAGGAAGAGGAAGAGGAGGAAGAGGAAGAGGAGGAAGAGGAAGAGAAGGAGGAGGAAGAGGAAGAGGAGGAAAAGGAGAAGAAGGAGGAAGAGAAAGAGGAGGAAGAGTAAGAGGAGGAAGAGAAGGAGGAGGAAGAGGAGAAGAAGGAGGAAGAGAAAGAGGAGGAAGAGGAAGAGGAGGAAGAGAAGAAGGAGGAAGAGAAGGAGGAGGAAGAGGAAGAGGAAGAGGAGGAAAAGGAGAAGAAGGAGGAAGAGAAAGAGGAGGAAGAGTAAGAGGAGGAAGAGGAAGATGAGGAAGAGAAGGAGGAGGAAGAGAAAGAGGAGGAGTAGCAAGAGGAACGACGACGACGATCAGGAGAAGTAGGAATCACAAGAGAGGAGATCGAGGCGTAGGGTCAAGAGGAGGACGACGAAGATAACCAAGAGGAGGAGGAACATGAAGCAGAATAAGTAGAAAGAGAGGAGGATGAGGATGACAAGAAGTAGGGATGTCCAAGGGGAAAAGATGGAACAAGTGCATTTAGGGTTTTACCGAGTGATCTGGTATATATATATATATATATATATATATATAGGGGCCATCATCTTCATCATCATCGTCAGGATCTTCATCATCATCGTCATCCTCACTTTCATCCTCATCTTGTTCTCCTTCATCATCACCATCATCAGTTTCATCTTCCTCTTCATCATCATCTTCATCATCGCCTTCTTCTTGATTAACATCTGCATCTTCATTATCACCTTCTTCTTCTTCGTCATCCTCATCATCATGATCATCATCTTCACCATCATCATTATTGGCTTGAACATCGTAATCTCCATATTCATCGTCGTCGTCATCATTTCTTCCATCGTCGTCGTAAATCACAGTCATCACCATAATGTTTTTCATCATCATCTTAATTTAGTCGTTGCTGTAGTCACCTCATCGTCGTCGTCTTCGTCGTTTTGCCAAGTCAACAGCATGTTATGAAAATTTAACTCGAGCTCTATCATTCTCTGGCTATAGGAGCACCTGCCAATGGCCTTTTCGCGCCTCCTCTGATGGGGCCACGGGGAACGGCAGCGGAGAAGGCGGGGGTGGGGTGAAGGAAATGCGCTCCAGCTCCAATTATGACTACCAGGAACGCCGAAACGATGCTGATACAGCAGCAGATGGCTGTTTTGCCGAAGCAGCCGTGATTTCCGGAGGACAACATGGGCGCGCAGCGGCGTAGTCAACTCGTACGAGTGATTTGAGGGGGGAGGGGTGAGCTCGTGCTAAGGACGTAGTGAATGATGTTGATGGAGCGAGAGGCGTGGGTTGAGCGGAGAGGAAACGGGGACTACGATCTTCTGTGCCTCTAGCGAAGCGAGAAATGTGAGCGAATTTAATTAGACCGACGTCTGCGAGGAAAGAAGGTGGACACCATCAAACACCTATATCTGACGACGTACGCTTAGGCTGTACGCCATATCCATAGGGCCATTTGTATATATATATATATATATATATATATTGTGAATTGTGAGGTCTGTCTACAGTCTTTCATATTCTGTAACCAGATATACACACAAATTTGTGTATGCATGTATGCATGCGAGTGTATGTATGTATGTATGTACGTGTGTGTGTGCGTGTATGCATGTATGTATATATGTATGTATGTATGTATGTATGTATGTATGTATATATGTATTGATGTATGTGTGTGTATGCATGTTGGCCTATGTATGTGTGTATGTATATATGTATTTAGGTATGTATGTATGTGTAAATGTAGCCTTCATCATAATCGTAATTGTTATCTCCAAAGCCCCACTCGACAGCCAATAGCAGGGAACCAGCCTATCCGCGAGCCTTTATAAATTATGTGCATCTGCCTTATTAACCCAATATTATCTCAATTCAATAGACCTCTGTGGTCATCTGAAATTCCGAATCCTTTAAAATGCCACGCCCGCAGTGGATGCATCGATTTAGCCCAACGGCTAATGTACGGGCGCAGAATTTATATGAATCAATGCGAAGATTTAGCGGCAGCGTCGATATAGCGACGCTTTCAAAATGCCACGGCGCATCGTGACGAAAAGCTGGACGTCGACGGCATGCAAAGTGAGTCGTTCCTACGCGTATGAATAAAAAGCTGACCACTGAGTCGTGGAACTCATGCTGCGTTACACTGGGCTCTCGCGGGCTGCGTGAAAATGCGGTCTTCACACAAATCGGAACTTCTTCGTGAAACGTAGATGCTAAATATCAATTTAAACGAAAGGATCTCTGAAAACATGTTTGTGTGGCCTTCTCATGAACCACGCAAGCGACGATCAACGGATCCAATCAATTTTGCCTGTTACTGTTAGAAGCATCGGCCTGTGCGTTTGTAGTGCCGATGTAATATTCTGGTAACTTCCGCGCTTTTGCTATCAGCCGCTGGCGCGCGAGGGCTTCAAGATTGACTTCTACGCAGTGTCCCTGTCCCAACGACGATGACGATGACGACGACGATGATGCTGATGATGATGATAAACTCTATTAATCACAAAACCTGTTAAAGGTGAATCCAGTTAGACAACGTACTTACTTAGTAGGCCTACTTAGTCCTTCCTGTGTAGGTCTACTCATCGGGCAACGCACTTCCTTTGTTGTGTTGTTTCGGTTGCAAGCTTTGTTTTACCTGGGTGGGTTGCAAGCCCACCACAGAACCCTCCTCCTTTATCCTGGCTTGGGACAGGCTCAGACCTCCGGAGAGGTCTGAGGCGGAGTTTGAAAATGTTATTTAGGCCTACAGCCCTACACTGTACCTGCAAAATGCCACTGCATGATTTTCATTGCACTAATTTATGAAAATACTAATTTTAGCCAGAGCTTGAGCAGTCTCGAAGGTGACGACGACGATGACTCAGACGAGGCTAACGATTCTACCGAGATTGGGCTCAGCAACAAGTCACAAGTCGTAGCCGTTCGTCACAGCAAAAAGTCGCCAGCTGCAGGATCGATTCGTGCCCCAGAGACGCAGCATTTGGCCGACGAAAAGACACCAATACCTGCCAACCGAGAGGGGAGGGAGGATGATGGCAAACAGAGAGACGCGACAACTCAGAAAGTGGGTCGCGTCGGTCGGCGAAAGTTGAAGAAAAATGCGTCCAGTTTCGGGTTGAGCAATAAAGACAACTGTGAGTGGCCGGTTATTAGTTTTCTGACTACAAATCTAGTCAATATTCGTTGCTTCGAGACCTGTGAACAACGTGACAGGAAATTGAACTGGAGGGGAAAATACCTCCAGGACATATCAAACAAGCATGAAGCTGTTGTCGGGAAAATTACTTCTGCGGCCGAAGGTTCTTAGGTGTTTTTAGCAATACGCATGCTCCGAATTTTGCGCGGTGCGCAGATGATTTCACCAGCTAAATTTTGTACGTATTCGGCCGTAGAAGTAAAATTTCTGCTAGTATAGCGACCCAATTTTCAGATAACCCTATACAGATAACTGTATGATTTATTCATCCAGTGTAACTGTATCATAGCATAAAATTCGATCTCTTACATGTTGACTGTATCACTCAACAAATGCAATGCTTTCTAGGAAATGATTAAAGATTCTAAGTATTTTGGTCAAAATTGCTTTAAGCTGTGCTTTGCCATAACAGTTTGTATTCTGTTTTTTGTCCAGTCTGCTACTGACCGTTGCTAGCAGCCTCACTTGTAATCGCATCAAAAAAACTTGAATGTTGTAAAATTTCATCAGTCACCTAAAGCGTAAATTTTCTGATTTTCTTGAACTATACTAGGCTTATAGAGTTAATCATTGCATATCTGGTTTGAGGGTGAATGCGCATTTGACCCCACTCTACAACCAGCACTCCATTATGATCTGCTGGTTGCACCTTGTTATAGTGCTGTAGAACAGGTTTACATCAAGGATTTTAAAGTAGGGCTTACATAAACAAACTCATGCACACACACACACACACACACACACACACACACACACACACACACACACACACACACACACACACACACACAAACACACACACACAAACGCACACACACACACACACACAAGCAGCACACTGACAAACACAAACATGCAGACAAACACAAACACACAGACAAACATAGACAAACACAAACAAACGCACTGACAAACACAAGCACACTGACAAACACAAACACACTTACAAACACACTGACAAACATAAACACACTGACAAACACACAGACAAACACACAGACAAACACAAACACACAGAAAAATACAAACAATGACGAACACAATCACACTGAGAAACACAAACACACTGACAAACACACTGACAAACACAAACACTGACAAACACAATCACACTGACAAACACAAACATAGACAAACACAAACAAACGCACTGACAAACGCAAGCACACTGAGAAACACAAACACACTGATAAACACACTGACAAACACAAACACTGACAAACACAATCACACTGACAAACACAAACACACTGATAAACACACTGACAAACACAAACACTGACAAACACAATCACACTGACAAACACAAACATAGACAAACACAAACAAACGCACTGACAAACGCAAGCACACTGAGAAACACAAACACACTGATAAACACATTGACAAACACAAACATTGACAAACACAATCACACTGACAAACACAAACACACTGATAAACACACTGACAAACACAAACACTGACAAACACAAACATAGACAAACACAAACAAACGCACTGACAAACGCAAGCACACTGAGAAACACAAACACACTGATAAACACACTGACAAACACAAACACTGACAAACACAATCACACTGACAAACACAAACACACTGATAAACACACTGACAAACACAAACACTGACAAACACAATCACACTGACAAACACAAACACAGACAAACACAATCACACTGATAAACACAAACACAATCACAAACACAAACACACTGATAAACACAAGCACACAGAAAACACAAACACACTGACAAACACACAGACAAACACAAACACAGAGACAAACACAAACACACTGACAAACACACAGACAAACACACAGACAAACACAAACACACAGAAAAATACAAACACACTGACAAACACAAAGACAAACACACAGACAAACACAAACACACAGAAAAATACAAACACACTGACAAACACACAGACAAACACAAACACAGAGACAAACACAAACACACTGACAAACACACAGACAAACACACAGACAAACACAAACACACAGAAAAATACAAACAATGACGAACACAATCACACTGAGAAACACAAACACACTGATAAACACACTGACAAACACAAACACTGACAAACACAATCACACTGACAAACACAAACACACTGATAAACACACTGACAAACACAAACACTGACAAACACAAACACACTGATAAACACACTGACAAACACAAACACTGACAAACACAATCACACTGACAAACACAAACATAGACAAACACAAACAAACGCACTGACAAACGCAAGCACACTGAGAAACACAAACACACTGATAAACACACTGACAAACACAAACACTGACAAACACAATCACACTGACAAACACAAACACACTGATAAACACACTGACAAACACAAACACTGACAAACACAATCACACTGACAAACACAAACACAGGCAAACACAATCACACTGATAAACACAAACACAGTCACAAACACAAACACACTGATAAACACAAACACACAGAAAACACAAACACACTGACAAACACACAGACAAACACAAACACAGAGACAAACACAAACACACAGAAAAACACAAACAATGACGAACACAATCACATTGAGAAACACAAACACACAGACTAACACAAACACGCAGACAAACACAAACACGCAGACAAACACAAACACGCAGACAAACACAAACACGCAGACAAACACAAACACCTTGACATACACAAGCATACGTGTTCTGTACATTCTATATTGAATATAGTGTTTGTTTATATATACTGTTTTTTTGTATGTATGTCATACATACATACCATACTGTATGATTTTAATATAATACAACTAAAGCTTATGCGGAAGAACATTAAAAGATGCAAAAACATTGATAATGATAATGTGCGAACATTTCATTTATTTTGCTTCTTTCATATGTCGCAGAAGCCGAGCGTTCCAGATCGGGTTTTCGTGTTCCGCTTAAGGCGGTACATCGCATTCCTGGTCTCACGGCTCAAGCGCTCTAGTGCATTGTATGTCTGTGCTCTTCTCTGTCTTTCAACCAGCATCCAATGCGAAGCGAAATGTGCTCTCTGATTCGTGCCCGGCCGCTGTCAAGGGGCCGTGTGACAGACTAAGTGAAGACAGAGACCAGTGCCACAGGCTAAGCCAAGAGAGAACAGACCCTGGGAGAAAGGTGAGTACTTCCGGTGTTTGCTTTGAGCTAGAAGCTATAGGTTATGTCCACGGCCATTCTCATAGGAAGATCAATCGCGCTAGACCTTGTTTTTCTAATGTGTCCCTCAGTCTTTGAACTATATCTTACAAGTTACAATGCACTTGTTTAGGTCAGCTAGAAGCCAGTGCTTTTTGACAATACTTAAAAGATGATGTGTTATGTGCTTTTGTAAGTTTATATTGATACATACGTCGTGTATATGGAGATACATTCATATGTGCATGCATGCATACATACATACCATACCATACCCTACCATAACATAACATACCATAACATAACATACATACATACATACATACCATACAACCATACATACCATACATACCATACCATACATACATACCATACATACATACCATACATACATACCATACCATACATACATACCATACACACATACCATACAAAACATACAAAAACATACATACCATACATACCATACCATACATACATACCATACACACATACCATACAAAACATACAAAAACATACATACCAGACAAAACATACAAAGCATACATGCAACTCCAGTTCCTTAAATGGCTTCAGCAGATTCAATTCAATTGCCCTATTCTGTGATGGGGTTAGAGATAATAGGTCTGCACAGTGCTACTCTTTGGTGCACTGTTTGGTAAACAATTGTTATGTCTAGGTAACTATTCTCTAAGGTCGTTTATGGCTCATTCTGGCTTCTTTCTGCACTAAGGTCTCCTCATTGTTTCCCTTCGTTCCTCTGCCTGCGGACTTCTGGTGGTTCCCCGCATGCGCTCTCCTTTTTTCTGTTTAGCATTCTGTTAAGTTGTGATTGCCTCTGATTTGAGTGGCGCTATATAAATGCTCCATTACATTACATTCAGCCCATTGATGTTCAGAAAGCAGTTATACGGCATCCACGCCTTCAGATAAAACGGCACTGGAACTTGCTTTTCTTGAACTTTTGCCGACGTTACTCCGTTGTACTATTGACCGCTCGACGGCGTTCGTGTATGACCGTTTTGTGTTCTTCATTCGCCTTATCACAGCACTGGCAATGGTCGCACTTGTAGGTTGTTCTGGGAATTTGGAGATGTGCTTGGCACTGTTCAGCTCGGACGCATTGTTTAGCGGGACAGCAGTTGAGTTTAGCTCAGGTCGTTTAGGTGTATTTTGTTTGGATGCAGATTTATGTCTTCGTATGTCTTCATAAAACGGCAATGATTCCTGCACTGTTATCTCTTGCTGCGTGCGTTGCTGTCGATTGAGAGAAATTTCTGTTATTTGTTTACCCAGAAAGGAAAAACTCTAGTACTGGCCCTCTGCCTGCATGGAAATATTTAGTTGCAGATGCCTGTAATTATTTGACTGTATATGTGTTATTGGATCAAAATTTTGTAAAACTGCCTGTGGTAACAATTTAAATATTTTGAAAATATTTAATCATAGCTTTTCTTATCTGAATTATTGCATAATAAATTATGAAAATTCACTTGGCTGTTTTAAATTGTCAAAATTTTTCCAAACTTGGTTGCCAAACTATGGTAACTGTAACTGTTTGTGTGATTAAAAGATTTGTAAAATTTACATTTTTAAAAGTTTATGTGTTATTATTTCCTTCAAATTTCTGTCAGTCATACGACTTGATTAACTTTACTGTCATTTAAGTGACTGAATTTAGGTAATTATTAACTTAAAAGAATTATAATTGTTACTCAATTGTTAATTAAGATATTGGCAGTAGACTTAAAAAGACAAATAAATATCTGTCTGTCGTCACTATGAGAAATTTAACTATTGGACTGTTTAGTAAAGAAGATGGGGATGAATTGGGTAAATTATAATTATAATGAGGTGATGATGTATTGGATCATTTGTAATTGTAGATATCGTAATGTGATGATGACACTTATGTCACGCTCCTAAAGGGCTGAATACTAAACAGTGGTTAGCCTCTTACCCAGAGCTGTTTTACCTTTTAGGGGTGCAATATGTGCTTGCTAGACAGTGCCAGATTCTCACCTTCGGGTGATCTTACCGAAGTGAGTCGAGCTGGCAATGGTTCACTGCCGCCAATGGTGACTGATCATGCGTGTCCTCCATTTCTTTCCACACCACTGTCGACCTGCTCTGAAGGTGATTGCTTCGTTCACCATTACTCACTTGCACGTGTTCATGCTTAACTAATCTTTTCATTGTGGAGCCGACAGTTAGTGCAACTGCATGGAGAAGCAACCGGAGAAGGTGTAGTAGGAAGAGGAGAACCAGATGATTGGGAAGCAGCAGGTAGGCGGAGCAGTGATGCCTACCTGCTCCTCGCCTATAGGCTGCTGAGCCAGACACCACGCATGTGCAGGTTGCATGTCAGGATGCTCTGCATGATGGGCCTGGTACTGATGCTGTCATGCATCTAACTACCACCAGATTCTGTTGGTTCCTGGAATACATGGCAGTGACTGACTGTTTTAAATGCAGAACAGTTTGAGAAGTTAGAGATGATTAATACTTTTCCACATAGCAGTGCACAAGGATACGGCATTTCGTAGAGAAGTTCCATAGAGGCAGCAGGAGTGAGAAGCCAGATGCTCTCAGAGCGTTGGATTAACAGGACTTACTCTCTTCGAAGGAAGCTTTCGCTCTCTGACACAGTTTTGACTGACCGCTGGAAGTGTACGTTTGTTTAGTATCGACAACTCTGGGTTGAATCTCCCGACCATGTTCATCCTAGACGCATGTGCTCTGCACAGAGGTGACTCCTCTCTTGGACTTACTGTAAATGCCCTAAGGGTGAATGAGGAAGAAGAGGGTAAGATTGACTGTTTGTCTACTTAAGTAATTTCTTTCACTAAATATTTTTGGTACATTTGTACTGGTCTTGCCAAATTCATGTTTTTATAGATGCCGATGTAGGTGTTTACTTTTTGTACAGGTAGGTTGTCTAAACCTGTTTCTCAATTTTTTATATGGTTGCACAATGCACTTTTAAAGAAACCTGCTGCAACAGAGTCATTTGGCTGAAGGATTAAATCGGCAGTGACTTAATATCAGCAGGGTCTTTAATGAATAGTTTCTGATGGAAAAGTTGAATCGAAAAAGACGGAATAAAGTGGAGAAGAAGGATCCGTGTATCTGACCCCTCTTCTGAGAGGGATTAATTCAAGCCTGAAGGAGATATGTGATGGAAAAGCTGTGAATTTCTGTGGAAGTTTGATTTGTGCAAAGGGAGAGAAGGAAGGTTCAGTGCACGAGAAAAACTTTTATATTGATTTGGCGATTGTTTTTAAATATTTTCGTCCATGATCTGAGAAGAACCAACCTCGAAAAACATGTGAAATTCTTAACAAAATACAGAATGTCCTATATACAAAATGTTTCAACGTCAGAATTTGTTCAGATTCTACTAAGTCACAAGTGTAACTTAACTTTTGCTATTACCAAATGATGTTCACGTCAGTGTACAAATTGTTTTCTTTCAACATTAAAGAAATTATTTTTAAGAAATTGATCCTTTCTGCACCATTTATTAATGTTGCTTTCGTCAAGACGATCGCTTATCGATCGCATCAGTTCTTCTGATCTATTAGGATCGAGTGATACACCAAGCTCTTATTTCAGACTAATTTCATCGTCTTCGAAAGACAAAAATTAACCAAAGCAATATGAATTATGGGTTTTCTGGTTGGTCTGTTCTCGCCTGCAAATGGATGGAGAGCTTAGTTGATGCGCTCTCGAGATCAGGCGCCGTATCCCATTCGCATCTCATGCGATTCGTTCGTTTATTCTGTAGATGCAGCTGTCCACGCACTAACGTTGAATGATCAACCCATTCAGAACAGGTAATTTTTATGTAGGCCTATCTGTAGATATATTTACATCCTTATATATATATATATATATATATATACACATATACATATATATATATATATATAAATTGATTATATGGTTTTGCATATTTTTTTAGATGTTGTGTTGTGATAAAGAGAGTTATGCTGAGGCTTGGAAACCTTGCCCCAAAATGGCTACCTTGCCACAAGATGGCTGCCGTGCTGCTTGGTGCAAGTGGTCTGATGGGATTACTTCCATAGTGCTGTGTTCGATATGCCCAAGAAATCAGTTATTGGTTGCAATCTTTGACTGAAATCGTAATGGAAAGTATATAATGTTTTGAAGAACTCAGGTTGGTAGTTAAGTGAATCCATTGGTTAAATGAATTGTTCCTTGGTATGATCTGTTGTGCCAACATGCAGCAAATGACTCGGAAACAGACGACATTGCCTTTAAATGTTTGAGACAAATGTAATGGTATTAAACAAATTTAGCAATAGCTTTAAAGATGCACACTCTCCATCAATGATCACGATTGATTGCCTTCACAGAGATTTCTCATAACGATCTAGTATTACATTTGCAATGTCTATATCAACAACTCACATGGTAACTGCTAAATTCGTGTTATAGTGCTTATTGGATGTTGCATCAGTGTCCTAGACCTGTGAATAACTTGGTTTTCACGACTTTGCATTTGTGGGAGCTGTAGAAATGTTGAGATTACAATTACGATTATTCATCACAACAACACACAGTAAATCAAAGCTAGATGGAGAGCATCAGGTTAGTGTAGGTGGATCCAGGCCAAGCGACTAATCGGACCAGCGCCTAGTGCCTCACAGAACCCGTCTGGGAAGCATTACTCCAATTGGATAGAGTTAACGTATCCGTAATGGGATGATCCGTACCTGACTGATTGCCAATTTGCCTGATGGGCCTATGCAGCCGCCCAGGTTCAGTCTGTCCTCTACAGTAAATCATGACCTGGCAATAAGCCTTCTTTGGTGTTTTCATGTCCAGTTCGACATTAACGGCATCAACATTCCCTGACTTGTCGGCTGCAGTAGAAAATTATATTTGTGAATGCAGTTCATAGAGTCTGGGCGAAATATTCCCGTTTTGGTCGTACACAGTAAATTACGAATAGTTTCGTTATTTTTTATAACATATTTTTACAGTACTGTGGGCTGTAGTATTCAAATTAGGAGACCATAATAGATATAGGCTTACTAGCAATATTTTGGTGCTGTATTGATTGGTCATCTTTGACCTCTAGTTTGATGCTATATGTTTCTGATACATGCAGAACTACACTGCATATCAGGCTTAAGAAGAAGATAAGAGCAATCCCTCAAGCTAGTCATGTGTTACCAAGTTCATTTTAAAGAAAATCTCAAACCAAGTTTTACTCCGGCATAGATTTGAACCATCATCTCTCGTTTGCCAGCCCAGCACGCTAACTACTAGACTATTGTGCGCCCCAATAATATCAGGGTTTAGCCATTCCTAAAAATTGAGTTAATTCTGGTAATGATGTTGACCTTTTGAACATGTTTTAACAAGGCCAATTTTAGAAGAATTTTAAATTGACATTGTGTTCTGGCATGGAATGATCTGTACATAAGTACTTGCAGTTAATTACTCAAAAGCAGCAGTTAATTGCTTTAATAAAATCTACACTGATATGATAGAAAACGCTGAACAAACCGAACGTTATTCAAGAAATATTTGCAGTCTGCCACAGGAGGGGAAAAGGGCATGTTGAAATGCAAAAAATTAGCAAGAGGGACGTGTTGCAATACCTGCTAAATTCAGGAGCACATACTGTAGTTACCCACAAGGGTTAATTCAGTGTGCTGTGGATGTCCTAACGGCAGGTTCTCGGGTCATTATATCGCAGACCCCCTAGAGATAGAAGAAGTATAACGACAGCTAATTGAATTGATCTATTGATAGATGAGATTTTATTTATATTTTTAATGGAGTGAATATTAAAATAATTTATAGATATAAACGGTAGATTAATTAGTATATATATATATATATATATATATATATGTATATATATATGTATATATATATATATGTATATATATATATATGTATATATATATATATGTATATATATATATATGTATATATATATATATATATATATATATATGAATCACTTGACCTAGATAAAGAAACTTGACCTAGTAATGATTAGACTATGCTTGTACCCTTGTTGTTGCTCTGTGCATGTTCTTCTTCTGAGCTTATAGCAACTGCATCATGAGATCTCATCTTAATCAGTTTTCTTAACTTGAGCTTTGCATTGTAGAATTTTACTGAAACAAACGCTTTTGGAAATACATCGATTCATATCCAGACAGAAGTAAGCACAATTTTAATGAATGTTAATGTAGATGTGCTCCTTATAACAGAAGCATACTCCTTTTAATTACGAGTATGTTTATACAGCTGATATAATATAGAATATATACTTACCTGCTTTGTTATACCAAAAAGGAGTTATTTGCTGTTATGTAATGAATTATTGATTATAGAAATGTATGTATTTTATTTATCCATTTATTTACTTACTGGAAAATATTTTGCAGACTACTGTACATCAATGTTACTGGTTTGCATATCTATGCATATTATAGCTTACTAAATTTATTGTCTAATTAAGGTTACAAGTTGTTACTATGGGCTTAGGTGTAAGCCTGCCAGTTTACCAGACTGATTTTATTTTTAGTAAATATTATATGTTGTCTGCTCTTTAACGACTGTATAAAACACATTAAGGGGAAAGACAGTATTTGATCAGTTGTTCATCATCACTATTTAGTGTCTCTCGTTAGAGCCCCTTTGGAACTTATTTGCTTCCCTCATCTCTTTTGCTATCCAGCACCTCTGCCACTATTATTATCAGCAATTTGATACTATACTAATAATGATGATGTTAACAAAGTCTGCCATCTGAAACCAATAAATGATTGATTGATTGATTGAAAAAAACTCTGTATTGGTACATATAATTGTACCTTTGTAAAGCATGAATGAAGGCAGCACCAAAATAACATTGTCTTACGTCTGAGGGGTTCTAGGACTCCATGAAATCTGCATGAATGCATTTGATGGATGCTAGCAGCTATAGTATTACATCTGACATTACCACTGTATCATCTGCACCCGATTGGGCTTATTTTAGCATTTGGTACTCATGTAACATGCCCACATGCAGCATTGTCTAGACCTTTTGGCGAGGGGGCTTTTGCTTGAAGTATGGGGTGGCCAGTGAGGTTTGCACGAATGTTTGAAAGAATTATTGATGATGGTGCACTGTTAGAAGCCTTGAATGTCCGATGATCAGTGTTGACCTGTATCCTTGCATTAATTGAATGTAGAGTACTAGAGTTCATATATCATTGCAATTCATTGTTGTCTTCCCGATAGGGCCTACTTTGTTGTCATAATTATTTGCCATGATGATTGTCAGCTTCTCAAAGTGATTCATTGATAGGGTTTATAGGTCAGTGTCATTCATGTCAGTCAGTATGTTTTGGCCTTGGTTGAATTAATTGGTTTAATTAAATGATTCATTCAATCAATTAATTGGTTGAATGTTAATTAACTGTTTTTCTTCTTAAAGAAGCCATGTGTTTGTTACATATAGAGCGGGCAATAAATGCAGTTAACAAACTCAGGTGACCTTACACCAGTGGTTCACAACCGGTTTGCCGCGGGACACTGGTGTGCCGTAAAACACAGCCAAGTGTGCCGCGACGCTAATAAAAATCAAAGTCAAAATTTAAAAAAAGATTCGGCATTGCTTTCCTTCCCTGTCATCTGAACACTATGGTTGAGTGAGAGACCCACTTCACACAGATAACTTGCACAGTTTACAATCAGTTTGTCTTTAAATTGTAAATGTATAATTGTAATCTGTTCAAGCTAGACTGTTAAAATAAAAATATTTGTCTACTCTACTCTAATTTATTTAGAAAATTATGGAAAACCGTAAATTAAGCCTTCCTTTTCAGATGGAAAATGCTTAAAAGCACGATTTAAAAACAGCAGCATAAAATTGCTCAAAATTAAACGTAAAAAATTGGTTTAGTTCAATGGTGTGCCATCCAAATTTCCAGAGATCTCAAATGTGCGTTGGTGGCAAAAAAGGTTGAGAACCACTGCCTTACACTAATACTGCTAAAATTAATTTTTTAGAACTTACAGAACGGTGATTCTAGTCTTAAACTGGGCCAGTTTCTCTTAATGTTATGACAAAGAGCTGACCGTGTCTAATGGGGGCATATGGTCATAAACTATTCTTATGTCATCATCTTCATCGATAAACAAAGGCTGGGAATCATCCATCATAAGCTGTAGTAAAAGGTACTAATATAAGTAACAGTTCAAGAATCCACTTCAATGTTGTTCCTGCCCATAAATCAGCCACATGGAAAAGCAGATGGACCCCTAGATACCAAGTTCATAAAAACTACTTTCCTGTCTGAGCAGTGTGCATCTAGGTGCAGAGAGTTATGAGTATATGGTATCTTACTTTCCCAAGAAATTACGATCTCTTATGATCATCGTTTGTATAAAACTGTATAAAAATGGCATTGATGATTTCTGATAGGATTCTCTGATACCCCATGGCGTAAGTTGTCAACGTTTTTATGAGGTTCCTGAAAGTGCTGTTGAAATATCAAGATGCATGCATAATGATACATGGAAACCAGTAGTACACGCATGTATGCGCACATACATGTATATACATGCTTACGTGTGAATAGATATACTTTTTTTATACGAGATTTGATTTGCATACAGGGATGGATTTATTTATACTGTACAATGTATATATATATATATATATATATATTATATATATGCAAGCTCATGCAGATGTACATATGTCCTTAAATGAGTTTTACATGTGATTTGTTCATTATTTATCTTCAAGTTCACCCACAACTGAACTGTTGGATGAAGACGAGAACATTTGTAGCGAATGTGGCTGCGATAAATTCAGCAGCAGATTGAAAACAACGGAGACGGCACTGAAAGTGGATTCTCCTGCAAAGCAAATGTAATGATTATAATATCCAGAATATTTGGCAATGTATTTTTAATGAGTTTTAAAAGATTTTGACTTAACAGAATTGTGTCCTCACAGATCAATTGTTTTCTGATGAGCTAAGGTCACTTAAAGCAAGATAGAGCATAGGTAACTCCGCCACTGTTTGATCTCTGATGGTGCTAGTCCCAAGCATGGATTAAGAAGCAGGGCAACGCTAATGATCCTTGTTACCACACAGTGTCATTAAGCCGAAACTACTACTACCAGTCCACAGGTTATGATAACTAGATAACTACTTAATAAAACCAATTTGAGATTCGACTTTTATTACTTTATACTCTTGAAGTAAAGCCCAGCTTTGTACCAAACATAGTGTGATCGAAATTTTATCATGATTTATAAATCATTCTTTAAATGACTTGCAAGAGCACCTAATTTGTTTTAGTGTTTCCACTGTGGATGGGGAGACTGAAGAACCAAGCAGCAGAGATGGGAAACAACCCAAAATTAAGCAACATGGAGGTGTTTTTTCAAAGCTGGGAAGCTACCGGCAGAAAAAGGTTTTTATTTTATATGGCATTTGATTTATAAATATATTTTAAATATTTTCAAGGCTAAGAAAATGAAAGTTGCTAACACGTCATACCCTTGTCTGTCTCTCAGGCTATGTTCTTCTTTTCTTTTGAACATAGTTGAGATTTCAAAATCCAATGAATTGTTGCAACCTTGGATTAAAAATAATCATAATTGGATTGTACATCGTGTTGTAACTTAGCCAAAGCTCGAAAAGGAAGGAACCAGGTGGCTTGAAAGGTTAACCGATAATTGAAAGAGATCAGATGCACAGAAGACTGAGATCGGGGCTTTAGTGCAATACTTCAGAGTTACTATGGCAACCAATACTTAGATGTATCATGAAAGGATGGTGGGTTAGAAATTCAACGGCTTTTGTTACGATTTCTCAGACTTGGTCTATTTCGAATATAGTGGGTTTTCAGCCTACCGAGTTTTCCTTTAAGTATGTTTTTCAATTCATTGTTGACTTGTGTTCAACTGATTCTATCTATGTCTTACTTATCAGAGCCAGGCTAGCAATGTCGGTATTGGAGAAACACTTCAGGAAAAATCAGGTAGCATTTCTGGTAAGAAGGATTTTCTATGTATACAAATGAAATCTAAGAAAATTCTGTCAAGGAGCAGGCAATAAATGTCAGCAGGTGTTAGATAGCATTGGACTGTTGTGCATTTCAGTATCTACCTAATTTACTTGCTGTGCTTTGATCCCTTTTTAGTACTAATGTTGAAAGACACCTATGCCTTTGCCTTACCTTAGCTTACATTACATTGCCAGCTTAGCTAACTGTACCATATCCATTTCTTATCTGACTTTGCCCCACATGCATAAGTAAATAAGTAAGCATATTCCTTATTAACGTGTTTGGGGGTGCATGCAGTTTAACACAGGTAAAACAGGCTGAAGGTATATCTCTATATTGTGTTTGCCTATTTTGGTGATTGACTTAGATCCAGATCAGTCATTCAGTCACAGACAGAAATTGCTGCAGATCTTATATAACAGTTGCATTTGATGGAATTTATTTAATAGTTGAAATGCACTTGGACTAAGTAATGCTTGCCTTTCGAGATTCTTCAAGTTTCGAATTACCATGTAATTATTGTTTTTAAAACATTTTCAAAACATTTTCAAAAATGCTATTTATGTATATCGATGTTGGTTATTTGATTACCCTGCATTTAATGTTATCTGTTAGAGGGTCTAACACATCCAAAGACTCCTCCACTGGCTGTAAAGGATAAAAAGGCTTTGCAGATGACGTCAGATTGGGTAACTCTTTCAATAGAATCTTTTCATAATTAGTTCAGTTGTTCTTATTCCATGTAGGTAGTAATAGATTTGGTGGTATGCCACCTTCGATGTAAACTTGTTGAGCTTTTCACGTTATTGACTTTCTCTCAACCTTAGTTGATGAAAGTAATTCACAGCACGTTATCGACTTTCTCTTAACCTTAGTTGGTGAAAGTAATTCACAGCATAAACAAATGCAGTTCTTTTGAGTATTTTATGAATTTCTTGCAGAATTTGAATTCGAGTCCCACAAGAGCTATCACAGCGGGGTAAGCTAATCACCAGTTCACTACCTGTTGAAATGTGTCAGTAACAATTTACAATTGGTCAATTTCTTCATTTATCATTCAATTATCCATTCTTTCATCCTTTCACCCACCCATCCATGCAACCACCATGTGGCTTTCTGAGTAACATTAGCTTCCTAAAAATTGCTTTTAGGCTAGTCTTCAATCAATCCATTAATCAATTAAACCTAATTTACCACCCTTACCAAAAATAGAAGCTATGATCTGTTTTATTTGAAATGTTGATTTTCAGATTTTATAGTCAAAAACTGAATTTCATTAGTAATAGCATAAAAGCAGTCCCTTAAGCTTGTCCGAGTGCATCAATGGGTAATGGGTATGATGTGTTAATGACCTCATTTTCTTGGCCTTAGCATATGAAGCTGGGTTCAAGTCCACTCTCGCTCTCTGTCTCATCTGCATTGTATGGTCAGTTTACTCATTATTGTTGTGTTTTTGCTTTTAGTTTTGTCATTTCTGCACTTGATTGTGATTATTAGATTTTGGTAGTTTGACACTTAATGTCCAGTAAAAGAGACTGGTTTTCGACTATGGAACTCTGTTTCTTGAGCAGTTCTGTCAAGACAACGACTGTCAATGCGGGACATTTCCAGTGGCGAAGGGTTGCAACAAAGCTCGGAATCGAGTAAGTTATCCTCTGTCTAATTCTCTATCGATATTAAGCCATTTGACATTCAGAGTTACAAAATGTATTAACTATTATTATTATTATTATTATTATTGGTATTATTATTAATATTATTTTTATTAGTAGTAGTAGTAGTAATAGTAGTATTATCATTATTATTATTATTATTTTTATTGTCAGTGTTATTATTATGTTTTGTTGCATCAGGGTATCCATGATCCCTCAGGATTTTGAATATTAATGAGTGGTGCTGTCCTACTATTATCATTGTTAATTTTTATTGTTATTATTTATATTATTATTAGCTTAGCATACTAGCATCATATTATTTTTATTATTATTAATAATAATAATAATATTATTATTATCGTCATCATCATCATTCATTCATCAACATCATTAGAAAAGTGTTTCAACATGAGGTTTTAGCTTTATTTATTTGTCTCTTACAGCTTGTACAAGTGTTAGTGTTTGCTAGTTTCTCATCAATGACTTTTTTATGATATTCCTGTTGACTGAAGTGTGTTTTCTGAACGAATTAGTATTTTGATATAGCTTTTCCTTATAATTCAGAAGCAGGCTTTACTATTTAAACTGATTAAAATTTGCACCTTTCAGTCGAGCCATCAGCGAAGACCACCAGAAAGAGTGCGATATGTCGAGGGAGTCGGGAGAAGAGTCACACAGCTGTCATTCCCTTGTCGTCGACTTACAAAGGTCTGTAGAATATTATCCAGTTTAGCAATTCCTACAAAATCTACTGGTGTTGTCTTTATTTAGTTTGCAAACAGTCAAACAGGTAAGTACAAGTTGTTGTGCAGACATTTTGAAGGTAATGCTGAATTGTTGTGTTTTGATGCTAATTAAGTAATTATGTTTTAATATACTCCATTTTGTGAAATATAAGACTAAATGTTCGCATAAGAATCACATTTTTGGTGACCTGTGCAATGCAAATTTTGAACAGGTAATAGTAAAACTGTTGGATATAGGAGACAGCTAGATCAATATAATTGATCATTGGTCATATACTGTCATTAGTCAAATACTTTAGTGATCGATGTGCGTCTTGGATTATACAAAAAAAAAGAAGAGAAAAAGATGGATCAAAATAATTGGTCATTAGTCATATCTTGAGTGATCTGAAACTTTTGGTTTTTCTCCTTTACGGGCTGTGGATTGCTTTGGGGTGAATGTCTTGATAAAAGTCAATTAAAGAAATGGAGCAGTCCTTTCAGCCAACCATGTGTAATTGGCTATGAAGTATTAGTGACGTCATATTCATAGCCTAGTCATAAGATGGCGGGTGACCAGTTCTCTCCCTCGCCGTCTCATCTTCCCACCGACCATGTACGGTCGGTCAGCGTACTCATTGTAGCTCGGTGGGCTAGGGGAGTAGATTGGGCAGAAGACGAACCAAATTTTTGCCCAGGTCATGATTTAAACCCCCAAACCCTCGGTTGACAGACCAGCATGCTAATCACTACACTATTGATGTGGATTATTATATATATGTTACAGGCAATGTGTGAAACCAGGGATTTTGTAAAATGCATAGCCTGATGTAAATCCAAACTCTAACCATAACCTTGACCCTAGCCCTATCTCGACCATAAATTGGGGATTTTACAACTTGCCTTAAACTAAAGAACCAAATCCTCGATTTAGGGCCAGGGTTAGGATTAGGGTTAGGATTAGTGTAAGGTTAGGGTAGGGTAGAGCTTTACAAATTGTAAAGGCATTTTAGAAATCCCTGGTTTCAGCAATTGCCTGTAACATTATATGCCATTACTAAAATGAGATCTGCTTTGTCTGAAATATTAGCATGATTGACATACATTCCTCATCAATTGAGTCCTTGGATGATGAGATTCTTAACGACATCAACGACGAGTCTGACCTGTTTTTGATGGATAACGAACCGGAGGCGTGGAGCGTAACAGTCGATAAGAAGACGCTAAAGAAAATGACGGCAAAAAACATCAAAAGACAGGATCACATTTGGGGTAATAATATGCAACAATCAATAACGATCATTATTATCAGTGGTGGTGAAGGATGTCTTCCCAAGGGTTAGGGATGAACCGAAATTCGGCTCGGCCGACTTTGGTAGCACTTGACATAAGCTCGGACTCGGACAAGCAATGGGTCCGAGTTTTCATAATAAACGGCTTTCCTATTTTCTTTTATGAAGATGAAAATTCGATTTTTTTATTTACAAATAACAATTGACCTAACTAATAAAAAATACTGTTGCTATTTGTATTTACTAATTACATCTTCCTAGTGTAAACTGAGGCAAAACCAAATAAACAAAAAACGAAATAAATGAAAAAACCGGAATGAATCTAGCAGAATTAAGAGACATGACATCGGATAGAAAGCAATGGAGGATGTTCATCATGACGGTCGCTAAAGTTCAAAAAACTGACAGCACAGGGTGACAAGGTGACTTCATAGTGCAAACTGAGGCAAAACCAAATAATTCATAAAAATAGTGCAAACTGCCTAACTAAACATCAATTGAAATAGGAATATGGTGAAGGAATCTATGCAGGTTGAGACAAAATTATGGTTGCTATTGAAAATGTGTACTTCACGTAACAATGTGTTACTTCTATAGTTAGGCGGAGAGAATTTCTAGATAATTATTCAGAAAGTTATCCTTTTTTCATAGTGTAATAAATAATTTTGTTGTTTTAGAATTTGTACAGACTGAAAAGAGTCACTGTCGAACTCTTAAAATAATGCGCAAGGTAAGAATGGAAGTTTGTTCTTTCAAATGGCAAACCCTCAGCACGGCATCTTTCGCAAAACTGGAATAAAGACTCTGCTTTTTATAAGTTCTGTGGAGTGGGCAATGCAGTTCTTAGGCACTGGTTACTGCTCTATATCAAATTTTCTTCATTCACTCATTCATTCCAAGAATTTATACAGCACGCCTTCATGAAACCTGGCTAGAGGCTGCTCCTAGCCTAGCCACGGCTAAATAATAGAAACTTAAGCAACTTAAAAGTGAGGTCATGTTGCGTGGATGCATGCATACATTTGATGGAAAAGGCCGTGCAACACTGTGACGATCTAATACTCTTAATGGTTGCTTGGACATCAATGTGCACTTTTGAACTTTGTAAGGAGGGCATTATCAAATTAGAGTTATATGGTTCTGTGCTATCTTTCTTATTCTTTGTATAATAAATTTTTTAAATATGTTCAAACAACAAGTAAATATGTAATAATAATATTAATAAGACGATTTATATAGCGCCCTTTGGTCGAAACCAGAGGAAAGGTCACTGTACCAGGATTCACAAAGCCATTGGCATTAATATGAAATCTTTGTTTAAAAGATAAGTCTTGATCTGTGATTTAAATGTTTCTAGAAGTGGCTCACTGTGTGCATGTGGTTGATAATAACACTCTAATTTAATCAATTGATAGGAAAGACTTGAAATTTTTTAGAAGACTTATCCCGACTTGTAAAATACTTTTGCAGTTGATATGGTAGGGTCTTGAAGATTACAATTAAGCCTTTTTCAAATGTGTAGGTTTTTGCTGATGGGATGTTGAGAGAGTTGAATCTCAGCAAGGACATGGTTGATCGGATTTTTCCTCGCTTGGACGATCTGCTTGACATTCATCTGACATTCCTCAACCGACTTTTGGCAGCGCAGAGAAGGTCTGTGGACAGGAGCATTCACGACATCGGACACACTCTTCAGCAACAGGTATTATGTCGTATTTATTGTTTATTTACTGTTTGGTATTGAACAGCCTAATTGGAGGCGCTTCCAGTGCGAAAAGCCCCGAACAGAAATGAAACGTCTAAAGAGTACAGGCAGAAACAGAAGTAACCCCAGTTAAGATCGTAGATTATTATTATTATTAATTTTATTAAATTTGTAACACGCACAAGGTCACACCTAAATATGAATCTGAGGCGCGGATAGTCAGTCGCCAGGAGAAGATGCAATTAGATTTCCAAATCCTTGAAAGCCAAAGAGAAATAGTGAGTTTTGAGTCACTTTTTGCAGGAAGGAAGTGAATTTGAGCTACGAAGAGAGAGTGGCAGTCGATTTCATTCCCTAGGAGCAGAGACATGAAATGCATGAGAGCCCATAACTGTTCTGCATCGTGGTTCAACTAAAAGACCTGTACTTGACGATCGTAAGCAACGAGGAGGAATGTAAGGAGTTAGAGCATGAATATACATAGGTGTACTGGTGGTGATGGCTTTGTAAGTCAAACAAGCTAACTTAAATTAGCATCTACATAGATGGTGTCCTAGAGAATGTCCTTCCAAGGGAATGGTCCAACAGATGTATAAGTGCTGTGTTAGGTAGAAGCAATAAATAAATGCACTTAATGAGGAGATTGAGGATTATGGGTTTTATCTTTCTTTCACCAGGTCACTGTGTACCCTTGCATAATTTTTTCATTTCATTGGCTGACCACCAACAAGGTTCTGTAGTGTATGACTGAACTTTGAAAGGAGAACGGTATTAAATACAGTTGTTGCATTGTATTGAAAAGTTAGACCAATACTAATTCCTATTTCCGGTAGCTTGGGTAGATTTCCCTGGTTTTCCCACATAAACTTTTAATAGTGATGCTTGCATGAGGTAAATTGGGGAGTACTTTTTTGCATCTGTATATGCATAGCTGTATTCGTTCTTAACAGTTTGAAAGTCAGATGGCGGAAAAATTGAAGACCGCTTATGGTGACTTTTGTTCCCTTCAAACGGAAGCTGTCCAGTTATACAAAGACCTGCTCAAGTCTGATGTCGCTTTCCAGGCATTTATCAAGGTACAACGTAAATACATTCTCATTCTTAACCAATCTGCCATGAAGTGTTACTGTGGTTAGTGCTTTATAATACTACAACAAGCTGCCTAAGAACCTTCTCAGTCTCTCTTTACCTCTTTTCCACAAACGCTTGAAGATTATTGTGTTCAATCGTGGTTTTATTACGTTAGGTCGAGAATCTCTGTTGAAGAAGTGCTATGTACATTTGCAGTTACCATTTGAATTGTTATTATTTTTTTAGAAATGTAGTCGCAACAACGTGTGCAAACGTCTTGGTATTCCTGAATGCATTCTTTTGGTAACGCAGCGAATAACTAAGTATTCTCTGCTCATTGAACCCATCATAAAGACAACGCCAGGTGAATTATGTTGTTTCTCTATCACATGACTTCTAAACATTTATTGTTGATTCTCGACCTTGTCTCCTCTCGTCTTGATCATGCGAATTGGGTTTTTGTGGGTCTCTCAGACCTTGAGTTCAACAGGCTGCAATGCATCCAAAACTCCTTTGCTCGCCCTATTGCAGCATGTTCCACAATGAACAAGCTACTCCCTCAGCCGCATTGTTGAATTTGCAATAAAATCGAAATTGACCTGTTTGACCTACAATGCCTTGACCATCAGCACACTGCTGTATCTTCAATCACTAACTTCTTTCATCTGTCCGTCATCAAGTACAAGTCTTTTAACTGAGCGACAATGCGGAACAGTTATGGGCTTGCATGCATTCCTTCCCTCTGCTCCTAAGGAATGGAATCAACTGGCTCTCTCTCTTTGTTGCTCAAATTCACTTCCTTCAATAAGTGACTCAATTCTCCATATTTCTCCTTTCCTTTCCAGCACTTGGATATCCAACTGCATCTTCTACTGGCAGCTGACTATCTATGCCTTAGATTCACATTTCGAAATGAAATTATAATTTTATGTTATAAGTATTTAGTTTTGCTTTGCTGCTTTATCCGTGGAATGGATTTTCAGTTAAGGATTGTCTAGCAATCTCATTGATAATTTATCATATTTTAACTTCAGAGAACAGTCCAGAGAGAAGATCTCTTGTTCACTGTGTGACGATCATTCGAGAGATCATTGGCCACGTCGAGCATCAGATAGACGCTCGATCGAAAGAACTGAGATTGTTTGAAGTGTATAACAAACTTGATGCACGGTCAACAGCAATGTTAAATGGTAAAAAGTTCAAGGTAATTATAATTATAGTTGTAATTAATTTCACTGTTCAGTTAGGTGCACGTACAGGTTATTTGAGCATGACCAAGAACATGGGGCCCATATTATGGGTTCTGTAAGAATCCCGTATGGGCTAAATGAGCCGCTCCCAGACTCCCAATCCATGTTGCTCAGGTACCTTTGGCATCTAGGCCTGCCACTCACTTGTAAATATTGTCTCTAGCCCATCATTAAAAATGTTCAAAAAATGATTTATCGCACTACAATTATCCTCCAACCTCCATGCTTCTGTATGATTGTACTAATTTAAGAACTAGTTCGTGATTAACTTACGGATTTGCTCACTTTTCACCAGTTATACATATATATATTTTTTTATAGAAATCAGATCTTCTGTCAAACAAACGAAAATTGATTCATGATGGTCCAATCAAGTGGATGTCGGCTCGTGGAAAGCCTTTTGGTTAGCAAGGAATCTCGTGCTTCTTCTATAGTGACAATTGGACTGACGCTTAGATAAGTGACGTGTTTGTTTGTCAGAGCCTTCTTAAGAGTGCTTATGGCAAATTGCATCATCATAATCTCAAAACTTCTAGGTGCGCTTCAAAAGCAAAACGCAGGGATTCAGCTCATTCACGAGTGCTGGTCAAGGATTAGAGTATGAACGACGAGGTGATTCTAAGTAAGACTTCTTGAGATAAGGTGAGACTTATGTTTTGAATGGAAAGCCTGAGGGGTGGTGCATAGAGGTGCCTAAGATAGATGATGGTGGGTGGTAGGCAATGATGGTGGAGGAGCAGAAATACTGTACGAGACGAAATACTGTACGGAACGAAATATGACATGGACCTAACATTGTTACGAATGTGGAAAAGTTCTGATATAAGTTCTGACATAGGCCTAACATTGTTAGGAATATGAGGATATTAAAATGTATACCTAGCATTTTAAGTATAGGAAGCCCAATATAATTCATCTTTGGAATGTGACATAATATAACTTCATCTTGTTTTACTGAGCAAGCTATATCCATGGGACATCTAGACTGCCATAATAATTATGTTGACCTGTGACCTGTAAAGTCTACTAGTTGACATGATCTGTTTCATTTTGGTTGGGCTTCCCTAGAATTAGGAAGTTGACTATTGCTTCAGAGGAAAGAATCGTAAGATCATAGATATGCTTACATTTTTAATTTTAAAAAGATGTATTTATCTTTTTAAACAGAGGTTCTTGTTGTCATCCTGTCCGATGTCATATTTTTCCTGGCAGAGAACAATCAGAAGTGCAATTTCTTTTCCCAGGATAACAAGGTAAAATAATTTCAGTTATAATTATCTTTATCAGACATAAGAATGGTCCCTCAGATCAGGAATGATGATTCTGTTAAGACTATGTAGTATGCAGAGCTCTGCAAAGCAAGCAGGCCTTGTTCATATAGGACTCTGACCTACTTTGCCATTTTATTTTTACTTTCCATCAAACTGTGAGGGCCTTAGAGTAATGGATTACACACTGGCGGGCAGAGCTGAGAAAGTGAGTTCACTTCCTATATCCCCTAAGGTTGACTAATCCTTCTTTCACTAGGCAGCAGCATTGGTCAAATCAGATTTTACATAATGGACACCTTGCATGGCTGCTGACAGTTGATTCCGACTCCTGTAATAACTTGTCATCATTCGTTCATGCTGTACTTTGGTCTAACCTTGTTCATTCTTACTTGTAAAACAAGGATATTATTATTATATGAAAATTGCATTGCTAATGGTATGATAATTTCCTTAATTGGTTTGTGTACGTTCCATATCCACTCTGAAGTCGAGTGTCATAAGTTTGGCAAAACTGATCGTACGAGAGAAAGGCGATACGAAGGACAGCAAGGGGATGTACCTCATTTGTCAGAGCAAAACAGAACCGGAGATGTACGAGTTCATCTGTAAATCGGCCGATGACCGCAGGCGATGGATTCAGACGATACGTGAAGCGATTAACAACTGCTCCGAAGATGGTTAGATCTGTAATCCTTCATTGATTCTCAATCAATCAGTCAATCAATCAATCAATCAGTCATTCGATAAATCAGTCAATCATTCAATCAATCAGTCAATCAATCAGTGAATCAGTCAATCAATCAATAAATCAGTCAGTCAATCAATCAGTCAATCAATTAATCAATAAGCTGAGAACCAATCATTCAATCAAGTGTAAGGTACCGTATTATGTAATTCCTTCAGCTCCCTGCTCAGCAGATAATGTATACAATGTATACAATACAATGGTATTTGATATTTTCCTTCCTCCAGAGCGCAATTGATAGATTATTTGACATTTTTTTAGTTGTGGCTAAAACTAAGCTCAATGTGTTTCATGGGTTCTATCTGCTAGGATGTACAGTGGAATTTCTTTTATTACGGTGTTGCCAGTCCAAAACCTGGGGAGAAATGGGAGGGTTATACTAATCATCCTTGTTACAACACAGTGTTGTGTTTAAAAGGACAACTAACCAACCGTGTACAGTAAAAGATTGTTCCAGTTGTAAGATAATCCAATGGTCGAGATTGTTACTCGTGCCTGGATCATTGTCTAGGAGTGTAAAGCAGAGGCCCAAAACACTGTCCACTTTTGCATGAACTGGGAAGGGGCTGTCCTCAATAAACGTTTAATTGGTCATGTGTCATTTGTTTTTATTTGACAGGTGAACCTTCAGCCTGCGAAGAAGAAAGGAAACTGCAGGAGGCAACGGATGCCAGACTCCGGCAACTGATAGGTAGGAGGGACTCACATGTAATTATTGATAAAGGGCATTGTCATCCATACACTGAAAGGCAAAATGGTATGTAAATATTAGAGCATATAACTTAATACCGGAGTCTCTACAGGCATCATAAGGAGAATGTATAGAACTTAAACTACTTGGTTATTCTTTTTGGCTTGCATTTATAGTTTATTTTTTGGGGAAATGTAATTTTTTTTAAACACTCTCTCTAATTGCATGCTCATATATTATAATTGTATTGTAATCTTAAACTTGAGATTTATAAAGAGCTCAAGAAAGCCGAGTCTTGGGAACCACCTTATTCACAAGCGTTTGGTAGACTACATGACAAGTTTTGTAAAACTTGATATCTGTACTAGTAGATCCGAATTTGTGTGCATTAAGGGTCCACTGTTATAGGCTACTGTAGCTACTAATTTATTAATATTTACAGGCCTAAATTAGGTCTGAATATGGTGTGTTGCAGATCTATGTTGGGGATATTAAGATCATTGTAAAGTGACGACTTGCCTTCAACTGTTTTCCAGATCAGCTTCATCATAAAGATCTGGCAGTTGCCGTTCAGTGCCGTGAAAAGATGGGAGTTGCACTCGAAATACTGGAGATATTTGCTAAAGACGACATATCAAACTATGTGAGTTCAACTGCAAATAGGATTTTTTTGCTAATTTGGATGCATTTTCTAACTCTTGTTTTCAGACTAAACCTATGCTTTAACATCTAATTATTACAAATCAAATGGTTCCATGTTCTTTGCATCATTTAATAAAGAATCAACTGTGCAGGTTGGAAGCCAAGTGTCTTGTGTGTGATCTCCGTTGGTGCATTATAATAATTAGATTTTGTTTTATAGCTGAAAATGGAAAGAGATCATGAAGCCTGGAAAATATTCATGCCTGAGTCGATCATGCAGTCCATCTTTCTTGAAGGTATGTTTTCTTTCTCAGCTTTCTATTTGTACGGATCAGGTTCTTGGGTGGTCCTATATTTACTCATGGTGCACAAGTCCACCAAGTGTTTTTCTTTAGTCGTAGCTGGGCTGGGAGGGCTATATTGAGTAGGTTCTTGAAGGAATGACATATAAATGCTCAGAATGAAAGCATAGCTATGACTCTCATTTGAATCCGAATGCATTGTTTTGTATTATTCAACAGTTTTGGTTCAGATCGGGAGTGCCACTGATGCATTTTCCTTGAAGTGGTGCTTTACAAATGTCCGATTACAGTTGCGATCAGGGGTGAAGTTTCCTTTGACAATTGTAATATTTGTACCGGTAATTTCAGTGTAATGACACTGTGTGACAACAGAGGACATCAGCATCACCCTCTTCCTCCTCTACCTAGATTTGGGACTGGCACTGCCAGAGTGCAAACAGTGGCAGAATTGACTGCTACACTATCAGCGCCTCTGAGTAGATACCTTGAAGGGGCGCTATATCAAATTCACATTGATTTATTGATTGATTGTATAGTTGTAATGGCTTTGATTTCAGCTACAAGACTCTTTGCCTTGATGCAACCAGTGACTCGATGCATTAGCATCTTGCAGAACTGTTCTTCAGGTGATCAGGAATGCAGAGATCTGGAAAGCAGTGAGTTTACAAGTGGACACATTTCAGAGTTTATTGTTTAGATAATAACCATCCCATTAAAGGAGTGGGTAACAGTAACTGCCTTGGAGTGTGGAGTACAGGGTCGAGCCACTGGTGAGATGATGCTCACTGCGTAGAGATGTTGTACAGGTTCTTCACTCCCTATTACTCAGCACTGTAGATTGAGGCATCTTTAATACATAATATTGAATGATAATAATTAAAGTGGTCCGATTTATGCAGTTTTGATTCATTAACTCCCATTTCCATTAAGTCTATTCTGCTACTATTCACATTCCCTGAATTCCACATTTTTTTGTTTTCATTCTCCATCACTACCAATCACCCACCATCATCTGCCTCAGGCTCTTTCTATCCCTCATTTTTTGGATTTTCCACTCAAAACTAAAGTCTTGCCTCTGTAAGAACTCTTATACAGATTCACCAGATCATTCGCCTGATCATCCACCTCCACCTTCCAATTCTCGACCGAAACGACACCCGTCTTAACAGCTACTCTTCCATCTCTGAGTGTCTGGAGATCGGCCTAAGACCTCCTTAGGACTACCTTTCAGACAGCCCTATGACTTGATGGAGCAAGTGGTGCTTTAGAAGTTTGGAGCTTAAGATTTTGCTGTAAAAAAATGTGTATTCAGTGTAGAGTTTTCTTTATGGGCTGCATCGGCATTTAGCGTCATCAATGTCATGCCTCGTCGACTGACATTATACTGTTTTGTACCTCATCAACTGACCTAGTTATCATACCTTCTCAACTGATACAATTAGCTACATTCATTAGAGCATAGGCTGCGTCCAATATCGCTTTGTATAAGAGAGCGTGCGTATTGCTGTTCGCTTCCGATGATGGCTTATATCAGAGATTGAATCCTGAGATTGAATCCTCAGATGGGCGTGGTCCGTACACCGAACCTTATCGTAATGTAATGTAAATCTTTGAATATTTCTTAGCGCCCTCTTCAAGTTTTATTTGACACAGACATTTTCATAAGCATGCTGTATTGATTTGTTTTTCAGCCGCCTATGGAACGAGTTTTTCGTGTACTATTCCTAAGCACTTGGAGAAGTCGTCTGCAGAAGAGATTCCAACATCTTCTGGGACAGAGCCTCGGACACATTTGAACGGCGGCGATCCCTCTTCCTCAGGTGAAGGGAATGATGCTCTGGTGCCCTGTGTGCCAGAGGGGAGTCTGTCACTGCAGGACCTCTCGATGACCCGTGAGCAGTGCGTATCATTAGCAAAGATCCTGCAACGCGTGCACCAGTTAGTGGTCAGTGGTTCGTGATTTGTCTTTCACGAGTTTATATTTTATCATTGTATCATTTATCTTCAGTTAACCCAGTAGTAGTTGCAGTTTAACGACACTCGGTGATAACAAGGATCATTGGTGTCACCCTCCTTCTTTATCCAAACTTGGGACTTACACTGTCAGAGTGCAGACAGTGGCAGATTTCTCAGTAAACCTATGTTTTGTCTGCAGCTCTTTACTTTACAAAGACATAAGGGAACATTTGGTGTGAGAACTCTGCAACTGTGCATGCAATTGAATATTTATATAGCACAAATTTCATTGATGCATGTTCCACATTACAAGGCTAGCACTGTAGCTGTATCTAATTTTTATTCTGTATTTGTGGTTGCATTGTAAAAGCATTTGCTTTTTTCAATTTCATTGGTTGCCTACTCACCCTTTGTTACCTCTGATTTCAGTGTTTATCATCTTGTCGAACCACAGAACTTGAAAGGTATGGTAAAAAATTAAATTCATAGCGCCATCAAAATTAAAATTAAAGCTAATTAATGTATGCAAAACCACCAAAATGACAGCAATATTCATAGGCACTATTAAGATCTTCAGCAAACTCATTTATAGTCACAAATTCAAAGATATTTTCCCTTCAATTCTAAACGACACCTGCCTAGACGTACCATTTGGATAATCCCTGTGACTCAGTGCAGTGCTTGTGAATAAGCTCGTGTCTTGCCTTTTTCTATCGAGGGACGTTTTAGAAGTTTGGCGCTTATGATTACAATTACGACTGTCTATCACATTATCACAGCAAACGATCATAACAGTCTGTTTGCTAGCAGTTTATATTGATATATGCTGCAGGCTTTCTGTTGTTGATGTGGGTGTTGCAGCATGTTCGGGCAGTTGGCAGATGCTAATGGTAAGATTAGGAGACTTCAAGCAGAAAACGAACGACTTTCTCGTGAGCGAAAGCTGCCAAGCTACCATCCTGACAAACAGCTTGAAGAACTTAGAACCCTGCAGGTATGACTCTTCCAATGACATGCTCGTACGATCTTCTGCAAATGGCGTAGCATCCATATGAAAGGGTGAGCGGTGGTGATAATCAAATAAAACTTTGCCACTGTTTGCACAGTGCCAGTCCCAAGCCTGGATAAAGGAGGAGGGTGATGCTAATTATCTTTGTTATCACACAGTGTCGTTAAATTGCAACTACTCTCATGATCAAATGACCTAAGAAATGAGCTTTTGAGAATTCGGTTCATTTGTAGATTACGTCTCGTAACAAATGATCATCATGTTACTAATGTTTACCTAAAGATTCTACTTGATAGATGTTTTTATAATTTGTTGATCACCCTTAGGTAGTAAGCACTAATAACAATAATAATAATAATAATAATTTTCGTTTAATTTGACACTGACAGGCCAACGATGCCCTACAATATACATATTCCGGAACACAAGAGAAACAAGGCAGCTCCTCCATTACATTGCAACTACATTCCAACATTTTAGCAATGCTGCTTTCTTCTGTTACTGTTTTCTAACTGCTGTTGACTGCTCCAAATGTATAACACTTGGGTAATAATAGTGGCATTAATGGATTTTTTAATGCATTTAATTGTAAGGTAAAACATTTAATCTCTTTATAGAGCTCTATTCAGCAACAGAAGATGGACCTGGAGCACGGTCGCCTTGAACACACAACTGCAGTTAATCAACAGCGTGATGAACTACTTCAGATGCAGAGAGCCATTGACCAAGAGAGAGTAAGGTTTGCCGATACATAGGAAAATTAGTCAATACAATCTCATTTCTTATATCAACATCTCCTCTCTGCTGGTAGATTTTTGCTCATTTGTGCAATGTTCTTAAATCGTAACATTTCTTACGTTCTGAATTATATTGTTGTATTGGAAAATACAAGAGATGTGCAGTGTTCGATTTTGCATTACCTTCAACATTTCTCATATTCTGAGTTGTATTACATTGGTAAATTTGTGCAGTAGATTCTTACGCTTTACCTCCTTGAAATGGGGCATTTAATAATGTATTGTCTTCATTCTTTTTGAGTGCGTTATTTTATTTTATTGTATTGTACTGCATTTAACCAGTGAATATGTATATTGTTCTTGGTTCTTACTTATTTTTACTTCTTCTAGTTCTCTGCAGTTTCAAATGTCCGACGTCGCCACTAGCTGCTGGGCCTGTTCTTTAAGCTTTCCATATCCATCTGTCATCCACCTTTTGTTCATTCTTCCTTCTATGACTGTTGTTCCTTCTACGACTGTATTTATACTATGCAAACTGATTTCTAGTTCAATTTTTTAGAGCAGTTGATGGTCATAAGTTGAGTGCTTTCTTGAGGTACTTGAAAGGCTTCTAATTATCATTTTTACTATGCAAACTGATTTCGATATGTTGATAGTCATAAGCTAAGTGCTTTCTTAGGTACTAGAACGGCTCTGTATTAAATTACATATAAAATATATATCCATTTTAAGCTGTGGTCTGTCTCTGTGTTAGAGCTGTTCTATACGAGTGTTACATATTTCTAGGAGAAGATTCAGAGACAGAAGGACGATCTGGCCAGACAAAGAGCGACTTTTAGACAACAGCTTCATCTCTTCGAAGACCAGAGAATCGGGTCGGTTAAAGGTTACGCTGATCTGGGTCAGACCGGTTCCGTGGAGAACCTCGCCATCTCACGGCACTTCCGAACTACGTACGAAGAAAGCTTAACAAGTAGGATGCCGCACTCGGCCCTGCCGTTCGCCCTCCAACAAACCATGATGACTGGCCTCCTACACCAGCGTTGTATGTCCTATGATCTCCTCAAATGCTCGGACCTGTCTCCGCTGGACTCCGGCGATGAGCGAGCGCCTCGGCTAACAGACCGTCCTGAAGGGTCTGGAAAAACTTCTAGCGCCAACAAGTCGATTACACGAATGCATTCAATGTCTGCAGTTCCGAGCGGCTGCCTTTCACCACCAGCAGGCATCAGTCGAAGAAGGAGCATCCTTCTGCCGGTCCAGCTTCAACGAACCGCAAACGCCGAGCCGAAACACCCCGCGAAGTCCATGAGCCGCTCCTCGTCGAAGGACAGCGACTGCTCGCCGAGCCGGAAAACATCTCGCATATCCTCCATAGCTTCGCCATCTTCACTGTCCGGGAAACTACTGGCCGCATTCTCGTCGCGGATGCCGCTCGCCGCCGAGCTTCTTCGACTTTCGAAAGACCGTTCCACCTCGCTGACGTCCGTGGCATCAGCGTCACAGTCCATGCCCTCCAGTCCACAGAGCGTCCTACGCCGCCATGCAGATGGCCTAGACTGCAGGAGTCCGTCCAAGTACGAGCACGCCGTCGGACACAGCCTATCCTCTTCACCGCCGCTCACCTCCGAGCGGCACGTGCTCAGGAAGAGGCTCATCAGCACGCTGAGCACTGGCAACTTTCTGCCGCAGAAGCTGGTGGAATGTCGACGGCCGAAGTCAGCGTCCGCCTCGCCACAGCACAGCTCGGTCGTCGCTCTCAAGCACTCCAAGCACTCCAAGCGAGGTCTTTCCGGATCCCAGGAGAGCATTCATTCCATGAAGACTGCCTCTTCGGCGGGCAAGGAGACCGACGTATTCTACATCTAGTCCAGTACAATTTACTGAGTTTATTTAATACTCAGTATTTGTGGGTGCTGTCCGTTTTACCATGAGCCCAATACTCTCCGGTATTACCACGGGGATGACGACTGCCTTGGCTGGCAAGGAGATTGACATCTTCTACAGCTAGTCTAGTATGATCCAAAGAGTTTATTTAATACTGAGTCAGCATTTATGGGTGCTGTCCATTTTCCTTTTTTCGTGTGGATGTGGTTTACCGCATGTGAGATGTCTTTATTAACTATCTTCATAGTTTTCCGACGAATGATTGTCCAAGTTGTGTGAGGGCCCCTATGTTCTATGACATTTCATATCCCAGAGTGTTTTGTTTCTGCAATGTAGTGTTATGAAATTATTATTCATTGGACGCCTTACCACTGTGTGAGAAGCCCAAGATTATTTTCAATCTTTGTCATATATAGCTACTGGAAAAGTTTTGCTTTGTGGCTGACCTTGACCTTTTGATTTGACCTTGTCATTTGACCTTGACGTTTGGGAACAGCATGACACACGTGTGTTGGACTGATTTTCGAGAGATTTGACGTGTTATTTCTTGTAACTAGATATCTGAAACTAACTGTAAAGAGCGATTTGTGGATGACAGCAGCAGTAGTCGAGGAATGACAAGCTACATTGCTGCAGTTATGTATCTTTTTAATTGGTGAAGATTGAAAAGCAGGAGGAAAAAGCATGGACCTGCAATGTATAAGAGTCAGGGTAATGAGGAAAGTGGTGAGACCGTGATTGCCATGGTTAAATTCGCTATTACCGTGGGGATGGAAACGGTAATTACGGCGGTAACGGCTGTAACTATGTCCGTTGTTGCAATTAATTGTCCATTAAACTGAATAAAGTCTGTACATAATGTTAAGTCATCATGCTATTATAATTGAAATCCTTGAATATTATACGGATTTTAGCTGCAGTTAAGAATTCTATATAAGAAATTATGATTTTTAAAAAAAGAACTATTTAACATAATATGTGTGCATTTTTATCTTGTTATTTTGCCTCTTTTTGGAATGGGGATGGGAGCACACCTAATGGGGTGGGACAGACCTAATGGGGTTGGGATGGGGACTGAACCACGGAAGTGGGGTGAGGATGGAGACAAATGTTTGTTATCATGGTACTCTCTAATGCAACACATCAATATTCGATTTGACAACAAATCAGAATTCGATTCGAAAATGACGTCATGATTGACAAAATGATCAGCACTTCATTTTAATTTTTTACTGTGTGTTAATTTAATTAGAACTGTTAATTTACTTGATTTTAGCTTGATTTTAAACTGCAGATAAATTATTAGGCCTACATTTTTATAATGATAACAGGTACGTGGCCTGTGTGTTGTCAAGATTCGAACATTTTGCCCGGACTCGAGATTTGATTTGACTGATAATTTGTTATTCGCAGGTCTCTTGGGGAGATTGAATTTTTTCATTTTGAATAAGACTGGATACTGTCTGATGGTTTCATTCATACCATATGCTGAGTCAGATGTGTCAAGTAAGCACATATAATACAGGACAATGAAAGGGGTTACTCGTTTATACCTATAGGATTGTAACGTTGGTTTAGGGTTGTGCGGCATTGCAGCTGATAGGTTTGGGGTGTTCAGCTTGTAACATGTAGGTTAGAGGTTTGAGCCTCTACTGTGTGTGTGTGATAAGTTTATTTAACGACGCATCCATGTCAAGGATGATATGCGCTCGAGCCTCTACTGAAGAGGTGTTCTGTTTATAGGAACCTTGTGTAAGTCTGTATCGCATGATTGCCTAACGCAATGGACCGGCATTTATTTGTTTGTATGGAATCTTTGGAAGGAGGGCAACGCTGTATTCTGTTATTTGATAGGGCTTACAAATTTTGCATCAACTCTCAACAAATGTACAAATTGCTATCACCAGCTGTTCCAAACATTGCTGATTATAGTGGCAGGGTTAGGAACAATTATTATTATTATTATTATAATAAAAATAAGTAGTAAGATAATAATATTTCAGATTTATTAAATTTAATTTCTGTAGCTCGACACAGTATTGCATTGTATTTTCGTTTTCACTGAATTAATTTGTCGAAATGCAACAATTTACATTTGAAAGCATGTGTGATGCCATGATCAGTTAGTTATGTTTCTTTAGCAGTCGAGGACACTGGGGATATGTGAATCGAAACCACGGATATGAGTCGCATAATAAGGATTATTGGATTATGGATGTGTTTTCTTGTTCTGTTATGGTTGATCTTTGTTAGTGCCTGTTGATGGGAGGATATAAATTATTGAAAGGAGTAATTGCTTTGAAGTGCTGGTCACTTGATATTTTTATCAATGAGTGCTTGTAGGAAAAGCCAACCAGTTGATTCCTTACCATATTTTTTTCGATATTGTGTGACATTTTTGCATGATGTTCATATGCATCTCGTCTGATAATCAGTACATCAAGCAATCAATAAATCAAAGAATCGATCAGATAGTCAATCAATCAAAGAATCAATCAATCTGTCAGAAACAATCAATCAGCCACTCCATCAAAGAAGAAGTCAGCCATTCAATCAACCAAGCAACCAAATGATTAAACAAGGGATCACTCAACCAAACAATTATTCAATTGGCTGTATCTTCCTGGTTAACATTTGTCAGCCAACTGCACCTGCTTGATCATGATGATGGTACAGTGACGTACTAAGGAACATGAATCGAACATGGCGAGTGCATCTTAATCCACCTTGGCCTCATGCCTGGCAACTCTTTGGAGGAGGAACCATCGTCGCTGTTCAAAACTCCAGGCCAGTGGCAGACATGTCATATTGCAGTTGCATGTAGATTTGTCCCAACAGGGTTTGAATTGTCAGACTTGAACTGGGGGTTGAAAAATTGTCGCTTGTCTCGACCAGAATTTTTATGAACCTTAAACTGGTAGACGGGCTAAAATATAGGGAGTTACTGTGAATTTTCAGTGCACAAACTTTATTCTTAGCTCTGTTAAGCAACATCAAGCCACTAAAAGCTGATCTGGGGGTTTTCTTGACCCCAAGGTAATTTTTGAGAATTAACTGGCGGGGTTTAGAAATGAACTGGGGGGGTTGAACCCTCCCACCCAAACCCCCGACGATTCAGTCACTGGCTGTAAATATATGTGTGTATAATTTTGAAGTCTAAAATAGCTCAGCACCGTGTTAGGTTCCGTCCGAGCCACCAGCTTGTCATGTCAGCGTCCGGTGGATAAGAGGTGTTTTGCATGAAGAGTCCATTATGTGGCTTCTCTGATAAAACTGGTCTTAAGTAGTGACAAGCAATTGTGTAGAGACCAGTTACAAAGTAATAATAATTCGAGAAATTATATAGCACCATTATCATCAAATCTGTTGGAGGTATTACTTGATTATCACAACAAAGGAAGGTCATTGTGGGTAGATTAATCCACTTAATGTTAAAAAATGATAGAATAATGCGAATGGTGTTACAATAACGAAGGTCTGAGGCCCGAGAACAAATTTACGATTACGATTGCTATTTGAGTGTAAATAGAATTTACAATGGGTAATATTGTAAAATCGCTAAAGTGTTCAAATGTTACTCTGATGTATTGCATTGTTTAGCAGACAATTTTGTAGAGGCAGTATTTTTACAACTTTGTGTAAGAAATTCTTTTGTACCTCTGTAAAATAATATGGAAAAAAGTTAATGGAGTTGTTTAGTGTCACTTCTACTCGGGGGCGTCTACACCATAGAAACCTTGGAGCAAATGCTCCATCCAAAATGTAAGGGTAAGATCTCATTGAGAAATTAAGGGGTGAAAGTTAATAATCTTAAGTATTATACTTTTAAAAATCTTGTTTTTTTGCAGTTGAGTCAGTTCGTTCTATTTTACATTTCCATTAACATAGTTCAATCTATTATTCATCCTTAAATGATATAAGTCTGTCTGTTAAAAAAAATGTGGGTGGATGCACAAATGATTTGGGGGAATTAAGTTGCTCCAATAACAGATGAGGGATAGATGCTTCTGCTTCTACTTATAGCATACAAGCATACACACCAACATACATATGCACTTGCATAATACATATATACACACATACATACAAGCATGCATGCATACATACATCAGATGATCAGCACTCACATGCACAATTGTACATACTTGTCATTCAAATACCATGACGCTTTAATGGTTTGCTCCCAAGTATTGAACGTTGTTATCCCGATATAAATCGCTACTTGATTCAGGCCTCTGGCTTTTGAGAAGATAAAAAAGGTGCTATATAAATTGTTGTGACATTAACTTCTACCCAGCATATCTGTGCTGGTCTTTCATGTAATGGGAGTGGCCGTCTGAAGGTTCTCGAATTCCCCGTTGTCCAGTTGAGATTAGTTCGCTGGACGTCCATTGGTCGCCTTTCGTTCAGGTGTTCGGTCATAACCTAGGTGTGGAGTGTAAACGAGTATGATGAACGCAGAGACAGACAAAAGAGGTTAAACACACGGACAGGAGAAAGGAGATTCTCCATGATGTAATTAAATGTATGCAAACTGCGAGGAGGGAGTAAGAGGGAAACAGAGAGATATACAGAAGCAGAGAGAGACTTACAGCGACAGACTTATAGAGAGAACAATACATAGGCCTACATATAGGCCTATAGACTGAGACAGACAGACTGAGAGAGGTAGAGAGTAAAAGAATGCTAATTAAATCCAAAGCAGTAATGATCTGATAATATGCATTGAATGCGGCTTACGTGCGGGTTGCAATGTTACAGGTTAAACACTATGGTCGGGAGCATGGGGTTAGGCGGCGTATGACAAACGGATGTTCTCGCTACACAGGTCTCGGGGACCCGGCCCGAGATGACATCATTCGGCCAGCGTGTACGTAGCTATCTACGGCATGCGATAGGGGTGGAGCAGCCTGCATTACGAAAACCAACCTGGTCTAGTCGCAGGCCGGATCTGAAACTTCTAACCACACAAATTTATCGTTCAAATAAGGGTGCGTGCCTGTAGCCGTGTGAATCGCAAACCGTGCAGACGACTAGGTCTAGTCAGTCAAGGTCCTGTTTCTCATAAGATAAGGCGCATGTTATAGTTATTTTCGTTACTTGATTATTTCGTGAGGAAGTCGACGACGATGGCGGGGCTAGATGGCGGTGCGATGTCGCTTCTGAAGAACCGATTGCAGACGATGAGAGATGAAAACGAGAAATACCGAGATCTGTTCGAGGAGAAATGTCGCGAAACTGAAGACGAAAGAACGAAAAGAAACATCGTACGTCTTTATTTTTAATTAATCGGTAACTTCTATCTTAATTATTTACTTCTGTCGCGCCATCCCACTGCCGGCATGGCCACTTGGAACTGAACCCACATTTGCATATTGATTATTATCAGACCCTTGTATGGCTAATTATTGTGTGGTATTTAATTCACAAAGCATCTGTGGTCATTAGCTGGTACTCATATGGGCTTTATACGCGTCCCATATGAGAATATTGGATAGGGGCACGCTGGCGGGCCAAGATCGCTTTACAAGCAGTAAGCCTAAACCTCCCCCAGTCTGCTATGGTTTCAGTGTGAAATTGTTGACTTTTTGTAAGGACAATTATCAAATTACAGTTGTATTGTAGGCTATGTATATACATGTATGTTCAATTGTTCATTTTGCTTAAAATTGGCTTGCTGGCTGGCTGGATGGACAGTTATGAACGGGATGGTATTGATCATCAGATTTGATCTGTATGTGATCTGGTGAGTTAATTCTGAATGATGATCACAGATTGAACTTGAAATAGACACAATCTCGCGTCGCATTCGTCTCCTGGAGAAAGAGAATGAACAGGCCGAGGCTCAGCTGCAGTCAACGACCGACAAACTGGATGATCTGGCATCGTTTGCCGATGAAAAAGAGTCGTAAGTCACTTAAATATAAATTCAGTTAAAATTATAATTAGTAATTTAGATGACAAATTTATTATAATTTAAATGACTAATTTAAATAAATATAAATAATAAAATGTAATTATGATGTAAAATTATTAAAATTTAATTATAATTTCAATTACTAATTTTAATAAAATTAATTGAAAATTGGATGAAGATTTAATTATAATTTAAGTTGTTAATTTAAATGAAAAGATTTGTTATGATTTAGTTGAAGATTTTCTTGTAGAATGCACCTATAGCCTATAGGCCTTTGTATAAATGTCAAAGGACTTCAGAAGTTCTTTGTTTGGAGTCAGCAGTGGTAGGATTTGCAGGAACCAGTCCATATACAGTTGAAATTAGCTGTCTACCTTTAACATGAATTGTAATATTATGCGTAGCTTTCCAGCATAAATGCTCCTTACTATATTCTTTCCAGATCCCGCAAAGCACTCGAAAACACACAGGGATCGGCGGAAGAAAGGCTCTCGGAGTTGGAACAAATGGCCAAGGAAGCCAGAGACACAGCAAATGAGGCAGACAGGAAACTCAGTGAGGTGTGTTCTTTATATGTGGTGTTCTGCCGCCTGAGCGCCTGCCTAACGCTAAGGGACGGTGTCGAATCCAGCTTGCAAACATGTCTGGAGTCACCTGAGTCACTTCTTTATCAAATCTCAATGCCAAATGGTTGCTCTCTATATCTACCAGGATGTTCGCTCTCACCAGTATAGATTAAGGTCGAGCCTCTTCTCCAAAAAAGGTAACGCGGTTCAAATTAGTAACGAGGTTTGACTCTGCCTATTCCGCAGTCGCCGGATGGGCAACGTTCTGAGGATAACCGTACTCAAAACAGGGTTCGTAATCATACCGACAGAAGTCTTTCTCGCCTTGTCTATGTTCCAAGCTACTAGCCTCTTCTTCCTGTCTACCTGATTTCGTACCATTCAACATCTTGTGACTCTGACACTATCGCCAATGAGGTACACCAAACGTTCTCTTAAGTTACGAGGTTCAGAATGACATACTTGAGACAAGTCCCAAGTCATATCGGCCAAGACAATTATCGGTAGCTTAATTCAACGTCTTGTACTCTTAGACATTACTGTGCACAACTCTCTAAACTCTGTTGTCTAGACACTACCAGTCTCACAGCTCTTCGTCATATCATGCTAGACACTTAGCAATCACGCCTTCTGCTCAATACGTATCTCTCGATCTATTTCCGTGTATGGCATAACTGCCGCACACGTAAATTTTATCATGCACCACAATTGACGGAATAAGTTCCCGTCCTCTGTGTTGGCAGTTACCAAGCAACCATGTATTCACCTGGGTACTCGATTACCCAAACGTACTCGTATCGATCACTTCGATCAGACTCGCAAGTAGATTCACTTCGGGAAAACGGGAGGAGTATCTATGACCAACGTAGGTAGCCAACAGTAATATTTATGTATCGATCAATTCTTGGTCTACTGGTCTACTTGTTATCTTTAACCTGGGTTTCCGACTACCCAGACTTTCACGTGCCCTTGGTCTATTTTCGACTACCCAGACTTTCACGTCTGCGTTCATCTATTTCATACTTGGGTATCGGACAACCCGGACTTTCCTGTGCCTCTTTGTCCATTTCCGTGTGTGACATACCGGCCTCACACGCATAAGTTATCATGCACACGATTGACCGTCCTCTGCGTTGGCAATTGTCCACCAACACCGTAATATATTCTGAGACTTCGGGAAACTGGAAGGAGTAACTATGACCAACGTAGATAACAAACAAGAGTACTTATCGAACGACCATAAAGCCATCAAGAAGAGTTATTTGACTTGTAACCTGAAGGTATCAATCGGCACCAGTGTTTTCTCTTGTTTGTAACATGCTCTTCTAACGTGTTCACCATCCACGTGTAATTCCAGCGGGTCCTTCGGGAATTTCCCGATATTTCTATCGAACGGCCACCCGAACTCATTCACGGTCTGTACCACTCTCGGCCACCTGGGCTTATCTGACTATAATTATGCGATCGCTAATCCTGGGACTTACCCAGTCTGCATCTATCACGGCCACCCGAATGTTAACGATCTCGGCTACCCGAACTCTCACGTGTCCGACAGCTCAAGGGCTGCTGGAAACCCCGTGGGAGTAAGTATGACCAAACTAGGTAGCCATATATATATATATATTAACTAAAACCATACATGGAAAAGAATATGCGGAAACATCCGCAATTATTGAGGTCTTGGGCACCAGTCACGACCGTTTCTTGTAATCGTCGAATGCACCAATGGGGTCACCTTCCTCGTATTTTATCGAACGTATCCACTGGGGAACTTTCCCCGTATGTGCCAACGCTCCACCGGCAGCTCGCTCGGTCTGTACGGTTGCTACTCCGGGAATCTACCCGGCTTGTATCTCTTGCGGCCACCAGAACTTCTACGATTGCGACCACCCGAATTTTCTCGATCTCGGTCACTCGAATTTTTACGTCTCTGACAACCTGCTGGAGACTGGCAGGAGTAGCTATGATCGAACAAGGTAACCAACAAGTATATTTCTCGACTTGCTTTCATCTGTTATATACTTTTGTATCCCATCACCCAGACTCTCACATGTCTGTAACTCTCATTGACTGCGTTTATTCCTCTCATCGTAGGAACATATTAGTACTCGTCACCTAGAGCTCTGACCAACGGTAATGTACCAACTCTCGTAAACTTCGTTTCTGAGTCCTCAGACTCGATTCTCTCACAGGCACCTGAGGTAAGTGTCACCATGTTACCTCTATGTTTCACACAGACCTGTATTATTATAATCACTTTCTCTGAAGCAATTGTACTCTGTGTCTTATACACTGGAACGAACCACGGGCAGCTCTTTCGAGGAAGTCCTCGAAAAGATTATGTAGTTAGATATACAGCAAGAAATTCTGTGGCTAGTCTCGCAAGTAGAAGACTCGCGGGGAAACCGCTAGTCAAGATATTGCAAGTAGACATTGAACTGAATATACTTCGGTAAAACGAGAGGAGTAACTATGACCGACATAGGTAGCCAAGTAGAATATTTACGGAAAGATTGTAAGACAATAAAGAGGACATACTGCGGGGACACCGCAAGTACAGATATTACGTTTAGTAACTCAAGTAAAGATACGCGGGGAAACCGCGACCTAAGACATTGCGATCAGACACGCAAATCAACAGATTGCGGGTAAACGGGAGGAGTAAGAATGACCACGTTAAGTAGCCAAGTATAGATATTTACGGAAACCCGTAAATAGAAAAGAATATGCGGAGACGCCCGCGATTGATCAGGTTTTCGGCACCAAAGGGAACTTTCCCTGTATCGAACGCACCAATGGGGTCACCCTCCCCGTATTTATCGAACGTATTTATGTTTCCCAGTATGTGTCAATGACTTCACCGGTAGCTCTCTTGGTCTGTTTCCAACGGCTTCACGGGGCCGCCCTCCCCGTCTTTTAACCAACGTGTTCTCTGGGAACTCTTAACGTATATTGTCTCAACGGCCAAAGAGGCCTCTCTCGATATAAACGTTCGGTTCCTCGGGGGCTTTACCCGATCTCTTTCTCACGGCTGCTGACGGGGTCACCATCTTCCCCGTATTCCCGAACAGAACTGTCATTCATTTATTTCCAACGATCGGACTTTACCGCACTCTGGAACGGCACCCAGACCTGTGAGCATTTCTCTTGATCGGTCTTTTTCTGTCTGTCAGCCTGTTGACTCCTACGATCAGTGCACGGTTTGTCTTGCGATCGACGGCAGAGGGGCCCACCCCACCAGATCAGCGAAAAGCAGCACCGGCCTGACCGTGATAGCGACTGTCACTAGAGGTCGTATTTATATGGCAACACGATCTCTGGAGCGGTACGAGAACCACTCTGCGCATGAAACAGTATGAACCACTGCTCCACATATATAGCGATGCACCGTATATCAGGCTGTAATCAAGCCAATCCATGCGTCTGCAAGCTATGCACTGAACTAAAAACCGCCGATCGGTCTTCCCTCCTATACACAATGCTGTAAAAAAAATATACGTTAAAATAACATAAAATAAAATAATAGCCGATTATTTAAATAAATCATTCATTCAAGCCTTGTGGCCTGTCCGCCACATATATAGCTCCATGAGAACAAGCTATATCATGGCCATAATCTTTATTTGCAATGTTGCAACAACATTATCTTAAAAGTTAATTTCAGAGGGCCCTGAGTGATTGATTGCTCCCGAGTAGGAGCCTTTTCTTTTAAGAGGTGCTATGTAAATCATTGTAATGAATGAATTAATCTAGCTGGTGACTGATGATTATTGAGTAAATAAATTATTTCATTTAGGGAAGTTACTATATGAGCTAAATAAATGTTCTCTTAGATTGGTCATGTCAGAAACACAGGTGTGGGTATTCCTGATTAGGTCCTTTGCCAAAGAACTACAACTGACTCTAAAAATCAATCCTCCATATAGTTGCATTTGTACATACCTCCATGGAGCACATAAGGAGGATGAGCAGAAGGAGGAAAAAGAGGAGGATGACCAGGAGAAGGAAAAAAGAGGAGGAGGAGCAGGTGAATGGATTGGAGGAGAAATTAGAATGAGGATGATGAAAAAGGTGGAAGAAGGGGAGGGGAAGGTGGACGCAAGGGAGGAGGAGAAGAGTAGTGCATTCCTCTGGTATATTCTGATCTGAGTTTCTTCAGACTGCAGTTAATGTTTGGCCGCCATTACTTTATAATGTCCTGTCAAAAATTATGCCTGATAAACTTCTCTGTCACACTTAATTGTTCCCCATTATCCCCTTGAGTGGGCTGGTGTTTGTCCCATTGGTCTGAGATGATTAATTGAGACAGCCAATGCAGTCAGAGCATCCTGGACTGGCACAACTTATACAAGATAATTAACTGGGCTTTTACACCATTGAGCCAGGGTCAAGATCAACAACGTAAGTGCATTGACCTATAGTTACAAGAAGACAAACAGTTCAATGCATGCATAAGAACAGCTACCAGAATACCATGCATATAATACTTAATACAAATGCATGCATATGCTGGAGAAAACAATGTAGAGCCCAGCAGGTACTTGACTTTAGGTCATACTCCAGGACCAATAACCTTATATTTATAGGTCGAGTGTGTGTAGTATATGTACATCGTACATAATAAATATATGCATGTATGACATTGTATGAAATATGCATAAATTATGTGTATACACATATTTAGAATTTTTCATGTTTATTTTATTTACGTTATATTCATTGGAGTTAGAGTGATAATATGTTTATTAGTAAAGATATCGAATAGATTCCTCAGTGCATATCCTTTTCAAATGCAGTCACATATTTTACCATGTCAGCAGAGATCATCATTCCTCTATTTTCTTTTATTTTTTTATTTATAAATATCTGAGAACTGAAAGTATCAAGCTACAAATTAATCTAGGATTAATTGGTTTATTACGACTATGGAGACGGAAATAGATTATAATTGACATGATTTAATTAAATTAGCCCATTGGCATGACTATTAAACTACTCACTTTTGCCTGTGTTAAAAATACCTCTGAGCAAATGTAGGCCTACCTTAAAATGGCCATGTATGAATGTGCTAATTTTGCTTTGGTAAACTCCACTGATTGATCATTGATGGAGTATAACTATCATATTTTATCCTTAATGTAAAGTATTTCAGTGCTGAAGAAATGCCTGACCATAGAGTAACATGTTTACGATTAACAATTTAATAAATAATTATTATTGCGCCTTCGATTGTATTCATGTGCATGGCGTAATGCTCCTGCTTTCTAACTACTAAGGCACTTGATGGAGCACAACGTTCATTTAAAATTGTCTGCTTTTGCAACAGGCTTCTCGTAAGCTGATTCTCATTGAGACGGAACTGGAGAAGGCCGAAGTGCGAGCAGATGCAGCAGAACTGTGAGTTCTAAGGATGGATGATTGCTCAACCTGATAATACTATCTCTTTTTGTTCAGCAGATGAAAGCGGGTGGCTAGTCCTCTCCTTCGTCTTCTAATCCTCCCACCGATGGTGTATGGTCAATGTACTCGTTGCAGCTTAATTGGATAGGGGGCAGCAGAATTCTCGAGCCAAAATTGATCGATCAGCATACTGACCATGATTAAAGTTCACCTTTTTCATAATAAAGATGAGCTATGATAATAAAAGTGGCAATGATGATATAATTTATCATATTTGGTCATATATAAATGGAAGGCGCTCCCAGTTCGTGGTACCCTTAGACAAATGGTAGGTTTTAAGGTGGGAGACAGAGGTAAAGATGCTACCAAAGAGGATGGTAGAGCATAGAGAAGTGAAAGTCCATTGCATAAGGAGGGTCCTATGCAGCAAAGTGTATTTATATTATACAGTGGTGTGGCTAAATGTTGTGCAAGTAAATGTGAATGCAGAAATTTTAAAAACTGTGCCGGTGTCACAATGCATTTTCGAATCACTCAATCCTCAACTTCTAAAAAACTTCTCTTGCAGTAAGTGGAAACTGTTTGAAGAAGAATTCAATGAATTGACCACTCAACTCAAGTCTCGCGAAAGCAACGAAGGAGAGGTTCGCAAAACCTGTCTTTATTAAGTGACTACTATTTCATCTCCACTATCTCTGCACCTTTGACATTCGTCTTCCACTATTAAATAGGCAACAGACAGATTTTTACATTCGATTTCTTTTAGTAAGTGCTTGCCTTCTTATTTCTCTTGGATGTTGCAAATATCTGATGCTTGATAAGCCCTGTGAAGACTTAAGAGACTCTACTTGACAGAAATAGAGTTGCTATACAGCTGACAATAGGAGAGTTAGTCCTCTTTTTGGCCTCATATTCTCTGTCTCATAGGCAAATCCTAAATTAGGCTGAAAATTTCTGTCTTTTTGTATCATATCGTATCTGAGAATATATAGAGCGCTTCTTACATTACTAGCTATTCAGACGCACTCAGCGTGATAGCTCTGGGTCCAGAGGAAATAAGAAAGTCTTCAGGCAACAAAGGGAGGAGGGTGGGACACAGATTAAAATCTTATTACGGATAATGGAGAGTAGTCATTCCACATAGAATGACTTGTGCGCCCTCGAATCCAGTTCTCTTTGTTCGCCTTAGGCTGTTCGTGTAACCAATACAGAAATATCGTTGCTACATTTTTTCTGATTTATTTAGTTTAATGAAGTCCTTTGTCCTTTTCAACATTTTATAATTCTGACTTTGAGTATGTGTTACAAATATTTTTGGTTCTATACTGTACTTTATGTCATATATTTCTATGATGTAACTTGATGTGAGAAGTTTATTTTACATTCAATAGTAATGAAAGCGTGTTCAGTTGAATTTTGCTTTGATTTTATATTTAAATTCTAAATTTAAATCGAGCCTGCTGTGGTGTTGATTTACGTGAGTCCATCATAAACGATATAATATTATTTCAATTTTACTATTTCAGTTGTCAGAACGAGAGGAGACGTTGGAATCAAGTGTTCGGGATCTTTCAACTCGCCTTAAAGACGTAACAATAAGAGATATTAAGTTTATAATTATTATAAGTTGTAGTAAGAATATGCAGTTATTCGTATAGATAACCACTGGATACCACAGTTGGGGATAACAGAAGAAGAGGTGGGAAGTTATGATACAACAGAACTTAAAGCCTCTAAAATTAAGAACAGAGAGACTGGTGACAGGATCAATTTGGGAAGACCGAAGAAGGATCAGTGTGGCTGACCCCTACCTTGGGAAAAATTAATTCAAACCTCAAGGAGAGAGGTGTAGTTGTTTTTCAAATAATAAATGCACCAAAACAATACTCGCTCTTGAGCGTCTTGAGGTACGAGTTGCATTTGAACATCCACTGGAGATGTTCACGAATTAGGAGCTGTTAGAGAAGTGTATTTGAGGTTAACCGAAGTTATGAAATGATTAAATCCAGATGCACATCAGGAAAAAGAAGAAGAAGAGCAGTCCGCTGTGTACGAGTCTTGGCAACTACATTTTCATGGCACAGGAAGGCAATACCTTTAGATGAGCAGCATTAACACCTGTATACTGTATACATACAGTTACATAGCATAGTTGTATAACTTATCTGTCCGTTTCCCTCGTGAACTGTGACTTCTATTCTAGGCAGACTCTCGAGCCTCGGAAAATGAAAGGAATTCTAACAAACTACAACGAGAAGTTGATCAGCTAGAGGGTGAGATTATGAGACAACATTTCAATTTAATGGGAAAGAAAACTTGAGTTGTTGATTGGATATCGTTCTCACATAATTGGCGGTGAACTGAAAAGGCTCAATGAGAGAATGACACACAATGTATGAATTTAAATTTTATTCAGTTTGAAAACAAAATGACTTGCATGTCATCGTCCATCTGTTATAAATTATTAAATGCCATCACCAATAGCAAGCTCCTTTCTGGCTTTATAATTGATCTATTCTTCTCTCTATCTCTTCCTGTCTCTCTTTCTTTAGTCTTGAGGTTGTTTCCAGGCTGTGCAGAGCTTGGAGTTCTGTGGGTAACAATCTGCCTAACTATCCCAAGTCAATAAGTTCTTTCATTCATTAGGTGAATTTATATAGGGCCTCTAAATGACCATAATTGAGGAGTCTTCCCGACTGATCCCAGCTGAATAGGAATATTTAGGTTAGACTAGAACATTATGGAATGGCCTCTGGACACTTGGCAGAGTGTCCTTGAGCCTCTCTCCTGGCTGTGCCTGTTTCTCCCCTCCACCAAATACGCTTTTGTGGCTGTCGGTGACTAAGCCAAATTTGAAATTGCTGTATCCACTTGCTCTTGTCGTTCTGATGCTAACTTTTTCATACTCTTTTTCAGCCGAACTGGAACAAGCCAAGAAGCAGGAGAAGGCAATCAAGGAAGAAATGGAGAAGTGTATCAGCGAAATGTCTGGCATCTGATCGGCATTTAGGCATCTTCGCGGTTTTCCAAACGTTCACAGTATAAGAAAACCGTCCGAATGTGACACTTAGTGCTACTGCTGGACGTTTATGACTTCAAGAAGCAACCATTTGTTTAAAATGGCTTTAGAATGATCTTTGCTATGAGTAGTTTGCTGATCACTGGATTGTTTCAATTGCATGACCACATACAACACTTAATTATCCGTTTGGCAAGGTGTCCATAGCCCCAAGAGCCTCAAGTTGCCCTGGTCCATATATTACTTACATATTCTGCTTTTCACTGGCAGTGTTGTTTGTTATTAACAGTAGGCTTTTGTGTGGCAATGTCAGAATGCAAAGGCGGGGTGTAGTTATTGGCTCATTCCACTGAATTTCATACGTTGAATGCATCAAGATGGGCCAAAGAGCCAAATGGAGCAATCCACCCAGAAGGTTCTGCTAGAAGGTCCAGAAAGCTCCTCGAATCAGGACCTCTACAGTCCCTATTGGCACACCGCATACCCATGTGACAAGCCTCGTGGCACTCCCAGCTGCAGTGTGAAGTGCCTTTCATTCAAAATTTGTGTTTTATAACCCCCGAAGTAGCCAGACATCTGTACCTAGCGCTTCAGATGTGCACAGTCGCACACCGGCCACAAAATGAGCCCCCTCGATATGTCGTTTGTGCATCAAAAATTGGCATTAGGTCGGGTCACCTAATTGTGCTGAAGATCATTCCATCCAAAATAGGAATCGTGCAACGCACAATACTTTGCCCCAAGTTTACGATGTTTTAAGAGTGAGGGAATCGATAGAAATTTCGTAATATAACTGCGTTTTCCTGTAATCTGTAAGGCAGCAGAGAGATGTAATAAAAATTATGAGGGAGGAGAACTTCAAGAAAAAGTTTCTTGTGCAAAAAGTCTTAAGATACTTGTGAGCGTTTACTATAGGAGTATACATATGCCCCAGATTTATAAACTCTCATTGGATAATGATGCATCACATTCGTTGGCTAATCACACAGACTTATAGGCTTATTGGTTAGCCATACCACAGAAGATATAAAGCGTAACTACGCTTTTATTATATATATATATATATTCTGTGATTGTACGTTGTCACGTTTCATTGTAATAGGCCTACATTAAATTCCAAACTAGCCTGGGAGGCTACAGCACATAATGTTCATCATATCATCGGCTTCGTCATCGCCTATGACGATCCGCCGAGTTATGTTGGACGTGCGCGGGGGCCCCTAAAGGCCTTAATCCGGCCCTTCCACATAAATCAGATAAACTGATATCCTTCCGTTCATCCATTTCGCCTTCTAAAGCAAAAATTGTTTATCATTCATTCAGTCAGTCTTTAAAATAATAGTCAGTCTTTAATTTTCGTTCGTCTATCCCAAAAGATTCAAGTTCAACAAAAGATGAGCAGATAATTTATGGTGCCTCGGTTTATCTGCTATTATTTGCTTCCCTTTTATTTTCTTATTTTCCCTTTTATTTGCTTATTTTCTGCTCCAACGTTATGATCATACGGATTCATATCCATTTTGTTTAGCCACTCACCGAACGATGTGCAGTACCGCACATGTCTATAACCGACGGATGGCGTTATATTACTAGAAAAAATTGCACTTCCGGTGACGAGACATCTGTTTATCTGATGGTGGCTTATGTTTTAAAGGGGTAGTCTAAAATTCTCAATTTTCTGGGAATATTTATAAAAAATAAAATGTATGATCAAATGGACGAGTTTTATCTGGAGGAAGACAAAATGTAAGACTTTATATAGTTGGTGTGCATTACATTACACGCGTCAATGATTAGATTAGGTACCTCGACCACAATATTTGGGGCGCGGTGGCGTTGTGGGATGTTCGGTGCCTTGCAACCGAAGGGTCTAGGGTTGAACCCACCTTGCTCACCCATAATTGTCTGCGAGGAAGGCAACGGGAAGCCATCTCACTCACCTCATCCCCGTGTAGTGTAACGCCAAATGGACCTGCCCGAAGGGCAGAGAACTCATCATCAACATCAACCATAATATATCAATAACTATTATATCAGACTATATATCCGGACGGACATTTCCAAGTTTTAACTTTGCATGCTGGGCAGAGGAAATGTATTTAAAAATCCTTTTATCAGACGTCTGGCAACTTGACTACCAGCTGCAGCGGTGTAAATATTGTGACCGATCTTAAGCAAGTTTGGATCCATTCTTTACAAAGGATTATTTTGGGTTGTCTAAAAAACACCTTGTTCAGATATTTCATTTTTGTTTAAAGGCCAATGGACTCTTTGGACTTATGTGGAGAGAATTTCAGAGCTGGGCGTCTGCTACCTGCCAATCATAATGGACTTTTACCAAGCAAGAGGTTTAGCAGCTAGGTCATTGCTTGTAGATTCAGTCACTGGTCAGCAATGGGGCAACTGGCTCATACAGGTGAAACAAAGATGCAATTGCAGATCTCCCATGTGTAAAGCATTATCTCAGGTCCACCAGCATGGAGTAATCGAGTTTGCAATTTCGACACACAGGCAGGTGAATAGAGACTATTAGAGAGGCACCTGTATGGTATCTGAGATTTGATACCACATAGCCTAGGCTGACCAGTTGATGTAGTCCAGTATAAACAGCCACCCGATTGTTATCTCCATACTCTTTCATGGCTTGAATACCAAGACCCAATACACCAATCTAGCCCCTATAGGAAAGGAGACGATATTATTCCACACAGGCAGGTAAATAGAGAGGCACCTGTATAGGCAGAAGTACTTCAATGAATATATAAATGATATGCATAGCAATATGCGTGTATGTGGGTGCGTGTGTTTGTGTATGTACGTGTATGTATATGTGATCGTTGCGACCCATATTATTATTGATATGCAAATAGCCAACGTCTTCTGCCTGGTGAAAGAGAGGTACTGAGCCAATAGTCCCATTACTGACCAGTCACTGAATCTACAAGCATTGACCCAGCTGCTAAACCTCTTGCTTGGTAAAGGTCCATTGTGATTGGCAGGTAGGAGACGCCCCCTCTGAAATTCTCTCCACAGATGTCCAAATGCGTCCATTGGCCTTTAAACAGGAACTGACACGAGCGGGACTTACAGATAGCCAAAAGACCCTGGCAGTATGTTTCCATTCGCAATCTGAAACCATATTATCAGCATATTCACAGAAGTCATTAGGTTTTACCAAATTGCTTTGTATTTTTCACTCGCAATTTCTCTGTGTCCTGAAAAAAGTCAATTAAGACTTTGTTTTTGCAGGGGCATGACGGTAACATCCGGCAGTGTGACACTGCAAAAGGATGCCCAGAACCTGATTGGAATCAGCATCGGTGGAGGGGCACCCTACTGCCCCTGTCTGTATGTTGTTCAGATATTTGACAACACACCGGCTGCCAAAGAGGGGACCCTTGCTTCAGGGGATGAGATTACCGCTGTCAATAGCAACCAGGTCAAAGGGCGGACCAAAGTGGAAGTGGCAAGAATGATACAGTCTGTAAAGGTAATGAAGACCCTTCTTTAATTATTATTAGTGTTTTTTTGCTTATATCATACCAATTAGTTCATGAATCTAACGTCCATTTGAGGCAGTTGTCACTGATAAATTTGTGTTAGGTTCCCACGCGGTAACCTTCTCAGATGAATGGTATTCCCCAGAGGCGCGCTCAACATGACATCCTGAGGCAATAGGAAAGTCTTATAATCTAATGCATTTATATAGGGCCCCTTTAAGATATCTAGTCAGAGGCGTTCTCTGCACTGGCCTAATGATTTTAACTGTCATAATGAATGAGTGGAAAAACGTCTGTTGGCAAAGCTATGCAAAGTAAGCTGAAAAAATCATCAGTGGTGGGCCCACACAGAGGCGTGGAACCTACCAACGGATTCCCATCGACAGATGGCATGGTTGTTCAGGGTCTCTGTGAAAGATGATATTAAACTTTGGAATTAGAAAGTAGTTGATAAATGACACATTCTTTCATGAACGTTATTGTGTGCTTGATGACTCATCTGGATTGCTTTATATAGGGCCAAGTGACGATCAACTACAACAAGCTACATGCTGATCCCAAACAAGGAAATACTCTCGATCTAGGTAACATGGACGGAGCAACTCCTTTAAAAATCTGTTTCATTTGACTTAAATCATTGTTAAACTGAACATCAAACATTAGTGAACCATGACTATGAAATTACTTGCTTATTGAAGAAACCGTAAGCACATGACATGAGTCGTGCGACGTCGCACCTCATTATGACATAAATTTTCGACAGGTACTTAGATCTGACATTGAGTTTGATTGTTGCACATTACCACTTGATCTCGGCATAGCCCAGTGTTTGACATGACCTGCTAAGGCAGTACGTATTCATCGTTAACTAGCAATTCTGATGAATATTCATCCTGGTGTATTGATATATAATCAATATAATAATGTGTTATTTGTCTTCTCTTGTTAAGTTTTGAAGAAAGCGAAACACAGGGTCGTGGAGAACATGAACTCTTCGACTGCTGACGCTCTTGGTCTCAGTCGAGCCATTCTCTGCAATGGTTTGTATTTGACTTTTTCACGCCGGATAAGCAATGGAAAGGCGATAACATTTGTGACTGCAGTCAAGCCTATGGTTATTTAAGAGGTTTTTTTATATGTACCTGGTGCAAGCGAAATGCTAAGTTATTGGACAGGTTATAGACAGCCACTGTTCGCTGTTAATTCAGATGTTAGTTATGAACTGTTACTCCTGTATGGTCTATGGCACATTGTTGCCACTGAGCTGAACTGTTGTGAGGGTGGCCCTACTTAGTGGGTCGTACTACCCTTCTAGGTTCCTCATTTGCTGCTGGCTAATTATCATGCCATGACATTGGCTGATTATCATGTAATTATGTCTCGGTTTTCTTGATACTTGTGAACAATAATGTGAGCAAATATAAATGAATAGAACAAGATGTGACAGTTCTTCACATGTTCAGGAATTAGCTTCACTAATGTTCTATGTGGGCAAGTGATATGAATTGATACAGAAAACGGTCTGTTATCCTCTATACGTGTCAGCTGTCATTCAAAACAGCTGACATTCAATACAGCTGTCAATCAAACAGTTTTGCTTCATAAATTGATTAAATTCAGTGACACTGTACAAAACGAGTGACTACCTGGCAAATGCATGTTACTACAAGCATGAAATTTATACACAATGCAATACTACTCTATTTGATACCATACAATATGACTCTATTTGATGTTGCCTTGTCTCCAAAGTTAAGAAGAGCACTCTTGACCATAAACAACATTGATGGTGCTAAGAAGTTGTGAGTGAAAGATTAGTCAATGTCCCTGCACAGTAGATGCCTTGGCTAGGATCGAGCCATTACCCTTCACGCTCCAGGCCAAGGGCATTAAACGCAGCCGACTGTGCAGCCATGCCGCACAGTCGGCTATTACCGTGCCAGAATTTTGTGGGCATTAGGTAGATGGGATCCATATGGGTATTGTACAGATACCATATGATTCCTAACATGTCTCGATGTGGAAATGCTGACAGGTTTGGTATTATATAGTAAGGGAATGCTGACTGTGTAGGTATTACTTAGTGTGAGAATGCTGACAGGGTAGGTATTACACAGTAAGACAATGCTGACTGTGTGGGTATTACATAGTAAGAGAATGGTGACTGTGTGGGTATTACATAGTAAGAGAATGGTGACTGTGTGGGTATTACATAGTAAGACAATGCTGACTGTGTGGGTATTACATAGTAAGAGAATGGTGACTGTGTGGGTATTACATAGTAAGAGAATGGTGACTGTGTGGGTATTACATAGTAAGAGAATGGTGACTGTGTGGGTATTACATAGTAAGAGAATGGTGACTGTGTGGGTATTACGTAGTAAGAGAATGGTGACTTTGTGGGTATTACGTAGTAAGAGAAAGCTGACAGGGTGGATATTACATGGAAGCTGGTTTGTAGATGGACTGGTGAAGAAATTGGAGGAACTGGAGAAGATGGCCGGAACCTACCGACTTTTGATGGAACAGACGAAGAAGCTTCTGAGGGCTTTCTTTGATTTGTCTCAAGCACACAAAGGTTTGGTCTTATCGTGACGGTTTGTTATTTTATATTCAAGTGTAGATCAAATGTGTACCTGGACAACTGGTTGAACTGTGTTATGAGTGGGGCTGTACCATGTATTTGCTTCATATTCGCTTCTGAGCCGAATAGTGGGCCAAATAGCTGTTCGGTATTCGGCCGAATAGTAGCAGTCGGACCAAATACGAATAGGGGTCATGTGACATCTGTTTCTGCACAAGCGGTAGCTGCGATATTGAGTGGACTACTGAAGTGACTCTCAACTCCCTGGACCACGGTATCACAGTGTCGACTCTGTCTCATTTCCAAGTTAAGTTAAATTAGTTCCATTCCTAGTTTACACAGACGGCAGACGGATGAAGGATGCAAAAATTACATTGTAGGCTAATTAACTCTACTTTTAGTGTATGCATTAGATTTACTGAACTGTCTTGAGCTTAAGCTTTTGCTTACATGTAAAATTTTGAAATTTGTCGGTAGATCTATTTTTTTGCACGTTATTCGTATTCGGCCGAATAGTGAAAATTACCTATTCTGTACAGTCCTATTTACAAGTTTTATTCATTGCAGTTTATCTGTATCTGGTCATGTGTCTATGAAACCGGATTTGAACAGAGTGTATTAATATTAAGACTCATTTAAGATATTTTCGCTCTTAAATATGATTAGCTTTGGGCAACATTACTTTAGCAATCAAACTTCTGATGATAGGATGTTTCTGTGCTAGCGTTTGGAGACGTCTTTGCAAGCATTGGTGTTCGCGAGCCGCAGCCCCAAGCAAGCGAAGTGTTTACCACGTTCGGGGAGGCACACCGAACCATCGAAAGATCAGCCATCAAGATGTTGAAAACTGTCAAGCCTGTACGTATGCTGATTCCATTTTGTCGAGTCTGTATTTAGACTGGTTCCATGTTGTTGAGCTTGTGCGTATGCTGGTTCCATGTTGTCGAGCCTGTATGCAGACTGGTTCCATGTTGTTGCGCTTGGATGTATTGTAGAGCGCCAATAAGTAAGACAGGTATTGGTAAAGTCTGTGTATGATGATCATCAGGGCCGTACCGAGCTATAATTGCGCCCTGTGCCTAGCATCAATCTGGCGCCCCACATTTTGGAAATAGTATTTGCGCCCTGTGCCTTTGCATCAGTCTGGTACCTCCAAATTTTGAAAATAGTGCATTTTATGGAATTATAAGTTATTCCATCCTGAAATTTGCGCCCTTTCCACATTTGTGCCCTGGGCCACGGCCCCGCTCACCCCCTCGGTACTGCCCTGATGATTATGAAGAGTAAATATACTGATCTGTTAATTTTCATACTTTTATGTCGGTTAAATTAGCATCTGTTTTAATTTCAGTTTCTGTGTAGACATTGATATTTTTATGATGGTTATTGTAGATGATTAGTGACTTGAATACTTATCTGAACAAAGCAGTTCCAGACACCAGACTCACCATTAAGAAGTACCTTGATGCCAAGTTTGAGTATCTGGTAAGTACACTAGACTTTAGTTTAGACAATTCAGCAAAAGTAATGAGTAACATAGTTGCAGATTGTTTATCTTAAAAACATATTATTTCAGATTGTTTTATTTACACGATGTTACCGTTTCTGTTAAATCTTTTACGAACGTCATCCGTTCTCACAATTTGCTGTATGATGTTTGTATTTGAGGCTTTCTCATCTTTGTAAATTAATTGGAAATTTGTTTCTGTTAGTCATATTGTCTCAAGGTGAAAGAGATGGATGATGAAGAGTACAGCTGTGCGGCGCTTCAGGAATCTCTCTATCGAGTTGAAACAGGCAATTATGAATACAGGTAATTGTGGATGTGGTTATGAATACAGGTAATTGTGGATGTGGTTATGAATACAGGTAATTGTGGATGCAGTTATGAATACAGGTAATTGTGGATGTAGTTATGAATTCAGATAATTGTGGATGTAGTTATGAATACAGGTTTTGTAGATGCAGTTATGAATACAGGTAGTTGTGGCTGCAATTATGAATACAGGTAATTGTTGATGCAGTTATGAATGCAGGTAATTGTTGATGCAGTTATGAATGCAGGTAATTGTAGATGCAGTTATGAATACCGATAATTGTAGATGCAACATGAATACAGGTAATTGTTGATGCAGTTATGAATTCAGATAATTGTGGATGTAGTTATGAATACAGGTAATTGTTGATGCAGTTACGAATTCAGATGATTGTGGATGTAGTTATGAATACAGGTAATTGTAGATGCAGTTATGAATACAGGTTATTGTAGATGCAGTTATGAATTCAGATAATTGTGGATGCAGTTATGAATACAGGTAATTGTAGATGCAGTTATGAATACAATTAATTGTCGAGGTAGTTATGAATACAATTAATTGTAGAGGTAGTTATGAATACAGGTAATTGTGGATGCAGTTATGAATACAGGTAATTGTGGATGTGATACAGTCAGCAATGACAGACTTTGTAATGAGGAATGCATGTAATCATAATTGACTATTAATTAGTTGTGAATTCGTTAACAATTAACAGTTGAGAAAAAATGTAATCATTAGCAGTCTAAGAAAAAATAATAACGTGACATTTTAGTTCACAGAGACTTTGCAAGTTGAAGAGAATTGCTGAACACCATTGTTGGATGAGCTTTCATTAACAGAAGCAATGGAACTGATGTAATGAAGGCTCCTTTTAAGTTCGGTCAGCTATGCTTGATGACTTAACTTGTTGGTTAGCTTGTTGTCCTGCTTGATCAGGGCCATGTGTTGAACCCACTCCTTCCACCGCTGACTCCATGAGGCCGAGACTGCACGACCTAATTATCCCTGGGACGGACAACATTACGAGGAAAACATTTTTTGACGAGATTGCTTTATGTTTTTTAATGCCATCTAAACTAAGGGCATTCTTAGTGTTCCATTCTCATGCATTGGAATACTGCTGCATCTTGCCTTCTCTGTTATGAGCCCTACCACTTGGAATGGGCTTGTGTGGACATCCGCTTTTACCTAGGATCTCCTCATCGTCTTTGTACTCTTATCTTTAATCTGTCTGCTTTGGCCGTGGTTGGACTCTGATGAGGTGCAATATCAAGTTTCATTGATTGATTGATAGATTTGATTGATTGATTGATGAGAAGTTGGTCAAATAATGAATATACTTGCTTAATTACTAACGACTTATTGGTGTTTAAAGGTTGGTGCTGAGATGCCGACAGGAGGCAAGGACTCGATTTGCAAAAATGAGAAGTGATGTTCTCGTCAAACTCGAACTGCTTGATAACAAACACGGTAATGGCTAGGAGCTTTTTGTATATGTGCTCGTTCTACAGATGATTCAGTATGCTCTACATGTTCCTGGTCCTTCTGGTAGTTTCCATGCATCATTTTAGCATGGTCCAAATTGTAACTGTCTCCTTGGGTCTGCTCCACCTACCTTCTGGCCCTCCCTAAGGTCGCCTCTATTCTGCACAGGGCTTCCCCTCGTTGCTCTGCCCACTGACTACTGGTGATTCCTCGCATGCGCTCTGCCGCGGCCCAATCCATGAGCTTTGCCTTCGTGGGTCCCACCAGCTGGAACAGCCCCCCTTCCTCTGCGGGAGGAGCTGCTCTCTCTTCCACTGCAGCTTGAAGGCTTTCCTGTTCTCCATTTATCTATGTTTTGAGTTGTGAGCGCCTCTGTCATCGAGTGGTTCTATATGAATTTTCCATTACATTACATAATTGTAATCGGACATTTATAAGTCATCCTCGAAGTAGCATTGCTGTTCAAATGACCTGGCGTTGCTGTTCAAATGACCTGGCATTGCCATTTCAGTGCAAGACATCGTATTCCAGCTGCAGCGACTTGTGACGGCGATGGCAAAGTACCACAACGAATGTCACGGAGTGTTGAAGGAGGCGGAGGTCTTTCCGATTGAGGTCGATCTGTCTCGCAGCACGTTCACCTACGACACGTCCGGACAGTTCAACGACGGAAGCGTCGACGAAGAGGAAGACCGCAACGCGAAAGAAGCGAAGGAAGAAGAGAAAAAGCCGGAGATCGACCTCATCTCTACCGATTGAAAACGCTGTCCCGGCAGCATACGTCTGCCCTCGCGTAGCCGTGGACAGGGGCGTCTATTTCCCCCCCCCCCCCAAGTCATTGAAGCAACTTAATCCCCTCAAAGTCATTGGAGCAACTTAATCCCCTCAAAGTCATTGGAGCAACTTAATCCCCTCAAAGTCATTGAAGCAACTTAATCCCCTCAAAGTCATTGGAGCAACTTAATCCCCTCAAAGTCATTGGAGCAACTTCCCCCCCCAATTTCGACTAATATTATTCAAGGATGAAAGATTGGACCAAGTTATTGGCACACACATTGATACTGTCGAATAGAACAGAATGGCTCGACTGCAAATAACAAATGATTTTTAACGATATAAGAACTTTTTAAATAACTAAATAACGTCCCCTTAATTTCTCAATGAGATTTTCGCCCTATTTCTTTGATAGAGAACTTGCTTCAAGATTTCTATGGTGTAGACGCCCCTGGCCATTTTTGTGACCACGAATCATTTGTGAACGAGAGTCTCCGAGGAGTTCTCTCTCTCTCTCTCCCTCTCCGAAGAGCTGTTTTAATTGTGTGATGACGAATTTATTCGGGTAAACTCGCGGCTCTGTTGAAACGATTAAGTTGTGATTTTGTGGTTTGAGTCGACGCAGAAATCTTTCTTTTGTCCTTTATCTCTCGGGATTTATGTGATTCTACCAGCAATTCCATGGGCATCAATTGGACCCATATGGACTCTACATCATACATGGGTCCATATATTGGAATGTAGGCCCATAGGGGTTCCATTACTTGTCTGCAGGGTTTCTGTTACGATCATGTGCAGCATTCTGACTTGATTTGCAAACTTATTATTAGGGCCTGCTCTATAGAATAAGCAAAGTCAATTATGCTTACATCATATCTAATGTTTGTGAGTACAATCCTTTTTTCTTTAGTGAATCAGAGATGGGAATGACTCGTTAAAATTAAATTGCTAATGAATTATAATTAGCAGACTGTTGTAGCTGATCGATTAGAATTAGTGTTTTGAATCTAACTGATCAGTTACCATCTGTATAGCAAAGGAGCCTAATGAGGGATGTAGTCTAGGTTACCTCCTATCTGTAAATAGATGCAATGTATGTTCTATGTTCATCTGTGATTAGAAGTTGTGCAAAGAATGGTAGGCAGTCATTTACAACCTTTCTATGTTGTTGTCTCTGCACCTGAATAGATGCAACACCAAGATCAATTGCAATTAGGACTGTACCAAAAATTCGCTTTAGGGCGAATTGGGGGCCAAATAGCTATTTGATATTCGGCCGAATAGTCACAATCACCTATTGGGTACAGTCCTAATTAAATATTCCGTTCCATGATGATTCCATTGTTGTTTTTGCAAGCCATGTACAGCTCGGCTTGTGATCTTTGTTTCCTTGCATCTGGTGTAACTGTGTCGTGTAAAATCGGGAGCGCTTCGTCATGTGGAAGAAATTGCATCGGAAACAACAGACTTTAGTTATGCTGTTAAGATCTACAAATCGAAGTAGTGTGTACGATAATAGCGTATTACTTTGGTTCATAATTTATTTTTGCATTCTGGTTTATTTATATTTTTGTTTATTTTATTGCTTTTTTGGAAATGCACATTCGTTAAGTGAGGCATAATCTTAATCATGGAGACACTCGGATATAATTATATGGTAATTATAACTTTTAATCTTTTTTTATTTTGGTAACTATTGACTGGAATTGTTATTACTAAAGCTTGTAAATTGTTCTGAAATTCAGAGCCTGTTGTTTTTGTTATCCTTGCTTATGTATGTATACTGTATTGAAACATTATGTATGTATTTTAATAAAGCCAACAGATTACTGTATTCAGTATTGTGTCAAATACAAGTAGGCCCTAACTAAAAGTAAATTTCAGTTCAAAACCGAAGTATTGAAATTGAATGTGTTAATTCCTGCACAGCAAAATGAAAAATTTGCAAGAAACTAAATAAGCACACTATATTAGGCTTTTTATAGGTGCACTTTGTACTAATTAATAGCCAATTATATATAACTTCTAATTTAGGAGTAATATAAGCGCTGGTTTCTAAGGGCCTGTTCATACAATATATGAACGGGTCCTTAGAAGCGAGCGCAAATTTAACTCCTTAATTTTAAAAAATGTACCAAGTACAAAAGGTGAGTTAGAAGTCATGTACGAACGCAAAAAAATGATATTCTCGTTCCCCCTTGTTGCACCGCGTACATTTTGTGACCCCCCCCCCCACATGCGGACGTAGGCCTACATGAGCTCTAACTCACCCTCGCAAAGGTTAAATAGCTAAAGACATCTATAAGACATCGATTTTACCGTAGGCTATTTCTTTTTGTTAAACATCATATTTCCCAGCTTAAATTTATTAAGTTATGAAGAAATAATATACTAAGAGCACCCATTTAAAAAGTTGTAATGCTACATGAAATTTATTAAGCAGGAATAATTATAGTCCGTGATTGGGTTTTCAGTTCTGATTTTAATTAATTTTTCGAGACCCCTCCCCTGCCATACGCAAAATCGGCGAAACCCCTCCCCTCACTGATGCGTGCGTAATATGTGGATGAGCCCAAGTGCAACATTTGGCAAGGAAAAAAACAATCTGTAGTTGAGTCAATATCCCGATCAGTCGATGGAGATCTTTGCGAATTGTTCTTGTGTATGCATGTACACGTGTATATATATATATATATTAATATTTATTATTTTATTATTTTTATTATTATTTTTTTTATTATTATTTTATTTATTATTAATATTTAATATTTATATATATATATATATATATATATTGCACAGTCAAGTCTAGACTTATCTATGTAGGTCGATAGCCCAGGTATAGGCCTATCCCGCCAACAACGTAGCCGTATACTTGTAGATATCGGTTTCTGGACTGGAACGGTCATCACAGTCGCTCTGCAGGCAAATCATTGACGATGGAAGACTCCCATTATCGACGAACAGCAGACGAATTTGTTTCGAGCGCATTTCCACCACGCCTGAGTGCATAACACGGGCCAACGACCTTTGAACTGCATGAGGGGTGTGCCGAGGATAGCGAGGGGTGAGAAGGCGTCACGCTGAACTCGAAATTGAAATATGTCGAAAGGTACATTCGTCATCGACAGAATCGACTCACCCCCTCCCTCATACGTCACGGTAGGGAGTCACGTGCCCACACACTCCTTTATACCGTACCCTACCTCTTCTTAAAGGCCAAGTTTTTAGGGCGTGGTCTAATGAATACCTGCCGCCTGCTAGCTACCAATCAGATCTCTCCAGAGCATCTCATCCGCCTGGGGTACAATCTTAAACAAATGGACCGGTGTGGTCAGTCTATCTGAATAGCTCAAATGGGCCAAGTAGACAGCTGAGGAAAATGCACTGGAAATAACAATTGAAACAATGATCGTGCTTCATAGTCCTTATGATTATATGCATCTGCACACCTGTAATTGATATGCCACTCATATGCCTTCGTGCCTGTATTCGTGTGTGTGCGTGTGTGTGTGCGTGCGCAGCTTTAGCCAGTACGGCCATCTTGCAAGCTGCTCGTGGACAGCCTCCCGTCAAACGTGTGAAAAGTGCAACCAAACCCATGCGGGAAGTTTGCTGCAGTGTTGTAAATCGCGACTTCAAGGGATGAAGCCATGAGCCAAATCTTGGCGGTTGCCTGTGGTCACTGTTGTTTGCGTTTGTTTTTACGTGATGATGACCGATGCGAGTGTAATTGAGAAATAGACTGAAAAGAATACTAGATGAATGCTATCAAATGATGCATGTATATATAAGTGTGCGTATATATGTATGCAAATATGTGTATATATATATACAGAGAGTGAGAGATCTGCTTATTGTTCC
>OY365813.1:18730658-18778623 GCA_959347315.1 Bimastos eiseni | reverse complement strand
CGCTAAACTGAAAATACTAATTAATTATTTTTGTTGGAGCACAGGGTGGTCAACCAGAAATTACTAGGCAGGCTACAATGTAGGCCTCTGCTTATAGTTTTGGTTGCCGATATTTTATACACCTCTTTTATGGTTTATCATATTGTTATAAATAAGAGCTAACTGTAAAAAAATTGAATCTCGGAAGTAGCACATGTAAATCCGAGTCTCCAACGCTGTCAGCGCTTTGGCGATGCCAGTGCCAATCCTAGATACAAGATAAAGGCGACGCCAATGATCTCTGTTGTTAAACAGTGTCATTAAACTAAAACTTCTACTGTCACCATTACCCCATCCGATTGGCAAGGACTGATCAAAATAGTTAAAATTATCGGACACCTTTTTAAACTGCAATATTTACCTTATAACTGCTTGCGGTTGAACAGCAGCATAATACGGTATTCCAACTTCCTCCATTGCTCGCACTCTTATAGTGCCAGTCCCAAGCCTAGATAAAGGAGAATGGCAACGCCAATGATCAATTTTTTTATCACACAGTGTCGTTAAATTGAAACTACGTCTACTGCTGCAACCTACTAGAACAGAACCGAGGATCTAGATTCTGTAGGACCTATTGTAAATATTATTCATGGTGTGGCTCTAGAGTAGGCAGCGACGTAAACATTAAACCGTCGCAAACAATCAGTCAGTCATTTGTCGAAGAAGTGTCCTCATCAGCAGCAGTACCATTGGCAACACCATCACCGTCGTCACCGGCAGTTGTAAAAGCTGCGACACCATCGTCATCGTATACAAGCAGCGGAATTTGGCAGCACCAACGCCTGAGAACTATGAACAATGATAGTCTATAGCCTGGTTCAACAACTGTATGGTAGCTATCAGTGAATGACAAATATATTTCCTACCAAAATATTAAACTAAAATTACAGAACATATATTTGTGAACTTAAGACTGTTACGACCTGCTTCCGTCGTAGAGAAGCCATAATCAATATCCTGTCAATCTGCATTTTTCACTCGACTGTCAATTATCATTTCTGACAGTCCTCATAATATCTGCCTATAAATAGTCTTCATTTTCCTTCTCTTATTATTCTTTTCCTCCTCCGCCTCCGTCTTCTTTTCACTCTCCTTCTTGTCCTTTTTCTTGTATACATATATGCATGCGCAAATGACCAATGTATGGCTTATATATATATATGTGTATATATATATACATATATATATATATATATATATATGGGCTATGCGACTGTTACTGTTGAGCCAAGTTGTAAACCGTTCTGTAGTCGGTGCGACACAGGATGATGAGGATGGTTAAAAGGGTGGGATGGAGACCATGGATGGGGTTGGGGTGGGGTGATGCTATAAGGGCGTGTCATCAATGCACCTATAGACCTCATTTACTCCAGATTGATCCGTGGTCATTTATTACTACAGCGTCGTCGCTTCCACCCATCCAACCTTGCGCCAGTCCACTCCACGCCGACGGAGGAGGGCAGCTTTACACCTTCCAGGAAATTACGCCACCCACCGGTGCAACGCACGACTGAACGACCCAGCACCCACCGCCCCAATCGGCATAAGATCACGAATGTGGAAAACGTAGGCCTAATCGGCGTTCTAATCACCCATGGACCACATAGTCCCACCAGGTGCACTTGCGCTGCAATGTAAGGTGCCCGCGGCCAGACTTGGGGTAACCGAGTTCTGTCAGAGGGCACCCGGTGGCAGGACGGGAAAAATCGCGGGAGATTTTTTCATACAGCCAGCACCGAGAGCTCCTCCTCCAGACTCTGGAAGTTACCGGGAAACCTGGGGAGCGGAAGCTCATATAAATCACAGCCAGAATGACGGGCGATCAAGCGCCAGGCACGCGACCATCTCGCTCCCAATCATTAAGGTCGCTGTAGTCGTGAAGGGAGACATGAACTGCGTTATCAGGACTTCCGGAGATGATCGGAACTTGTCGAGGTCGTGAGAGGTCTTGGCTATTTCTAGGTTTGTGGGACCCATCGTTGGAATTGGCATGAATTATTGCTGATGATTCCAGACGGGTTGTGGCCTCGGCCAATGAACGGTTTAATAGTTCTTAATGCTGATAGGAGATGGCGATAAAAGCCTATAATTAAACTCAGAACTTGTCTACCATCTAGTGATCTGATGGTGCTGATTATTATTCATTTATTGTTGTGTAATAAACACCAGTTGCCATACCGCATCGTGGGCACGTGGCCTACAAGGAAATAGACTGTCTAGGAATTTATTTTAATGTTATTCAATCAGTCTGCGACGGACATTTTATGGTCTTGTGCAAAACTCTCGATGTCTATATATATATATATATATATACATACATACATACATACATATATATATGCTGTATATATATACATTATAATATATATATAGTTTTTGTCGTTCATGGGCTGTGCATGACCGTGGGCCCGCGGTTTTAGGCCATTCAGTAACATTAAATATAGGTATAAACGTATTCTTTGTATTCGGTCCAGATGTTCCGCACCTTTTCCTATTGCAGAGGATGTGTGAAAATCTGCGATCAGATTAATTCGAGAGAATGCGAATCGAATAATAATAAGAATAGTTTCAAAGAAATAGCGGAGAGCGCAAGTAATTAATAAGTGTCAAGGACTCAGATCATATGGTAAGACTCATATATATACGGTTCTGAGAGGCGAACGAATATTAGGGCTTATGCGAGCGTGGTACTCACACGATTTTAATAAGACAACGGGCCTCATGGAGATGCCGTAGCAACTATATCACACCGACACACCCAAACCCTAGCCTTAATTCATCTCTCTCCCTCCCTCCCTCCCCTCTCCCTCTCTCCCTCTCTCCATCCCACTCTCTCCCACACTTTCGCTCTACCTTTCTCCCTCCCTTTCTTTCTACCTCTCCATCTCTCCCCTCCTCTCTTTAACTCTCTACCTCCCTCTCTCTCTCTCGCTCTCTCTCTCTCTCTCTCTTTCTCTCTCTTTTTCTACCTCTCCATCAGTCGCTCCTTCCCTCTCTCTCCCTCTCTCCCTCCTTTTCTCCCTCCATCTATCCCCTTACTCTCTTGATTCTTCCAGCCAGCCCACACTCTTCAATAGATTTCCTTTCCTAACCGTTTACCTCCGTTTAACTGGTGAAACCCAGACCCGCATGTATAGAATCACGCTCCTTACAAAGCAACGCATGCCGATTCCACTCTCTCTTTGATCCCAGCCAGAGACACACTTTTCGATTAATTCCAAAGGTTTTATGGATCCCTCTCCCCGAAAGCACGTATCCTAATAACAAATACGTCGTGGCAGTTGTTTTGATGAGCACCACGCGCTCGGTCGGCCGCGAAATATCTTGGATACAATAATTCCATCAACTATCGTTTCGTATTATAGACCTGGCGTCCGCCATAATGATGAGTTAGCGCGTCGAGGTGATTTATGGCTAGCAACAGGCGACCGCCATCTTGAGCAGTCATAATATTTGTGTAACTTTAGCGGAGTCTATTAGAGAGGAGGGTCGTGTTTGGGGTGTTGATTAGTACTTGGATTGCCGTCATTAGTATCGCCTCTGGCAGCTATAAGATGCCGCTGACAATTGGGAACTGCTATTAGTCAGGAACTACTATTAGTCAGGAACTGCTATTAGTCAGGAACTACTATTAGTCAGGAACTACTATTAGTCAGGAACTACTATTAGTCAGGAACTACTATTAGTCAGGAACTACTATTAGTCAGGAACTGCTATTAGTCAGGAACTACTATTAGTCAGGAACTGCTATTAGTCAGGAACTACTATTAGTCAGGAACTACTATTAGTCAGGAACTACTATTAGTCAGGAACTGCTATTAGTCAGGAACTGCTATTAGTCAGGAACTACTATTAGTCAGGAACTACTATTAGTCAGGAACTGCTATTAGTCAGGAACTGCTATTAGTCAGGAACTACTATTAGTCAGGAACTGCTATTAGTCAGGAACTGCTATTAGTCAGGAACTACTATTAGTCAGGAACTACTATTAGTCAGGAACTACTATTAGTCAGGAACTGCTATTAGTCAGGAACTGCTATTAGTCAGGAACTACTATTAGTCAGGAACTACTATTAGTCAGGAACTGCTATTAGTCAGGAACTACTATTAGTCAGGAACTGCTATTAGTCAGGAACTGCTATTAGTCAGGAACTACTATTAGTCAGGAACTACTATTAGTCAGGAACTACTATTAGTCAGGAACTGCTATTAGTCAGGAACTACTATTAGTCAGGAACTGCTATTAGTCAGGAACTACTATTAGTCAGGAACTACTATTAGTCAGGAACTACTATAACATGGGAACTATATACTATTGCTTAGTAAGCCTACATCACCAAATATAGGGCAGTAGGCTATTGTCACTAATCCAGAATCATGATCTGCAACTCATTCAGTCATTCATTCTTAGCATTTATATAGTGTCCCTTGAAGAACCTACTCAAGAGAGCGCCCAGCCCAGCCACGACTAAAAAGAAGACTTCAGGGACTTGTAAAAATTTGACGGTTGGACCACAAGCAAGTCAACTATTATCTTTCCAAATCTCTGTAAGAGCCAGTAGAATGGGACCATGGGCAGGCTATAGACTTACATGCAAGTATAGGTCGATTTTTCAGTGAACCTGACGTATTTAAGGCGTATGGTAGCACAGTGACCGATTGGTTAGAGTGGTTGCCTGTAACGCAGAGCGTGTAGGTTCGATCCCTGTTCGAGGAATTACTGTGTAGGGACCTTGAGCAAGTCCTTGGCACAAAATTGCTCTGCAATTTAACTGCAATTGCGCTGCCGAGGCATGTGTGCACTCCTGAACTATTGCAAGAGATCAATATCAAATTACAGCTAACTTGTATTGTATTGTTTTGAACCTACATATAATTGCCTTAACGTGTCTGATATAAGTCTGTTTTAGGCGAGACCGATTTGTTTGCTGTATGTTTCCCGTCATTGTGCTCGGTTTGATTACCATACGGATACCCCCCCCCCCCTACGGCCCCTCATCTCCCGCATATTTCGACTGTCATAATTGTATATAAACCGTCAACACACGACAAGCTCCAACTGTCTTGATGAAGTACAGCAACCAACTGGCGTCGAGTTCTGTCAGGTTTTGTTTTGTTTATTTTATAACTCATTGGAAATTGCAATAAAACTGGCGGAAACGCATTCACCACCCTCTATGGTCGTCCTGCGCATTCATTGCAAAGGTTTTAATGCTTGAGTGCCACAGTTGGTGAACAATGCTCCAGACACCTGTCTGACATGCTTTATGAATTTTCGCTGCTGTAGGCGGCGGTGAAGGCATTGAAAGCTAGGGCTTGCTGGTGGAGCGGATGATGGGTGTCTTATATTAGGAGATAAAATAAAAACTGACGTCGCTTTGTCTGACCTTAAGGGATATTATGTATGAACATATGAACGTTGGTCAAGATATTGAGAGCAGGACGACGAAACACCATATTATTATTCATATTATATTTTTATTGTCATGGTAAAAATTAATTCTGGTGGAAGTTATACAGGCTTAAGGAAGCCCGATTCGAATATGGCTAATTTCTGATGTTTCTAGGAATGCGCTGGCTGCTTGTTTGCGTGTATGTGTGGTCAACATAGACTTGTTTAGTTAAGATGGACTTAACGTTAGGATGATGGGTTTGTATGGTCAAGACGAAATTACTCGGTCAGGATGGATTTGAGATGGAATTTTCATGGTCGAGATGGACTTGCTTTTGGTCAAGATGGAATTTAGATGGAGTTTCATGGTCAAGATGGACTTGTTTGTACCTTAAAGATAATGTGGCTAATTTGGACTTGCAAGAACTCTTGCTTCACAGACTTTTTGAAATTCCTTCGTTTCACACAAGAATGCCCCTGGGAGGCAGCCATTGGTATACGAAGTGATTGCAATTTCATTTTCTTAGCCTCAGCGACATCCACAGTCAATATGGTTTTTACATGACAAAAATTGGCTCAAGATGATCCCTCGCCATTTCATTTAAACCACCGACTAGTTTAGATTCAGTGCGCTCTCTTTTATTGGCAACAAGCAGCGCCTATGCCCAGACGCGGCGATCTCGTTTGAGTGGATGGGAGGAAGGGGGGGCACCCGATAAGAGGGGTAAGAAATGGGGGGAGACAAATGCATAACGCGTCCCCTCTCTGTAAAAGGTGAGGAGGACTTCTCCCGTCGACCACCTCGGGTTCGCCGCCCCTGCCTATGCCAATACTAAGAAACAGAAGTCGCCATCACTTCACGCCGATGACTGCCTCTAGGGCGCCGTCGAGTGTGCATTTTGAAGGCAATGCGTCAATCAGCGTGTGAAACAAGAGACGCCGTTCGCTATCGCACACATGCTCTGTCGCCGAGTGCCTGTCAATAACTAACATAGCGCTATACAAATGGACGGCTGCTCCACTCCAGATGATATTTATCGACCCTCTAATTCAATGGATCTCCCGTTCTACCTGAATATTTATAGAAACAGCCATCGGGCTGTTCCATCCTCCTCCCTATACGAGCATACGTAGCTGTGCATTTCAGTGGAGCGGACCCCCGTCGAAAAAACTCCTCAGACGTTCTGCGGAAGCGGTCAGAACAATCGGCAATCGATTAGAATGTTCTTAGCAGATTAGAATGCTCTCTCCATATTAGGATGGTCTTTCCAGATTAGAATGATCTTTCCAGATTAGCATGGTCTTTCCAGATTAGCATGGTTTTTCCAGGTTAGAATGGCGGCGAACTATAGGGTATTGCTTTTGATTAGCATCAGATGCGACGAGCGTCATTGAGCCATACGAAAGAGGGGGAAACATAGGCAATGTGCCATGCTAGTTTAATAAAGCCCTACGTGATGATAAGTATATCCTTTATGTTTCCTTACCCTAGGCATTCGGACCAGCTGCCGGGTATCGGGTTGACCCCTGCTATAATAGAAACCTTGTAGTGGTGGATCATTTTGCCAATTACTGTCCCCAGATAGAGCCCCGGTCCGAAGTAGGGCAGTACATTATTAGTGAATGAAAGAAACCGTAAGCGAATCTGAGTCAGCCAGCCTACGCCCCCTTCTCTCTGTCTCTGTCTCTGTCTCTCTGTCTCTTTCTGTCTGTCTCTTCCTCTCCCTGCCTCTCTCTGTCTCTCTTTCTGTCTCTGTCTGTCTGTCTCTCTCCCACCGAACAGGAAGCCCTCTGGTGGGCGAATACACGCGCTGGTCATGCCTGTCAGAGATGACCATTAAATAAATACCCGCCGTAGATTTACACCTGTGAAACAACTCTTTGTGCAGGTAGGACGGTAAGTAAGTAAGTAGTTTATTCACCACCATATAAGGCAGAAGCACAGCAAACACGTTTATACTAGCTCAGTGGTGGGCCACCCAAAGAGATACAGATGCCGGATAAGTTTTTTCCGCTTTCTCTGTTCCCTTTTTATGGTTAAGTTCGGGAAGAACTGTTGCTGAAAGAAAGTGAAGAGTGGCAGTGATAGAAGGGAGACAGACAGCTTCTGGTGTTTACGTAGTGGGAAAGAGTTCGAGTTCCTCTACCTGATTGAAAACGAACGAAAGGTCGATTCTAATAATGACCAGATGGCGATGTGCGATAGGCCTAGTGACATTTGAGTTCTCCAGGTTTTGGAGAATAAAAATCAGTAGATATTGTGATGTTTGGAACTAGAAAAACTGATTTTGTGAGACTTCTAAAAGATGGTGCAATGTTTTTTAAATTGTTATTATTTGCGAAATTTATATATATTGATTAATGCTCTTGTCATCATTACTAGTAATATTTTCAGTATACCTATCGTAATTATTATTATTATTTATTACTATTATTGGAATGTTATCATTATCATCGTTTTCGTAATTGTTAGGCTTACTAAGAATTACAATGAAACTATTTTTATTGTCTTATATTGCTGGGTAGGTAGCCTATAATAGGCTACTATTATCAATTTTAGTTATTGTTATTTGAATTATTTTAAATTCTTATTAGCAGTGTTGTATGCAAGACTTCAAGACGAAGACGAGACCGAGACAGTGAGGTGCCGAGAACGAGACCGAGACAGTGAGGTACCAAGACCGAGACCGAGACACTAGATTCAAGACAGTACGAGACAGTAAAAGACAAGTGATTCTATGTAAAATGCTGTAAAATGCTAATGTATCAGTTTTCAGGAATAATGTTTATTTGTAATTTCAATTTGAAACTTATAATGTATATAGTACAAATTCCTGAGAACAGTTTTTATATTGCCGCGTAAGATTTTAAGACAGTTCACGCGAAACACATGGAGACCTCTTGTTCGAGACAGAACAAGACATTCACTTCAAGACAGTTTCTAAAAATTCGAGACACTACCTCGAGACCGAGACCGAGACAGCAGGCTTCCGAGACCGAGACACTAAAAAACTGTCTCGAGACCGAGACACTGTCTCGAGACCATACAACTCTGCTTATAAATAAATAAATAATAAGAGTCTTATTATTTATTTATTTATTTATTTATTAGGCTATTACTATTGATTCCACAACTACTGCTACTGTCATGCTTCTGCTACCAGTGGGAGAAGGGATCCCTGAGGATTTTTAAAAAGTGACTCCTACATTGTTCTGGATAGGCCAATCATCGCTGCTTTCTTTCAATGGTCGCCGACGTTGAAGACAGATGCGTTGAAGCTCTGGGTGGCAATAAGAGAATCCCTGCTATTATTATTGTTTTTATTTCACCGAAGTATATCTGCTCCCTCGGGACTTGAAAATATCTGCTTTGGCTAAATCTTGCAAAGTGTTCGTACTGGGAGAATATGCCTTGGAAGACAAGGTCAGTGCTTTCGTTATCACAGCGGCTGCTATAGTAAGTTTAGGGCCTACAGTAGCCTAATACCAGCGTTTTAGTCGTCAAAAATTGCCTGTAGCGAAACGCCTATAGATTACCAGAGTAGCCTACAAGAATGCAGGCATAACTCAGATATGTTGCACACTAAATAATCGAAAATGTAATGTTTTATTTTCCTGAACTCCAGAATATTTTCAGCTACTTGGCCGCGGTGCTTCAAACAGCTAGGGTGGAACCATCCCAGAAAAAGTGAAGACCCGTTATTAATGTTAGCCTACTATTATAAATTAATGTTAGCCAACTATTATAATGTTGGCAAATTGACTTTTGTGTCTATAATAAAGAAACTTCATTCAGCTTATAATCGTTTAGTCACCGTCTTCATTTCACAAAAAATAACACATCAAACAGTTACGTTTGATATGATCAAATCTTATAAAACAGATATTTGTTCTGCTGTGCTTGATACATCAGTATCAAACAGCTACTGCATGCGTGTAATTGTTACAATTTTGTGTGAAAGGTTCGTGCAACATTATCTTAGGCTAACATTCAATCGGACAAAACCAGCGTAAAGTAGAAGTTAGAACGAGGACCAACGTATACCTAGTGGAGATCTAAATAAGCTTCAATCGGGTTCTCCTTTAAACCAGCTACTGTAGGCCCGTATTATTAGGCACAGACTTACACCCACCTACCCACCCACCCACACACCCATCCACACTACGAACACACACACGCACACACACACGCCTACACACACACGCGCGCGCGCGCGCGTACATGCATATCGAAACTTGATTGCACGAACTCGCATTTGGTTCTGACGTTACCTTCCATCATCCAGCATATAAATCCCTGGAAGAGAGTTGGCATTCCATCGTCTTCGTAATCCGGTTAATGGGATAATATGTCAGCGATAATATCCAGTCGTTTATACTTTATGGTGTTCTGGTGATTGTCTCAAACGATGATCAGCTGTGTAATTATCTTTCACGGTGTCATGGACAGTTACAGAAGAGGAAGAGGAAGAAGAACAGCCAATTGTAACGTAATGAAGGATTTATATAGCGCCACTCAAATCAGCTGCTCTCTCAACGGGGATTAGCTATAGGCCTGAGTCAGCCATGGTATAAAATGTTAGCGACTTCCTCTTCTTAGCCTCAGCCTATAAAGCGGGTGGCCAGTCCTCTCCCTCGACTTCTCATCGTCTCACCGACAGTGCGGCCTTATTTGGTTCAGTTTAGCTGATTTGAATATGGGTGCAGCAGAAACGGGAATCAATTTTCTGCCCCAATCGGGATTTGAACCCATGACCTCTCGATTGATGGTCAAACACGCTAACCACTACACCATGTGTTGTTTTAATGTATGTATGCATGCAGGTTTAGGCAGGCAGATCGACCAATAATGTATGCGGATAAGTATAAATGAGTACGTGTATACACACATACATACATACATACATACATACATACATACATACATACATACATACATACATACATACATACATACATACATACATACATACATACATACATACATACATACATACATACATACATACATACATACATACATACATACATACATACATACATACATACATACATACATACATACATACATACATACATACATACATACATACATACATACATACATACATACATACATACATACATACATACATACATACATACATACATACATACATACATACATACATACATACATACATACATACATACATACATACATACATACATACATACATACATACATACATACATACATACATACATACATACATACCTACATACATACATATATGCATACGTACATAAGTATATAAGTACATGCATACGTACATGCATACATACGTACATACGTACATACTTACATACATTCATACATACATACACACACAAACACATACATGCATGCATACTTACATACATACAAGAACGCCACATATCACCACACGAATACAAAAATGATTCCAGACAGATGGAGACACGCCCTGTGCATATCAATATGTCGCACACCTTTAGTACACACCTGGAAGATCCCTGCAGCCTCAGTCTGTCGTTTGTTTTCCCATTATGCTCAAAGAGAGATAGATGATGCACAGATCGTTTTTCACAAATCGATTTCAGCTCGGGATATTATCATCAGTAGGCACCATTATCCGCTGTACCTCTCTCGCCCTCTGTCTCTGTGTCTCTCTGTCTCTGTCTTTCCTTCCCTCTCTTTCTTTCTCTGTCTGTCTCTGTGTCTGCCTCTCTGTCTCTGTCTTTCCTTCCCTCTCTTTCTTTCTCTGTCTGTCTCTGTCTCTCTGTATGTCTCTTTGAATGTCTCTAATCATGTCTGTGTGTTGCTCACTGTTAGTCTTTCTGACTCTCTTTCTGTTTCTCTGTCTGTCTCTCTGTGATTCTGTGTGTGTCTTTCTGTACGATCCTCTCCCCTTCTGCATGCTTCTCTGTCTCTCAATCTCTGTAGCTATCTGTCCATGGCTGTCTGTAAGTCTTACGTCCACTCTTTTTGTCTGTCTGTCTCTCTGTCTGTCTCTTTATATGACTCCCTGTATCTCTCTTATGTCTCTCTGTTTCTCTGTCTCTAAGTCTCTGTGGCTGTCTGTCTATGGCTTTCTCTGTTAGTCCTTCTTTCTCTCTTTCTGCTTGTCCCTCTGTCTCCGTCTCTCCGTATCTGGGTCGATGCCAGGTATAGTTCGTTTGTTGACTGAGTTAGAAGGAAGAAATGGAGAGGTTGGAGTAGGACATTCGACAAGGAATATAAATGCATCTTATAGACCCAACCGTGATAAAACAATGGAACGGCAGAGGTCACCAGGTGCACTATAGACCGCTCGGGTCACCTCAGAATCAATGGTATAGTCTGCAATCAAGACTGAGGAGCACCGCAGAGTATAAACAGTGGTTGAGTAAGGTTTCGTCTTGCTTTCTGTTCTGTGAGGAAGACGACTAACATCGAATCTTGACCCTGGAGTACAATGCTGCTCTGTTCCTGCTCAAGCAATGTAGCGCTACATAATGTAGTATCATCGTCGTCGTCGTCATCGTCGTCATGGTCGTCGTCATTATCATCATCATCAACATCATCGTCATCGTCGTCGTCATCATCGTCATGGTCGTCATCATTATCATCATCGTCGTCATCGTCGTCGTTGTCGTCATCGTCGCCGTCACCATCACGAACACCATCATCTCCTTCAGCAGAATCACCACCATTTTCATCATCATCATAATTACAATCACTGCAAGAGTTAGAGCCGCATTATCACTCCATTAAGTGATGAAGTTTACAAATGTTGCGGATGAAGCACACAGGTGGTTGGTTGCAGGACACCTTTCAATGATGGGTGATTAGCAATTACTCCTATCCTCTCTAATATGTGATTTGGAGGATATTTGGTTGTACCTTCCCATGCATCGCTTATCCGACTAAGAGCAGTTCCAGTTTAACGACGCTGTGTGATAACAAAGATCATTAGCGTCGCCCTTCTCCTTTATTCAGGCTTCGGGTTGGTCTGGCACGGGCAGAGTGCGTGCAGTGTCGGAGTTATCCGTCTAGTTGAGAAACGACCGATAAATTCCTGTCGATCATGATTAGGGATGGTAGACATTCGCAAAGAAACTCGAATGTTCGGAATTTCGGGTGTTGTGAAAATATCCGCGATGTAAACGCCGATTTTGGACAAACTTTATGAAATTAATGCGACACGACGTGTTTGGAGCTGACAGGTTTCGTTCCCCCTCCACTGTAGTGATAATCGCCCATTTTTGGAAAATACCACCATGAATGTTGAACATTTTTGCCGTGAATGTATTTCTCTATAAATACTCAAGTTTGGACCAACGATGTTTACGAACCGATTATCTTTTCCACTCACTTAATAAAATATTCAATTCGTCCCGATATATATCGCCAGGCAAACGCTAAAGCTGATTTAGAACGGCGCGTTTAGATTCGGCATCATCTAATCTGTCTGTCTGAGTGTCTGTCCGTTCGCCTCTATCTCTGTCTCTGTCTCTGATTACCTGATAAAGTTGTTGCAAGGAAGGCGCAAGGGAGGGAGGTAGATAGACAGGGAGTTGGGCGGGGAGGTGTACGGGAAGGGAGGCTGGGAGGTAATGGAAAACAAAGGGATGAATGAATGAATCACTTGCACGGGACACACCTGCGCTCAGACAGAGAGCGGCAGTCCAGGAAAAGTTACTAACGCAGCGTATAAATTATACAAGACCCACCGTAAGGCATAAATTATCGAACATACCTTGCGTCGCCCAATTATAATACGCCTCCGCGTATGTATAGGTTCGGCATAAGACTGATGCAGGATCTCACGATTGTATATATACATGTGTCAGTGTGCGCACCGATGATCTATCGTGGCAGGGAGGAGGAGGAGGAGGAGGAGGAGGAGGAGGAGGAGGAGGAGGAGAGGACGAGGAAGAGGAGGAGGAGGGGAGAGGTAGGAGAAGGGATAGAGGGAAGAAGAGAGGAGGAGAAGGAGGAGAGGAGGATGAAGGGGAGGAGGATGGAAGAACGAGGCGGAGGGAGAGGAGTATGAGGAGGAGGAGGATACTAGGAGGAGAAGAAAGAGGTTGAGGAGAGATAGGAAGAGGAGAAGGAGGACGAGAAGGAGAAGGACGAGAACGAGGAATAGGACGAGGCGGAGAGGGAGAAGGAGGATAATGAGGAAGATGAAGAAAGGTGTCGGATGGAGAGGAAGAGGATAACGGAGAGAAGGAGAACGAGAACGCGAAGGAGAAGGATAATGAGGAGCACGAGGACGAGGAGCAGATGGACAAGGATGAGGAGGATAGCGATGCGGAGAAGGAGGAGAAGAAGGAGAAGAAGAAGGAGGAGGAGGAGGAGAAGGAAGGAAGGAGGAAAAAGAAGGGGAGGAAGAGGAAAGGAGGAGAAAGAGAAGGAGGAAAAGGAAGAGGAAGAGGAGGAGGAGGCTTGGCAGGAAGTGGGATCGCATGGAGGGTATCAGTGTGTAGAAGTTGTTTATGGCTAATGGTTCAGTGATCATTTCTGGTCAGGTGTGATGCGCTAATCAGTTTCGGATGTTCCGACCGGGACGCGGCATAATAGGGAAGCGCAGGGAGAAGTGATTTTCGTGTACGGGATAAGTGCATGAAAGGGAGTGTGATTAATAAGAAAAAGGTTCAATATCCTGGGAAAACTTTGCTCGTAGGTGTCGCCTGGGACCTGCCTCACACGTGATTAGTGATGGGTTCTCATCTGCGGCAGTTAAGCCTCGCACGCGTATCATGGGAAAGGTTGAACGTGTTTTCTAATGAAGACCAGAGAACCGACAAAGCAATTAGCCACTGAGTTCTTCATCAAACCTTTTACTACAGGTTGGTTGTCCGCTTTGTATCAGACGACTCTGATGGGTCGTTTGTCGTGAGCAATAGAAGATGAGGAGGAGGAAGAATAGGAAAGAGGAGACGAAGAAGAAGTGGAAGAAGAAGAAGTAGAAGTAGTAGTAGAAGAAGAAGAAAAAGGAGGAAGAAGAAGAGGAAGAAGAAGAGAAGGTGGAGGAAGAGGAAGGAGGAGAAGTTGAAGTAGGCTTAACTTACCCCTTAACGGAGAAGGAAATGAGAAAGAAGAAAAAGAAGAGAGCGGTGAGGCAGGAGTGGTAGAACGAGGTTTAAGAGGAGGAGACGAAGAAGGGATTAAGAGTAGATGGAGGAGGAGAAGGAGGATAAAGATCAGGAAGAAGAGAGAAAAGGAGCAAGGGAAGAAGTAGGAGAAGGAGAAGGAGGAACAGAGAAGGAAAAGGAGGAGGAATATCAAGAAGAAGAAGGAGTAGAAGAAGTAGGAGTGGAAGGAGGTTTTGATTTGCTGGCAGGGCCCCCTACGAGCTGACGTTTCGGGTGCAAAGGCAATTCTTTAGTTTTCTTTCGCCTTTAGTTAATTAGAGTAATTTGTCCACTGACAAACCCTGGCGTTCCCTTCACATCTGGCTCCCTTCTCGGGTTACTTCGAGAGAATCACGCACGATGAGTGATTCTAACCAAATGTTCTCTTTCCCTATCTGTGATCTTCACGACTGGCTTGCGGTCCTAAGGCTCTTTCTTTGGTTGGCATTGCGATGATTAACTACAGGAAAAGGTTGATTAATCTTGTCATCACGTTTAGTATAGCACCAGTAACTTTTGTATAACCAATGGTCGCCTATTTTCGCTTCCGGTGGTTTTCGCTCATGAGGGGAAACACATGCACTCAAGGGGAAATCTTAAACGTTTGCTACCAAATTCTGAAATTCCTGAAAAAATACGTATGAACATTAGGTGTAATGCTGATATAGGGACCAAAAGCTGATCCATTTTGACTTTCTATTTATACCGTTTATTAGATTTTTCTCAGCAGACGTCAGTTACGTTCTGTAACAGTTGATTTGGATGGGGTCTTTCGGCCTCGCAGACTCAGTATTTAATTATATAATTATTGTAATATAGGTTGGGTTGTAACTGATTAAGATATTTGGTAAGACATGAGGCACACAGTCTTGTTGGAGGTTATTGTTGCCATGTGTTGAGGTGGCTATTCAACAGTAATTTATACTTCAACTTCTGAAAAACTTAACTGTGTTATACTACATCTACCTGGAATGAACGTCTGCTGGGCTCAGAGGCGTCCAGATAGGGGGTCCGGAGGCGAATGCCTCCAATTTCAGGTAGAGGGGTTTATTTTTAGTCTTAGTGGCGGAATGTCTGGCCTTCCTGACATTTGGGACCGGGGAGTTGCCTCAGAGGGGTTTGACGCCTCTGTTTGGGCGTAGAGAGAAAGGCGTATAAAACACGTGTGGACAGAAGACTATACTTGACCACCACCCGAGAGATAATGAGAAAGATATCCAAACACAGACACAGTTAAGAGGAAGGCAGATGAACGATCAGCTATTGATATCACGCCACTCTAGTACAGTTGATTCGACTGGGAAAACGTTACCAAATGGGAGCTTTGTAAATGGAATCTCGTGGGGTCGACCAACGTCGTCTCATATACGCCTTTGATTATGTCTGCGGCGTCTGCGGCTTAGATCGAGAACCATCGGATCTGTACTTAGGATCGAAGAACCGTCCGTATAAGCAGTCTGATTGGATGCATATATAGGGGATGGATATAGAGTGATTGAAATTGCGGTTTTGATCTGCGGTAATTAAGCCTTTGAAATCGAAGGACCATCAGTGATTCGTTTTCGATTGAACCGAGGTTGTTTCGGCTGCTGAAACTGGAGATTTCTTCTTGCATGGCATCCTGACTTCGTTGTTGTAATACCGCTGATTCCTCGGTAGTCAGTTGCTGGGTTCTGCGATTAACTAACAATGCCCTTTGTCTGACGTGGTCAGTTATGCAGATTAATTCCGGGTCAAGCTACCGAATGTCCTGTTCCTCAATGACCTTATGTTAAGTAGCTGGGTGCATGTACAGATGGATTAGTCAGGGAATCCATTTACATCCCCACAAACTAAAGCTATATATAGCTGTAGTGTATACTGTAATACAGCCTAAACTCCTACACTGTTTGTATTCTGATAGGGTCAGTACGAAGCCTGAATAACGGAGTAGGACGGTGCTAGTGATCTTTGTTATCACGCAGTCACATTAAAATCTAATTCTGTGATCCATAATAATTAACTTAATACCTAAACTAATTTAGTTCGTAGATATGCATAACCAGGCAATTGCGCTTTGTTGAAATTCAGGAACAATTGGAGATATTGAGACCTATAGTTCCACAACAGTGCTAAATTTTATCTAGAAATTTATTGCTAAGATATGCATGATCAAATTCAAGCAAGTGAGTTTTGCTGAAATTCAAGAGAAGTTAGAGATAAGGAGCTGTTGTTCCGCATCACTGCTTATTCAGTAAGCCATTTCTACAACATGCATGATTACTCGTCTCTGAGACGTCCAAGAATGAGCTGAATGGGTTCCATTTCATTACATCACCTTTCATTACAGTCTGTTAGTTAAGTTGAGTAACCAATTAAGCTGTACGACGTGCACGGCTCATTCAACACCATGCTATGGCATCGTAATAAGCAGCAGTCTTAGATATGCATGAGGCGTCTGGTTGGGAAGCTCCAATGAGGTGAGTGATGGCAGATATTAACCAGATGACAGTGACAGATGATGACTGCTGGCGCAGGTGAGTTCGGGATGCTGTTACGAATCAGGAGCTGGTAATCTCGGAGGCTGTGAGCTGTTACGCATCAGCGCTGGACAGAAAAGATAACCTGGGTTGAAGAGACTCCTGTAGGCTGAGAGAACAAGTATGGCTGTTGCTCTTTGGAAGTTTGAATCAAATGTATGAGATGTACCTACCAGGAACATCTACACATTGAGGGCAGATAAATAGTTCAATCGGGAACAGGACCATTTGGGATCATTGAGCCTAATTTCAAGGGGAGTGCATGGAGCTCATTTTAAAGACAGGTGAGCACGTTCTCATGGGATATTAAGCCAATTTTGGGGTTTTTAAACGTATTGTCTTTAAAAAGCGTATGAAGCCAATTCTTGTTACACTATTGATACGGACTCCAAAGAGGCGATTCTAAGAAATTATGTCAGTTATGTGTCAATTATACCGGACTTTGAAGCCAAGTTCAAAGGAATACGATGCCGTTTTAACCTAAGGGATACGAGGTCAATAATATTATTGTAAATAATATTTTCGCTTCATTTCAAACTGACAACCGCAGCATGATTACAAGTAAAGTAAGAACGAATGATGCCAAATTATTAGGCCCTACAAGAATTAAATTTTAGCTGTCGTCAGCCATGCAAGGCGCCCATAACGCCACACATCTGTAAGGGGCGTGGAGTCCAGTTCTTAAGGGTCTTAACTTTTTTAAAGAGCTTGTATATCATTCCAAAAAGGCTCGAAATCGGTTTTGAATACATGACCATGGATGCAATTAAAAATGGTGATAAAAAATTTTCGTGAAGATGTACCAGGCGTAGGTCTATTTGCTACTGTTGGCTGCTATTTAACTTCTTCCATCATAGTCAGAGCTGGTCAGTGCATGTTACCTTCCTATCGTGAGGCCGTCTCGCTTCACCTTATCATTTTCCCATCAGAGTCACGCTTGAACGAATCGGGATCACAGCAGTCGCCCTCAGAGACATAATTACCCTGGAGGGGATCTTCTGGCACATCCTTTGTAACCCTGATGAGGCAGGAAATCTCAAGTAATTCCACGACTGCCATGGTTGCAGTTAATCAGTTACCCAGGGCTGTCTTGTCAGTTTAGGAACGTTGGCAATTACTGTTGGACAAAGATCGTGTGTCCTCTGCTTTGGTATGTACACAAATTCCCATCCAGTTGGGTCTACATTCTAAAATTCTACATCAACAGCCACATACAGCTCTTCTAAACACAGCAGGGATGTTAAACGTCTCATAGAATGTAGGCCTACAGCAAGATTTGGGCAGGCCTACGTAAAGAACAATACTATTATAAAGGTTTATTAATAAGCTTCATTGAATTACGTAATAGTCTTTGGCACTATTCTGCGGTGGCGTGTTATGGCAGGGAAACCCAGGAAAATGCCTTGCTACAATGTCTTTACCCTGGATGTTGCCCAGAATTTCTGTACATTATAATCTTGTTGATGTGGTGATGCTATGGCAAACAACAGTTAACTGTTAAGCAACATTAGGCCTTTTTAGTAGGCCTACTTGGATCAGTGACAGCACTGTCAGCACATTATTGACGTACGTACGTTCCAAAGAGAGGGGCCAGTTGGAGTCTGCTGTAGCCTACTTGGTGGTGGTGGTTGTTGCAGTCTAACGACACTGTGTGACAACATAGATCGTTAGCAAAGCCCTCCTCCTCTATCCAGGCTTGGGGCTGGTCCTGCCTGAGTTCTTGCAGTGGCAGAGTCTACTGTCCTTGTGGTCCATTTGAATCAATTTATACATGTTTTGGGACCTGAAACTGGTTCCTGATTGGTACGAAGCTCAAGTGACCTAAGTTTTAAATGCCGGTATAATTACTATTATGAGTCTGTGCGGGTGGCCATACCTAGCCGTCTGATCGTCCCATTGACAATGTCCGTTGAGAGTCCTCACTTTATAGCCGATATCCCACATTGTCAGTCTACTAGTCTAGTACCCTAAACGCTATATTATCGCTCACCCATTCCGGCTTATTTGTTTTCATTATAAACGTTGTCTGTTATCATTATGACATAATTATATTTAGGGTAGCTCCAAGCCTCCAAGATGGCTTTAAAGAATGTGATCCCACTGCTTAGTCATTTAGTATTAATAACGTTTATTTAACGTCGCCGTCCTCTGGTAATAATCAAGTGCTTAGCAGAAGTTTACCGAAAAGTGCCACCCACTTGTTCCTGCCTCACACGCCATTGGTCGGGATTTGGCTTGATTGATCTGCGAGAATTATTGGCCTTCGCAGCAGCTCGCAGCCGATTTAAATGTCGGAAGTCTGTTCCCAGTTGGTTACGATCCGCCTCGGAGTCTGGTTTGGAAGGGAAATAGTACGACCCGACCGTCGTTGCACCAGTTGTATACGTCTGAAAGTTCATACATCCTCTACCTGTGTTTGTAGGAACTAACCTGGGGTTTTCTGTTTGGAATCTCTGACTGGTGAATGGTGTCTCTAGCTGGATAACGATCGTGGCTACGGGTGGCAGAAGGATCGCGCGTACACCGCTGTCTGATGCTCCACACATGCCCAGCATTCATATACGGTCACAGTCTGATCAAGACTTCGACTGAAAGACTACTTAACGGGATTAGATCTGCTTGGCGGAATTAATTACTAACGGTTGCTGATAGAGTCGACTCGTTGGCTGGCGATAGGTGTCGTAATTGTTCCGACAATTGGTGATATTCGTAAATCATTCGCAGACGATTCCGTGCTCAATGTATGATTTATAATCCGAAGTGACGTCGACCAGCGTGTGCTTCTGATGGACGTCGCTTTTCAGGTAGACTTCTTGTTTTATATTTTACACCGATTGATTGAATCATTGAAAATAAATTTGCCTCGTCAACTAAGTTTCACGATGAGACTTCGTCGGTGATTTTATTTATTTTTATTGCTTGGTTTTCGTTAGCGCTTGGTACAGTCTTTACTAGCAATAAATAATCAAGAGTAGGGCCTAAACATAGAGGCAGAGATATAGGCCCCTATAGGGAATGAGAGATCCTAAGAATGGAGAGAACTGTCCAGAAATTTGAGGTGGGATGAAGCTGCTTTTACCCCCAGTATTTCATGAATACTTAGTGAATATTTCATGAATTTTAGAAATTAGTGCTGTGTTTTCCGATGTTTGTCCTGTTTTGTTTTGTCTCCCGATATTTCAGTTTGGGGAATGCAGCAGCTCATAGGCCTATCCCCCAATTTGTTTTACCCGTCCCCATCCCAGGACTAAGTATCCGCCTATGAGTAAACACTTCAGTGTTAAACCGAGAACGTAGAGAGAACGGAAGGACATTTCATAAGAAAGACCCAATGGTCAATAGATTGGATTTTATTAATATAACATAAATGTACGATATTTCTTAACGCCACTCAAGTGCTGCATCAGCTAGTTAGTGTGCCCATTTAACCGGCGCTATATCGAATCATATCTGCAATACTTGTTTGGTTCAATATTATTGGTGACTCATATTTAAATTTCATTTATCGCGGAATGAAAGTTTCTGGACTGGATTTGTCCACGCGACGTAGGCCTAATTTTCCCGTTACTGGTGTATTTGAACCATTTGCATTAAGGCTAAGCAGTACCTTGTTTCATTTGGATAGCCGCTGCTTCTTGCTCGGATGGCCCTTCGTATTTGATTGGCTTGAGTTTAATGATGAAGATGATGTGGAAGTGAGAGCAAAGCTCGTAATTGTTTTGCAATATTCTCCTGGAGGAATAGGAACTAAGGATCCAGCTGTGGGAAGACATTTGTACGGGCCGTGGTATCTGCTATCTGGCAGATCTCGGCGGAAAAATATTGGTTCTTTGCAGGCGGCATCATTTGTATATATGCGGGAAGTAATTTTGGACTGATTTTTTTGGGTGAACCGTGTCGGACGGGTTCGAATTTCTTGGGGATTATAGTACAGGGAGATGAAGTACGTGAATTTGGTGCAATCCGATTTCTGTATCAGGGTAAAAGGCTGACTGGGCAGCTGTATAGTTGGCCTGGCTGTTGTTTCTCAGCCGTAGACGGTACCCAAGTAAAAAGATACAAAGGTAGACTGAGGCTTTATCTGGATAGATAACATAAACACAGGCATAACATCACTCTGGCTGACACTAAGAGGAGCAATGGACTTGACAAATGACCTCTTCCCCTCTTTTGGAGACGCCTGAAGGCATTATTGTTTGCTAGACACTTGGGTCGGGATAAACTCTTAATCTTTGAGTGGTGCACTGGTGCTATATAAATGTTCAATTGCAATTACAATGGAGATAATTTATTCCTACTAATCACCGCCAAATGGCCAGTGTCGGAAACTGATGGTGGTGATGATGATGATGATGTGGGTGGTGGTGGTGATGATGATGACGACGACGACGATGATTATGATGATGATAAGACTTGTCTGAGTAGGCATAACAGCATTGGTCATTCTGTCTATAAATACTGTTAAACAGTTGGTGAATAACAGTTTGAAGAAGACAAATTTCTTCATCATTTATTGCAAAATTTCGAATTATTCAAAAGCTTCATATTGAAATGTGCCTGAAATAAAGATTTTATAAAGGTTTGCATTTATACATGCATAAAATTGCATATGCATGTTTATTTACATACATTACACGTAGGTACATACAAACTAATCTCAATGTTGTTTTTAACTGGTACCGGTGACTCACTATATAACTGGTTTTCCTTCAACTCATTTTTTTATGTGTTGAGGAACTCCTCACGAGGTCAGATTACTTAGTGTCGATAATCAATTCTTTGACTAGAAGGAAAATGCAACATAGGCAGACCAGTACTATGCTGGATAGATAACATAAATGAGGACTTGTAACATTACCTGGACTAAGGCTAAGGGAAACAGCGCACGTGACTAATGATCCTTTCCCTCATGACCAGCCAGAGATCAGCTATATTTGTACCCATCGCCGCCAAATGGCTGGCATCAATCACTGATATATGATGATGATGATGAATTCTCTGCAATAACTGTTGTTAACATTTGTTAGCTGTGCTGTTGACGGGCCTGTTATATCAGGTGTTGTTTGATTACAGGCGAGACAAAGGCATTGTTACAGACTTCTACTCAGGTGACCTATGATGGAACGTTGCACACCTGCCTTCAAAAGATAGCAATGGAGTTGTTATCCAGCATCCTTCTGACAATCTGTTCTCACCTGTTGACCCTTGGGGTTCAAGTGACTCTGGCCGAAGAAGGTGAGTGCCGTACGTAGCCTTTGGGTAGCAGAAGAAGAAGGGTGATTGTTTAGGGTAGCCCCGTGTATGAAGTATTAGCGATTGCATTTTCTTAGCCTCGGCATATGAAGGCGAGTGGCCAGTCCTCTCCCTCGTCGTCTCATCTTCCCACCAACAGTATACGGTCAATGTATTCGTCATAACTAAGCTGAGTTGGCTTGGAGTGCAAGTGAAAGAGGATTTGAACCACGAACTCTCGCATGACAGTCCAGTGCACTTACCACTGCACTATCTCGAGCAGCTGGCTAATTCATTGTTTACTATAATCTAGCCTATTTTCATCCAAATTGAGGTATGCGAAATTGTAGTATAATCTAATCGTGTGTTTTTTAATTTGGACGTAATCTCAATGTCAATGGAATTTAAGTTGGGATGGTGAGGGAGTGGACTGGCTACTCGCCCTTATATGCAGAGGCTAAGAAAATGAAGTCGATAGCATGTTGTACTAATGGCTGCGGTACGTCTCAGGACTAGCTGATCAAATCTAATCCGATGACATGCGATTACATTACGTTACATTACATTGTGTTACTTAACTGATTCTAATGTAGTTTAATCTTATCCATTAACTTCTGGGAACAAGAAAACCTTGTGTGGAAAACATCAGTTGATGATTAGTCTAACAGAGACGGCTAAAGGATGAAGTTAGTTGTGGTCTCTGTGAAGAAGTCTTGGAAACTACTCTCATCAAACGTCTTGTGTTAATTGTGTGTCGAGGAGTCCTACTTTATTAAGCCCAAGTGCTAGTCGGACATTTGATAGGACCAAGCCATCTAAAAGTAACTTGTATCAACTGTACTTCAATGGTCTCTGATTCAATTACCTGTGAGTCTGATTTCAGTGCCGTGACTCTGATTAAAGTATCAGTGACTCTGATTTGAGTACCAGTACCGTGATTTTGATTGTGGTGTGACTGCTTCAAGTACCAACGACTCTGGTCCAAGTACCCATGACTCTGGTTGAAGTACCTGAAACTCTTATTTTAGTACCTGTGACTCTGATTCAAGTACTCTTGACTATGATTCAAGTATTGATGTCTGCATTGCATGTGAATCTCATATTCTTATCTAATTGATTTATTTATTCATTCCTTCATAACAGTTTTTATGGTTATGCATGTCTATTAGGCCTAGAACCTTCTAGAGCCTCCTTCCCAGAGTTATGTGGATTCTTCCCAGAGTTATGCCTATCTAATTCATCCAAATGGTTACACGGTGGGTCAGACCGAAGGTTTATAATATGGAGATGAGTCAGAAGGAGAAGAATCGGATTGGGAGTATATTATACAAGGTTTATTGTGGATGAGGTTAAATAAACTGTAAACAAACAATGTTGGGTGAACTTGTCCGTTGATCTGTTCTGCTAGAAGCAATCCTCGGCTGAGCATGCCCCCGTGTTCCGCAACCGGTCTTTCGTTCTCTCCATCTGTTGCACTTCCCCTTCAGTGGATGTAAGATCATCATAAAGGCGTTTTTATTAATATACGGTGTTGATAGGTTTATTGTCTCGCAGACAAAGCAATTAGTATAGGTTCCTCTGGTTATGTTCATTCCTTTGAGAACTGGCTGGAAAAATCGGATGGGCTGGAATATCAGTGGATGAATGCAAAGGTTGCGATGATATTGTTCCTCTCATATGCGCTTTCACGCTCGGATTAGGCTACATGTAAGTCGCTGCAGAGAAGCATGAAACCCGAATGTAAAGCTGTTTCTGCTGCTTTCCTATATATGCACGTGCAAGTCTTTACATGACGTGTCGGGATTTATCTGCCTTTGTCCATATTGTTTTTGTCCATATTGATTTTGTCCAGGTTGCTTTTGTCCATGTTGCTTTTGTCCATATTGCTTTTGTCCATGTTGCTTTCGCTCTGTCAAATGTCAATATTGCTTTTGTCCAGATTGCTTTGCTTTTGTCTATATTGCTTTTGCCTTTGACCATATTGTATGTGTTTATGTATATATACATTATACTTTATGCTTTGTCCATATTGCTTTTGATTTTGTCCGTATTGCTTTGTCCGTATTGCTTTTGTCCTTACCGCTTTTGCCCTTGTCCATATTGCTTTGCTTTTATCCATATTGCTTTGATACTATTAATATACCAACTCTTCTTGTCTTCTTACGCTTCTTCTTCCTTTCCGTATTTTCACAGGCCTACACATTCTTCTGACTAATGATCAATCGGGATCATATTTTTCTTCTCGTGTTTTCTTGCTTAGCGGAACCCTATCGGAATCCGAACATCTTCATTTTCCATTAATACTTCTCTGCGTTCGGCATACACGGACGACCTGTGGAGCTGAATTAATATTCTCAGCACGACTCCAGCTTTGCCCACGTGTTTTCGAAGTGCCCCACTGTTAGGAGAGGGTTTTGTTGGCGGCCGGGTGTACAATACTCGGTGATACACGTACGCTTCAGTCCAACTGATGTTATTGGTGTCCCGATGCGATGTCAGAATCGTGGATTAACCGGTTTTATTGCTTTTTTGCACTGGTGTCTATTTCTAGCAGAGAATTAATTTCTATCCCGGCTGGAAAGATTTTGTTGATTTGAGATTCCTGATTGAGAGTGACGAGGAAAATATTCATTTCACAATGGAAATGGTGATGTCTGGAGATGTGGCTTTCGTTAATTTAAATGCGAATCTTCTAAGTTTCTCAGTGCCGGCCAAAGGTTTGTTACCAAGTACAGCTTGTCAGGCTGAAGTTAATCGAATGTTCTTGAAAATTGATGAGTAAGATTGTCTCAGGTTAAACGAAATTTGCCTGAAGGCCGACGTGATACATGTATGTAGTACAAATATATTTAACTAATTTATTTATATTTAATCTCATCCACTTTGCTTTTATGCAGCAGGTGATCTCTGCTGTAAAGCAATAGAGGTAGGCCTTATTACTTCGTACCGACAAAGGCTCGCAAATGAATCGCTCTTTTGATATGAAATTGAAAACGTTCTTATGTAAATTTCTAGATCAACGCAATCATTTTCAGCACACAATATACTTTAATCTTATATTTTGGACATTTTAATTTTCAAATTGTCTTCCGATATTTCGTTGAATAGTGGTGGCCATTTGCATTCACTTCATATGAGGAATGGCTAATTTAATATGCAAATCAGGCTCGTGAGTTACAAAAACAACGCATGACTCCGAGAGCCCACCAAGTGTAACGCTTGCGATTGGGGAATCATGGGTAGAAACAATTTCAGCATAAGGCAGAAGAATGTTGGCTTGATGTAATAGATAATTGGTTTGAGGTGCAATAACTTTGGCTTTAGGTAAAAAATCGCTAACCTGAAGTACAAGAAATTAGGTTTGAAGTTACATATTATTAAGTTGAAGTAAACAATGGTAAGGTTGAAGACTTGAAGTAGCAGATAATTAGCAAAGGGAAGAAATATGAAAGTGAAGAAAGCTGTGGTCCAGGTAAAATTAGCTTGAATTCAGTAGGTTTACATGAATGTTGAAATAATTACTATAAAGTTGGCACTGAATTACAAAGATGTGCTTGAATGCCAAACAGTTGTCATGAATTGCAACAAGGTGAATCTAACTAGTATAAAAAAAGTTAGAGCTAGTTTTGTCAGAAGTTGGCATGGACTTCATGAACTTTGGTTTTGCTATGCAATACAAGTGCTGAAAGCAGATGCCTGGATGCCCATGGTTTGGTTTTTACTATGGCATGGCATAACTGGATTAGGAAACAGATGCTTGGATGGTCATGGTTTGGTTTTATGGCATGGCATAACTTGATTAAGAAACTGATGCCTGGATGCCCATGGTTTGATTGTTAACTATGGCATAATATAACTGAGTTAGACTCCCCAATTACTTCTACCAATCAATGAGGAAGTCACAAAACTCACGATCACATTATACAACGTTTTCACGATTTCCGCTTTGCACGCCCGACATTTGTTGGTGGATTATTATTATTATTTAATAATTGAATTTTGGTTTGAAATGTCTGCCTGGGTGGCATGGCCGTGTAATTACAGCCTTCGAGACTAATGCAGCATATAGTGGGATTTGAAGATCACAGGGTAATTACTGGTTACTACGCAGTCGGTCTATAATCAATTACAAATGAATGGAAATGGGACAGATCCGGATTGATGGGCTTTCGTCATGGTTCTACGACCCCAAAGGCTTATAACTTCTAATGCTGGCTCTCCCCTCCTGGGGCTGTAGCAGCCGAAATGAATTCCGCTGTGGGGACTAAAGGTGTGGGGAGACATATATCGGGCTGCGTCTAGTAGGTCAAGGGTGGTCTGATGGTTAGCGTGCTGTCAACCTAGAGGTCCGAGGTTCAAATTCCCGCCAGGATACGAATAGTGGTGTCGTGGTTTGTGATCCACCTGCGCCTCTGGCTAGCTCAGCTATGATGGGTGCATCGAACGTACACGGGACAGCGAGGGAGAGGACTGACCACCTGCCTGCATATGCCGAGGCCAAGAGGTGAAGTCGCTAGCTCTACGTACCCAAAGGATACCTTAGGGCTAGCTTAAGGGACTGCTCTTCTCGTATCCTCTTCATCTTCTAGTATATATCTGTAGGCTATTGAAAGAATTGAATGACGGTGCTGTGTATGCACAATTTCCAATTGCACTGTACTCCTCCATCAGGTGGAGGGAGACTCATTAGCATCCCAGATACACGTTTTGTCTTCGGTCGACGATCGTTTACTGTCGCCCGTCCATGATCCATCCTTCTGGAACTCTACCTCTTCATGTTTGCAACTCTGTCAGTGAGACTGCCTTTTGCTATAAGCTGAAAACCTACCTTTTCCAGTCTACCTATGACTTTCAATCGTTGCCCTGTGTCAATGTGCACTTATTAACCTTCTGTGAGGACGGCATTATCAAACGACGGTTGTATTGTATTGTATAACGAAAGTCTATTGTCTAAGTCTATTGTTGTCATTTTTAGACGTGTTTCGTCACCACCAGCGCAGCGCACCGGTCACCAGCGAAGGCCTTCCTATCTTCCTCCAGGAACCAAACGAGCTCTACTTTATCGTAAAGAGCCGACCGCTGACGATCACCTGCCAAGCATCGCCTGCCATGCAGATCATCTTCATGTGCAGTGGGCAGTGGATCGACCCCCTGAAGCACACGAACGTAGAGTCCATAGACGAGGTGACGCTGGAGAAGAGGGTCGAGACGAGCATTGAGATAACGAAGGAGGAGGTCGACGAACCCCATCACACGGCGCCCTCGGACAAGTTTTGGTGCGAGTGCCACGCTTGGAACAGTCTACCGAACAACCAGCCACGATCGGTGAAGAGCAGGCGGGGCATCATCCAGTCAGCATGTAAGTTGACGTCTTGGCCTTTTCTAGTCTGGGAGGGGTGGCTCAGTGACTCTGTGGTGTGTTTCCAATCGAGCATGGGGAGGCTAGGTATGGGCCTGTCCGATAGACTCCTAGCCCACAATGGTGGCCTCCATTGTATGAAGACGAGAAATTGTTCATTACAAATTGAGATATACCCTCTGTTTTTTTAGGTTTGAGGTTCAAATTGGATTATGCCATCGATTTTGGTGAGATTTTAGGTGAGATTTTAGGTCAGAAACATTATCTGGATCTAGCACTTAATCCAATATTTGTGGTTTCAGGATGCTGTTTGTAATGACTCTGGATAGTAAATAATAGGTAATTAGTAATTGGAATTTTGCGTTTTAGATTGCATTTTAGATTGTAGGCCTGCAGATAGATCCACGTATATTGTATGAGCTTACAAGTCTTGCAGCTCAAGGTCAAAGGTCATGACCTGCAAAAGATTGGTCCTGTTCAGTGCTCAGTATAGCACAAAATAACCTTATTAGTTATCATATTAGGTTACTGTGTCACTGCCCATGCTCTGATAGTGCCAGACCCAAGCTTTGGGCAGCTTTTGAATGCCTTCGTCTCTTGATTATATGGGACCTTGTAAGTGATTTTTCATTTTGCAGAAAAGTGTATAAGATATATCAGTTTTCTAGTAGATAATACATACGAAAGGCTATAATTATTTTACCAATCATTTTGAAACATTGCTGAATCACATTTCGTGTGATCTCTTCGGGTCTTATCACGACTCTTATCTCTCCATATATAGGTTTATATGGCAATCTAAGACTTTAGCGATGAGAGTGCACTAAAAGCCTCCCAGAAGCCAATGCTGGTCATCATTTAAGCGTTGAATGATTTCATTATCTACTTGAGCAACAAACGACGGATTGACTCAAAATTTATTGTCGACGGTGTAATTTTACAATGGCAGAACTGAATACTGGCACACTTTCATTATCAAAATGGCATAGCTATTTTTCAGTTTATTTTTTTCACGCAATTTAGCGTAAATAATCTGTCAAGTTGGTTATATATAGCCGAGCAAAGTAAAGTTCGTTGTATACACAGACATCGTAGATTGGCGTCGGATGCGATGTAAGATTTAATCTTGAGCGGTTGAACATCCGATAGGGGACGTGGAGTTGTTGTTTTCCGAGATAAATCAGGTGCAAGGTGACTGTTCAGTGTTCAGCTCTGGTTTTCATACCTCTGATTATATGTCTACTAGATCATGGATGGCGTAAGACAGACCACACAGGACTTCCTGCTTGTTTTGGTTGTTTTGCTTGCTATGAGAAGGCCAGCGAGCAATGGAGGCCCATCTCAAGTTCTGTCAGACTCGCGAGGCCGTTCTCATCGTTGGTTGGAAGGTGTCCGATCGTGTTGGTGTTTACCAAGACTTGTTTTGGTAACACTAGTGGAGAGACTGAGGCTTGAACCTTACTTTTCGTGAAGGATGTTTTCCCTTGCATGAAAAATGCCATTGTTATCGGTAAATTAATTAACTGAAAGGAACAATAGGGCAGAAATTCTTCAGTGCAAGAGTGGTGGACTTGTGGAATGGTTTGGATGGTGGCGGTGGCTGTAATGATGACGATTATGATGACGGTGATGATAGCGATGATGGGCTGATGAGATGATGGTGTGATGAGATGATGATGATTTTAAGCATGTTGTGTTGCAATCTTGTTAAGATAGAAAGGTCATTTGGTATATTATCAGCATACACTGATAGACCCAGCCATCCTTGCACACCCTTCATTTCCTGAGACATCATCTTCATGACTTCATCCTGCTACCCTATTCTCAAAAGACGTCTCCTTACATCTGGTCACACACAAGCCGCACACTACTGACTCACCATCTTCCGCAACCAACCGAGGGGGATGTCTGTGTCCCCTTCACTCCCTGCTCCATTGAGCTGCACTCGGGTCGCGTGGACGAGGAGCGCGCCCGGGTGCTACCGCTGCAGCGCGACCACGCGAAAGATAAGACGCATTGCCGCGCTGCCTCGTCTTGACGTTGCTTCCAGCCGGAAGTCAGCCGTGACCCGGGCGCAGGCGCAGGACCGGCGAATAAACTATAAATGAGAATTAGATAGATCGAACCGGTTGATAGCTCGGCCGGGCGGGGCGATGGCGACCTTGCGATAACGGTTACGGCTGCTAACGGTTGCGTGTTTTCGCGGCGTTGGGCGGTGTGCGTCTCCGCGGAGCTATTTGTTTCACATTCGATTGTATCAGGTCGGTTGAATCGATCGGAATAAGTGACCGCTTGCTTTCGTAAGTTGGCTTTTCATTTAGGCGGAGGATCGAACCCAGGCAAACATATTATAGGACTGCTTAGGATTAATCTTTGGCGTTTACTTACTCTTGTGCATTAAGAGCGACTCACTTAAATTAAAGAGTGAAGGATTTACCTAGATTGTGAATTGGAGTGCTGGACATATATGTAGTATGTCTGTTTGAAGCGGTCGTTGAGTGATATTTCGAAGAGGGCTAATTATAATATCCATATACAGTTATAAACACATATATATACACATGCATGCAAAAGTCCTGCAATTATATCACATTTTTGGATAAGTTTTTTGTAAACTGTACTGTTTCGAAGTTGATATGTTTATTTTGCATACGATATAAATGCGACTTATTAACTTTGGGTTTTGACATTACTCATTATTCAACAGTGCTTTGCACCAAGTCCTTGCTTGACATCGATTCACTGTGGTCGTCTCAAAGTGGCTTATAGTGACAGTCTATGTGAGCTGGCTGTATATGACCGGCTTAACCAATTTGCCTCCACGTCTCACAGCGACGTCATAACCACATTTTCCAGTGTAATTTCAAACAGAAAAATCTGTGTGTTGTTTGTGGAGGGAAGGTTTTGGCACAGCACATGATACAGCCTGCTCCTGGAAATACAGCTTTTGTGAAAGAGACAGCTCAATAAAAATATATCCAAATCACATTATGACTGACACACCTCTTTAGGTCTGTTGGATAGATGTGCTGTAGCATGTTTTGAGAGTGTCTAATGGAGCTATATAAGAGTATTCATTTGCATAGATGCATACATGTATACATCATCTTTCAGTCTCAATTTCATTCTAATTATTTTTTGCATCAGATCATCCTTTATTTCCAGTCTTCTCTGCATCTGTCTTCTTTGTTATTTTTCCATCAAATCTACTCATTTGTCACCTTTATTCAGGTTTGAAATTCTTCTACAACAATTATTTCAGTGTTTCAGTCTAGTCAGTGTGTTATATATCCATGACTCACAATCATAAAGAATTGTGTCAAATTTGGTTTGTAGCTGATTTGATAACTATTTCCGATGATATTTTGGTCCTGCCATTACATCACTTTACCTTTGTTATTCTTGCCTTATATCCACTGACAAATGAGAGGAGTCGATGCTGTATGGTTGATATGTAAATGATTTTTTACAAGTACACAGTTAATTAATTATCCACAATATTTGCCCATCCAGAAATAATGCAGCAAACCCAGTATAAACAAACTTCCTACAAGGTTCTGTGCATCACTTCAAATGATTCTCAATTCACAACATTTCTTAACATATTTATCAGTGTCAAGTTGATACAGTTGGCTGAACTCTTGAATGTAATTAGTTTTTATTTTAAGATAAATAGTTTTTTGGCACAGCATGGTCCAGGAACTAAAAGCGTGGTGCATGATGTTGCAAAATTGTTCCCAGCTATTGGAGTGTTTGATGACAAAAGACTGAACTGTCATAATAATGCTTTGACATCATGTTCTCAGTTAAAAAGCTGTAGCCATATAGGCCTGCAATAAACATGAGCGTATCAATCACGAACATCATAGGAAGCAACAGTGGTTGATGGTTGCCATTGTCTCTTCTCTGGTTGCTGGTTGTCTTCTCCTATGTGGCTGCTGGATTCCTTCATCTGGGGCAGTCGATGGACACCTTTTGTCTCTTCTCTATGGTTGCTGGACGCTTCACCTGGAACAGTTCATTGTATTGTATATTCGTTTATATGAAAGAAATCTTGTATCCATAAAAGGTAGTAAATGGCAACAAGTCAAGATTTTACGGCTTTTATAGCATTAGTGACTGAACTGGTCGACTCTATGTATCTAGTGTGGCCTAATCGACTGGCTTTTTGGATCATTTGGATGAGTGTGACAAGGCTGTTTATTCTACCAGGAATCAGCTTACAAGTATGGATGTCCTTGTCTCTTTTTGGTTGCTGGTTGTCTTCTTCTCTGTTGCTGCTGAATGCTTTGACCTGGGACAGTCGATGGATGCCTGCGTCTCCTCGCCTGTTGCTGGTTGTCTTCTCCTGGGTGGATGTCGGACACCTACACCTGGGACAGTTGATGGTCACCTTTGCCTATTTCCTTGTTGCTGGACATCTCCTCTCTGGCTGTCAGATGCTTCACCTGGAACAGTCTATTGATGCCTTTATTTTTTGTCGTCTTGCTGCTGGACTTCTCCTGGGTTTATCCTAAAGTGAAACAACTTGGGATTAGATCAGTACGATAACTATGGGCCTTCAGTTGCAGGGTGGCCAGGCCTGCTTCTGAAAAAGCCTGAAGTAATACGAGCAAGCCTTTTAGGGCAATTTGAATAATCTGTGCAGAGTTGTATCACAGGATTATCTTGGTTAAAGTTTAAGTGAGACCTCAGTAGTGTGAATAGCCCATTTGAAGTCAGTGTTCTGTAAGACATTAGTGTAAATCAGAGGTCTCCACAGTTTTCCATCAGGGGGCCACATTGCTGACTTTTTAAAGCTCTGCAGGCCAAAACTAAAAAATTTTCAATTTACCAAAAAACCGCAAATGAATAACTGTAAACAGACTATTTAATCATGAGTTCTGCTGCAGTGCAGAATTTCAATGCGGAATAACAATAACAATTAACATGGTTTTCGTTAGTCCTGATTAGTGTGAGATACATAAAATTGATGCATTTCTGACATTATTTTATCCAACTGCGGTTCAAAGTGAGTGGTTCCAATCATAAGTAAGGCATTCAAATGTTCATCAAACAATTGCGATCTGTAGCAGGATTTCGTGTACTTTATTTTTGAAAAAGTCTTCTCACACAAATGCGTAGTGCCAAAAAATGAAATGATTTCACGAGCAAACTTTCTTAAGTAAACATATTGGTCAGATTGAAGCCATTTCCTACGTATTTGTGCGGCACGGTGGCGAGACGCGAGGGTTCCGTCGCTTCCACGGCTGGAAGGGCGAACGGACGCGAGGGCTTCGACGCTTCTCCTGCTGGAAGGACGGATTACAGACGCGAGGGTTCCGTCGCTTCCACGGCTGGAAGGGCGAACGGACGCGAGGGATTCGACGCTTCTCCTGCTGGAAGGACGGATTACAGATGCGAGAGTTCCGTCGCTTCCACGGCTTGAAGGGCGAACGGACGCGAGGGCATCGACGCTTCTTCTGCTGGAAGGACGGATTACAGACGCGAGGGTTCCGTCGCTTCCACGGCTGGAAGGGCGACCGGACGCGAGGGCTTCAACGCTCGCTCCCACTGCCAGAAGGACGACGACCACTGGACTGTGTTGTTTTCCCTATTAGCGTTATTGTCGATGTATTTCTTCATTTGGTGGTTTATTCTGCATATGCACATCTGTGGACCAGCGTTTCAGAGGTCACCTTCTGTCGTGTTTCCTCCTCTCGGCCTCATTTTCATGTTGGTGATTGCTTACTTGTGATCTGAGCCCATTTGTTTGTCAATTTGTCAGACTTTTTAGGTCCATACATATTTTTATGGGGTGTGGTTCATCGCATATACCATATTCTTTTGTGGTTTCATTTGTTCATATACATTTTGCGTAATCTTCAGACAGGGGCTTCTAGGCCCAGAAGTCACTTTAGCAACGTCCCCATCTACCTTACTTTTAAATTTCTCATCATTATTAATCCCCCTATCCGAGATGAGATCTATCAATGAAATAATCCCCCTATTTCTTGGCTGGAGAATTTCCCATTGCCTCTCTTATCTTCCCATATATTAGTATACTTATTTTTTATTTTAATTGTGAACTTTTTAGTACAGGTCTTTATTATAAGATTTTTGTTTGTTTTTAGATATGAAGAAAGACATTTGGTATTTGTCACATTGTTGTTGTTTGAATGCTCTTGTTGTTTTTATTGGCAGCAGTGAGTTATTATTTTAAATAGTAGCGGCACATATTTTCTCTTATTTCGCATTACATGTTCTGAGTTGGAAGGTGCTACTGAGTGTTGCCTGTGTTGGGAGTTTTCCCAAACACGTCGGAAGGAAAGAAGAGATGACCTGCAGTCCCACATAATATTTTAAGCTGTGGATTTTGGGTCTCTGCATTCAGTTTCATGTGATGCGTTATATATTCTTGTATATGATATAAAGTCAGTGATTTCATGAAGTACAAATTGCGAAATCGTCTGCAATGACTACATTTCCATCTTTCAGATGGGCACACGTCTGCACCCTCTAAAGCAGGTATAAGGTATCTGGAATACTTAGTCTGGTTTCCCTTATAGTATGCTGTTTCGTTTGGCCTGGAGGAGGTAAAGAGTGCAAACAACGATGGTTTTTTGTGTGAGTTTGAAAATTCAGGAGTTATTTTAATTGAACCTGCTTTGCAACAGTCCAACATTATGATATATTCTGAGCAGTGAAGTTCTTTCAGGAGTTTCTGAAAGTACTGGCCTGTAGGCTGGAATGATTCACTTATCTGAAGTTTATTTTTTGTTCCATGTCCACAGTAGATAAGATATAACCTCTTGGGCTTCTTTGTTTTCACTTGCATAAATGTTTCTTTGATAATCGAAGACTTGTAATCATTAATTGCAAATATGTTATCTTTTTGAAAGCCTATTTTTATAAGGCCAGATATATTTGCTTTTGCACTGTGTCCAAAGGCTTTTTTCTCTTTATTGGTATTTCCTTTTCCAGTTAAAACTATTGCACAGGACCTACATGTTGGTTTTTTATTTGAAGTGTTCATAGTTTTCTCTTGTCGTGTGACTGGCAGATGTAAGTAGCATTCCTGCATTATAGAATTATTTATAAAAACCCTGGAAGGCAAGTCTGGACAGTGGCTGTGCAGCCAGCTGTCTACATGAGACTTTATTTTGTGATAGGTGCCAAATGAATGGGCAGTCTTTAAAATCAGCCATTTAAATTTTTTTTTACTCAGATCAGCAAGCTTTCTGTTTTCAGCTATTTTATTTATTACAGACATAACAATTGGACAGATGTAGTCTGACCTATTCATTTTGTTGTGATGATTGGATCGTGATTTTTTATAACCATGGTTCCAAGCTTTCTGCTGTTCTACAAGAAACACATAAAATTGTTGTGTAACACAGAGGTCGAAAACCAGACCGCCCATCTAATCAATATGCATTTGCTTAGTTCCAATAGCCTTTCAAGTCCTGAGGAACCTCAATCTCACGTACAGTAATAGCAGCTGGCGAATTGAAATGGCAACAATTGGTTGGGTCTTTATGGATAGACGGTCGTGCACCAAGATATAAGTATATTCAGAGTACATTAGCATTTGGGATCAAACAGGGTATGCATTCATTCGTGCAGGGTGTAGACAACCTGCTGTAAGTGAAATGGACAGTCTAGGGCAGACTCTAGGCAACACTGACAGTAATAGGTTCGATTGCTTGGCAATAACTTCTTGATAGACTGCGCCTCGGCTTGTGATGCATGTTACCTGCAACTGATGGCAGTAGGCTTTTGGTTCTCTGGTTCCAACACAACTAAGTCATATCCTATCACGTGCCAGATACTAGCGTACCTTGAAAGTGCTCTGATGATTTATTCTATCCTTCATCTTGATTGCGTTAGAAGCTGTTTCTAACAAGATTGTGCAAATTTGTAAACTGAACCTTAGTATATGGATTTATTTGTAGGATATAATTATGTTGTGTTCATATAGATCATTGTCATAAGTAGGCCGGTATGTTAGTAAATACTTGCAAGGACATGACAATTAACATGACAGCTAATATGATAGACAGTATTCGAACATCACCTATTGGTAGCAATAACTGGAACTATGAGGAAAAGTGGAACGGAGAATTCCTCACAGGACAATTACCCCCAGACTAGGACAAACAGTATATATGCATACCTACATATATGCATACATTACGTGAATGCATACCTGCATGCATACATGTAAGGTGGCATATATATATATATATATATGTATATATATATATATATATATATATATATATATATATATATATATATATATATATATATATATATATATATATATGTCTCTGTCTTGCAATTCAAGATTATGTGCCCTGTTCTCTACACCTTTCTATTGTTATGTCCAATCTAATGCCATTTGCATCATACTCTGCAGTCTCCCGGCCTCTTTGACCCTATTCAGATAGCTGGACTATGTGACCCGTATGTCATGTGAATGCCTGCGTGTGTCTGTATCTGTCTGTGTATATGTTATTTGCGACCCATAGTATAATTGAAATGCAAATGAACTACTCCTTTGCCAGGGATAGTGAGTCCATTGAAGCAGAGGCACAAAGCTAATAATTCATTGTTCCATAACTGACCACTCAATCCACGGTCACAGTCCCATCTGCTAGACCTCTATGGGGTTCTGATATGATTGATTGGCTTGCGTACTCCTGAAATGGGCGGCCCTGATTTAAGGTGGAGCTGCCCCTTTAAGGTATTGACTTGCCAGTTCTATACGAAAATTTGGATTCAAACCATTGTAACACATGTATTACATGTATATTTACGTTTACTAAGCACCACTATCAAATTACTATAAACATCAGTAGTAGGCGGCGAGCAAAAGTGAGTGATGGGCCTGATGGCTCTACATTACACAACCGTCTGAGGAGGGAGGAGAGCCCCAAGCATCGAACACTCAGCCTTGTTAGAGTGTGATTGCTCAAACCACTTGAATAGTGTCCCACATAAGGCCAATCTATCACTCACGGTCTAGTAGGGGTCAAGATTGACTTGCACTCATATAATATATTTCTGATCTAAGAAAGTAGGGTTACTAACAGTTCCTTCCCGTGGCTGCCTACTGTGGTTAAATCTTAACGGACTGCTTTTCTCCGTATGTATCAAGTCCTGAAACCCTGAAGTTCTATACCAGCTTTTGAAAATAGATAGGAATTAAATAAGTGAAGGTAATTCTTGGCCCTGCTTTCGTTTTCAATAAAAACTTTGGTTATTTGGTTATTTGTTTGAAATTCAGTTAAGCAGATCCTCTTGAAACTCATTTTATTCAATATTGATAAACAATGCATAAATAGAGTAATATAAAAATTTTTTAGGAGTATTTATTGACGATCAGCTGTCATGGAAACAGCAGGCTAATTATATATCACGAAAACTAGCTAAGAACATTGGTATTATCTCGCGTATTAGATACCTTTTACTTCAGAAAACACTTCAAACCCTAATATTTTGCACTTGTTTACCCTTATCTAATATACTGCAATCTTATCTGGGCAAGTAGGCTACTTATCAAACTACTTTAACTTGCTTGTGGACCCTCCAAAAGAGAATTGTGTGCATGATATGTAGTGTGCCCAACAGGGCTCATACTGCCAATTTATTTAGAGCTACAGGAATTTTATTTTTTGATTGTATTAACAAGCTCCAGGTTCGATAACTCATGTACAAGTTCTATCACTGTCTATTACCTAGTAGATTCCAGCCTCATTTTAAAAATACTCTGAGCTACTCAACTATTTTACACGCTCCTCTGACAACTATCATCAGCTCTCTGTTCGTACTACCCTTAGACAGTATAGCATAAAAATATATGGCCCCAACTATTGGAATTCGTTGTGAAAAGATTTGACAAGCTCCCCATCTTGCAATTATTTAAACACGAGTTAAAACACTACCTGCTAAATGTATGATCTGCCTGTTTCTATTGTCATCGTCGATTTTCACAGACATTAACGACTTTCTTATTTCATCGAGGGCTTGTGGATATTATGACTGTATAATATATTATTGCACAATTTCCGTTTCTGACGGTATTTTTTTATTGATATATTGGATTGTGTAAGTAAACTTCTGAGTCCTGAGACTTCTGACTCACCTGAAGAGAGCTCGTTTTCTGCGACAGTCGTTTGGCACATATTAAATGAGTGAAGAAGTATAATTTACACAACCGTAGACATTGAAAAAGTGAAACGATCAGCACTTTTCAGTTGGTTATTCGTTGGATCCAACGGCAACAGGAAATTTTTTCATAGGCATAAACGCGCGCGAGAATTTAATTGGTTTTTCCGTTATCATGGCTGGGTGGTTATTAAGAAATTATTAAGAAGTTATTATAAAACATGGTTATTGAGTAGGCTTGGGCAAACTAATCGAGTAATCGAGTTCTACTAATCGATTAATTGAGGGTCAAAAATTGCTCGATTAATCGCGATTGTTTGATTAGTACGATTAGCTCGATTGTCTGATTAGATAATAATGATAATTATAAGAATAATAAGCCACAAACGGTCAAATTGCATGTTTATATATATAGTTTATTAGTAGAAGTCACTAATCGCCCAAAACTATATTATTGAGTTGCAAGGTTGAAAGTACATAAACTGATATATATATATATATAATATATATATGTATATGTAGAGATGTGTATATACACACATATATATGTATATATACAGACCTATATAATTTATAGATGCAAGTAAATATTTCATATTCATTCATCTATATCATATATATATATATATATATATATATATATATATCTATATATATATATGTACATAATAGAGGCTATAAATTATATGCATGCATATATGTATTTGCATTTCTGGAAAATCAAACTAGAATCGGAAAATCATTACTCTTTTCTTCAACACAGGTCTGTGCTGTAATACTACAGTAACCGACTTCGACTTCGACTTCGACTTAAAACTGTGCACGATTTAGTGACAGAAGTGGGGAGAGACGATAGTAGGCTCTAGTCTAGGCTGAGAGAGAGACGGAGAGAGACGGAGAGAGACAGATTGACAGGCATACCGATTGCCAAAACGACATGGGAGGGGGACGACGAGCGTGATATGATGCCATTTTGAACTTGTCTTAGGCTCTTAGCCATTTAGCTTGTCCTGATTGTATAGTGTAATCGTCATGGGATGATCAGCTATGCAAAATTTGAATTTCAAATTCGTGTCGGCCTACTATAGAAGCCACGTAGCATGCATTTAGAATTTTACTGTGCCTTGTCACTTTTTTAGCACACAAAAACTATTCGATTGTTGTGCATGATAATCTACCTACATGTACCTACCTGAACTTGTGCAATAGGCCTATTTTACACTTGAATTTGTATTTGTTGACAATAACATGATACAACGAATAACGGATTATTTCCACGAAGTCATCGGATATCTAAGTAAAAATGGGGTTTATCCTTGTTCTATTCTATTTTATTCTATTTTATTCTATTTTACTCTACTCTATTCTATTTACAGATTTATAAAGCGCCTCTCACAGCACAACTTAATCAGATGTGCTCCCAGTGTGAAGAACCCCTCGAGAAAAGAAACAGTTGTGCTACCAGATAAGATTTTAGCACCAGTCACAGCAGGAAGTTTGTTCCCTAGCAAAGGGCCAACAGAGGCATAGGCACGATGCTGAGCTGTAGTAGTTCTAGACCACGGTACTAGAAGGTCATGACGGCCTACAGAACATAGAGGACGTGGTAGCTGAGATAGGTTGCCTGTTATAAGATGACAAAGATAGCGTTTGTATAAACTAAAATTGCGAAATTATCTGATTGATCAATAAATTGTCTTAATGTGCGTGTATATCGTTTTCATTATGATTGTCTATAATAGCTGACTGGTTAAGTTTCGTGCTAAATGCTAATGTATTTTTGTACCTAACCGGCTGCAACTACCAATCCATTTTAAGGTTGTCCCTGATTACAGGATTTTTTGTCCTTTAAGGGTTTCTGTTAGTCCCTATTGACTCCCAGCTGCTAATTGTCAACATTTTGTTCTTGTGTTTGTTATTTGGAGACAGTAAAAGTCTTAAAAGCCACTTGGTTATGGTTATGGTAAGATGGGAATTTAAAAATAAGAGAATTTTCAATTAAATTACTCTTATTGTGCACATTTTAATGATTGTACAACAATAGTTATTTTAATATAATAAATTTAGCAAATTTAGCAAATTTAAAGAAGAGCAGTTTCAGTTGAGTGGCAGCTCTAACACCTGATTGCCTGGGAAGTAGAAGGCCAGACGGTTTAGTGTGCATAAAATTGTTTGCCCATTTAAAAAAAATTGTTGGTTCTTCCGGACATGGCTCCACAAAATTTTTGTTGATTAAAATACGTTGCATAACATTTTAGATGTAGGTCGGTCTCTGACTATTCTAAGGTACCCATAATGATTGACAGCATGATGATATGTCGAGTAGCTTGCTGGACTGTCAATCAAAAGGATCACGGTTCCCATCGGTTATCCCCATTAGGTAAGGTAGAAGTCTCAAAGTTAGTGAAGTCGACTGTTAATTGAATTCATTGACCGCGCACTGTCGGTGGGGAAGAGAAATGGTCTATTCTTACCTTCATTTACTGAGGCTCAGAAAATGTGTTCCTGACGCTTCATGCCGACTGCTGGCAATCATGGGGCATGTTTGTTTAATGTTAGTGCCTTAGTATTGGTATCTTAGCATCCTAGTGTTTGTATCTTTGTATCTTAGTGTTAGTATTGGTATCTTAGTAGTATCTCATTGTTTGTATCTTTGTATTGGTGTATTTAATCAACCACTTTTCTCTTTCTGTCAATGCTTATTGACAGAGACTTGGATTGTAGTTACTTTCAGCCAGAGTGCAATGTGTTGCAAACAATTTATTGACTGCATGTGGAGTAAAATTCTTTTGCTTGCATATTCCAGATCTGAGGAAGAGATTTGAACGGGAGCCAATAAATACGATAGTTGAAGTAGAGTCGACTGCTCAGCTCCAGTGTCTGCCTCCGATTGGACTTCCGGCCCCAGAGGTTCGTTCCATCCGGTGCTTGTTTTCCGAACCTGATTAGATAAATTCCTTTTACCTTAAATGGTTGATTAATTGATTGACTTATTATTATTATTATTATTACTGTTATTATTATTATTATTATTACTGTTATTATTATTATTATTATTTTTACTATTTTATATATTATTTTGGAAGTTTGGAGGTTACGATGACAATTACGACCACTAACCGCAAACTGTTGTTCACTTATTTCTTCTAAGTTTAAAGATGTTGCTAAATCATCCTTTACGTTGTATCACTTTAGGATATAAAACTGTATACTAAAAGACGTTGCTGTTTAGTTTCGTGGATCCCGAGAGTATTTGTTTACTTTCAGGTATTTTGGCTGAAGGATGGAGAAGTAATTGAGGTGCATAAGGATTTGAACTATATCATATCCAATGAAGGTAGTCTGATAATCAACCAGGCGCGTCTAACAGATGCAGGTAACTACACCTGTGGGGCGCAGAACATGGCCAGCAGAAGGCTCAGCGAAGTCGCTCTGCTAACCGTCTATGGTGAGTCTATCTTTGCCTATGTAATCATTCTAGTTTAACTGTTATACCACTTGGGGTATGGTGTGGAGTTATGTGAGGTTCTGAAGTACTGAGGCAATGACTGTAAACCACTTGTATTAATTAGACTGCATGATTTGATTGACTGATGGGTATATTTAAGATGTTAATCACTAATTAGATTAGTTACTGATTGTGTCTATAAAACCCATTTAGGGAGCCATAAAAATCGCTAATGACATGGCTGTATGAGGGATCCATCAGAGGTATATTATCATTCATTCATTCATTCCTTCATTCATCCGTCCATCCATTCATTCATTTATTCATTCAGTAAGAGAATTTGAACAGCACCTTTCAGAATCAGGGGGACTACTCAAAGGGTGATCCAACCCCATCGCGGCCAAATAAAGCCATCCTTGGATGGGAGAGGAATCCCTGAGAAGGTTTTGCTGACAGGCCTTAGTGTCACCTAACATAACTTTTCTAGCTTGAAAAGAGTTCAAATGGACAGCTCGAATATTCACGGCAGCGATTACTCCAGAAGGATGGACTAGGTGCAGGATTTGTTGACTATAAATCTGCACTGTTATAGAAAGAGTTTGGATGATTTGTGTAGGGTTTTATTAACGACGCTTTTCGTTTAAGAGTGGACAAAATTTGTGAACAGTTAACGGGGTATGGTCGTCATGGAGCTCGTGGAGCGAGTGCAGCAGTCGATGTGGACGGGGCTTTCAGCGTCGGATCCGATCGTGTAGCAACCCGAGTCCGACGAACGGTGGGGCCCCGTGTCAGGGAGACGCTTCTCAGAGACTCGGCTGTCCAAACACATGCCCAGGTGCGAGATATGACGTCACTTCCGGGTGTTATCTTTTATAGAGGAGTTTCTTTGTACCTGCCTGCATTTTATGTAGAAGATGTGCTACCTCGTTTTAAATGGCTGCAGTTCTTTATTGGGGTATTATACCTAATTTCTTGAGTGGCTGTTCTTTATAGGAGGTATATGTTACCTCGTTTTATGTGGCTGTATTCTTTATAGGAGGTCTGTTACCTAATTTTTTATATGGCTGTGTTCTTCATAGGAGGTATTTTACCTCGTTTCATGTGGCTATGTTCTTTATAGAAGGTATTTTTTGCTATTTTACCTCATTTTATGTGGCTGTGTTCTTTGCAGGAAATGAGTGATGTTACCTCTTTTGTAGGTGCTTGCATTCTTTATTGCAGATATTATGTTCCTAGTGTCTCTATATCTTATTAGATGCTTGTTTCTTTCTTACCTCATGTGAATGCATCAGGTAGATGATGGTATTTTGTGTTAAACTGTTACTGTGTCACTTTTACTGTTTGAATGTGTCTCATATTCAATCACCTGCAGTGGGAATTTTGGTAGTTTTCAGTTTGAAACATTCATATCTAGTTAAATGATTTTGCATGAAGCTCTGTTAGCCTTCAATAGTTATAAGCGTGTTCAAATCTACAGGGCTTCACAACAGCTGTTACGTATCCTTTGTCAACATATTGAAAAGTTGCCTCTCGTAAATGCACTTTCTTACTGAATTGTCCACAGTTTTTTCGAGATAAACATTTAATTGAACTAGTGACTAGTATAGGGTCTTAATTTTAAAGAAATTACAGCCGATGGTTTGTATACATGATCTGTAATAGGAATGCTGCTGCTCTGCACCGCTATCTTTCCAATGGCTTGAGTTCGCATGCTACTAGAAATAGTGCATGTACTCCATAAGTTTATTACAGACAGACAGACAGAGATAGATACAGAGACAGCGTCAGAGAGAGACGTAGAGAGAGAGAGAGAGAGACAGAAAGTGGCAGAGAGAGACACACAGGCAGAGACAGAGAGAGCAAGAGAGAAGCATACACAGTGCACACACACCCAGAGAGGGATGCACACATGATATGTATTGGCATGAGAAACGTTAGCATTTTGTAGTATATTCAGTTGCATTTCATAGATACATAGTTGTGATGGTTTTCTTATGTTATTAACTAATTAAGCTGTTTACAATTAGTCAACCTTTGTTGTTTATGTTGCCATACCTTCATTGTCCCTACAGATAATGACAGCAAGGACACGAGAGCTCTTTTAGGTGATGGGGAAATAGGTAAATACACTGTCGTGTTCATTATTAATTTATTCTGCTAAATTATTAATCCTCTTTCACACTCCTATGCTTGTGTGTAACTTACTACATTATTAGTCAACTGTAAGATTAGTGTAGTAGATTTGATAATAAACTAGAATGGTTGAGGCTTTGCAAGGGTTCAATTTAGCTGAAATTATATGTGGTGAGATTGATGCATGTGGTTTTGATTTTGGCAGCGATGCATAGGTGATTGTTATGACAGTTTGAGTTGATTACAATCAATCAAGCAACCAATCAATCAATCAATCAAAAACTCTTTACTATTCACAAAATCAGATTATATCACCAAATGAGATTATATTTGGAAACAGCAGAAATATGAAATCTTACTAGTGATTACATTAATTGTGGTTAACATTTGTATAGTTAACTAAAAGAACGAACCGTTCTGCTGGAAGGGTCTGCCCCATTGCACCAGACTTCAGAAATCATGGAAGCCATTTGTTTTTAATAGTTTTGAAAATGTGTTCCACATTCATGATACATTTTTAATTTCATAGCAATTTTCTGGTTTAATTTATTTCTTTGCAACATCAAGGCTTACATGTAAAATTTATATTTTCATGGTGAGTTAACATTTCTAATAATTTTACATTGCTTAGAGTGTAATTCACATTTCTTGTTAATCGGTATGCATTTGTAACAAGCTTGCAATGATATAACATTTGTAATTTTACACATAGTGTAATCTGCATTTCATCTTCACAGAAATTTTAGTGTCATTTAGACTAGTGTAGAGAACGTCTTTGATTAGTTGAATTGGAAAGCCATTGCATTGATCTCTAATTCCACTGCAAAACTACAATAATATTGCACATAATCGCCCAAGGATGAAAGCATAACAGACAATGCTTTCATTGTTATATACTTTTTAAACTGTGTTTGCTAGATGTAGATACACCAAACTGCAATCATCACTTGGTTAATAAAGAATATAACTACTTTATTACTTATTTACTTTTGCCTCTCTCTCTCCTTCCATCTCTCTGTCTCTCTGTGTTTCTGTCTTTATGTCTGTCTGTCTCTGTCTGTCTGTCTCTGTCTATCTCTGTCTTTCTGTCTGTTTGTCTTTCTGTCTGTTTGTCTTTCTGTCTGTCTGTATGTCTGTCTGTGTGCCTGTCTCTCTCTCATATTTACTTTTATTTGCTTACTTATTTTACTCTTCTTTTCTTAAAACGTGCCTGCTCCAATACCTATAGACACCTATATTCACTCACATCATTGAGAGGTTCTTATAAAAGCCCTGACATCCACGCCGTACATAGCTCTGCCGCTGTTCACACTCAGGCAGTGCTAGTCCCAAGTCTGGATAAAGGAGGACGGTAATGCCAATGATCTCTGTTATCGTTATACTGAAACTACACCTTTTTAAAGTGCAATATTCGCTGCATAAATGAATGCAGTAGAAAGTCATTTTTGGTATTTCTCTGTTTATTTAATTTAAACTACACCACAGTTTGCACTCTGACAGTGCAAGATCCAAGCATGGATAAAGGAGGAGGGCGACGCGAATAAGTTCCGTTATCACACAGCGTCGTTAAACTGCACACACCATATGCGTCTAATGAATTTGTCTATATACTCTGTGCAGTTGATGGCGTTTGGTCGACGTGGTCCTCCTGGTCAACGTGTAGCCCGGACTGTAAGCATCACCGACGCCGTCTCTGCGACAGTCCTTCGCCAACGGATGGCGGTCACTACTGCGTCGGCAGTGACCTTGACACTGCCAACTGCACTGGAACAATGTGCAAAGGTGAGTCGCTTACAATGTCTGCTGGCGTCGACTATATCTGCTTTGCGCATGTGTTGAATCCAGAGAGGCACTTCTATCTGAGTAGATAATGCATCCAAGGTAGTGGTAAGAGTAATTCCAGATTTATATAGCGCCTCTTCTAGCGGTTCATCAGAGGAGCTCCGAACTTAACACAGTGAAGCCAAGATTAAACAAAATGGTCTTCAAGCATTTGCGGAAAAGATGGAAAGAGAGGTTGAGGAGCAGCTAATGTCACAGGTTCGTAGATAGATTCTTGCAGAGGGATTGCTGGATTATCCAGATTGGTTCAGAAAACATGGCTGTTGGGATAGCCAGTGTCAGATTTACTTGAGGGGCAAGAGGGGTTGAACCCTCAGCTACAAGGGCATTGATATAGTGCAGAATTCTCCAGATTCCCAGAAATTATCATTAGCCGACCCCCTTGCTTCTTTTAGAAAAATCAGACCTTGCTGGTAGCCAGTGAGTTTGTTAGTAGGCCTACGTACATGTAGCATCGTTGAAAAAAAATCATAGGAGGTGGGCAACACATTCGTAAATGATGTACCAGGTAGCCTAACTATTTGGCGTGAACTAACGTTTTAGTTTCAGTTTAAAACAGTTACTCGAAAATGTTAGTTCAATTTTAACATCAACTGTCCCAAACAACACAACGACGACGCCAACACGTGCCATGCATTCTAGAACTGTAACTGTATACGTAATTGCAGTTGTGGCCAGAAACTCTATTGCGCCGGCGCCCACTGCACAAGTCGTAAACTGATGGCGCACCTTAAGCAATAATCACGTCAATATCGAGATGATCAGTCCACTTAGACTCTTCAAGGCGTCGTCTGGGACGCATTAATCAGCGAAATATGCTATCTAATGCGCGCCGCTTATGTACGTTGTGACCGATCGGTGTAGCGCCGGTTCTAGTGGACTGATAGAGAGCTGATGGAAATGTTTAGTTCTGACAGGTCGCTTTCAACAGCGCGTTTGTTCTTACGGGAGGGGGAGGGAACAGCCCTTGGGGCGGGGGACGGCCCTTGGACTTAAGAGCTCCCGAAAACCTCAGCGGCATTCCAGCATCCGGATAAATACCGATTGTTGTGAAGGACGGCGCTTGTAGCTCTCTGAGCGTCACTCGGTGGGGCTCTTGAGCGAGTCAATCAGTTGCCTAGCAACATTGATTGATGCTGCGCCATTCTATTTGTCGAATATATCTGTATGAGGGGCTTAGAAGTCTAAACGGTCGTTGTGGTTTCAGAACTACTCGGTTCTTCTTATACAAGCGATCAGATCGTTTTATGCTGTCTGTGTGTGTGTGTGTGTGTGTTTGCTCGTTTTTGTGTGTATGTGCGTGCGTGCGTGTGTGCGTGAGTGTTTGTGTTGCAATGACGACTGAGTAGAGGTCGTCATATCAGATTATATATATATATATATATATATTGCAATGCCGTACTGTAATAATAATAATAATATAATAATTGTAATATTAGTATTGAACATTTGCAGAGCTCTGCTTCAAAAGCAAGCATGAGCATTATTACTTTGGTGCAACACAAGTCTTTAGAGGAGATTGGATTAGATAGTTCTACTAAATGCAGGACACCAGCTTACTCACCAGCGCTGCGTCGAATCAAATGGGTTGTCATCGAGGAAAGTAGCCTCCAGCAGAGGAGGCAGAGTGACTGTTAATGTGTTGAGCGTGTCGCTTTCGTCGTGGATTGGAGGGTGAATTATCAAGTAAGTCTGGGTAAGAGTTCTTGAAAAGGTGAGCGGTAGTGGAAAGGCCAAGGGGTCAAGGCTACTCGAGCGGGACAGACTAATAGGATAGCTCATGCGCAGAGTAGGCTGACATTGCGGACTAGCTTTGATATACCCTGCTAAAACACCTCTGCGATGCAGTATCGTGTTTTTTCGGTTGTCGGCCCAACCGCTTGGAATAACCTCCCATATAGGATCTTAGACGCTTATACCTAAGAACTCTCTATCCTATTTTTGTTCCACGCTGAAAACTGTCTTATATGACCGAGGTTGGACCGGAGCGCGTCTAAGTAGATTCTTGAAGAGGCGCTATATTAAGTTTAATTGACCGATCGATTGATTGATTGATCGATTGATTGATTGCTTTATTTATTGATACATCATGCAGTATAGTGCCGGTAAAACGTTCGCGCGTGTCTATAGCGACCGTCAAATCATGGCATTGACCATGTTCATTTTTAGATGGAATGATCGGATGAGCTGCTTCAGCTCCCCTGCCCGTTCGAATGAGTTCCACGCCGTTCAAGATCCCTTGTACGGACCATAATTACGTGCTAGCCGGAGATTTGAATCTCTGAAATAAGCCACCCTGGGAAGTGAACAGTAATCTGCCGCTCTCTGACACATGATTGATTGATTGATGGCTAGCCGGACGCAGCCTACGCGCTTACTAGTGCAGCTAACTGTGCCAGCCGGTGTTTAAGCTGGTCTCTCTGACGCGGCTTTTGTTACAGCATCAGCATAAGTTCTTTGGTTGCGCAATCGCATCTTCCCGTTTGACACTCGATGCTCACCAGGTATTTAGTTTAATTGGCCGGAGAGCATTTGCGTATGGCGCAGGTCTAAGGATCAAGGTTTGGTCCGGTTAATTTGTCTCTGGTGAGTCGGCCCGAGAAGCCCTGAGGCCATTTGTGTCACGGAGTACACGGTGGGGGTAGGCGGTAGAACTATGCACAAGCCGGGGACGATGATGATGACTGGTGATGATGGTAGTGATGATGATGACAAAAACGATGATGACG
>OY365813.1:18677879-18730458 GCA_959347315.1 Bimastos eiseni | reverse complement strand
GGTCCACAGCACTTTGGCATGTAAACACTGACTCGGTGCTCACTCGTTTCCTTTCGTCTTTATGTTGTATAGGTATTTTCCTATTTGTGTAATGTGCTTCTTGCCTCCCTCTTGAACTTTGCCTCTTTTCCAGGACCTTCTCTTAGCGTTTTCTCTCACCTTATCACTGTTCTTTTAACCGTTCTGGAGTTGGGAGCACACCTTAGTAGTTCTCTTGAATAGGCGCTATATAAATGTTTGTTATGAATTAATAATGAATTATCAGATTGCAGTGGTATTGTATGTTTTGTTTTGAGGATGTATGTCATTGCATTGTAATGGTATCAAATCCGGCTGCTTCATCTTTAATGGGTATTTGGATAGATGTAATAAACATGCTTGCACTCTGGCAGTGCCAGTCTCAAGCCAGAATGCACTTACTTACTTGCATACTATTACCGGAGCTGGCTGTTTAAATGGACATTGGACATGCATGCATATCTAGATGTAACATTGATTGACAAACCTACTTTAAACATTCATTCATTACAAAGATTTATAGAGCACCCCTTCAAGGCTACTACTCAGGAGCGCTCCCGACCCCGACACGACTAAAAAGAAACAGTTGTAGCGATCAGCTTAGAAGTCTCTGGTTTTAATTCATTCGTTGCAAAGATTTATATATCACCCCTTCAAGGTTACTACTCAGAAGCGCTTCTGTATGTCCAGGTCTTGTCTGGTTTTCAGATAATGAGCCTACGAGAGCTGTGGCAATGGGTTCACTACAGCTACGGCGAAGAGTTGGGACTGACATCTGGTGACGAGGACTACATTCCACTGTCAGCTGAGGAGAAGATCAACTTCCAGACACGCATTCAGAAGGAGGAGAGTAAACTGCAGAAACTTTCCCAGCGGGGAGACAGCGCCACTGCCGCAGACATCATCAAAGCAAGTTGCCTTCGTTGTTGTTGTGCGAGGGGTCGTAGTCAAATAGAAGGTCGGCCACTTTGGCTGCTCGTACTCTGGCAGTGTCAGTCCTAAGACTGGAGAAAGGAGGAGGGCGGTGCTGGTCATTTTCATTAAACAGCAAATGACCAATCAACATTTCCTACAGTTGCATAGTTTGTATTGAGTAGGCAGCTCTGAGTATGTGTGATTTTATAGTATTTTACTGCAGAAGATGTGGATATGAATTCATTTGTGTTCTCTTATACATCTGATCTGATCTTTTGCTTGTTTGCAACAGTTCTTGTCTTGTTGTCATGGGCAATGGTTCAATCAAAGTTTTGAAATTGGTTGATGATTGAAATTCTAAAAGGATACAATTGTGTTTGGAAATTCCATTTACGCTGTAAATGAATAGCAGTAGAATAAATTAATGGATAATGGAGTAAATAGCTTTTGATCAAAATTTATAACAGAACAAAGTGATTGTCATTTGATCATATTCAGAAATAAAACAATAATGAAGTGCATTTGATAGTAATTGTAATTGTATTCTGACATATGTGAAATGCCACTCACTCAACAGTGACAACAGATTTTGAGGCAGAACATTAATACATTGCATTTATATACAAAGTGAAACAGAATGAATGGTATTATTGAGTAGGTAACTTGAAGCTATAGAAGTGGTCGATGATTACATTACATGAGCGAGGCCTACTCATTGTCCCATTTGCCAGTACAACTACTAAACAGAATCGTGCCTTCTCTGGGGTTTATCCCTCGCTGTGGAACACGCTCTCGTTGGCGTTGCGGTTGTCGTCGAGGGTCCACTCGGACTCCTTTTATACTCGCCTTAAAACTGTTCTTTTTAGCTGTGCTGGGGTCGGGAGCACTCCTGAGTAGTAGCCTTGAAGGGGTGCTATATACATTTTCACAATGAATGAATTCTATTATTGTTAGATCATTGGAAGAATGTGTGTTATGTGTTTGTTAGGAATCCTCTGTTGATTACATGGCAGTCAATGGAGATCTGCTGCCTTCAATTGAAGATATCGACTCATCGATTGCCGATAACATATCTGTGACTAGCGCCGAGGACAGTATCTATGCGTTTTCCGAAGGTGCCAACCTAACAGAGAGCCCTGCTGATGTCAGCCACTCCTCAATTCCAAATCCGGGTATGGTGCCCGGCAGCCAAGACGGGGCGATCGTCGGGGACCTGTCGTCCGAGGTGGAAGAGGACGAAGAAGATTCTTCTGGAGATGAAGATGGTAGCTTCCTTCAACTCAATATTGAACTGCAAACACACACACATACACCTATACACATATATTAGACATGACTTTCTGATGTGGCTTTCTGATATTGCTATCTGGCATTTTAAAAATGTCTATGCTTTCGATAGAATTTGTATATAGATGCTTTTGTTTGTACTTGTATATTTTTCTCTGTACATGTTGTGCGTTTGTAGACGTCTGATGAAAGAATATACTAATTACTTACTTACTTGTTTTGCTGTCATACTCTTTTGTAATGTAACTCTACAAATGAGGATACACTGAAGGCTATAATTGTGAGAATGATATGGCTCTTCATTAAAGGATGAAATAGTGAACGTCCTATTGCCTTTTTTGTCTTTGGCACTGGGTTATTTACTGGGAAGATGTTCTTCAGTAGAACTTGTTGTATAGTGTTCTTTATCTTTTTACTCATTAGTGAATACTTCGGTCATGGTAGTTGATTTGTTAGTGTGAATGTGGAGAGTATGCTTTCAAATGCAGTGGCTGTGTAGGAGCCTTAAGCAGATCCTTCACATGTAATCTTCACTGGTGTGCTATGTCATGTGATTGTGTGTACAATTGTTATTGTTTTTGATCCTCTCAGACTAAACATCAGTTGATAGCACTTAGCTACTGTGTGCGAAGGACTTGCTCAAAAGGTCCTTGTGCCATAACTGTCTTTGGGAGTGGGGCTCTAATCCACGCTCTCCGCATCACAAACTGAGCACTCGATGGAATTGGTTGAGCATAACTGAGCACTCTATCGAATTGGTTGAGCATAGTGTTTGTAATGGAAAAGTGATTGTCCTACAGTGATTTCTTTGTGATTTTCAGTCGACCAATGCGCTGGTCATGTTCATTTCGGCATTGACGTTGTTGATGAGACGCTGAACATTCCAATCGACACCCTGTTTGAACACTGCTTCACAGATTCCCCGCTCTACCAAGAATTCGTTAAGAACAAGAAAACATTTGGTATGATAAGTGTTGATTTGGAATGTTCTGAATTCGTGAGTCTTCATACCTGCTCTGTATACATGTCTTAATTCATCTTATCTGAACTGTTGAGTGTTTACCAATGGAAAACATTGCCAAGGGCTGTAAATTTGGTTTAAAGCAGATAATGGTCTGCTTTGTAAGTGTTCGAATTCTGTCACTGCTTGCAGTTCAGCAGTGCCAGTCCCAAGCCTGGCTATAGGAAGGTGACGCTAATGATCTTTGTTATCACACAGTGTTGTTAAGCAGCAACCAGCCAACTTGTAAGTGTTCATGTATATCCCTAGATTCAGGTGATTACTTTTTCATATACTGGAACTTTTGCAGCTGTTATTTGTATTCATTATTAGCCTTTGTTGTCACCATTTTTTTATAGTGTATGAATCGTTAAAACAGCTGGGTTGAGTTTTGCTGTTTCTGGTTCTTTGTGAGGAAGGGTGAAATGTGGCTCCCTTTGATTTCTTAGCATTGGCTGGGTGATATTCGTGACTTAACAAGACTGCATTTTCCAATACTTACACTTGTAAATGTATAGCAGGCTGGTACTCTTAGTTATCAGTTTTTGTACTCATATATCAATTGTATTATTTGCTGGATATATATCTTGTAATTTTGTAATCTTGTAGTTTTGTAATCTTGTAATTTTGTAATCTTGTAATTTTGTAGTGTAATTTTTGTAATCTTATAATCTTGTAATTTTTATTCTTCGTATATTGCTATGAATTTAGTTACTATTTGATATGGAGCAGTCAATAAATTCAAATAGCTTTAGGTTTGAAGTTCAATTTTTATTTGTTCTCTAGACGTTGTGTTATCTCCGTGGCCAGAGGAGCCTGATGCCAATGGGGTTAAAGTTCGCAACATCGCATATACCCTGTCTCTCGGCTACTCAATAGGCCCAAAGTATTCTCCTTCTACTGAGAGACAGGTGAGAATTATCTCCAGACCGTACCGTAGAGGGAGCCAGCGGGGCCCAAGCCCAAGGCTCAAATGTGGAAAGGGCGCAAATTTCAGGATTGAATAACTTATTATTCCATAAAATGCAATATTTGTAAAATGTCGGACGCCAAATACAATACATTGATGCTACACACAGGGCGCAATTAGCTAGGCACAGAGCACAATTATAGCTCTTTACGGCCCTGATTATCTCTTGCCTCGGCTTCACCTTTGCTTGTGTGTGTCAAATTCATTGACTTTTTGCCTTGATGTACTGTGTACTTTGAGGTCTGATTTTAAATTCAGCCAAAGTCAGATACAACAATGGTTATCACACTACATAATGTTCATTTGCTTTTTGACACAGTACTGTTGTAAAGTGTCAGTTATTTGCCCTAAGCCCACATATACGAACAACAAAGCACTTTACAAATAGATGTGGCGGAATATAAGTTGTAATTGAGCATCAAATTACAAGATAATCAGTGATAATCTATAATTATGGTGTTAGCTGTCATTAAGAACTAAAATGTTACATCAGTAAGCAAAACAATGCACAGTAAGATAGAGGAGGAGTTACTAGAGGTGGGCCCATACACACACGTAGAACCATTCAGCAGACTCCTATTTACAAATTATGACATCATGTTATCTCCTCTGTTGACTCGCCTCTGCTCTCTCATCTATCTTTGTCTCTCTGTCTCTCTGTCTCTGACTCAGGTCCCTTCGCTGTAGCGATAGATTTACCTTCTTCATTCGAAGCCTAGACAGCCATTGTTCAACGGGAATCAACACTGTGCCTTTGCAATTGTGGGTCCTTATTTGTGGAATAATCTTCCCCACAAATTCGGGCTCAGATTTGGTCATTGGTGTATCTACTTCTGTCCTTTGCTTGAGAACGTTTCTGTTTCCTCGGAGTGCCTACGCTGCGAGCACAGTCTCTGAATGGTCATTACTGCCAGTCGCCCAGATACAATACATTACGAAAATGTTCGACCATATTAAATGTTCATATTGAAATGTTCAACCATGTTAATATACACTAGAGTTACATATGAATATCTTGCTGTTGATGCGTGGTTGAATAATTATCACAGTTCCTCAGTGGTGATATTTCTGTGTATTAGATTATGCATCCGGAGACACGGCCGGGCCATTTCTACTTCATAGACACGGAGTGTATCAATGGCGGAATCCCATACGGAGAGAACTTCTACATCGTCAATCGGTTTTGCATATCTAAGGTGACCAGCGCCAAATGTCGGCTGCGAATCACCAGTGAGCTGAGATATCGCAAGAGCGTCTGGGGTTTCGTTCGCAGTGAGTCCTGGCCTATTTACACACTCTAATATATTTCTGCACATATCTGAAATCTGAAAATTTATGCGGCACATTTTGCAGACTCATTTGAGACGCCAGAGTCTTTTAATGAGGTGCGGATTACAAACTAATATTACACACTCAAATAGTTACAAATACAAAAAATTGAACTCAATAATTTTTTTATAAAGATCTAACAATCTAAAAATGGGAATTAAAATTTATAATCATATTAGTAGCTATTACAGGCACAAACATTTATTTTTTTAATTTTTGTCATGTGATATGGCGAAAGTCAAAAATTTTAAGCTTTGCCTGCAGATGGTACTAGCTGGACCAGAGTTGCCACTTCTATTCGGTTCGTACCCGTATCCGGCTAATAGTGCATCCAAATAATCGGATTCGGTACTTGGCGGAAATTGTCTACTCGGTTATACCCTATAGATAAGTCACACCTAGCAGATGCCTGCACTACATGAAATGACGCCATGGACAGGTTTGACAGTTGACTAATATTCTATTTTAATGCAATCCGATCTAAGGATTTATGTAGCACTGTTTTATTGTCCATGGCATCAGTTAGTGATTACTTTAGACAAAATCAAAATTTATGGAAATAATCATCCATTTGAGGGTTTCATTTCCTGCGGCCGTGTTTTCTGAGGTATCGTCTGCTGATCGGTAAATCACGTGGTTTGTTTTGGCGGGATTTGGTGTCGGAAACCCATCCGCAAGTTGCTTCTCCCTTCCACTTAAATCAATTTATCGACTTTCTGTCTGTATTGCTGACTTTAAGTGAGTAGGTAAGTTGTCGTTATTATGTGTCTTTGCCACACACGCATGCACGCACACACACACACACACACACACACACACACACACACACACACACACACACACACACACACACTTTTCGTTCCTCGTTTAGTTCTTGTTGTTTGTGGGTCGGCCTTGAAAATACAATGATGTTGATGTACTGTAGCATAGCAAGAGCCTCTGTGAAAGTGGTACTATATCAATTTTAAATTACAATTGTTATTATTTCAGTGAATTTCTAATATAGCTGGAATGCAGTATGCATATCGATTTATGCCGTTTTAATTGAATGCTTGAATTGATAATTGATAAATTAGTAATCATATTTACTTTGAATATTGTGTACTGATTTAAGTCCTTTGTTACACTATGTGCTTCGGAGTGGCATAAGCAAAAGGTGTTATATGAAAATGTTTACAGTGTGTTCGGATTACAATTTTCGGGTTCTTTATGACCAGACTCTGTATCTGACTGATTTCTGTTTTTCGCTGCTTAGTAACAACGGAAGTACCAACAGACAACATCCTCATGTATATTGGCCTCACCATGGCAACCGTCTTTTTCGTCATTGTCCTCGTCGTCATAATTGTTGTCCTTCGACGACATAGAGCTCAGGCACCGGGTAAGCTTTAAACAAATTTTGATATCAAAGCTATAAATGCAAATATTATAGAGCAATAGTTTAAGACATGTACTCTGTTATTACAATTAATGTTATTAGTATCATTATCATTATTTTTTTAAATTATTATTACTATTATTATTTACTTCTATTATTATTATGCTCTAAAATAAAGTGCAACATAGACTTAGAGGTTTTGCAGAATTTCAGAGAGCACGAGACTGGAAGCCAAGATAGAGAAACATGATGATGAACGAGTGGACCTGCACGGTTGTAACCGTTGGGTGGTGTATTGCTGGAAAATTTAAGATGGTGAAGAGGTTTTGTCATGGTCTAGGTCTAAGTTGGTGAAAGAACCCTCTGTCCCAGGGCAGAGACTGGAAGCCAAGATAGAGAAACATGATGATGAACGAGTGGACCTGCACGGTTGTAACCGTTGGGTGGTGTATTGCTGGAAAATTTAAGATGGTGAAGAGGTTTTGTCATGGTCTAGGTCTAAGTTGGTGAAAGAACCCTCTGTCCCAGGGCAGAAAGGAATATTTTCTGTGTCAAGTTAATTGTGTTACAGAAATCTTATAGATTTGTGTTTGTTGTGTTATTTAGTTCTGGCAGACAAGAAGCTTGTTCCAGTTCACCAAGGTGAGAGTTCCTGCATTCTGATTCTTAGATAATTGGGTCAACTATTTGTTTGCAGAGGTTTTCTTTCCTTGTCCAGTCTCCTTTTTGCTTGTGTCTCAATAAATATTTTTCTGTGGAATTCTGATCACTCCCCTTTTATTTTCTCTTATCTTCCCTCTGTATACTTTGGTTCATTAGTTGGAATTTTTGGTATGCATTTGGCATCATTATCCTCACAGTATCAACAATGGTTTTCAAAGCATTACAAGAAAATCTTCAAGGAAAATTGACAGCGCTGAGAAAATGTTTCTGTCAGTAAATATTCTTTTTCTCCGCAAAATACTCCCATTTTATGTGCGTATAAATCTCTTGCTCAGCAACCCCGCTCTTGTCTGAGCCGCGCCATCAATGCTTATTGCAGACATTCTTCTGCCGCCAGATATCACGAAAACGATGATCCTGGCTCAGAAGACTGTCATCGTCAATGGACTGCCAAACAACAACCTACACTCCGACAGATCGTCTGCCATTGCCGACAATGCCTTCAACCTGACGATGCTCCAGTGCTCCGAGTCTCCATATAGCCACCTCACCTGCAGCACGGAGGCTTCGTCCCCGAAAAGAATGCTCGTCGCATCGCAGCAGGACGCGTCGTCGAGGCCACAGTCGTCATGCTGCTCCACCGGCAACCAGCGAGACTCTTCTTGTCAGTTGCCTAGCAACGTGGATAAGGAGTCTGTTGCATGGGCAAGGTTCACGGCCGCTGGCGGACGCCTTACTCTTCCGGAATCAGGTGATATATCGAGATCAGTTGCTTAGTTACTGTTTAATCATCAATCAATCAATGAAAAATGATATAGCGCCTCTTCAAGAAATATACTCAGAGATCTACTCTGTGGATGCTGGCCTGTATGATGTTAAATTTAATTAAAGGCGCAGTGTCGTGACAGAAGGGAATAGCATAGCCCTTCTTTTTTCAGAGCTTTGGACTGGCATACAGTGTAGAGTTGTGAAGGGTAGAACCTGGAAATTATGCACTGTATGGGGAGGAAGAGAGTAAAATTTGTGGACATGTGGTTGAGACAGGTTGTTATTTTAGTTGAATCATCATCGTAATTTTAATCGTCACTGTAATTGTAATTAGAAACCAGTATAGTGCCACTTCAAGACGAAACCTGATCAGTGACACTGTGAGCAAAACAATGTAAACAGTACCTAGAAAACTAGGGGTCATCAATACAATACAATAATACAACTGTAATTTGATATTGCCCTTCTTACAATTGAGTGCAGAAGTGCACACACGCCTCGATGACGCAACTGCAGCTGTAATGCAGAGCAAATGTGCACTCAGGACTTGCTCATAAAACCCTACACCGTAACTCCTCTGACGAGGGTTGAACCCATGCCCAATGCATTACAGGCGGACTGCTCTAACCAATTGGCCGCTTTTCCACACCAATGGGGGGGATGCACACACTGATGATCCAACCAACAGATTCCCTTAGATGCTGATGTGTAATTTGTTTGGTGGGAAAAATTTGACAGAAGTGATTGTTAGGGAACACAGGGAGAGCAAGTTCTAACTTAAAAACTAAACTACTTCAGATCTTAGGTTATGAGATTTTTTTTAATACTCTGTAGGAATAGCCATAATATTATACACAGAAAATTATTTGGTCCATTTTCGATATTGACTAAGAATTTAATTTTGGACAATTGACTAACTTGATTCATTTTCTGGTGGGAATTACATTGCATCGAATTGGTTTTTAACCAAATTTAATAATACATCAGATTGATAGATTTAATGATCGGTATAAAATCAATTGCGAAAAGTCCTTGCAGTTGTGTGATTTAGATGGTCGTGTTATTTGCACAGGGATCACTCTGACAGTGCCAGAAGGTGCCCTTCCAAAGGGTTGCACACAGGAGATCTTCATTGCCGTTTCACGCGATGACAAAGACAGACCTAAACTGACAGGTTTGCAGTTTGATTCTTTCACATAAGTCAAATATTATGCATTTCGCTGACTAAGCTTGTGAACATTTTGAAAGCAGGTAGGTAAATTGCATGATAAACAAAGACTGGCAAGGTTAGATGGTAGCCTTTCCTTGCATGCTTTATGAACTGCAGCAATAGTAGCCCTCCCAATATAATGGACAGTTGCAAGGGCACACCTCCCCAATATACTCTATGAGCGATACCCCCCAATATGCTTGTTGATCTGCAATGATGGTGGTCCTCCCTAATATCTTAATGGACTTTGATGAAGGTAGCGCTGCTCAGTATACTTAGTTGACTGACATTTTTGCCTCTTTCTGTGATATTGTTGCCAGACAGGAATTTGTTAAAGCATTTTGTTGTTGGAACAAAACAGATTCGCAGACGATGTTGGCTCCCATCGTGGTCTGTGGTCCGCAGAGTCCAGTATTTAAGAAGCCGGTCATCGTTAGTTTTCATCACTGCGCCAGCATCAAGCAGGGACAGTGGGTGCTATCGGTGTATGGCAGTGGCACTTCCTATGACGAACCTCCCCAGTGGCAGGTACGTGCTTTGCTTTTTCATGCTGTTTATTATTTTATCGTTATCTTTTATGTCCCAAGTTGATCCTACGTTCAACCCGTTCCTCTACCACCCTGACACTGCTCTGCCCGTCTTCCATCGCCTCATCACTAAAATTTGTAGATCGCTAGATAGACATTTGTCTCGCCTCTTTGGAACAAGCTCCCTCTAGTACTCAGACATCCTATACAAACTCGCCAAAGCCTCACCTCTTGCTATCTCTCCACAAGTCTTTCATTGAAAATGGAAAACAATGCTTTTTCACAAATCCAGATTCATCCTCTTCCCATTGACTCTAAACACCATTCACCTTAGCCATCTGCCTGCCTGACTTCCTGCCTGCCTGCCTCCCTGCCTGCCTGCCTAGCCCTTTGGATCTTGATCCCTGCCTGCCTCTGGATCTTGACTACTTCTCTGCATGTCAATTCTGTTTTGATTGAGTGCATTTTTGACGCTATAGAAGTTTTGAGATTACTAGTCTCTTATACATACATGTATCCATTCTGCATCCACTTTAATACATCCATATGTATTATCATATATACATATGCATACATGCTGTTATACTTACCTACATACATAAATGTCAATGTTTTTCTGTTGCAACCATTTATAGCCATATCCCAACTCAATCAGGTCAGATTCTTCTTCCGTTTGATAACACACATGCATACTTGCTACATACATACATTGCATACCTATGTACATTGTAAGCCTACATAAGTCGTGCATACATTCATGCCTCCAAACATACTAAATATATACATGCATGTATTCCATACATATACACATGCTTACATGCATATACGTATGCATATATACATATATACAATATATATATGTCATACATAAATATATACATCCATACATAAGACATTCAGCTGCACTTGCTACATGCATAAAATACATACATAGATACATAAGTATATATCGATACATAATCATGTGTTTGCAGATGTTATCAAAACTTGGTCATGAAACGATTAACACCGACATTTACGTTCAAATCGACCTGAACCAGTGCTACGTAATGACGGAGAACCTAATGCGGTTTACCCTGATCGGTGAACCGATAGCATCGGGTAAAGCCTTCAAAATCCTTCGCCTAGCCGCATTCACTCCGGCCCTTCCTTCGTCCATTGACTACAATGTGAGGGTCTACTTTGTGGAGGACACGCATGATGCCATCGAGGTACTTCACTGCTGATACTCTCAATTACTGATATTGGAATGTACATCAACATCGATTTTAGGTTTTATCTTCGAGTCAGAGCAGTGTCTTGCACCAAAATATCTGGTTGACATGATACTTCGGCCTCATTCAGCCTCCTGCCACCGTCTGCTGTACATTTTCGCATTTGTATTTTAGGGTGTCATGCAAGTTGAGGCTACCCTTGGCGGTCGACTTCTTGACAAGCCAAAGAACATCTTGTTTCAGTTCGGTGGGGGAAATCTCTGTCTCTCGATAGAAGATCTGTCGCCAAGTTGGCAGTGTAAGATGTCTGCCAACTGTCAGGTGGGTGTAGTCAATGGATAAATGGATAGATTGATCGGTGAGTGGATGAATGGATGGATGGACAAGAAATCTGAGTAAACTGATCCCACTGGATTTGACAAATTGAATATGGAAGTAATATTTTTTTAACAGGATTAGTTATTAGTCACAGGATTATCAATTTCCGTTAATGGTCTCAAAGAAGAGCGAAAATTAGGTATTATTTTGAGAACGAGCATTGAACGGAAACGGAAATGGTGAACAGAAAACGGAAATATGAATAAAAAGAGGAATTATTTTCAGAATGGAATTTATCATAGATGATTTTTGCAGTGCATTATCTGTAACTCCATACATAATAATTGAACAGAAACATTTTAAATTGTTTCAGAACTGGAATTGGAACTGAAATTGTTTCAGAGCTTGAATTAGATCTGAAATTATTTCACAACTTGAATTAGAACTGAAAATAGGAATTATTTTCAGAATTCGAATTCAACTAGAACTGAAATTTCACCCTTAGAACTGAATCAGAATTAAAATTGTGAATTATTTATCGAATTGCACGATCGCTGGATGAGTTCTTTGCCCTAAGGCAGGTCCATGACATTTACTCTCAAGCCACCGTGAGACCAGGCGAGTGACGTCGTTTCCTCTTCCCTTCATCATGGGACAATAATTATTATTATGGGTGAGCAACTTGTGGCGGGTCACTGCTCATTGACTTCAGGTAGATTGGAACCTGTGACCCAGGGTATACACATGGTTACAGATGTATTCATAGTGTGACTTTCATAGGGGGTAACCTCAGGTGCAATATTTGTAACCATAGAGCCTTGGGGTATGTCTTAGGAGACTATTTCCCACCGGCATATGTTCCATGTCGTAGCCATCAATCACGTGTCACGGTCAGGTAACCGGATATGAGAACGCCTGTGGAGAGTTCATTATTTGTCCAAAACAGGTGTGCCAGAGGGAGGGGGGTTTGTTGCATCCCGTAAAGTCCAGGAAGGTGAGGGTGAGGCTAAATTTCTGTTTGCATTATTATGAGGGCAATTTCTTGCCAGACTCAATTAACCGTGACGAAGTCGTTTAATGACTGCTGGCCCTGTTATTATGTATGGGGTTGTTATTAACCTTTGACCTGCCCTATGTCCTTGTATGAATTGGGTACATTAGGAGACGACCTGCTGTGAACAGGCTACCTGCAGTTTTTCAACAAAGAATTCATTGATAGGGCTGTATAATAATAATAATAACCCCTTTCTAAACCAATACCGCTGGACCACCACAAGGAAAACTATTAGTTGACAAGTAAGGCCCTCACTGGAGCTGAACACAGTCACTGCTTGTACTCTGGCAGTGCCAGGCTCAAGCCTGGAGAAAGTAGGAGGGCTAAGCTAAGTGTTATTGTGATGACACAGTGCTTTTAAACAATTAGCTGCTCTTTGAAAATGCAAGAAAATTTTAGGCCAAGTTTGTGATGGTGAAACTGAATATTTGTCAGTCAACATACCTATTATTAAAGATTAATCAAATGGAGTAATATTAATGATTAAATTAATTTTGTCTAATTATTAGACCCATTAATTAATCATTAATATTAGACTCTAATATTAGTGATTAATTAATGGGTCTAATGGCCTGGAGCAAGCTTCCTCATCAAACTAGAGCTAGACTAGTTGCCCGGCATCTCTGTTTCACAACCCATTGAGGTATTCTCTTTTTGAACGCAGTTAGTCCCCCTTGGGACTGGTACACTACTGGTGAGTTTACTTGACCTTGAGCCGTATCAATATTAGTTTGTAATTGGTTATGTAATAATAATTATATTCGTGTACTGGTGCTTCCAGGAGATTCCATTCAGCCACATCTGGAGTGGAACACAGAGTGGTCTTCACTGCTCGTTTGCGCTCGAGCACCTAGATCGGTCAGAGCACCTGCTCACCTGCGACATCTACGTCTTCCAGAAACTGTTGCCTGCCAATCGACAAGTATTACAGATCTCCTACGACCTCACCGAGGTAGAACGTCAGTCCAGTCTGTCTCCACATCCTCTGTCCCGTTACAGATGCTCATGAATGCGGGTTACGCTATGGGGTTTCCATTCCAAGTTAAAGCCCAACCTCCGTAAAGTTTCATACCCTAATCCTCTGCCTTCCAGGCTGTCTCGCCATGAACGAAAACTATATTACTGATCACCCATCACATGTCCCAATAGTTTCCTTTGTGATCTGACTGAAGAATTTGAGCATTAACTCAACTTACAGCTTGGAGCAAAGGGATGGTTGAATGGCGACATGCTTGGACAAAGATCGCATGCAGGATTGCAGGATGTGGGTTCGATAAGGTTGCCCAGCCTTTCACTCCCTATGGGTGATGGCAAAATTAGCAGGACAGATAAGCGCCTTGCATAGCTGCCGTCTGATGCCTTGGCCTTGACCCTTCTAATTTTCCAGTGAATTCATTGGATAAGATTCTTGACGACACCATTTAAGGATCTGTGTGTGGACCACGCAAGCCCAGGATTTGAAACTCTGATATAAATCATGTCACTTATAGAAGTACATTTATATTTCTACCAAGTGCATTTGGTTTATCTCCTGCAGAACTTGGGCGTCAGTCCAGGCGATACACAGTTGAGGAGGCAAGACCCTCGCAACTGGAGGATGGGTAACAGCGGACTTGTCAGCTTGGAGCCTTCCAATCAGACTTCCAGGTAGTCTTATCATCTGTGTATTCTGGTCTTATTGGTTGTCACTCCTGTACCTAATGATTAATACTGATTACTTAACTGTTAAAATTTGTAACACATATTTGTTGTGCTACTCAATGTGGATGAGGTAGCATTCTCCTCGATTGTTAAGATGACTTGCTTACATCATTTTTTATAGTCAGCCATGCTCACTGTATTTTGAAGTGCTCTTTAAGTATATGCCATGATGCCAAAGCAATTTGTTAGCAGTATACACTTTACAGTACAACTGCATCTGATAAAATACTACTGTATATAATATTGGCCTTCTTACAAAGTTCAGAAATGAACAGATGGCGTAGATGAAATTATTTTTGCAGCGCAACTATACGCGAATTACTTGCTCAAGGTCCCTACACAGTAACCCCTTGGACGAGGGTCGAACCCGCACTCTCAGCGTTTCAGGCCGACCGCTCTAACCAATTGGCCACTGTAGGCACAGACAGATTTAATCCGATCTATTAACTTCTAAGGCGCCATTGGCACGATGCACGAGGCTTAGGTTAAGACGTACGGGTTCTATTCGGCATTGCAGACTAGGTATTCGGATTCCTATTCAACTTATTTATGCACTAATTAAGTGTATCCATTGGTCTGACCGGATTATCGCTTTTTTTTCATTCAGACTGCCGACACATGTCAAACGAAAACTCTGTGAATTGCTCGACATGCCGAATGTGCGAGGCAACGATTGGCGAATGCTCGCCCAGAGGCTTAGCGTCGATAGGTGGGTTTTCTGGCTACTTCATACGACGTATGTACGTTTGTATCAAGACACTGAACGAAAATTGATCATATATTGCCTTTTAGTCCTCACAAAAGCATCAAAGTCCTCTTGTGTTTTTGTATTTATGAGGAGCCTCAACTAAAATGGGCGATTGGGTCTTTCCACATGCCTGAAACAGTCTTCTCGCAACCATTCATCAGACCAAAACCCTTCCTGCTTGCAAAAGACAGTTGCAACACTTCTTATGTAAACATTCCAAACATTAGTTTATAATCTGTTGACAGGGAGCAAGCTGGTACAGCACCTTCAAAGTAGCTGGAAAATGTCAGCACTCTATAAATGGTCATAATTACAATTATACCAGGCTATCTGACTGATTGAGACAAGTGCATTTAAAACAGTTTGACAAATTTTCTGTTAGCGAATACAGAAGTCCTGTGTGATGCAGTTCCCAATGCAATGTGAGCACTGTATGTATTTATAGTCTGTGCTGATTAATAAGTATATGCAGTCCAATTTTTAGTAAAACTACTCTGGAACTATCCAAGGATAAGAACATTGAGGTGAGTGAATTGATTGCTGAGGTAATGAGTTGTGACAGTCGTGTCTCTCAGAGCAAACTGTTTTAAAAGTGCTCAAACTCAAGTGCTCAGTACTCGAGGTGAGTCGATGCAAGAGCCGAGGCGATGAATTGCAACAGTCCTGCCTCTCAGATAAAGTGCTCAAATATACAAACGTTAGAACTGCATTTTCAGATATAATTAGTCATTTCTTTTTGCATTTATAAAATAAGACATAACCCAACTGACCTAGGATTAAAGGATTTTTTTTTGTCATTTCCAGGTACATTAACTACTTCGCTACAAAGCCCAGTCCGACAGACACGATTCTCGACCTGTGGGAGGCAAGACATCAAGAGCAGTCTGCCATTACTGATCTTCTAAACTCGCTGAGGGTAATGGGTAGAATGGACGCGGCTGGACTCGTCGAAAAAGAACTCAGCCAACTCTCGTGGCTGTGAGCAGGCAGAACACCGCACGATATATTTCCTAATCCGATCCAGTCGGGAATGTCCAACGGGCAAAGCAGAAGAGCGCTTGTGGTGGTCATATGTTTCTGTGTGATGATGCGAATGTTCCTCTAAGGAATCATATGTGATATGGATGAAGGAATTTTGATAGCAGCTCGAATGTAAAATAGTGTTGCCTGGTCCTTCGCAACTGTGTCGAATTCTGGACACCTGCGACTCTGACAAACACTGGCAGCCCATAGCACAGTTGGATCATTTAATAACTTATTTTCACGGCACAGAAGGTGTTGGTGGAACAGTTCGAAGCCGGTGAGCGAAGAAATGCATGATATCACAGATTACCAAACACTGGCTTCTGCATGGCATGTCAGCAAATGATCAAATTACTACAATAATTGCCAGACACGGGTTGCTATGTAGCAGTTAACATAGTGCAATTAGTAAATAGCATTTGCAGTCAGTTTAAGCTAACATTTAAAACTGTATTCGCTGGTGGCTATTAGCCATTAGTGTTGAATCTGATAAGAATTGGACTTTTATTTTCATGTTATCAAAATTTGTGAGTGAAATTTCTGTAACAGATGGCTGTGTCATATGCTGAACACTATACTCAGCTAGGATAACCCATTTATCTCCAGAGGACATGGAGATAAGCAGGATGCCAGCTGTTGGCTGATGGCAGAGATCAAATTTACGATTGTTATATCATGACAATTTTTTGCATAAAATGACTTTAAACTTGTCGCTTTTAAACCAGCAGAGATAGGAAAATTTCGTTGTATTGCTCGTCAATAGACCAGCATGCATCAGCGACCTAGATTCCTACTGCCCAAGCCAATATTCTTTATCTTTGGTGCGAGGTATGATAATGATAAAGCCCCCCCCGTGTAGACGAACGGAGTCCTCTTGAGGTAGAGACAGAGCATGACACGACCATAGAGGAGGAGGTTCCGTTATGTATGTGGCACATGATAGGGAGCCAGCGTAGCTGTTGTACGGATGGTGTGACAGGGACGATAGTAGTAAACAGCTGTATCACCATAACCATTCCACAAATCTACAACTTTTGCACTGAGTTTAGTGTGTGAATTGTTCCTTTGGAATCATAAATAATTTTCAACTGTGGCCTCGTGGGTGCTAATTCATAGAAACCTCTACCACCCCGCTTCTCCCGTGAGCAGTGATCTCCGTGAAGATCTTGCAGGCTTCAATTATCGCTCTTAGAGACTTAGACTGGACTCGGCTGGCAGTTCGTCCATCCTCCGATCTCCTCTGCCAATCTTGCCAACCTAGGGCTGCAAACATGTTGATTTTTAGTTATTTAATTTTTGGCAAAAAACCAAAAGATACGAAAATGGCAATTAAAAAATATATATTTATTCAATTTACTAATATTAGTATTACTATTATATTACGAATTCTGTGTTATTCAGTTCGAAATCAAGCTAAATTAATTATATAAACGAGTTGGATCTCTTCATGCTGTGTTTGATGCTTTTTATAACAAAACTGTTGTGACAAAATCCAAAGGAAAACTTAAAAAAATCCAAAACAACTGTTGATTTTTAAAATCTTGATTTTTGCAACCCCTGTGCCAACCCGCTTGCCTGCCACTGTCACTCGCCCTTTGTCCAACGTCGTTGCGCTGAAAAGCTCTACTATCCTGTGGTGTGAGGGGTAACAGAGGTTCGAGATCTGACATGTCCTCCAGGCCATATGGTAGATCTTGATGTCTCATATAGTCCCTCTTATGATGGGCCAGAGCCTCTCTTTGAAGTGGTGTTTAGTGAAGCCAAGTTTGTTAAGGAGCGAGTTGGGAGATAGGAATTCGTTTAGCCGGGCAAAGACGATTCGTTCAGTGAGTTTGCATAGAAAGGAAATATTGGAGATGGGATAGCATAATTGAATGGGGTTTCCTTGTCGAAATTTGCCTTATCTTCCGAGGCGGCATATTCATAGACTTCATTGTACAGTGCCAGCTAGGACTCCTATTGAATAATTAGCTAGCATGACCAAGAGGGTTCTGGGTGATATGACGTACTGTGATTTTTATCCGGGTGACTTTGCATGACTGTTTACAACATAACATAACAAGCCAAGATAATCAAGCAACTTGATGTCGGCCGTTCAATTAATTTTGTGGCGCGTTCGTTAAAACACATATTAACTCTTCACATTTTTTTGTTTTTTTAAAATATATTTTTTTTTTATTTACTAATATCACTATTCTATTACTGAATGTGTGAGTTTCAGTTAGAAATCAAGCTAAATTAATTATATAAACAAGTCGGAGCTCTTTTTCATGATGTGTCTGATGCTTTTTATAAAGCTGTTGTTACAAGATCCAAAGAGAAACTAAAAATCAAGAAACCATATATGACCAAAAACACCTTTTGATTTTTAAAAATCTTGGTTTTTTGAACCTCTGCTACTGTTAGGGTCAGGGTCCCAGGGTTATAAGCATCATGAGCTCTAGGGTCGATTAGGATCAGGTTAGGCAATTAAGACTTCCCCACAGACATTTTTACAGTCTTAGATACTCAATCACGCTCAACTTATCTCTACAAATTTTCGATATCTCGAAAAAAATTCATGTCAGTTAGAACTTGGGAAACAGTTGGGCTCAAGTAGCAGACAACACTGTCACAACCAGGTCGTTGGTCACAACAGCGCTCGTAGCAGAAAGAAACCTATAAAACATTCTCCTATGAATACTCCATGTCTCTTCTATTACATCCAATCACAGCATTTACAAGGCATTTACCGCGGTGCCAATCACAGAGCCTGCCCAATCAGAGCCTCACACGTTGTATGACGGGTCATCGAAAAATGCTGCATGCCGGGATACCTTGACGGGAGTATACAACGACGGATATAAATATCACGATCTTACAATTGAGATTGTCGTATCGTTACCATTAACATAATTGTAATTATGCAAACCAGCAAACCACCCAGCAAACAAACCACCAGCCCACACACCAAATCACCCACCAAAACACCAACCAAACCTCCCAACGAAAGCATCCAGCAGAACAAACACTATGGCACCCACCAAATCACCCACCAAATCGCAGAACCAAAACATCCAACCAAACCACCCACTAAACCACCCAGTCAAACTACTCACCAAACCACCCAACCAAACCAACCACCAAACCACCCAATCAAACCATCCACCAAACCATCCACCAAACCACCCACCAAATTATCCACCAAACCACCCATCAAATAACCCACCCCACCACTAACAAAACCACCCAGCCAAAACACCCAGGAAAACACCCACTGTAGCACCCACCAAATCACAAAGCCAAAACACCGAACCAAACCACCCACCAAATCACAAAACCAAACCAAGCCACCCAACCAATCCATCCACCAAACCACCCACCATATCACCCACCAAACCACCCGTCAGATAAGCAACCACACCACTCACCAAACCACTCACCAAAACACCCACCAAATCACCCACCAAATCACAAAACCGAAACACCCACCAAACCACTCACCATAGCACTCACCAAACCACCAAACCAAACCACTCACCAAACCACCAAACCAAACCACTCACCAAACCAAATCATCCATTAAATCACCGTTCGAACCACCCATAAAACACCCATATAAACACCCGTCAAAGAACCCATGACTTCATTCACCAAAACACCCATCGAAGCACCCGTCAAACCTCCTACTAATACACCCGCTAAAGCAACCATCAAATAACCTTCCAAACCACCCATATAAACACCCATATAAAACACCCATGTAAACACCCATCAAAGCACCCATGAATTCATTCACCCAAACACCCAACGAAGCACCCATTAAACCTCCCACCAAAGCACCCGCTAATGCACTCATCAAATTAGTGGCCGATCGGTTAGAGCGGTCAACTCGTAACGTTCAGTGTGTGCTGAGCGCGCGGGTTCGAGCCTCGTCAGAGGGGGGAGGGGCTGTGTATGGACCTTGAACAAGTCCTTCGTGCACCATTGCTCTGCAGTACAACTGCAATTGCGCCGGCGAGGCGTTTGTATGAACTTCTGAGCAAAAGATGTTCAAAGAAGGGCGGTATCAAATTTCGGTAATAAGAATAAGAATAGACACCCATCAAATCACTCACCAAAACACCCATAAAAACACCCAACAAAGCATCCATAAACTCATTTACCAAAACACTCATCAAAGTATCCATCAAACCTCCCACCAATGCACCCGCCAAAAATTATCGTCTCTGTGCGTGCCTCCCCCATTTGCAGTGGTCCATCAGCATATCCCAGAATTCTCGGAGATACGGTTACAAGATGAAATTCATGAAATTTATAATTTGCGACGGCCATCTTGGATTTTTGCATTTTAGAGTCACTTTGTGATAAGTGTGAGAGTGGCTTGACTTCTAATATTGATTGGTATACATCTATGTATGCAAAAAACCAATTTTCAAATTATCTTCCACTTTTGCACGATTGCACTGATTTATGAGCTTTAGCAGGTGGACTGTATTCTTACTATTCTTAGATGCCAATCCTTGCCGCAGGCCCACAGCAAAAAAATCATGAAGTAATGTTGCATCCATCGACTTGCATGGAGATTTACATCAATATGTTCAAAACGGTGGTTGCAGAGAACGAGCTCTCTTCTTCAGGTGAGTCATAAATTTACTTCTATAATTCAAGAACCGGAAAATGTGTATTTTAGCGATTTTTTTATTACTTTCGTGTGCTTATGGTGTATTTTGACGTATTTTATTTATTCTTTAACTATATCATGTATTTTGATGATAATAATTATGCTGAAATGGATGCTGGATCCATACAAAGAATTTTAAAAGTGTGTTTTAGAATATTTATGTGTTACTTGCAGATCAGAAGAAAGCTTCACACTGTGAAAATAAAATCCTAGATCGAATCATCACAACAAGACAGTTAAGTCAGATTTTATCTGTCAAAATATTATGTCTGTAATGAAAGAACTTACTGGAACCAGAAATTTCAATGATCTAAGTAAAAAAAAGGGAAGACGGCTGATATTAGAGGCTGCTCTTTCATTTTGTAATGATCCTACCAACCATGAGGTAAAGTCTGATGTAGACAGCTTCCTGAAAAGCCACTGTATGAATTATTCTTTATCGTGGAAATACTACTTACATCTGCAAGGTATACGACAAGAGAAAACTATAAATGCTTCAATTGACAGATCAGCAGGTTGGTCCTCTGCATTGGTTTTAATTGGAAAAGGAAATAGTACAAAAGAACGGAAGAAAGCTTCACATTATGAGAAAAAGAATACAAGATCGAATCATCAAAAAAAAGTTTTTATGCCAGATTATGTCTGTCAAAGTATTATGTCTGTAATGAATGAAATTACTAGAACCAGAAATTTCAATGATCTAAGTAAAAAAAAGGGAAGACGGCTGATATTAGAGGCTGCTCTTTCATTTTGTAATGATCCTACCAACCATGAGGTAAAGTCTGATGTAGACAGCTTCCTGAAAAGCCACTGTATGAATAATTCTTTATCGTGGAAATACTACTTACATCTGCAAGGTATACGACAAGAGAAAACTATAAATGCTTCAATTGACAGATCAGCAGGTTGGTCCTCTGCATTGGTTTTAATTGGAAAAGGAAATAGTACAAAAGAACGGAAGAAAGCTTCACATTATGAGAAAAAGAATACAAGATCGAATCATCAAAAAAAAGTTTTTATGCCAGATTATGTCTGTCAAAGTATTATGTCTGTAATGAATGAAATTACTAGAACCAGAAATTTCAATGACCTAGGTAAAAAGAAATTAAGACGGCTGATATTAGAGGCTGCTCTTTCATTTTGTAATGATCCTACCAACCATGAGGTAAAGTCTGATGTAGACAGCTTCCTGAAAAGCCACTGTATGAATAATTCTTTATCGTGGAAATACTACTTACATCTGCAAGGTATACGACAAGAGAAAACTATAAATGCTTCAATTGACAGATCAGCAGGTTGGTCCTCTGCATTGGTTTTAATTGGAAAAGGAAATAGTACAAAAGAACGGAAGAAAGCTTCACATTATGAGAAAAAGAATACAAGATCGAATCATCAAAAAAAAGTTTTTATGCCAGATTATGTCTGTCAAAGTATTATGTCTGTAATGAATGAAATTACTAGAACCAGAAATTTCAATGATCTAAGTAAAAAAAAGGGAAGACGGCTGATATTAGAGGCTGCTCTTTCATTTTGTAATGATCCTACCAACCATGAGGTAAAGTCTGATGTAGACAGCTTCCTGAAAAGCCACTGTATGAATAATTCCTTATCGTGGAAATACTACTTACATCTGCAAGGTATACGACAAGAGAAAACTATAAATGCTTCAATTGACAGATCAGCAGGTTGGTCCTCTGCATTGGTTTTAATTGGAAAAGGAAATAGTACAAAAGAACGGAAGAAAGCTTCACATTATGAGAAAAAGAATACAAGATCGAATCATCCAAAAAAAATTATTATGATAGATTTTTTATGTCAAAATATTATGTCTGTAATGAATGAAATTACTAGAACCAGGAATTTCAATGACCTAGGTAAAAAGAAATTAAGACGGCTGATATTAGAGGCTGCTCTTTCATTTTGTAATGATCCTACCAACCATGAGGTAAAGTCTGATGTAGACAGCTTCCTGAAAAGCCACTGTATGAATAATTCTTTATCGTGGAAATACTACTTACATCCGCAAGGTATGCGACAAGAGAAAACTATAAACAGTTCAAAAACCAAATCAGCAGGTAGTGCCTGTGCAATTGTTTTAACTGGAACAGGAAACAACGAAAAACAAAAAGAGCTTTGAGATGCAGCGCAAAGAAAACCATATGTGGCCTTATAAAAATAGGCGTTGAAGTAGATAACATATTTGAAATTAATGATTACAAGTCTTCGACTATTAGAGAGACATTTATGCAAGTGAAAATAAAGGATCCTATTAGGCTTTATTTTACCTACTGTGGACATGGAACAAATAATAAACTTCTGATAAGTAAATTTTTCCAGCCAAATGGCCAGTACTTTCAGAAACACCTAAAAGAACTTAACTGCTCAGAATATATTATAAAGTTGGACTGCTGCCATGCCGGTTCAATTAAGATTACCCCTGTATTCTTGAACTCACACAAAAAACCGTCGTTGTTTGCAGTCTTTGCTTCCTCTGGTCCAACTGAAAAGGCATTCTTTGCTGGAAAGCAAACAAAGTATTCCGAACACTTTACATCTGCTTTACAGGGTGCAGTTAAGTGCCCTTCTGGCAAAAATGAATGCTATCATTGCAGACGATTTCGCAATTTATACTTAACGAAATCACTGACTTTATATGATTTACAAGAACATATGATGCATCACATGAAACTGAATGCAATGACCCAAAACCCACAGCTTAAAATATTCTGTGGGACTGCAGATCATCTCTTCTTTCCTTCTACAATACCAAATCATCACTACAAATAATTAGTCCAGATTAATATCTGTCCAATTGCTGTAATAAAATTCTCTGTAACTGAAATGTCTATGATATAAGTAAAAATAAATTTAAGTGTCTGATATTCATTTGGTATCTAGCTTAATATAAAGTAATGTAATGTCTCATAAGACAGCCTGCTAAAATTATTGGGTCAGCACAATTGTTATGTTTGTAATAAAGATTATACTTCTTACTGATTGAATACTCGAGATATATCTAACTGAACTATGCATATTATCTCGATAGACAGTCGGTATAGGAATGTTTAAGTGGGATGGGCTTGGAGAGCATATAAACTCTGTTCTTGCCACATCTCGTTCTCTCTGTTGCGGTTACAATCTAAGGCAGAGTTATGACGGCCATTTAGTAGAAAACATGGTTTGGTGGCTGGAGCTGTGGAATGGGTATTAGGTATTTATTTGGTTTCACATTTGACACTATTGGTGTCCAGTGTTTGCGAGATTCCACAGTTCCGTCGTATAATTTTAAGTCTAGTTAAGATAGCAAGCGTATTTCTGTTCTCAGTTCCACCACGTTTTGTGTAAACTATGTGAGCTGCTCGTGGTTCATATTGTAGGCGTTTGTACTCGCGTGAATGTGAGACACTTGTATACGTTGTATTCTTTCGTTACTTTGAGTTTTATATATTTTACTATCAAAATATGTCCTGGTTATTTGTAAAATCTAGAGATATATCTAAAGATAATAATAAAGATAATCTAAAGATATATCTGACTGATCTATGCATATTATCTCGATAGACAGCTGAGATAGGAATGTCAGAAAGCCAGTACATGGTTTGATGGCTGGAGCTGTGGAATAGGTATTGGGTATTTGGTTTCACATTTGACACTAGTGGTGTCCAGTATTTGTGAAATTCAACAGTTCTGTCATATAATATTAAGTTTAGTTATGACAGCTAGCCTATTTCTGCTCTCAGTTCCACTTTTTGTGTAAACTAACTGAGCTGCTCGTGGTTAAGATTGTGTGCGTTTGTACTCACGTCAATGTGAGACACTTGTACATGTTGTATTCTTTCGTTACTTTGAGTTTTATATATTTTACTATCAAAATATATCTTGGTTATTTGTGAAGTCTAGAGGACCTTAGAATCATGTAGACATAGTATATAACAATGTGTGTATACATATGTATCCACACGTAAATTAAACAGTGATCCATAAATTATGAAAGACAGCCATCTGTAAAATATCGCCGTCTCAGCAACTTGTCAGAAAAGGAATAAAAAACAAGACAAAGGAAAGATAACAGATGAAAAAGATATACGAAAACGAACTGAGAAGGTAAATAAATTCGAAGACGTCAATTGCCTGTGTTTCTATAAGATATAAGATGTTGTTAAACTTAGGAATAATAAAAAACTGCAACTTCAAATGAGCAATTCATACTAAGGTCTCTCAATTCACACAAAGCTGAGTAAGGTCTTAAAACTTTTACATTTCGAATGGGCTATTTGCATTAATGTCCTGAAGAACTTCAACTTAAAATGAGTGATTCAAACTATGGTCGTAAACCTCTTTCTACTTTGGTTCATTAGTTGGAATTTCCTATAGGCATTTGGCATCATAATTCTCACAGTATTAACAATAGTTTTCAAAGCATTACAAGAAAATCTTCAAGGAAAATTGACAGCACTGAGAAAATGTTTCTGTCAGTTAATATTCTTTTTCTCTGCAAATACTCCCCCCTCTTATGTGCATATATGGCCCAGCAACCCCCGCCCTTGTTTGATCAGCGCAATTGATTCTTATTTCAGACATTCTTCTGTCGCCAGATATAATGAAAACGATGATCCTGGCTCAGAAGACTTATTATTAATGGACTGCCAAACAACAACCTCCACTCCGACAGATTGTCTGCCATCGCTGACAATGTCTTCAACCTTACGGTGCTCCGAATCTCCCTACAGACACCTCACCTGCAGCACGGAAGCTTCGTCCCAGAAAAGGATACTTGTCGCGTCGCAACAGGACGCGTCGTCGAGGCCACAGTCTTCCTGCTGCTCCGCCGGCAACCAGTGAGACTCTTCTTGCCAGTTGCCTAGCAGCGTGGATAAGGAGTCCGTTGCACTGGCGAGGTACACGGCCGCTGGCTTGCGCCTTACCATCCCGGAATCAGGTGATATATTGAGATCGGTTGCTAATTACTGTTTAATCAATCAATAAATAGATGAAACGTGATTTGTCGCCTCATCAAGAAATCTGCTCAGAGGCACTCTCTGTGCTGGCCTATATGATGATAAATGTCATTAAAGGTGCTGTGTTGTGACAAAAATGAATAGAGTGGACCTTCTGTTTTTTCAATCTTTGGACTGGCATACAGTGTAAAGGAAGTGATGTTAGATAATTTGATTTATTGTGAAGGGTAGAATCTGGAATTATGCACTGTATGGGGAGGAAGACTAAAATTTGTGGTCAGGTGGTTGATGACATGTTTTTATTTTAATTGAATCATAATCGTGATTTACCCTTCTTGCGATTTAGCTCAGAAGTGCACGCACGTCTTGACGGCGCAACTGCAGTTGTAATGCAGAGCAATTGTGCGCTAAGGACTTGCTCTAAGTCTCTACACAATAACTCCTCCAACAAGGGTTGAACCCATGCTTAACGCATTACAGGCCGACCGCTCTAACCAATTGGCCGCTATTCCACACTAATGGGGATGCACTCAATTGTGGCCGAACCAACGGATTCCCTTAGATGCTGCTGTGGATATTGATTTTTATTTGGTGAGAAAACTTCGGCAGAGGTGATTGTTAGGGAACACAGGGAGAGGAAGTTGTGTGATTTAAATGGTTGTGTTATTTGCACAGGGGTCACTTTGACGGTGCCAGAGGGTACCCTTAATGATCGGAAGGGTTGCAAGCACGGGATCTTCATCGCTGTTTCGTGCGACGGCAAGAACCGGCCTAAACGGACAGGTTTGCAGTTTGATTCTTTGGCATATGTAAAATATTATGCATTTCACTGACTAAGAGAGGCTTGTGAACATTTTGAAAGCAGACAGGTAAATTACATGATAAACAAAAGGCTGGCGAGGTGTGATGATAGCCTTCCCCAGTATGCTTTGTGAACTGCAGCGATCGTAGCCCTCCCAATAGACGTCATGGACAGTTGCAAGGGCACACCTCCCCAATATACTTTGTGAGCAGTGGTGAGGGTAATACTCCCCAATATACTTGTTGGTCTGCAATGATGGTGGCCCTCCCCAATATCCTAATGGACTCTGGGGAAGGTAGCCCTGCCCAGTATACTCAGTTGAATGACATTTTGCCTCTATCTGTGAGATTGTTGCAAGACGGGAATTGTTTAAAATATTTTGTCGTTGAACAAAACATTCGCTGACAATGTTGGCTCCCATTGTGGTCTGCGGTCCACAGAGTCCCGTATTTAAGAAACCGGTCATCGTTAGTTTTCTTCATTGCGCCAGCATCAAGCAGGGACAGTGGGTGCTATCGGTGTATGGCAGTGGCACTTACTATGATGAACATCCCTAGTGGCAGGTGCGTGCTTCGCTTTTTCACGCTGTTTATTATTTTATCATTTATCTTTTATGTCTCAAGTTGATCCTACGTTCAACCCGTTCCTCTTCCACCCTGACACTGCTCCGCCCGTCTTCCATCACCTCATTGCTTAAATTTGTAGATTGCTCGATAGATATTACTGCCCCGCCTCTCTGGAGCAAGCTTCGTCTGGTATTGAGATATCCTATACAAACTCGCCAAAGCCTCACCTCTTGCTATCTCTCCACAAGTCTTTCATTGAAAATGGAAAACAATGCTTTTTCACAAATCCAGATTCATCCTCTTCTCATCGACTCTAAACACCACTCACCTTAGCAATCTGCCTGCCTAGCCCTTTGGATGGTGACCCCTTCTGTGCATGTCAATTCTGTTTCGAATGAGCGCATTTTTGACACAATAGAAGTATTGAGATTACTAGTGTCTTATTCACACATATATACATTCTGCATCCACTTAAATACATCTGTATGTATTACCTTAAAACCATAACCAATCATTTTATTGATAAGCTCCAAGCTATTGTGTTTTCCGTGACCCCACCCTCCGAAGACGTTTCGCAAAACTTCGCGAGGTCCACTTTTTGAGATTTGATAACTCTAGGATGGTTGGACCAAATCAGATGAAATTATTTTTATCTGTACAGTTTCTTGCATAGATTACATAAATATAATTATTTTTATTGTGTGTCTCATAATTTCAGCTGAAATAAATGTTAAAGTTGCCTTCATATTCACTTTATATCTACATTTTTCAATAATCAGTGATCAATATCTCCCTATATACCAGGCATAATGAATTCATATTTTATTTGTATGATGTCTATGTGGCTGGCAATTACTTTGAAAAGTTTGAGCTTGATCAGTGGTTCACATCTGGTTTATATTGCTGTCAAAGTTGACCAAACCTGACACGGGTCTTGAAAGAGAAAAAATATTCCCAAAAGGCCCACTAAAATATATCTTTTTTAACTGCATTTTCTGATTGAGCAGAGATCACTTGATATGTGCTCGAAAAATCCCAAAGGTGTTTTTTGTTTTAAGGAGTTTACAGTGTGCCAAAAATGGTGGTTTTTTGGTATCGTGAGTCTCAATCAAAAATGGTATTTGACAGATATGTTACCCTAATATATTAATATAAAAACTGTGAAACCCATGTGATAATGTTTTTAACATAAATGAAACATAACCAGGTTAATCTTATTAAAGCTAGTGTAAGCATAAACATTTCTTTATCATAACTAAAGTGAATTAATCAATTAAATCTAGTTTTCTTTGGTGGTTTATCAAACTACATACTCTGTTGATGTGCTAACAATGTGCAAATATCAAGAAGCTTATATAGTTAGAAAGTTTTTCTGTGCATAGGATGAAAATTATGCATCAATTATCTGACTCTTTGACAATGGGACAAACAAATGATGGCTACGCATTCCTGAAATTGTCTTGGCTCCACTGTAATGCTCGTCCAACTTGAAAAACTTCACGTTTCTCAACTGAGGCTTAAATTGTAATTCAGAAGAAATGAATGAGGACATGATGACATATGCTGGATTCCATTGCGACAAGGCCTTTGTTTAGTGCCAGCACCTCAAGCACATCAGTAACAGCACACATCAGTACTAGTTGGGCAAATCAGTATGGGAGACTTTCATATAGAAAATTTCATCTTATGCACAGAAAAACATATATATATATATATATATATATATATATATATATATATAATGTCATACATAAATATATACATCCATACATAAGACATTCAGCTGCACTTGCTACATGCACAAACTACACACATAGATACATAAGTATATATCGATACATAATCATGTGTCTGCAGGTGTTATCGAGACATGGTCATGAAACGATTAACACCGACATTTACGTTCAAATCGACCTGAACCAGTGCTACGTAATGACGGAGAACCTAATGTGGTTTACCCTGATCGGTGAACCGATAGCATCGGGTAAAGCCTTCAAAATCCTTCGCCTAGCCGCATTCACTCCGGCCCTTCCTTCGTCCATTGACTACAATGTGAGGGTCTACTTTGTGGAGGACACGCATGATGCCATCGAGGTACTTCACTGCTGATACTCTCAATTACTGATATTGGAATGTACATCAACATCGATTTTAGGTTTTATCTTCGAGTCAGAGCAGTGTCTTGCACCAAAATATCTGGTTGACATGATACTTCGGCCTCATTCAGCCTCCTGCCACCGTCTGCTGTACATTTTCGCATTTGTATTTTAGGGTGTCATGCAAGTTGAGGCTACCCTTGGCGGTCAACTTCTTGACAAACCAAAGAACATCCTGTTTCAGTTCGGTGGGGAAAATCTCTGTTGATATAAGATCTGTCGCCAAGTTGGCAGTGTAAGATGTCTGCCAACTGTCAGGTGGGTGTAGTCAATGGATAAATGGATAGATTGATCGGTGGGTGGATGAATGGATGGATGGACAAGAAATCTGAATTAGAATTAAAATTGGGAACTATTTATCGAATTGCACTATTGCTGGACGAGTTCTTTGCCCTCAGGCAGGTCCATTACATTGGCTCTCAAACTAACATAAGAGCTGATGAGTGACGTCGTTTCCTCTTGCCTTCATCACGGGACAATAATTATTATTGTGGGTGAACAACTTGTCTTCAGTTAGATTGGAACCTGTGACCCAGTGTATACACATGGGTACAGATGTATTCATAGTGTCGTTTTCATAAGGGGGTTACCTCAGGTGCAATATGTGTAACCATAGAGCCTTGGGGTATGTCTTAGGAGACTATTTCCCACCGGGCATCTGTTCCATGTCGTAGCCATCAATCACTGTCACGGTCAGGTAACCGGATATGAGGACACCTATGGAGAGTTCATTATTTGTCCAAAACAGGTGTGCCAATGGGAGGGGGTTTGTTGCATCCCATGAATTCCAGGAAGGTGAGGGTGAGACTAAATTTCTGTTTGCATTATTATGATGGCAATTTCTTGCCAGACTCAACTGACCGTGAGGAAGTTGTTTAATGACTGCTGGCCCTGTTATTATGTATGGGGTTGTTATTAACCTTTGAACCTTAACTTCTAAAGCGCCATTGGCACGATGCACGAGGCTTGGGTGAAGACCTACGGGTTCTATTCGGCATTGCAGACTTGGTCTTCGGACTCCTATTCAACTTATTTATGCACTTAGTAATGTATCCATTGTCCTGACCGGATTATCGCTTTTTTTTAAAATTCAGACTGCCGACACATGTCAAACGAAAACTCTGTGAATTGCTCGACATGCCGAATGTGCGAGGCAACGATTGGCGAATGCTCGCCCAGAGGTTTAGCGTCGATAGGTGGGTTTTCTGGCTACTTCATACGATGTATGTACGTTTGTATCAAGACACTGAACGAAAAGGGATCATATATTGCCTTTTAGTTCTTGCAAAAGCATCAAAGTCATCTTATGTTTTTGTATTTATGAGGGCCCTCAACTAAAACGGGCGATTGGGCCTTTCCACAGTGAATTGATTGCTGAGGTAATGAGGTAATGAGTTGCAACAGTCATGCCTCTCAGAGCAAACTGTTTAAAAGTGCTCAAACTCGAAGTTCTTATGTCAAAAACATTTGTAAACACATGATGCTACATTCAAGTTAAATGCCAAAGCAATTTGTTAGCAGTAGACACTTTACAAAGTTCAGAAATGCACAGATGGCACAATTTCAGTTTTATTGCAGAGTTATTGTGTGCAAATTACTCGAGGTCCCTACACAGTAACTGATTGGACGAGGGTCGAACCTGCACTCTCAGCGTTTCAGTCCGACTGCTCTAACAAATTGGCCAACGTAGACACAGACAGATTTAATCCGATCTAATAACTTTTAAAGCGTCGTTGGCATGATGCACAAGGCTTGGGTGAAGACCTACTAGTAAAACTACTCTGTAACCATCCAAGGATAAGGACAGTGAGGTGAGTGAATTGATTGCTGAGGTAATGAGTTGTGACAGTCGTGCCTCTCAGAGCAAACTGTTTTAAAAGTACTCAAACTCAAGTGCTCAGTACTCGAGGTGAGTGATGCAAGAGCCGAGGCGATGAGTTGCAACAGTCCTGCCTCTCAGATAAAGTGCTCAAATATACAAACGTTAGAACTGCATTTTTAGATATAATTAGTCATTTCTTTTTGCATTTAGAAAATAAGACATAACCCAACTGACCTAGGATTAAAGGATAATTATTTTGTCATTTCCAGGTACATTAACTACTTCCTAATCCAATCCAGTCAGGAATGTCCAACGGGCAAAGCCGAAGAGCGCTTCTGGTGGTCGTATGTTTCTGTGTGATGATGCGAATGTTCCTCTATGGAATCATATGTGATATGGAAGAAGGAATTTTGATAGGAGCTCGAATGTAAAATAGTGTTGCCTGGTCCTTCGCAACTGTGTGGAATTCTGGACACTTACGAGTCTGACAAACACTGGCAGCCTATAGCGCAGTCGGATCATTTAATAACTGACTTTCTCGGTTCAGAACGTGTTGGTGGAACAGTTCGAAGTCTGTGAGCGAAGAAATGCAAGATATCACAGATTACCAAACACTGGCTTCTGCATGGCTTGTCAGCAAATGAACAAATTGCTACAATAATTGCCAGACATGGTTCGCTAGTGCAATTAGTAAATAGCATTTGCAGTCAGTTTAAAACTAACTGCTCATGGCTATTATCGAGTGTTGCATCTGGTCTGACTGCTTCACCTCAATGTTAAATTTCAAGTTTGTAACATTATGATATGTCAAAGGCAAGCCTTAATAAGCTGTTTATTTATGCAAACGATATGGTGAATAGTTATTGATCTCCTAACTCGTGTTCAATCTCTGACCATGTAAATTTCATACAGATGCAGTTTAACCTTCAATGTTGAACTTTATGTTGATTTAAGCACGGCCAACTCTCAGTAACAACCAGGATGGCGTTGAGGTCAATCAAAAGTAAACAGCAATTACTACTATATTGGGATTATTATTATTTATCTCCAATTTGTCACAATGTGTGTGTGCACTTTTCCCCGAAATACACAAGATTCCTTTGGACTTCAAAATCTGCAGAGAAATTGAATGTCTGCCTTAGCCAAATTTGATGAGTTTTTTGGAGGGAGGAAGTGCTGTGAATGGTGACAGACCTTCAAATATTGGATTGCAAATAACCAGTGCCAGTGCTATGGTACTTGAGCCGCCCCCCCCCCCAAACCTTGATTCCTAATAACTTTGAAACATACATGCTAACCAGAACGACCCTAACAAATAGGCTATAGCTAAATGTAGCACAAACCTGAGATCCCCACTTTGGTGAGTTCGAGTGACCCTAAGCCTTTCTCTACAAATGAAAGGCACTCTTACATTTTCAGTTATTATGCTTTAGAGATCCCTCAAGCTCTGAGGATAAGGTAAGCCCAGCATTGTTAATAGGGCCAAGAGTTTCAAAGGTCAGTATTATAATTTTGGGATTATTATTATTGATCTCCTATTTATTGCTCTGGCCTTGACAACTTTGACCTACACCAAGTAACACCTACTGGACCTGTGAGTATGTTAAACCTAAGATGTGGACTTTTATTTTCATGTTCTCAAAATTTATAAGTCAAATTTCTGCAACAGATGGATGATTCATATTCGCTCAGCTAAGCGAACCCATTTATCTCCAGAGGACATGGAGACCGGCAGGATGCCAGCTGCTGGCTGATGGCAGAGATCAACTTGCTGTAGGCTTACAGAGAAACAAGTAGGGTCTATGTGGAGTGGTGTTTAGTGAAGCCAGATATGTTAAGGAGCGAGTTGGGAGATTCGTTTCACTTACAAGGCAGTTAATCATCAAATATCGGATTATATTACCGATTTCTGCACGCGAATAAGTGACCATCAAAACAGGGAGCGGCTGCGCTCCTCATCAAAGAATCTGCTGCATGTCCCACGGTCTTCTAAGAAGTTTTGGGACTGTTCCTTCTGCGTCTCAGGACCAACTGCATGGAACGGTCTCCTCGAACATGTGAAGAACGCGTCATCTCTTGAGTCATTTAAATCGCTACTTAAGACATATCTTTTCCAACATTTATACGACTGTAATTGACATTTTTTTCTCGTGTACAGCGCTCTTTCTTTCGGCCTCGGAAGTGCTACGGCGCTATATAAATTGTCTTATTATTACTATTATTATTATTAGCCGGGCAAAAACGATTAATTCAGTTAACTTAGAAAGGAAAGATTGGAAATGGAGTGGTATAATTGGATGGGGTTCCCACGTCGAAATTTGCCTTTGGGACCGTCCACGTATTACATACACAGCGAGGGGAGAGGGTGTTTCAATTCCGGCCATTTTGCGTACGGGTGCGTATGGTAGTGAGGAGGGGTCCCTAAAATAAGTACGTACGCAAATGATGACGTCTACCAAACACAATATGAAAACCTCAACTGTAAACCTAATCACAGACTATATTCCTGTTTAATCAATTTTATGTAGCCTTAAAACTGTTTCAACTGAAAGTGTTGTTAGTGTTTTAATTCTTACTAACACTTAACAAATTGAACCTGTTAAATATGATGATTAACAAAAATAAATAGCCTTTGGTAAAATCAATATCTTATAGATGTTTTTTCGCTATTTAACCCTTGCAACGGGGAAGGGGTAGAGCTCAAATGTACGTACGCATGGGGAAGGGGTCCACGAAATGTACGCCGTGCAACAGATCTAGGGGAGGGGGTCTGAAAATCCGATTTTGGCGTACGTAATATATGGATGGGCCCTTTTCTAATGTTCTTTTGGAGTCTTAAATAATTTATAAATTTTTTGCTAATTCATAGAAACCTCTACCACCCCGCTTCTTCTCTGTCTCAGAACCATTACAGAACTACCATATCACCATTCACCAGTGCCCGTCCCAAGCCAAGTTTAAGGAAGAGGGTGACGTTTTAATTGCTAAAACCACATTATAATATACTATAAAATTATACTCGTCTGCATGTGCCGGCCAATACCAAAGATGGTAGAGTCAAATTCAGTCTGCCATCTTTGTTATAATACTCTCTGCAGTGACTATAGCGTTTCAGTATTCTTCCAAACTAACATTCTAGTTTTCTTCGCGACACTGGCATTCCAGTATTCCTTGTAAACTCGGTGAATACGTCAATGTAATAACTCTAGTTTACCCGGGACTATATCAGTCCCAGGTTTACCCTAACGTCTTTGCTATCAATTTCATTATCGTGTTGTATGCCCAAATGTCGAAGATTATTAAAGTGCGTATTCCAGGACTAGAAATATCATAAAAAGACAAATCAAATCGCTTCCCAGTGCAATGAAACGAAGCAATTAACCAAATGTAACTTAGCAGATCAGCTGTCAATGCATTAAAATAGCTATAAATCCCAGCGTTACGGCACTCGCAGCCTAATTATACTCATCCGCTGGTGCGAACCATCGCGTACATTTACACCCTTTAACGGGTGTTGGTAAAACGCGAACCGGCGAGCTGCAAACCGGCAAAACGCGAGCCAAAATGCGAACCCTTAGGGCGAACTGATCAGGTTAAGGCATCGTGAGGGTCGGTTAGGGTCAGGGTTGGCATCGTGAGGGTCGGTAAGGGTTAGGGTTAGTGTAGTTGATAGATAGGGTTCAGGTTCATGGCTAGTATCGTTTATAGATAATTGCCGAAAACTTTTGGCCGCATGAATAAAAAATATAAGTGGCAACCATAGGCACGAACCGGTCCCGTGATTTTTGGCAGCCAATCGAAAACATGTTCGCAAAGGGTTTGCATTATACCCACACCCCATTTTAACATAGTCTTGGAAAGTTGCACAGTTTTCAAACAGATTCTGTATTTAGCGACGCATAACCGTGGCGCGTCTCCTTCCGACTGATCTAAGCCAGCGCAAAGAAATGTTTTGAATCACTATAAAGAAATAATAATTTAGTCTTAAAATTGCTGCTTTAGTAGAGCAACTTGTTTTTCGATGTTGTAGAAGTTAAATTTTACAACATGTTAATATTTATATCCGATTGAAGCTAAATATTCGACAAGCAAATAGATAAATATTACCCGATCTACATGACGTCATTAGGCTGAAGTTTGAATCTATGTTCATCCGTTATCTAATGCTGGACGAATGGAAGAACGAAGGATAAAATTGGAAAATGGTTGACTAGGCGAGCTGCGTTAGCTCGGACATTTAACGATTTGAATGTCGCCAGCTTTCCTGTTGCCTTGGCACAAAATGTTTCGACTTCAATAATAGTGAGTTCGGTCGCATTTAATTTTAAATCATCGTCGTATCCATACTACGACGACTGCTTATCGAGAAAATTAATTTGATTCAACACTTCGTAGCTTCAGATTTTTTTCTCGATTCGGAATAGAAAATTTATGCCAGTTTTTGCTGAGTTAAGTTTTATTACTCCAGAATAACATGCTAGCACTATAAGGTGTCGCGTTTGATTTTATGAATCGCTTGAAGGTCTGATTTCAAGAGAAACCTGAGTAGTAACTTGTATAAGCAAGCGTCATGTTCAGCAGAATTTAAAAAAGCAGCAGGTTGTTTTTATTAGAAGAATGAATTCCGGGCATAACATAGGTACAATAGGTATAACAATAACAATAGGTATTTTACTAAACCATAATTACTATAATGTCAAATTATCGTATTTTCTATGGCGAACTTAAAATCAAAGTGCTCTTTTGCACATAAAATTCCCAGCTGCAAAATCATCAGCACACGGTGCATCGAATAACTATATGGTTCTGTTTGTCGACACTTTCAATTTTTTATCAGCGAATGCAAGCAACAAACATTTTTAAATGCAGTATTCAGAGTTCGAATTAATGTCGAAATTATCTAACTAGTATTTTGTCTACTTCAGATGTGTTGAAGATTATTATTATGCTTACATTCATAATGATATGCATGCTTAATTATGTTTATAAATGCTTGAATTATGAAAAACGGATCTGCAGTCAAAGCTCATATAATGAAGAAAATGCAGAGCAGTTTCTTAACTGGAGCAATTTGTTTCCCCAGTGTCTTTTAATACATTGTTGTTGTTGGAAGTGTTAAGTACATATGATAGCTGTGAAAGTACCCTAGATCCTTTAAAAAAAATTAATCTTGTGGTGAAATTTTCTCAGGAAATGGAGAAACACAGCAATCGTAGAAACAATAAGACCGGAGATGCACTCGGAGAATGCATTGATTCTGCTTCGAAAGAAACCGGTCTGTTATCCGGTGGCAAAAGTTCGGAAGTTTGGGGTCTGCTGAAGTCGAATTCCAGTACATCTACAAGAAACAGTTCTAGTCAACCGAGCGAATCGATGTGGTCATCGGCGGATAAGCAGGACTCTGCTTGGAAGAGTTCCAAATCCGGAATGAGCATGTCCCACCAGAATGGAAGTTCAGAGCTGTGGAGTGGAAGCTCGGCCGGGGGTTGGACGGGCAAGAAAGGCGGGTCAGGATGGGGGTCCCCGGGTGCGAGCCCGACACAGAATATTGGCACTGAAGGATGGGGCACGGCGGCATCCGGGCAGCAGTCCCGGTCTCGGGAGACACGGCAATCCTCCGGATGGGAGCAGTCGGAAGACAAGTTTGGCTCAGGGTGGAAGAGCATGCAGGGTGCGTGCGATAGCAGATTGGAACCGGCAGGTGACACGTGGTCGCATCCGCACGCAAAATCGCCTGCGGATTCTGCCTGGATGGCGCAGGGCGAGGAAAAACCAGCGTCCCAGTGGGGGCCAGAAGTCGGAGGAAATGTGTCCCAGTCCAACTGGGAGAACGGCTTTCCGTCTGGAAATACTACGCCACAGACCGCTTCTAAGTTTTGCGGATGGGCAGGAGCATCCCCCCCGTCCGCCGGGGCAGATCTGCAGCCGCTTCAAGCAACATCTTCTGCAGGCTCCCTGCCTGCGCCCAGCACATGGGCACAGGCGGCAGGGCGTGGGCTAAACATATCAAATTCCAACAGGGATACCGAAGGAGGTGCTACCACCTCGACGTCAGCCCCTGGGCCTTCTCTGTCGAAGGAGGACCTCATAGCTCAGCTGGTCAACAGCAAGGATGGCTGGGGCAAGACGCCCATACGCCAGGACACGACCTGGGACCTGGATGAGGGGTCATCACCGGCTTCGTGCGCCTTGTCCTCCTCCCGCAAGCTCCCAGCAGTTGGTGGAGCATCCGCTTCGTCTGCGGCGCCAGAATCCTCCGCTTCGTCGCACGCAAACACCTGCCTTCCTAACATCGGAACGGCCATCTGGGAGTCGTCCAGGGACGGCACGTCCTCTGCCTCGACAGGTAGATTACCCTCCGTGGTTCCAATCGGCAGCAAGGATCCTGGCATAAAGGATCGTTTTGCTGGCACCAACATCTCCCAGAAACCGGTGGGTGCCAGTACGAGCAGTTCCTGGGCCCCACAGTCAACAGAATTCGCTGAGGGCCTGCTGGCGCCGTTGAGCGCAGGCCAGCTTTCAAATCTAGAGCTCAACTGTGATAAACCTCTGGCCGGTGGAGGCGGAGTGTGGAATGTGGCCGAGCCCACGTCGGCAGCCCGGTACGCTGCGGTTCCTGATGCACCCTGGAACCGAGGGGGTAAGGACGCTGTGTGGGAGTCCAGCAGAGCTCCCTCGTGGGGCGAAGGCGTCAAGTCTGGATCCGGGGATGCGCCCACGCCCCGGCGGGAATCTGCCTCGTCCTGCGTATGGAACCTGGAGAAAGAGCCGTCCGGACTCCGGGAGCCGGCCAGTCAGGCTCTTCTCCCAAGGAACGACGGCGGAAGCATTTTCGATGCTTCCCTATCTAGTCACGAACAGACGCAGAGCTGGAGGGCGCCTGGCAGCTCAGCCTCTTCAGCGTCTCTCGCTTCGCATTCAACGTCTCTGAGTCAAGGACGGGTGAAGCCGAGCGATGCCAAGTGCGACGGCATCTGGCAGTCTCCGTCTCCAGCTGCTGCCGAATGGACAACTGATCAGGCGGACGCTGGCCTGTCTCTGTGGAATCCTACCTCAATGGTAAGAGCAGTTTGCATTTCAGGCATGATTGTGAGGTGCTTGATTTTGTATTGGTTAGTGAGTATACATCGTCCATGGAGAGGTGGAGGGGGTTCAAAGCCATTCTTGCACAGTCACAGAAAATGAATGTCGACCTATTGTCATTTTACTGTTGACCTCTTATCATCTCATCTGAATATTGACCAGAGCTGATATTTTGAAGGTTGACCTCTGATCATCTGAATAATAACCTCTGATCTTTAAGTTGCTTATCTGATTACGACTTGGCCTACTTTCGTCATTGTGTGATGCCTTGCACTTTAGACACCTTTAAAAGTGCAGCAACTAATTACAATTAGCGGGATTTAGTTGATTATTTCAAAATATTTGATTAGACAAAACCAAATGCCGGCTGGAGTGATGGGTCATGGCCAACAAAATTGAAGCCACCTTCATCTGCGTGGAACGAAGGGTCGGACTTATACTCAGCGACAGAAGATCGAAAGGTAGAAGTAATTAGTTAATTAACCAGTCAGTTGATTAGAGTCTTTGGGGTTATTGCAGAATTAATATTCATGTGAAAACGAGTGATGTAACTTATAATCATCGTCAATCAACCTCAATATCTGTTTATTCACAAGCAAGCAAATAAGCTTCACTAGAGTAAAAAAAAGCTTCACTAGGATACAAAGGAGTATATAAGATGTATAGTGACAATGAATGTCATAAGTAAGAATATACTCCCAAGTATTTTTGGTGCATGGTAGGTGTCCCTGAAGGGATCGAGAAATCCCGCTAGCTAGGGTCTGGCCAACAGAACAATACCTCAGGAACATATTACAATATTATATTATTATTTATTATTATTATTATTATTTATATAAAATTACTGTAATAATGATAATAGTAATTATATTATTATGTTATTTTTACAATATTACATAATACAATATAAGACAGCGATTGAGCCGATATAGAACTATTTGTCTAAAACATTGTAGAACAAACAAGGCATGGAACAAACGATTTGATAGATACAGTATAGGTTGCGATAGAGTGGTTGTTTCCTGAGAACGGACGGACTCCTGCTATGTAGCACCTCCTATTTACGAAGCAGATTGTTAATCAATGGCCTGTGAATCGGTTGTGTGGACGAATCCATGCACTGTATTAGGTAAAGATGATTTTGAATGATTTTCAGTTGTCTGGTTTCGAACCGTTGAACAAATCTGGCCAACAGAACAAGCCGCCTTCCCTTCTTCAACAGCTCATCGACTTAGGATTTCACGTATGTAGCTATATCGTTTCATTCTAACTCTAGATTATTATTATTATTGTTAAAAAATATGTGAATCGTAGGCACAGTTTGTGACTCACAAGGAAAAATACAATTTGATATCAAGATGTTTGAATTTTCTGATGGGAAATAATGAGTTGAGAGGCACTTCTTGAAAGAAGGAAAGGAGTTTGAGCATTGGATGAACAATGGTAAGCAACTAAAAATTGCATTATTAAGGCATAGTGCAGTGGTTCTCAACCTTTTTGGTCCTGCGACCCATCTGATAATATTCCCAAAGTTGTGGCGACCCTTACTAGAAAATTTATTAAGTTACTTGCTTCACCACTAGTCATGAGAAATAAGTAAAGATTATTTGAGTCACTTTAGAGTAGCAGTTTGTGTAGTAGACCTACTCATAAGTAAGCTTGCACGAATATTAAATATAAGAAACTATGCTGACAACAATTTATTTATAAATTCCTGAAGGTTCGAGCCGACCCCTGGCAAATCGTAAGGCGACCCCACGGGGTCGCGACCCACAGGTTGAGAACTGCTGGCATAGTGAATCATGAGTGTTTGGAAGATCACTGTTAGGGCCTTGGAATTTAAATAGTTGGGGCCTAGAAATTAGTCATTTAGGCCCGGGTTTTAGCTTAAATTTGTTTGTGCTAGAAGATTGGTCATCAAGACATTGATGAGTTGTGAGCTAAAATGCAATTAGGTGGAAACTATAAATGAAAGGTGTTCTCCACTCTTTGTTGATTGTTTTATTTTCTGTTTTTTACAGAAAGAAGATGTTCAAGCTGCCTTACTTAGCAATAACATGAACATTGAGCAGGCAACTAGTAAGTATCTCCCACGGACAGTAATGTGGTTTATAATAGGGCACAGTAAACAAGTGGATAGAGGTTACTGATTAATAATAATAATAATAATAATTGATGAGATTTGGATTACTAATAAGATTAATGAGGCTAGATACATTTCATCATCCGTTTCATTTTTTGAACCAGCCTAACATTATTATTTAACTAGGGAATGTGATTGGCTTTCTCTTTTCATACCTTGTGGGCTATCACTGTTCTTTTTAAACAAGCTTTTTCGCCGGGATTCATCGATCTTCCAGATATTGACCTGAATTTTTCCTAGTCTTCATATGCCATTAGTTGATACCTGATGCAACTGTGGTTCCTAATACTTGCACTGCTATAAGACAGAATAGAGCTTTTTCAATTGTGGGTTCCAGTGTTTTTAATCTCCTCCCCTCTGACGTGCGTTCTTCCCTGCGGGACCTGTCTAGCTCTTTCTTTAAACTTCTCAAGTATTTCCTCTTTGGCTGGGCCTGGGTTGGGAGCACCACTGAATAGCTATCTGGAAGCGACGCTACATAAATTACATAGCTGGATACATTGTTCATTACTCGCTGGTGCGATCGAAGTTATAAGTGTAATGCTAGGTAATGTATTTGAACATTTATATATAAATGGACGACATTTGTTTTCCAGGCGAGCTCCTGTCAAATAACAACCGGAAGTTGTCCGACCATGACTCTGCCTCCAACGGACTGAAGTGTCAGGGGATGCATGGAAGCGCTGACTTATCCAGCATCTCGATCCCGGAAGGGTCATCATCGTTCGGCCATCCGGGAAGCATCTTGAACCACATGTCCACCTCAGAGTCCCTGGCACAACCACCACACAGCAGTCTCCCAAGATCTAGTCTTCACACCCCCTCCAGTCTGGGAAACCTGACTCGAAGTGTTACTCCGAATCTGCAGGTATTATTGCTGGAAGTCTGCATTCGATCTAACCTAGGTTTTGTTACAATGTATGATCTAACCTGGATTTCGTTGCAAGATATGATCTAAACTAGGTTTTGTTACAAGGTATGATCTAACCTAGGATTTGTTACAAAGTATGATTTAACCTAGGTTTTGTTACAAGGTATGATTTAACCTAGGTTTTGTTACAAGGTATGATTTAACCTAGGTTTTGTTACAAGGTAAGGTGATATTATCCTACCATGCCTTAATTAATCACCTTGTTCGTCATCTTCCTGTATCCGCATTCGAATATGTGGTGTTGGTTGTCGTCATTTGAGGGTCAGTTCGAAGACATATGATGGGAAGGGGTTGTTTTTTTTTTAAGCTACACAGTGGAGATAGTGTATTGTAATGTAATGATCTTTCCTTAGAAAACTCTGACATTTGTGCAGCAAAAGTTAGAAAAACAATTAGTACCTGTATGTAACATGGTGCTGTCATCATATAGACTGGAGCAGAGAACAACACCGATTAGATTAACTTGCCTTTTGAAGTGGCGCAATTTTAATTTCCGATAACAATGGCAACGTGGAAATGGGGGAAAAATCTTATGGTGTGTAACATGGAATGGGGAGCTTTTGTGGCATGGTGGCCTGCAACTCAGAGACTTCGCGTTCGATCATTGTCCAAGGCGTTTGCTATGTGGGGACCTTGAGCAGTACTAATAACAATAATTATTGTAATAATGGTAATGATTGTGATAGTAACAATATTAGTAATAATGGTAATAATAATGGTTTTCATTATGATAACAATGTGCTGGGTTTGCATTGAATTCCCAGCAGCCACAGCAGTTTGCATCTGGACTGAACTCATCTGGACCAGTGGCTCCATCTCCTCTGTCGTCACAACTGTCTGGTCGACAGCAGCAGCAGCAGGTGATGCAGAATCAGATGCTCCAGCAGCTGAAGATGGCAATGCAGTCAGGACTGATGTCCCAACAGCCTCCGAATCCGATTCCTTCGCCTGCATTGCTCCTCGGCCTGCGCCAACTCGTCCAGCTGCAGAACGTTCTCGATTGGCTGCTCATTCAACACCAGGTCGGTCTCGGCTCTGTTGGGCTTCACCAGGCATTGCAGGATCGTCAAAATTTTGTCTCTTAATATGGTTTATGCTTGCATGCAATTTTCACCAAAAAAAACCCAGTATATTGTATTGTATTTAAATTTGCTTGAAGGGATGTTCTGCTTCTAAAGTCTACAAGTAATCCTGAACACGTACTTTGACGTTTTCCAGGTTCTCGTTCAGCAGAATCGCAACATAGGCATGGTGCAGCATCCGGGTCAAGTGGAGCAGCTGCTCGTCAACATCCAGAATGTGAAGCAGCAGGTGGTCCAACAGAAGTGGAAGATCGGCCAGCTGCAGAAGCAGGTGGCGGCGCCGCCATCCGTCTCGTGGCCGCCCGGTGACCAGTACAAAGACTTTCCTAAGGACTTCGTGGGCCTTCAGGTGAAGGACGAACTGCCGTTCAATCCATGGAGGGTGGCCCCTCCACCCCATCCTCCACAGGCCGCGCTCCCACCACTCGACGGAATCGACCCGGTTGCCGGATCAAAGTCGCATTCCGGACACCCGCCGTATCTCGCCGACAACACATGGTCGATGCCCTCCTGGCAGTTGCACTCCGGAGTTGCAACGCCCATGTCGGGTCATGCGGACCCTGGGTCTGCGGGTACAGTAGAGTCGAAGATTCCGGATGCGGATGGGGGCAAAGCCGCCGCCGGTGCTGCTGCCGAGCTGGTCTCCACGTCGGATGCCAAGCAGCCTGGAGCGGTGCTGGACATCGAGGAGTTCATTCCAGGCAAGCCGTGGCAGGGTCCAAGCACGAAGGGCGGCGATGAAGACCCATATGGGACCCCGGGGAACGGGTCACGCAGCATGTACAGCGTGGGTTCGATCTCCGACTCACATTGGCTGGCCACGGGTCTAGGCATGACCGGGTCTGCGAGTGGTCAGAACCTGAGGGAGGCTGTGTGGGCGTCCGGAGGACCTTCTGTCAACCAGCTGGATCATCAGCCATGGGCACAGACGAGCTTTTCTAAGAATACTCGTCCGCCTCCGGGGCTGCAGCAGTCCTTCAATCGGAGCATGTCGTGGACTCCAGGAGCGGCCAATCGGGGTAAGTGCTCTGCCTGCGATTTGTACCTTTTCGCACACTGGTTGCCATCTGTGTAATTCACTTGGTTATTTTCTACATAAAATTCTCTGGTTCTCATCTATGTGAAATGCAATTGGTGAGAACCAGTGAATTTTACGTCCATGTTGTTCATTTAGTTGTAAACAATTCACATGTTTCTCATCTATGTATTTATTCACTAGGTTCTAACAAATTCAACTGGTTCTCATCTATGTATTTATTCACTAGGTTCTAACAAATTCAACTGGTTCTCATCTATGTATTTATTCACTAGGTTCTAACAAATTCAACTGGTTCTCATCTATGTATTTATTCACTAGGTTCTAACAAATTCAACTGGTTCTCATCTATGTAACTCACTTGAAAGGTTCTAAAAATTCAGTTGCTTCTTATATATGTTACTCGCTATGTCTCTTTCTGCTACCTCGTTTTGCGTACAGTTGCAGATTTCTTTTCTGCTATCAGCTAACCCGCTCTGTCTAGATGAATTCATAAATCTATGTTTAGCGACACATTATTGATAATAATAGATTAATCACCCAGTAAATCAGAAAACTGCATTGTTCACTTTATTTTTTTATCCAGTGATTACTTATTCGAGAAACTTGCTCCATTCGAATGATTTGAAGCCTCAGTGCTGTCATAGGTAGAAAAAAAGATATATATTTGTTTTTTTTCAACTCCTAACAATTGTAATTTCAATCTTCCAATATTATTCCTGGTATATTTGTTTTCTATTAGTATTATCAGTAATATATTTCTTGTTTGCAGGGGATGCTTGGCTGCCGGGCAGTGCTTCAAACTCACTTGTACTCAAGAACTTTCCTACCCAGGTTGAACTCTTTTACTTGCCTTTTGAGATAACATTGATTTTCAGAACATCTTTTCCCTACCACCATACCATGTCTTTCTCTCCATCTGTCTCTTTCCATCTGTCTCTTCCTCTATCTTCCTCTGTCTCTCTCCCTCTGTCTCTCTCTCTCTCTCTCTCTATTTATCTATCGATCTAGCTATCTCTCTTTCCATCTATCCATCCATCTATCTATGTTAATTGCCAGATGTATAAATAGGTTGGTTGTGTGTGTCTAGGATGAATCTGGGTAGCTCTGATGGTACTATGTGCTACTCGTGGACCTCTACTGCTGAGTAGTGGATATACGCTGTTGTGTTTTGTTATCCATATGGAGAGGAAGATACCCATGTGGAAATAATGTTATACATGTGGATTGGAAGGTACTAATATTAAAAGGATGTTATCCTTATGGAAAAGAAGTTGCCCATATAGAAAGGGAGGTTACCTTTATGGAAAGCCAGGTAATAGGGAAAAGAATCGCTCATTTGGAAACCCATATGGAAATAAAAAATAATAACGACAACGATTTATAAGGCACCATAAACGCTACACCAGTGCAAGGGTGCCTAGATAGCCATATGGAAGGAAAGGATATTATCAATATAGAAGGGAAGATACCTACATGGAAAGGATGTTGTACATAGGAAACAGTATTTTCCATATGGAAAGGAAGGTTGCTTATATTCCCCACATGGAAAAGAAGTTACTCATTGAACTGACTTGGAAGGGATGCTATCGATGCTACCTGAGAGAAAGAAGCATATTCCATGTTGTCTGAGGGAAAGGAAGTCCTATGCCTGGTTTGCTGTTAAGTCTGTGGTTCCGATGGCTGTATGTGACAGAAACATTACAAATGAGCAATTACATCGTAATGTAATGCAACAGGGCAACTGTATTTCTTTAACCACAGATTGGATATAGTTTGGACTGAGTGTTTGATCCCTATGTTGTATTCAGGAAACTGACAAGCCTGTACAATCATTTAAGAGGTCCCTTCGTTCATACCTTGTGCGAATGAGCAATAAAGCTATGTTAAAGGTTATGGTAAGCCGCCGTTTGTCGTTATTCTAGATGTTCGTCATTAATTAAGATGTTAGTTAAGATATTAGTTGAAAACTGTGACTCCTGCATAGTCTATAGCACTGTTGCTGCTATGCTGAACTGTTGTAAGGGTGGCCCTACTTAGTGGGTCTTGTGACCCTTCTGGACTTCCAATTTGCTGCCATTAATTATGTGAAGTGGATGTTTAACTTTTTGTACATTGAAAGGCACAAATAAAAAATGATTTGATTTGATTTAATCATTCCTTACGAGAATCTTCATGGAGCCTCTTCAAGGGAACTACTCACGAGGCGCTCCCAGCCCCAGCACAGCCAAGGGAAACCATCTATAACCTGTTTTACATAGGAGAATATATTACGCGTTGAGTCGAACCGTGCATATGCTTCTATTTTAAATCAATCTATCAATGAAACTTGATATGGCACCTCTTCAAGACAGATTTAAGAGCAGAGAAGAAAGAAGATGAGGAGGTACTTGTAAAACCATTTTTATTTTTTTTTTATTGCTTAGTTATTTTTCTGAATGTTAATTTCTTTTCAGATCGACAGCACGATCTTGAAGGCGCTGTGCCAGCAGCACGGTCCACTTCAGTGCTTTCGTTACAACCCAGCGAGTCGCCAGGTATTGGTCAGCTACCGGAACAAGGAGGACGCCATCCAGGCCAAGCTGGCTCTTCATTCCTGCGTCCTTGCCAACACTCCCCTGATGGCCGAGTTCGTCCCGGATGCTGAGGCTGCAAGGATGCTAGACCAGCCGGACGCGGTGCAGGCTGGAGGCGCCTGGCCACAGACACGCGGTTCCGGTCCACCAAAGAAGGAGGCGCCGTACTGGAATGGCACCAGTTCCAGCTTCTGGGAAGGGTATGGTGGCATCTGGGGTCCGGGCGCTGCTGCGGCCGGCGTCGAGGAGCACCGTGGAGACCTGCTCGGGAGTCAGTGAGCTGTCGACTTCGCCGAAATGTCTTCAGCCATTCGAACCAGTCACCAGCCTAATGTGGTTCTTGTTTGACATATATATATATATATATATATATATATATATATATATATATATATATATATATATATATATGTATATATTTCGTTATTATTTATGTATATATTTCAAATTTTGGTAATAAATATATATATTATTCTATATATATATATATATATATATATATATATATATATATGTATGAGATACATTTGAGCCTTGTTGGATGTTTGTTTGCTTCTGATGTTATCATTAGCGGTTGAGTTCCCACATTACAGGTAGTGATCTGTTTAGTGTTCATGTGCTTATTTCAAGTCAATGCGAACATATCCGGAGGAAGTAGACTGCAAAGAGAGGCGACACACACTCAACCGTATCTACAGAGCTAAACGCGATAATGAAGCCTATTGTCTGTTAGTCATGTGTGGGGGTTGGCCTGATCGTGCAATGTATTGTTTTTGAAATTATATCAAATTTCTTTACAGGATGTGTTGAATGGATGCTCTGATTAATTACTGAATATTGGAATTGGTCGTGGATGTCAATGAATGTGGTTAGATCAGGTTTTTTGTGGGGCGACTTTGCTGATCCACAATTGGCTTTGTTGCCACAAATACTTCCAGTTTTCGATTTCTGACAGTCGATTCCACTGCAGTGTTGTTAGATTTGTGGAATTTTATCGTTATATCGTGATGACATCTGCTGACAGTTAGTGTTCCATCTGTTTTCAGACTTCTTTGGTCGTTGCCGTCGGTTTTCCTAAGGACGATTGTTGTGTTTTCAGTCCTATCATACATGTTTCAGTCTAGTTTGTCAAGTGTTCGACTTGTAGTTTTTCGATGAAACTTAATCGGACAGTATTTGGATGATTATGTTAGACAAGGCGCACACAAGCGAAAAATTAACTCGGCAGATGGGATGTTGGTTTTTGCTGTATTTGTATTGTGTGGTGGATCGGGGAACACTTTGAGGTGTGCCAGTAGGGTAGGTGTTTAATGAGGTTGTGATGTACCCTTGTGCGGTGCAATTATCTGTTAGGGTTAATGCATTTCGAGTATAAGGTTGCCGGTTCAAGTGTGCTGATTTAACCATCTTGATTTAATTGTGCTTGTTTGGAAGCCGATTGCAATTGTTTGGCCTATTGGTTGGAGGGAGCTGCTGCCTTGTGATGCTGAGGGTACGGGTTAGATCCTCTTCCTCCTCTGAAACTGTTACCCTGTAGGGACTTGGAGCAGGTCTTGAACTCGATTTATGCTTGGTATTTGAAATAGCAGCACTTAGTAGACGTGTGATAATTATCCTGTGGGGTGCTGACCATATGCGCTACAGCTGGATTGGTCTGTTCCTTGCTTTCTCCTACCATAGAAGCAGACAAAACCAGTCCGTATCCTGGAACTCATTACTCGACTGAAATGCTTTACTGTTTCGGTACGCCTATCACCTAGCTTCTGTACACCTAACACCTAGCTTCTGACAGCCTTCTGTACACTTGGGGGTTCAGTTCAATCCATAAATAACTCCATGAAAATTGCCTGATTCAGACTTTCCCTCTTCCTTATACGCATTTTGGCCTTTCCGTCCCCCTTTTGTCAGGACACTGTTGGCTTTCTCTCTGAAATAATTGTGATTGTTCATCGGTATTGAGCTTGTAGCTCAAGTGCTCTCTCAGCTGACCTCTGAGCTGACCTTAATCATGTGGGTGCTGTTAACTACTGGAGTTCTATCATTTAGGAAAACAGTGCAACTTAAAATCTGCTGGTCTGGCATCGATATGAATCTTAACGAAATACCCATGCTACAAATTCGTATGGGGCACCTGTATTGGGCACAGCACTTTTCTTTGGATGACCCCTTGACCTCCTCTTGGTGCAGGTGTCCTTTGTTGGTGACATTTGTAGTAGCTGTTTGTAGGCTGAATTCATGGATAAAGTCGAGTTTCTATGACACATCACATGGTTTTGATAGAAATAAATGTTAATAGGGAGGATTCTTTAGCAATGAGTTTTTTTGGTTTTCCTATTGACTTTTGTGGTGCTTTAGATGGTTCACAAAACAATGCCAACAGACTCAAGTTGTTCTCATTAAATTATTTTTGTTAATGCTCGTTTTGATTTAAATTCTGTTTTTGTAATACTCTAATAGACTTTATAAATATATATTTATATACATATATAAATATATTTATCATATATTAGTCGGTAGGTATAGTGTGACCTAACATTGCAAAATGGGGCTGTTCTAATGTTGATAATATTTCTATTTTCAGTCAGTAAGACGTAGTTATTTTTCAATGTCTGGTCTATTTTTTACATGTAAACGGATTTTAATATTTAAGAGGTAAAATGTGGTTGTGAATTACGAAGGAGGTAAAAATGCAATGCTGGCTTTCTTTTGCATTGTTGGGTCACAACTGATCCAGTCAACGCAAATAAAATACTGTTCTCTGACAATTATGTAGTTATTGTCAAAGTAGGATAATTTCAGAAGTGCCATGTATTCGCTTTGACATATCTTTTGGATGACGAGTTATTTTGATGCAATTTCTTCACCGGTTCATTTTTGATTGTTAAAGTTGCCAGGTGAACTTAGTAAACCATTGAAGATACTTTTAGTGTTGGCAGGTGAATAATGCTAGTTAATTGGTTGGTCGGTTATATTGTCGTGAAGTTCCTTGCCAAGTTGCTGCAGATAATGTCCTAGCAGCTGACTTGTGAAAACTTTAGGCAAATCGGTTATCGTGAATTTCCTTTCTATACGCTTTTCCTTATGTGTCGTTTGGGTTTCTTAAAGTAGTTGCGTAAATTTTAAAGTATTTTTTAAGACTTCATAAACCGGTTCTCATTACCGTTAACTGTTGAAGAGGTATTTTGTTTAGAAAACTCCACCACCAGTAAATTTTGTGGCTGCTTGAATTGTTCACGCCTGGCTTCGTAGGTAGCGAGTGACTGCTAGGGTGCTCAGCAGTTGATTCCTCAAGGAAAATATATGCTGATTTATCTGATTTTTGGTATTCAATCTGAATGATTTTTCAAGTGGTAGATTGATGAAAATCGACCGCTTTTCAAAATCCTGTCAGTGAAGTATCGTTTTGCTGTGAACTTGATGCTAGTGTTGTGTCGATTATGGGCATTGAAATCCTGAAATCTCAAGGGTTCTTTTGAAATCTCATAGGACAGTCATTTCACTTGAAAACTACCTGCGCCTTCTCTTATGGAAAGAATTGCGTGTTGCCGCCATTGTTGCTGTTCATCGTGTCGTTTGTGACTTGGTTAGCGCAAAGAGCTGTCTCACAATTTACGATTGTTCAGAATGAATGACGAGGCCTTTGGAGTGATGTTGTAGGCGAGAGACCGCAATCTTGAAAACGGTTTAAGAATCTGAACTATTTTTGGATGTGTAGATGTTGTGTACAGACCGTGTAACTGTTTTCATTATTGACGCATAAACTTTGTCGTGTGAGCCGAACGATTATTTAATTTAAACTTGTTGAGTGAAAGACAATTTACTTGTGTATGTGTACGTACGTTTTTCGTTTAAATGACGTTTGCAGTGTTTAGAATTACATAAAAAACAATCGAGTTCTATTGTGTTCGCAGCAGAGTCTACAATTTGTACTACAATTTGTTTACTGAACTTGAATTGTCGTAACCACTTGAAATGAACTGGTTACTATTACTACTAAGCTCTCAATTGGTTGTGCATGCTACTTTTGACATGCCATTGCAAATACTCGAAAAGCCATCTCATTCAACAAGATTAGTCGGTCTGTCATTCTAGTTGAGCTAATAACGTTTCCTGTTGTTGAGCATAGGGACCATTCTGTTTGAAACCGTAAGCGGTTAATTCTTGTTGTTTGTTAATAGTTCTTGTGTCGTTTCTTACCCTCTAAAAAAATGCACAGAACTAAATATCGTTTACCCACTTAAATGAATCCTCATCGACAAGCTCCACTTCGGCAAGTATGCATCATAAATGATCTCTTAAGGAAATGGATCGATTGCCCCATCTACCAGATTACCAAAAGTCAATAACAGAGTTCCCGAAAAACCCATGTTTTTACTTTCACTTGTTTTCTGCATCTAAATGGCCTGTTTTCTGTGACAAGCAACCATGAAATGATTGTTTGCCAGTGTAGGTTTTAAGTTGGCTGCATAGATTTCATTTAGCAAGCCATACGAAAAAGATTTCAACAAGTCATTGCTCTGCCTTTTGTTACTGTGATCGCTAATCAAAATTTCTTTAGCTCCACTTGAAAGCTAAGCACAGGGCACCATCTTATTCATGAGCCCTTAACAAGCGTTCATTATTGACTATATCAGTAAATGTAGGCACTCTGTGACTTTTGAGTATTTTCATTAATATCATAGACAAAATATAGCTAGAGCTTTTTTAATTCGTCAGTACAAGCGCAACTCTGTTGCATTCTCCTGTTTACCATGCTAAAGATTCTTTCTAGTCTTTTGTTTTTATAGAAATTTGTGATACTAAAAATTTGTAGCAACCTGCAGTTTACCCACCCTTGCCCATGTCCTATATAACTCATACAATAACTGCTGTGAAGCCTTAATAAAGAAACTTGTTATTTTCTAGTATTATTTGTGTATGTTTAATGAAAAGTCCGTTGAAGTTGTTTTCATCATATATCCAATTTTGATTGTTTCGAAAAGATTCTGAAAAGTTAGAAATGCGTTGATATAAATATCGAGTTCGTTTTCTTGTTTCCTAATGGTGATGAAAAATTTAAATTTTCTTAAATGTACTTGTTTAATCATTGTGTAGTAATTTAAAGACATTCTTTGTGATAATTATTTGTTCCGTTGTTTATCCTATGTATGAATTTTCTTTGCCGTATGTAGATAGTTGTTTTTGTTTTTCAGTAACCTAAATTCAAACTTGCAGGAACAAACCGTTGTGTTGAATGACTTTAACAACTTTGGTTCCAATTTTCCGGAGTTCAGTTTTCTACTATCAACGGTTTCGTCGAGCGTACTAACCACTACACTACACTACAGTAACAAAAGAACTGATGATCCAACTCTAGACTACGTCATATCTTAAGTCGTCGTCCGCCAAAGAGAAGTGCTTCTTTAAAATCCATTGCTCTCTGTTGCAAGGCCCGTAATTTTAACTCCTTTACTGTTTGCGATCTGGCAGTGCCAGTCCCGAAGCTGGATAAAGGAGGAGGGCGACGCTAATGATCTTTGTTATCACAGAGTGTCTATAAACTCGGGGCTAGCCTACGGGACTGCTCCTTTTCCCGCCTCCTACTCCTCATCCCTCTTCCCCTTCTGCTCCTCCTGATCCTTCTCCTCCCGCTGCTCCTCCTCCTCCTGTTGCTTCTCCTCCTAAAGTTTATTCTATGCAGCAGACTATTTATACAATAAAACTGCACATTTTATTACCTTTTCAGATGGATAGCGAACTACTCAAATTTTAAGAGCCATCGCGATCTGTTACCGCTTCAGTTGCTTCCTGATTATCCAAAGGCATTGATATTTAAAATAGGCATTTATTAAGCGCCATTTTAGAAAAACCCAAGCATTAATCGATGGCGCAGTTGATTGGGGGAGACTTGCTGCGCAAGGCCCCTAAACACGGTTGGCCGACATCCGCCTCAGGAGAGGATCGAGCCCGTATTACTCGGTGCGCGCTTTACCCAAGCGTCAAGTCCGGCACTGTTTGGACTTTGACAAATTGCCAGTGCCAGTCCCAAGCCTGGAGAAAGGAGGAGGGCGACGCCAAATCAGCTTCGACATGGAACGGTGTCGTTAAAAAATCAGCAACAGAACCCAAGCGGCAACTATATCCAGAAACGTGTAAGGCTTATGATGCGGGGTTCCAGTTTTGCAGAGAACAGATTGGTCTAACCTTTCGTAACTGCTCGTTTAATCAATGCTTCCTAATAAAAGTATCGGCAGTTTCAATGCTACCTTTTAAAAGCAGTTTAGGGCCAATAGGCTTACTGTTTCTTAAAGGTATTGTATTGAAATACCAATCCTTTTGGATAGGCTTGCTGAATTCGCTCTTAACACACTCAATTCATATAGGCCTAGGCCTACCGACATAAGGAATTTTCCACGCAATCTCTTAGACCAATGGCGATGTATTTGAAGTAACCTTAAGGCAAAGCTATTCGATCACTCTGTAGTCTGTACTCGTGTCGCATTGGAAATACTCGTTTCCGCCAGCTCATCGTCACGTTCAGTTTCAATGTCAACTAAGTAGGCCTACGCAAACACTTCAGAATTAAGCAAGACAGTTCTGTCGCTAATTAATGTCAAAAGGACATGCTTCCAGTCATTTCCCTATTTATAAATTCCTTC
>OY365813.1:18602879-18672879 GCA_959347315.1 Bimastos eiseni | reverse complement strand
GGAAGAGGAGGAGAAAGAGGAGGAAGAGGAGGAGAAAGAGGAGGAGGAGAAAGAGGAGGAAGAGGAGGAGGAAGAGGAGGAGAAAGAGGAGGAAGAGGAGGAGGAAAAGGAGGAGGAGAAAGAGGAGGAGGAGAAAGAGGAGGAAGAGGAGGAGAAAGAGGAGGAGTAGAAGGAGGAGGAAGAGGAGGAGAAAGAGGAGGAAGAGAAGGAGGAGGAGAAAGAGGAGAAAGAGGAGGAGGATGAAGGTGATGATGACGAGGATGTGTGCAAGTATTTTTGTGAGTATATTATTATCTTTGTAAAATGCATGCTAGTCATCCCTATAGATATATCGTGTCTAAAATTAGTAACCAGCCAAATTGAAACGGATGGAGCAGGTCTAAGCCTTTCTAAGCGCGTGTATATAGCCCTTCAAATGGACCAATCAACGACGTTTAGGTTGGTCCATAGTCCAGACGCTTTATTGGCCTATAGATTAGACCGGGCAGAGTGAGACCTTTAAAGGTGAAAGCAATTTAGATAAGTTGGCGGAGCGATATTTTTGCTTTTTTCCTTTCTACTCGACGATCAAGTGTCGGGATATTATCAACGGCTAATTGGTAGCGCGGAAGTGCGTCTCTTAATTAATGGGGCTTTATGCCTGACAGTCGCCCACTGACGCATTGAAGAGCAATAATCGCAATGTGTAATATGATGTAAAGTAATCGAACATTTATATAGCGCCTCTTCATGATACCTACTCAGAGGCGCCTAAGGCTCATTGTGACTGTAACGTAGCACTTCGCTGCCTGTTCGTCTGCGTATAAGTTAGAGTCAGATGCTGGACAGCGGTGTTCCACGTAACAGCGAGGATATCTGATCGCGGTCTTTTTAATCAACTTCTTAATTACTCGCAATACGGCGGTCCCCTTGTAGCCTTGTACTTCCACTCATGGGGTCACGGCGAAAGGGAATTTTGAGCAAGTCCTTCGCTCACAATTGCTCATCTCTATCGATGCTCAATCGCTTGGTCGTGTGCGCAGTTCTGAACGTTGCAGAGAGAGCGTACAAGATGAAATACCTTACGAGATATCGAACTCGGCTCCTCATTGTGTGATCCATCAGGCCTACTCTACGGCCGCAAGCGGTCAATTTAATTGGTCTGTAAACGAGTTTCTCGATTTTTGAAGAAATAAATTTGTCTTGTAATAATTTTAAAATAACAATAATATTAGTCTTCCATCCAACCATGTGATAGAACCTATTTCTACTCACGAAGAAGATAAATAAACTCATGTGATTTCGTCACGACAGTGTGTCGCGTTGCTTATCCCTACTCTGACTGTCTATAGACACATGCGAACGGCGCAACGATGTGCAACTACTGAGCAGCACGACTCACGTATAATTCACTCTGTTGTGACCCAGAAACATCGACCCATGACCTAGCCTACTGGCGACCAATCAGTGTACGTTTTGTTAAAACCAAAATGCGCTGACTTTTGCTATTAGGCTCCGTCGTGGGTTCGACGTTCCCGTTGAACTACAGAGTGAATAATAGGTGATTGATTCGTCATGACGCTTGCCCAGCGAAAGATCTTACGCCGGAAAGAGAGTTGATTACTCATCATGCGTCAGAACTTTCTTAATACACTCGTAAAGCGATTTATTGTCGTTGAATAAGCTGGGGGCTAATATTAGTCCAATCCTCCAAGGTTTAAGTAAGCGAAAGATATTTACATATACATGAAGATATGGCGATTGGGCCAACCAACAGTCATACACCGATACGCAGAAGACGTCTGTCAATAGCTTGCGTACAATAACTGACCCGTCACCCAGTCAACTCAGGTCTGCATGAATGTCTGTTGCGCTTATTAATTTTGGCAATAATTATTAGGCTGGGCTTAAGATTGGGCGATGCCATAGGAATTGCTAATAAAGTTCGCTGCTGCAGAAGGCAGCAATTGGCTCACAAGGAGATATTCTTTATACGCTGATTATCATGGACACAGCGCTCGAAATAGACCCCTATGTATTTATGTGTTTGATGTGTTTATATGTACACAAGGCACTAATGGGTTAATAGTTAAATACTAGCGCCTTCGAGAGGTTCACACAAGGCGCTATATAAATAGCCAGATACATACATACACACATAGATAGTTGGTAGCAGGTAGGCTAAAGCAAATCGTAATTGTTAACTCAACATTTCTACAGTGACCTCAAAAGCGAAGTCGCGGGAACAAGCTTATTCACAGGCGCATAAGTATTCTGATTTGTACCACTGTGAGCGATTTGATTTGCATGTATGTAGTTGAACGCAGATGGCAGAATGCGCATGGGAGTCGGGTAAAACTGGAATGCAAAATATGCCACCTGCATATGGGACTCAATCGTTCTGACGAGTCTTTCTCGATATGGCGTTATATAAATTTGCAATTACAATGTGCAGCACGATAAGCCTTCGAGTGCATAGTTTGCATGTGGCCCTTTGAGTGGTTTACTCAGCCCTGATGGCTAGGGGTTCGCGGACAAAACCTCTCTGACAAAAACCCCTCTGACAAAAACCCCTCTGACAAAAACCCCTCTGACAAACCCCCCCTGATATATACCCCCTCTGACAAAACCCCCCTAAGTAGAACAAAGGGGAGGTTTTTGTCAGAGGGTTTTATCCTACACCCTCGGTTACCATGGGTGTATAAACTAAGGTCTAGTTATAAGGACTATGCCTACTAATGACAACATCAGGGTCTGAGCTGCCCCCACTGCCGACCACGTGAGAGAATTACAGTCTATAGGGGACATCAAGTAAGTCCTTCACTTACAATTGCTCGGCGCCATCGCTTTATACTTGGCCATTAGACAGTGGAGCTTATTAAATGCGATGCATTGCCTGCAAGTGGGAATTCACGCCATCAACACAAGCTATAGAACTTGTTAAACGTAGGCTACACGAGACTATAGCATTCCAAACTCATGGACACCTTTTATAAGGAGGTTGAAAACTTCGACAAAGAGTCCTAGATCTCACATTACTAGACCCATATGATATGCGACTAAGGCAAACCCATAAAAACCACGCATACGTAGAAAGTCTTAGCCAGTCGAAGGCCTAGCAAAATCCGCCTCAACTGGTTTGTTAAACCGGGACCCAGAGACCACAGAACGCCCCTCGGATGGCACAGCGGGAAGTCAGTCACCGAGGTTCATTTTTATATTGACAATGCGCTGTGCTTACAGTAAAGGACGCGTTGGCCGAATTTTTTTAGAGTTCTGACCTTGTAACGCGGAGAGAAGGCCTACGAGTCTTTAATGAGACGGTTACTAATACTATTTAGGGACATTGCGCAAGGCATTCACTCCATTTAGTCACCATTGATCAACGCTATCGCTATCCACCACTAGATAGTGCCTCTTAACTCAGGCCTAATACAAATAACTATAAAATAATGGCAATAACAAAAACTAAATAATATTTATTATAATAATAATAGTAATAGAAGTGGTAGTAGCCTAATAATGAGTGACGAGTAGACCCATTCCGGAAAACATCGCCACTAATTATTAATTATAATAATAGTAATGATTTTGGAAGTAATCATTAGTCATGGTAGTAGTAGTTGTAGTGGTAGCAGTGGAGTGGAAGTGGGAGTAGTAGTAGTAGTAGTATAAAAGTGATTGTATATCAGGTCCACACTGAAGAACTACACATAGAGGATGTGATAATACAACTTTAGTTATTTATTTATCGCTTCCAGCAACTGAATCTGGTTTCCCGAATTCGTTGCTACTCCCCATAAACCGCCATCGTTCGACCCTCTACAAATGATATACAGTCGCTTTCTTCGTCCGTCGTCCAACCATATTTCTTACTACAGCTGCTAGAAACGCAATCTCATCTAAATCGCAGAAACATCGCTCAAGTGCAGCAGCACGGACAATCTCCTTTAGACGACCGAAGCATTCGCAACGACAGATGACGACACTACGCTAAGACCAGCTTAGAACGACCGACGAAAATAAACACATGCAACAAACGGCATTATCCGACACGCGTAACTAGAACACAATCATGAGCTCTAAGCACTGCAATCCCAACGCAACCCACACATTCAACCCAAATACCTTCACCGAATTCATGCAATCTGAACTTAATTCCAAACCCATTTAACCTAAATACATTCATGAAATTAAACACACTCAGACCAAACGCATTTTAGCCAGACGCATTCAACCCAAACCCATTCAAACCAAACACATTCAACCCGAATTCATGCTTTCTCTAAACTCAATTTTATCCAAGTCCATTAAACCCTACTACATGCAATCTTAACCAATTCAATCCAAATAAAAACACGTTCATCTCATTCAATTTAAACCCATTCTGCAAAACGTTATGCAATCTAAGCGCATGATCGTAAATAAAACCAAATGCATGCAACCCAACACATCCAACCCAATCACCTTCAACCCAAACGAATCCAACCCAAACATATTTAACCCAAGCACATCCAACCCGAATGCATTCAACTCAAATGCGATTAGCAAGCCACTCGTGGATGCGGCAAGCGGACATTACGTTTCCATCTTCCTTTCCGGAGTCCAATTGAGAAGAGGCTGAGAGTACCTCATAGCGACCGTCAGATTCAACGACTGCGCTAAATCACAGACAACCGTCTCCCCCTCCCCTTTGGACGGGCGCAGCACGAGGTCCCTAATAGAGTCCATCGTCTAAGAATTATTGTCTGACCATCGACTCAGCTTCAGTTTATTATTGCATTTCCAGGATCCCTAGTTGTCCGTGTACGTCTGTCTGTTTGTCTTTCTCCGTCTGCCTGTGTGTCTATCTATCGGAATACATGACTTCGAGCAGGCTGTCTTTGTCTGTCTGTCTTTGTCTGTCTGTCTTTGTCTGTCTGTCTGTCTTTGTCTGTCTGTCTTTGTCTGTCTGTCTTTGTCTGTCTGTCTTTGTCTGTCTGTCTGTGTCTGTCTGTCTTTGTCTGTCTGTCTTTGTCTGTCTGTCTTTGTCTGTCTGTCTTTGTCTGTCTGTCTTTGTCTGTCTGTCTTTGTCTGTCTGTCTTTGTCTGTCTGTCTTTGTCTGTCTGTCTTTGTCTGTCTGTCTTTGTCTGTCTGTCTTTGTCTGTCTGTCTTTGTCTGTCTGTCTGTCTGTCTATCTGTCTATGTGTCTGACTGTCTATATATGTGTCTGAACGCATGACTTGTCTATCTGTCTGCTTGTCTGTTTGTCTGTCTATACCATCTGTTTGTCTTTCTGTCTCTTGTTCTTCTGTGTATCTGTTTGTGACCATCTCTTCTATCTGCTGTCCACTCTCCTGTCAACGTGATGCTGTAATTAGAAATTTATTTAGCGCCACTAAAGGAATAAATCAGGAGCGCTGGTTCTGCGCTGGCTCTCAGAGCCGGCGCTTGTACCCTCGACCAGAGTTTAACGACGTCTTGTGACAACAAAGACCTCGGCCTCGACAGAAATTCGTTGGATTCATTCGAACATTTCTCATCAATCGTGTGATCATTGTATTGCAATAGTGGTAGCAGTAGTGTCAGTTTAACGACACTGCGTTATATCAACGATCGTCAACGTCGCCCTCCTCCTTCATCTATATTTGAGACTGGCACTGCATGGCACACGGACGTGCATCGTAGGGGCTTATCTTATAGTAATAGTAGGAACAGTTTTAACGACACTTAGTGATGACAAAGACCATTAGCGTCGACCTCCTCCTTTATATATATCAGGCTTGAGACTGGTGAACAGTGACGGAGTTTTATTGTATAACATACGATTATGACAAATAATTATATTGAAGCCATGAATGCCTTTTACAGGAGTCCAAGTCTAGTCCACATAAGATCTAGGCATTAGTACTGCCGTGTGAAAACAGTATCACTTGTACTAACCAGTTACACACTGATGACAATAATTATTGACATTCAGTAACAGCGTCTACAATAAAATCATATTCTTGCTGAACCTTAGCCTGTTTTTGTTTACTCTCTCTTTGTCTATCTCTGCCTCTCTGTGTCTCTGTCTGTCTGTCTCTGTCTGTTTGTTTGTTTGTTCGTCTGTCTGTCTGTCTCTATCCCTCTCTCTCTCTCTCTTTCTCTCTCTGTCTCTCTCTCTCTCTGTCTCTCTCTCTGCCTGCCTGTTGTCTGTCTTTCTACCATTTCTACCTTTTTTTTCTTTTTTAACCTTTTTTTTCTGTATTAAAAAAAATCCATCCATCCGTCCATCCGTCCATCCGTCCATCCATCCATCCATCCATCCAGCCAGCCACCAGCCAGCCAGCCAGCCAGCCAGCCATCAGTCTGTCTGCATGTCTGTCTGTCTGTTTGTCTGTTTATCTGTATGTCTGTATAGTTAATACAAAGTCATCGAGTCATTCTAGTTTTAGTATTACAGACATGTATCTAGTTGCCACCTGTACATGTATACATGTATATATGTATAGAGAGATCACTCCAACAATTAAATGCGGAAGTGAGCAATTATCAATTTATCTCTCTTCCAATGTTATGCACTTCACCACTTGCGTCTTTCTATCTCGTCTCTGTCTCTGTTTCTGTCTGTCTCTCTGCCTGTCTCTCTCACTCTCTTGTCCGTCTGTCTGTCCCTCTATCTATTTCTCTCTCTCTATATATATATGTAATGTTTATACATGTATATATATCCGATGCAGCTAAGTAACACATTGATTATACGATTGCTGTATTGATCCGCAGAATTCTCATCAAGTAGAAAGGTGGAAAGTGGAGTTGTTGGTCTCTGGCCAATGCACTTGCAAGACGTCGTTTACGATTGATAAGAGCACTCCGCTTATAAAGCGAAGAGCGGGAGATAAAGATCTCAAGACTCGTCTTGTTATAGACGGATACTGCGCAGGGACATTGAGCGAGTCCTTCAATCACAGAGAGAGGCTCAGCGCCATCGACCAAATGGTGGCTAAAGACTTTACTAACAGAGCAATCGTCATCGTAATCTCCAAACTTCTAAAGCGCCACTCGAAAGCCAAGCGCAGGGCAACAGCTTATTCACGAGCGCCACCACGTGAGGGAACCTGACAGAGGGGCCAGTTGAATGTGGACTAAAACTTGGATGGGCCACCGGGGGACCACCGCTTCAATTAGCGGGGCACTGGCCCCGCTAGAGCCTTCCCTCTGTACGGCCGGTGCTGCATCGTCTGATCGCTTAATCGTTACATAGAGGCGCTCAATAAATGCAGAATTGATACTTAGGATCTGTCGACGCCGATAGACGTCTCGGCTAAAGCTGTCCCTTGGGAGGGCAAGGCACCGAAAGGCCATCGTCTTATTCGACGTTTTCCGCGACGCACTGCATATTATAATACTCTGCAACCTTTACGTGTATTTTCTGACGTTTATTCCTTTAGCAATTTCGTTTACCCATTAAGAGTGACGTATACATATCGTGACTGACGTATACTATACTTATACTCTAGTGTCGCATTGACAGTCACTGGCAGAGTTTCATTGCGAAACAGCATGCCCTTTCTTTTGGGGGAGGCTGTCGTTCCCTTTAGGGGAGCTGGCCTCTAATGGGAGCGGCATTCTGGCAAGGAATGAGTATCACCGAGGTTGGCAGAACAGTTATAAGAGGTTCAGACACGCGGAAGGGAAATGGAAGAGAGTACGAAGAAGCAGAGAATAGTTGGAGAAGGAGAAAGGGCATCTAAGTGGAAGGAAGAGTGGATATGGAAAAGAAGGGAGTGGGAGCAATCAGAGAAGAGCAGAGGATGAAAGAGAGATACAAAGAAGAGAAGCTAAACTGACAGAGGAAAGACTCCCACAGACGACCAACGGAATCAACGGAATAGTAACGACAACAAACAATCACTGCAGATATGTGAATATATATATATATGTATATATATATGTATATATGCCATATATGCGCTCCAGTCGTTTCTCTCTGAATGTACAAAGTACTACAAACCATCGGAGTCTTCGTTGAACGAACTTGTCCAGCGGTTCTTTCGATACCTAACGATTGCTTTATGGAAGAATTATGCCACACGTGTTTTATTTCCTGTAGTCTTGATCTTCCGCTGATACGAATAACTCTTATCTTGCCTCCGCGTTGTGGAACATTCTTATCCGTAGAGAAAAATCGGTTGAATGATCATCTAGTAGCCCATATTTTCAAGATGATACATCTATGTAGATTGTAGATGATGCTGAGATATTCGTTGATTTAGAAATAACGCAATCTGACAATTATGACGCAGAAATGCTCACGTGAGTGGCAGTAGCAGGCCTATTTTTATTACCAACTAAATTGAAAAATTAATAATATGACGATATATATATATAAGTGTATATATATATCAGAGGTGTAACAAGGTTTTGAAAAGTGGGGGCATAATTTGAAAAATATTTGCGTTGGCCCTCCCCACTTTTTTAAATTTTCCCTCCAGAAATTTGAAAAATGGGGGGCACAGATTATCTTAACAAAAGACATCTAAAAATGCCATTGGAAAAACATAAAAAAGAACCGATTTGGGGGAGGGGGGGCACATGGAGGCACTGAGCATTAAAACGGGATGGGGCTTCCCCCAGTTTTGAAACTGAGGGGGGGAGGGCAGTGCCTCTGCCCCTCCACTTGTTACACCCCTGATATATATATATATATGTATATATATGACGGCTGACAACTGGTTTTCATACGTACGCTTCTGTACTTCTTTCTATTTGCCCATAGTGAAAGTGCGACTTATACGCGTTGCACTGCATTACTCCATCCGGATAGCTGTAAGTCGCTCATAATACGCACATCTGTGAATATACGACGTCTGTGTGTCTGTGCGTGCAAAATCCGGATCGGAGGCGTCGTGCGATGAGATCATATTGGTCGTCCGAACATCACTGAGGTAATTAGACGACGGAGTTTCTCGCCGGTTGACTCTATCACAGTCATCCGGGGGCAATGTATACGGGCGATATTAAATGACAGAACGAGACGGTGATTCGATTGTGACAACACCCGATGATTAGAGAGATCCCGCAATGTGTGCAATCGCTTCAAGGCTCGTTGTAGTTGCGCGCATTTTAAGATGCGTTGATGGACATAAGCGTGTATGACGATGGTGACGACAACGACGATGGTGATGATGATGATGATAACGGTGATGGTGGTGGTGGCGATCATGAAGACAAAGACAATGGTGATAACGATAACATGATGACGACAATACTGATAAAGTGATGAAGATGATGATGATGATAATAGTGATGATGACGACGACGAAACTAATGATAATCCACTGTTGTTAGAAATGTCGTGATTCTTCCGTCTCCAATCGTAATGGTCTCTATCCGACCTTCGTTCGTACGATTCCGTCAACAGCCAAGGTCTCCAAGTCCCTCATTTCCGTGATGAAGCACTTCGGCTGGAAGGTCTTTCAGGCGATCGTCGGGGATAACTCCATCTGGAGAGAGGCCGCATCCACCCTTCGTCACAGGGCAGAGGCCGCTGAGCTCGTCATGAATCCAGACGTCTACTTCAAGGAGCCCTACGTAGGCACCCTCGTCACAGAAGAGATAATCACCCTTGTTGATACCATCTACCAGAAGACGAGGAGTACGTATTGAATCGCATTATTCTATGCCCGCTTATTAAGTTCCCGCTAAATTTGTCGCAGATCATTTCGTCGCATTTTATTTCGTTGCAGTTCATTTCGTCATTTTAAAGACGACACTAACCCATTCCTCTGACCCTAAACGACCCTAACGACGCTCAGGATGCTTAACCTGACGAAATGAATGCGATGACATGAATGTAATGCGACAAAATGAATGCGACGAAATGCTATGCGACGAAATGAAATGCGACGAAATGAATCTTGACGAATTGAGAAGTCACCATTAATAATACCTGGAACCGATAATAATTATGAAACCGCAAAGCGTCAGCCAATCGGTATTCGTCTCTCCTTATACATTGCAAACGCTGTCTTTGTTGGCTATGTCAGTAAGTAATTAAGGAAGTATGTACTTTATTTCACCGCTTGCAAACGCACTGTGGGAACATCATAATAATATGAAAAGTCAAAGTATATATATATACATAATAATGCAATAAAATTAATAATCGAGTACACAGCGCAGGCGTATATATCCTCAGAGTAGTTAGAGTAGGCCTAAATAGAAAGCAAACGTTAGGAATTACAATCACGAACGATAATCTAATCGCCATCGTCATCGTCGTTGTCGTCATCATCGCTATCGTCGTCGTTGTCATCATCGTCGTCGTCGTTGTTGTTGTAGTCTTCGTCTTCCTCGGTGATCATCACGCCCTGATGGATTTCGTGCGTCAAATGCAGGCGCGCAATCTCAACAATGGCGAGTACTTAGTCATCGCTGTTGCCGAGGCTCCCTACGATCCGAAACAAAGATACAAGTACTTCCACAAATGTAAGTATACCTCAAACCCAAAGTCAAAAGTAAATACGCCCTGAATCGTGTGTACCACATCCCCCTTAATATCCCGATGCAAAGAGTAAAAATACGTCCACAATGATATTGTTGAGTACCTCTCCATTCAACCCAAATAAAAAATTAGATACTTCTACAAATGTCCATCAGTCTGTCTTTCTGTCACTTTCTCTGTCTGTCTGTCTGTCTTCTGTCTGTCTTCTGTCTGTCTGTCTGTATGTCTGTATAGTTAACACAAAGTCATTTAGCCATTGCAGGACCTGTCCCCATAACCAACGCCAGATGGCTTATTATCTGACTTATCTGATTTATCTCCCCTAACTCAAACAGAGATTAAACTAAATATTTACATATATCAACGAATGTATGTAAGCTTATATCTCCCCTTAACCCAAACCAGAGATAAAACTAAATATTTGAATACCTTCACGAATGTTTATATGTTATAGCTCCCTTAAACCCAAAACATAAATTAACTAAATATTTAAATACCTCCACGAATGTATGTTAACTTATAATAGTTATCTCCCCCAGCCTAAACCAGAGATTAAACTAAATGCCTATTCCCTAATATTATGTCCTCCGCATTTGGCTACATTTAGAGTTGTCTCTTACTGTTGTTTTGTCACAGATGTTGAGGAGCTGTCGGAGGACATGGTAGAACCATTTCGTTCTGTCATCATGCTACTTCCAAGCACTCCGAGCAATCCACAGTACAACGAGTTCCTTGATGAGTCGAGACGACTGTCCTACCTACACCCGTTCTACGCACCAAAGCCGCCGTTTCCAGAACTCAAACTACAGGTAAAGTCATCGACTAATACGGAAGGTATAGGAGTTATGAAGCCGCAACGTGTTAGCCAATCAGTGAACGTCCTTTCTGCTACATTGCGGGCGATGTCTGTGAGCGACCATGTAGTTAATAAAGTGACATCCGGGTACTCGGCAGGATAACGCTGAACTTAAAATCGCCGAAGGTTCATAAAAATTTATGCAACTCCGGTCAAGAAATCTTCCTTTGAACGTGTTTAATTTTTACCGTGTTATAGATTGAGTCGTTTTATTTCATTTACAAAACGAACACGACTGCCGATTTATGTTGCAAAAACCCATGTGTAGTTGCACCCATAATCTAGGTCAGTGACCCATATCTATTCCATATTAGTCCCAGGTTAATGGAAGAGAAATCAGTTGCAAAGCCCCTTATTCCTCAGGTTGTCTGCACTTTTCATTCATTCATTCATTCATTCATCCATTCATTCTGGGCACTTACTCTGGAGCGCTTCCAGCTCAGACACCGCTGATGTAAAAACCATGAGTGATTTATGAAATCTTGGGCTGTTGCCGCAGGTTCAAATGTCCCATTCTACCAGTCCACTCGCTGCCATAGGAATGAGGGACGGAAGGAAGGTAACTTGAAAGGGAGGTAGGAGGGAGGGAAATAAGGTCGAAGGAAAGGTAGACATGTAGGTGGCCATAGGTTTTTGTTGTTGCGAATTCTGCTTCAATGTTTCATCCAAAAATTTCCACGAAAACACCTCAAAGGTCTACTACTCCGACCTTATAGAAAAGCTGCTGGCGCGTTAAAAAATGTAGACCATTTTCTGCAATTCAGGGTGCTTTGTATGATCAACCAGGTGTTGACATCCAATCTGTTGCACTCTCCGGCTTCGCCACGGTCCACTGATCACGTTGATGCTCACCGCATTTTGGTATCGCGAATTACAGAAAATAACAAAAGACTCGAAAATCTCCTTTGTTGCATAAACCACTGCTCGCATAAAATATTACTATTAAGCAAAAATTTACACTTGGTATTTTTCCGATGACATTGCATACAAAAATCACGACACCCTTGTCAGGTTTATTCAAGCGTAGAATGTGGCCTGCAGTAGACAGTTGCCGATGTTATTATTTGGAATTTTCCACCCCATTAAATATTTATGCGTTTTCATCGCCTTTAGATGATCCGAGACATTCTGTCAAACCTATGTAAAAATAGTGTGAACAGGGTCATACTAAATACCATCACGAATGCACGTGAGCTTATACCAACCCTTAACCCAAACCAGAGATTATAGCAAATGCTTATTACCTGTGTCCTCCTCGCTCTGCTACATTCATCCTCATTGCCTTCCTCTTCCCATACTCACCTGCTTGTGTATATTCACCTTCTTATTAAACACCCACCGATGCCTACATACATATTTAAACAAACCCATACATACACACATATGTATGCACACACACATTCATGCAGACATACATGTATACACAATACATTACAACTGTAATTTGTTATCGCCCTTCTTACAATGTAATTTAGAAGTGCACACACCCCTCGACGGCGCAACTGCAGTTGCAATGCAGAGCATTTGCGTGCGAAGGACTTGCTCAAGGTCCTTACACAGTAATTCCTCGGACGAGGGTCGAACTCGCAATCTCCGTTTTATGGGCTGATCGCTCTTATCAATCGGCCACCATGCCACACAATACACACGCTGCATACACTCTTATACACACATATCAACAAAACTCAATATGAATGGACTCGTAGGCTTGCAAACCTGTATCTGGAACTGTGTTCCTCTGTCGCAGGTGCCAATCTTCGCTGCCTACCTGTACGACGCAGTCAGTCTGTATGCAAGAGTCTTGAAGGAAACGCTCGAAGAGCATGGAGACATTCGAAACGGATCTGCAATGGTCGCCAAAATCACCGGACGAACTTACGAAAGTTCGTTAATAAATCAAATCATAAATATATCAACCAATCACTTAATTAATCAATCAGTCGACCGATCAATCTATACATCAGTCAGTCAGTCAGTCAGTCAGTCAGTCAGTCAGTCAGTCAGTCAGTCAGTCAGTCAGTCAGTCAGTCAGTCAGTCAGTCAGTCAGTCAGTCAGTCAGTCAGTCAGTCAGTCAGTCAGTCAGTCAGTCAGTCAGTCAGTCAGTCAGTCAGTCAGTCAGTCAGTCAGTCAGTCAGTCAGTCAGTCAGTCAGTCAGTCAGTCAGTCAGTCAGTCAGCCAGTCAGCCAGTCAGCCAGTCAGCCAGTCAATCAATAAGATAATCAATCGATCGGTCGGTTAGTCAATTATTTAGTCAGTATGTAATTAATTCATTTAGTCATTTATTCATTGCTATTGTTCACGAGCGCTGAGTCAAGTTGAAGGGATTGTCCAAAGGGTAGTCGCAAGAGGACCCAATCCGGATCAGAGGGACAGAGTAACCACTGAGGTGGCACTTAAGAAACGTGTTTGGTCGCTTTTTAAACCCTATAAAACGCTCCCGTTACTTATGCTCTCAGACAGTCGACCATTTGCACAGTCTGCCTTTGGTTAAAATCATTTTCAAATAACAATCACGCAACTGAGATGTTCCGCTAGCAAAACATGAAGCTTGGATAAAAAATCGTCTGATAAAACATTCCGTCATCTGTGGTAAAAACACTTGTAAGCTTTCGTAACCCACTGCTCGATAGAAACGTGTGAACGAGCCCGCCACTTCACAAACTGTTTTCAGGCGTGTTAAGCCTCTATCGCCTCAAGTGTTAAAGCAGGTCTTTTCGCGTGCTATCACCGCGGATTACCAATTTTAACGACGAGCGTGAAGAAAAAAATGTCTGGGATAACCTCCAACGTAGAGTCGTTAAAGGATTAACGGTTTATTCGAAGGCGAGTTGAGTCGTGGTTATAGAAATCTCAACCCGCGTCGATTACATCAATTCCGTTGGCCGTGTTGGAGGAGGTATAAAAATAGGGTCAAGGAATTTCTTCCTGCCATCATGAATGAGATTTAAAGGAGTCCGAAATTCCTTTGACGCAAGACCGTTCATGCATGGACCTACAGCGGATGTCACGCCTAAGCCGCCATGACAGGCGCATAAATGATATTTTAGTTCTCTGCTCAATGTCATTAGGTTTTTATGCCACACAAGGGTGAGAAGAGTGAGGCGGTTTCCCGTTAACTTCCTCGCAAACGATTATGCATAGGTGAACAACTTGTCCAGGGTCGCTATGGAGTTGATCGAGGCTCATTCGAACCTGCAAATCTGTATGATATATATATATATATATATGCTACAATATAAAAATATGTTGTAATATATTTTATAGTATAATGCTTAGTAGTACATATAGACTCATAAGATATGGTAGACATCGGTAGCATATATATATATATATATATTATATCAAGATATAGTATATATTCTGTGGGAAGCGCTATATAAATCGATAAGTACATTATATTAAGAGAACGTCTCTGGGTAGGTATATTGAATGGGCGCTTTATAAAAATGTTCGATTACATTGCCATACGTTGCATTGATATATATTAATTAATAAGTCGGACTGAGTGAGAGGTTAAACGCCATTGTTGACTTCCAATGGGGAGCATCTCTGACTGCTTTTGTTGCATGTAAACAGGTATCCAAGGCAATACGATGTTCATCGACCCGTTTGGCAATGCAGAGGCCAACTACACCGTCCTTTCTCTACTTCCCGATCCGGAATTCTCGACAGGCGTCAAGAGGAGGTCACTCCAGCCCGTCGGTCATTTCACAACCCATGGAGTCCTGCTTCCAGTGAGTATGGTCAATTTAATGTAATGTAATGTAAATGAGCAGTTATATAGCTCCCATTCAGACAAAATACACACGGGGTATAAGTGGTTGTCAGCGTGCTGGAGCGTCAATCAAGAGGTCGAGGGTCAACTCCTCACCAGGGCAAAGGTCACTGTATTGTGAAGCGTTGTTTTGTTCAATGCATTAGAATTTAACGTGCTTCAACCATAACCTCATCTTATGATGCAAAATCGGGCCTTTTGCAGTGGTAGTTCCAACCATGTGGAATGGGTTATCCAAAGAGCTTCACCTTCTGTGCAAAACCTCCCCATTTCCATTCACTCATTACTGAAAACTGAACTTTTTAATCGTAGTCAGACCGGAAGCGCCTCTGAGTAGATATCTTGAAGGGGTGCTATTTTAAGTTTCATTGTTTGTTTGATTGATTGATCGATTGATTGATCGATTAATTAACTAATTGATTAATTGATTAATCGATTGATTAATCGATTGATTAATCGATTGATCGATTGATTGACTGATTGATTGACCGACCTTACCTTACCTAATTTTACATTACTTCACCTAGCCTTATCGTATACGTTTACCTCAACTTATCTCACCTTCTATCTTCACATCTCAACGAACCGCAAGTTCTTTAGGGATCTAAAATGGTAAGCATTGACATAAGATATATTGGAAAAGTAACCAAGGAAATCGGAAGGAATGATATCACGAGTTATGCGGTAAATACATTCGCTAATTAGCAGATTGTTAATTTCAATGACTGAAATACGAAGGTTATGAAATATTACTGAAATTGATTCATGGTATGGAACATGGACGTTCTTCCTACAACAATTATTCGGACAAAACATTTCTGGAGTATAGATAAGAACTTGACCTTATCTTATCTGACCCTATCTGACCTCATATAATCTGACCTATATTCGCTTTATATAGCCTCGCAAATATAGAATTCCTCAGACCTCGGTACGCGGACGTATTTTCCTCGTTCGTTGTAATTATAATGACATTAACATCTTTATTTTGGAGAGCGCAGAAAGCGCCTCTCAATAGGTATCTTCAAGGGGCGCTATATAAATGCTCGATTATATTACAGTGAATTTTCCTGCAGTAGCAATCGGTGATGGCTTTGGATTTGGCCAAAATAAGACGGCTTAGAGGACGTTTTGATTTGCTTTCGGTTCATTTTTACCTAAATCATATCATCATGAATTCATTTTGCAGACATTTACTATACACAGAGAGATTGATTGGATCGCTGGTAAAATCCCTGTCAGTGAACCAGAATGTGGTTTCGATGGATCAAAATGCAACACACAAACAGGTATATACCTTGTCACGGGTAATACGTTATTGTCATCAACAGGTATACACTTCGTCATCAAAAGGTATTATACTTTTTGTCATCAACAGGTATAACACCTTCTGTCATCAACAGATACAATACTTTCCGTGTTCAACAGGCGTAACACCCTCTGTCATCAACAGGTATAATACTTTCTCTCATCAGCAGGTATAATAGTTTCTGTTATCAACAAGTAGGCCTATATACATCGTAACAGGTAATACATTAATACAATCAACAGGTGTAATAGCTTCTGTCATCAACAGTTATGATACTTCTGTCATCAAAACGTATAATACTTTTCTGTCATCAACATGTATAACATTCATAGCAGGTAAGATGTCTATTATATATAATAAGCCATACCTGAAAATTTAATGAGTTTTCGTAATAGCCATAATTAAAAGCTGATTCTTTATCCACCGATGAAATTATACTGCAGCAAAAAATCAGAGAGAACCCGCTGATTAAACTGCGCGATTGTCTTCTATAAAGATCCGGTTTTTTGCTTCGGTCGCTGTCGCGCGACGGGAGTTTAACTTTGATGAAACGCTTTGTCGTTTTTAGAAGCGACGACGTCTTGCCATTACATGTAAGTAGCCGAACAGATATTGCCCTGCGAGTCGTGTGCTCTGCTCTTAAATGCTTTGCGAGATCAAAGGCGTGACGAACTTATTGTCGCGTGATTTTTTACGCCGGCATTACGCGATCCTCAGAGGTGTTACGAAGCTTATTTCATCGTGATTTAAAAGTCCATAGTTAGACTTAAAATGTTTGGAGAAATCAAAGGTTTAAACATTTTTTTATCGTGATTTTTAACTTGAGACTTGGATTGAAACTAACCGCGAGACCGAAGGTGTAGCCAGCTCATTTCCTCGCCTTCTTTGTATTTACGACTTAGAAGTAAAACACGTTATCGATATCAAAGATGTAAGGAACGTTTCTTCTCTAAATTCATTCTATTCTTAGGATTAAATAGCATTTGGAAATCAAAGATGTGAATAATTAATTTCCTCGTGATATTTCATTCCAGACTGGCCGATCGCTATTATCTGCACCGTGACTGCTTCGGCCGCCATTGTCACCGTTGTTCTCGTTCTTTCCATCAGGTACGTCAGATAACATTCATTCGTTCAGATATTTATGTAGCGCTATTAAGACATCTACTCTGCGGCGCTCACTTTGCACACTTACGTTAAATGCGGCTATAATGCGTACACTGAGCGTAGGCTGTCGGTTGGAAGATGAGACGGCTGAGAGAAGACTGGCCACACGCTCTCATATGCCGTGGCTAAGAAAATGAAGTGGCTGATACTTCGTAACATGGCTGTAGCGGAGGCTCATTTAGGGGGCCGTTTTCTTCTTTTTATTTCTTATCCTCCTCCTCCTCCTCCTCCTCTTCCTCCTCCTTCTTCTTGTTCTTCTTCCTCCTCATCTTCTTCCTCATCCTCCGCCTCCTTCTCAGCTTCTTCTTCTTTCTCTTCGTCGTCGTCGTCCTCTTCTTCTCCTCCTTCCTTTAATTTATATCTATAGTCTATAGAGCCTGTTCCCAAAGCATGTGTTTGGAATTTGGATGTGGCTACAAATTTTCAAGAGTAGGTCCTCGGTAGTAGGCCTACGGGAGTAGACCTGCGGGACTATAGGCCTTCGGAACTAAACCTCCGAGAGTAGGCCTGCATGCGCCTGTGTGATTGATGGCCAAAGCGCGTAAACTAATTGATGTGTGTTTGTTCCTAAACGTGCATAACATCATGATCATTATTTATTATCATAAGGTGATTTATGAAGCGCAAGAGAGAATGACCAAAATACGACGCTAAATTAAAACACGGATGACCTTTAGCCGCAAAGGATGCCACGCATCGTGCCTTACGTATAATATATAGTCTACACGTAGATGTAATATGCACCTCACATTGGGAGCGCATCTGAGGGGCTCATGCTGTGAGAGGAGCTTCATAAATGACCAAATACAATACAATGCAATGCAATACAATACAATATGTATATTTGTATGCCCTTCTAGACATTACCTTTACGAGCAGAAGCTGGCAAGTCTCCTCTGGAAGATTGACTACAAGGATCTTCTGATCGTCGATAACGGAAGCGATCCAAGCTTCTCCGACAATGTCACCTTCTACACGGTAATACCATTTTACATTGCACCTCATGGCAATACGATTTTACTTGTACCTCATGTTCATACTAACTTTGCCCTACCATAGGGTAAGGTACAAGAATTCAAACTTTCAATGCTCTATGATCCCATCTGACCAGAACCGTCCATGTTCTCTTGAGTGACCCGACCTCATCCGACCCTGACTACATATCTTGTGTATTCTTGCTCTAATATATTAACGAAGACATTCAGAAAACAAAGCCTTCTGGCATAGTCAGAGCTCTTGTAATGTTTAAAAAATGCGTTTTAAAATAATTATGAAGTGTTTCATTCAGCTATTTTCATGACCAACGAAACGTTTGCTACATATTAACGTAGATTAACTTAACTTTCTCGCCCAGATGTATGTATGCAGCTGAAAGCAGCTTGTATGGTATTGTACAATTCCTTGATCCGAGGCAGTGATGCAGCGCCCCAAGTTGCCAAGCACATAAGGATGTCAAATATCGATGTAGATATTTGAGTATGCATACAATTGCGGACAAAAGACTCAGGGTCCGGGAGTGTTTTTTCCTGCAGTATAGTTACTGTGGAGCTAAACGAGCCTAGGACAAAAACAACGGGAGTTTTTTCGCCTGAGACCGGACTAAGTGATTAGTGGAATTTGCTCTTCCTAGGACATACTGAACTGAGGAATTGATTCTTCCTGGGATCAAATGACTAGTATCCATATGCACATCTATCCATACCTACATAAAATAAATGCATACATACTTTCATGCATACAATGTCTGTTTGCGTGTAGCGTCGTTCGTTCGGCCGTCTGAGCCTCATATCGACGGCCGTGGCAGGCCAGCCCTCCTGCCACTTCCACACTCAGGTGGCCTCTTACAAGGGACAGACGGTGGCCGTTAAGATCATCCGCAGTCGCCACATCGAGATCAACCGAACCGTTAAGAAGGAGCTTCATCTGATGAAGGAAATGCAACACGATAACATCAACAGATTCATCGGAGCGTGCATCGAAATTCCACACGCTGTCTGTATCGTTACCGACTACTGCCAGAGAGGAAGTCTAAGGGTACGTCGGTCTATGAGTGTTTATGTATGTTGGTATGTATGTATATATATATATGTACTTATGTGTATACATGTATGTATGTATGTGTGTGTTTGTGTGTATGTGTGTGTGTGAGGGTGTGTGTATGTGTGTGTGTGTGTTTGTGCGTGTGTGGATGTGTGTGTATGTATGTGTGTGTATGCGTGTGTTTGTGTGTGTGGATGTGCGTATGCATGTGTGTGCATGCATGTATGTATGTATGAATGCATGTATGCGCAAACTTTCAATCAGATGTAGTGGGACAGTAGCCTGGAACCGTATTCCGCGTGAAATACGTACTTTAACTCAAATCAACAAATTCAAACATAAACTTCGCGAACCCTTTTTTCTAAACTCCATTTAACCTGTCTTTCTGTTCACTGATAACAAGTACATCATAATTAACCAGTTAAGATATTCAAGCTGTGCAAACTCTTTCCATACACAATGCATCAAATAATCACCATCCTCTAACAATTTTACCGTGATGTAAGGGTGCACCGGCAAGTGGGAGTCAGCAGGACATCGGTCCTTTTAGGGTACTTCTTTATTGCTGTCTGTCAATCCCCTAGTATTTCTAATTTGCACCCATACAGTGATGATTGTCAGTGTTCAATACAAAAAATCATGGTTATGTATGTATGTATGCATGTATGTATGTGTGAGTGTAATATGTACGCTCCTTTGTATGCATTTATTTATTTATATAGTTATGCGTGTATTAATGTACGTATTGATGTACGTATGGACGCGTGTACGTACGTATACGTAGACACACTTAGGCCTATATATAATTCCGTTCAAGGAGGAGTGAGCTACACGAATCCCTCTGCTGGCTTCGATTCTGTAACCAGTATCTTATTTCTTCAATTTTAGAAATTTTTTAAGTTTCAAGTACTGTTGCATCATATCTCCGTTTGGAACGCTTTTTCTGTCGTCCCCGACTGCGGCATCCGTTGACATCCGCTCTTATAATTACTCTTTGAATGCAGCTTTCATCCTCTCTTCTCGTCACGTGCCCGTGTCATCTCGTTTTGGCTTTCCGTTCTTTGTCGGTAACGCGATCCACTCACAGCGTCTTTCGCTGACTTGGCTACTGTTTTGTCCCTTAGCGAAGTATCCACCTCAGCATTCTCATTTCCGTTCTCTCCAATAATCTTTCCTCTCTCCTCGTCGGTGTTCAGGTATCTGGTCTATATAGGCTACCATATAGTCTACATCACCGGTCTCATCATTGCTCTGTATACCTTTCCCTTGAGGAGATGAATCTGTATCATGGTGCGCGTATGTATGTATGTATGTATTTTTGTATGTATGTAAGACTGTAGGTATGCATATTGTATGTATGCGTGTATTTGGTGCTTATATTATGTATTTAAATATTTTATGTGAATATGCATGCCCACCAGGGCCGTTTTATGGTCATCGTAGGCCCTAGGCACTTTTGCATATTATGGTATTCGTAGGCCCCTATCCAACTCTGCGTTAATTAAAATTACAACACATTTATATAATTTCATAAAATTAGGCAGAGTCATTTTTTTTATTAACGCATTCCGTTTGCTTTTTAATCCTACTTACTTCTTGTAATATTTATTTTCGATATCCGCTCAATGTAATATTTCCGGTTAACATCTTACGCAACACTACATGAAAGATTCAATTTTCTTATTGACAGAACTTTGTCAACTGAAGAAATAGTGATTAGAGCAAAGGCATTAATTGAGATATATCTATCGGATCTAGAAGATGCATTTACTGATGAATTTCTTTTGTTTTCTCGAATGTTTGCAGACAATAAATCTGTAGCTGAAATGATTAGGTCACAAATAGGTGACAAGCTGGTCTCAAGTTTTCCAAATGTCAATATTGCTTTTCGAATCTATCTTTCTATTTTTGGAACATGTTGTGAAGGTGAACGTTCTTTTTCGAAACTCAAAGTTATCAAAAATTACCTTCGGTCAACGATGGGACAAGCACGATTATCTTCCCTTGCATTACTTTCAATTGAAAACAACTTAATGCGAGAAATGACATTTGAAGACGTTATAAGCGATTTTGCGAATGCAAAGAGTCGCAAAGTTCACATAATGTAACTTAGCAAATGTTACTATTTCCTTAATTAACTCAAGCTTCAGCAAAGTTAGCTCGTTTAATTAAAGTTGCAAGTTTTCTGTTTCTGTTTTTTAGGTCATTGCATTTATCATTTATTTTTTAATATAATTTTTTCGGGATTTCGTAGGCCCTTGGTAAGTTCGTAGGCCCTAGGCACAGTGCCTACTGTGCCTAATGGATAAGACGGCCCTGATGCCCACATGTATCCATGCTATCCACCTAATTTCAAAAGCTCAATAGTCAGCTCTAGTTCCAACCAGTTTAGGGTTAGGTCACTCAATTGATAAACTCTCGAGACACCCAAAGGTCTGTCTAGCGACCTTAGCCCACCTAGATACGCCCATGTCTTAATCCTCAATCTTAATCCTCCACCGCCTCCCTCTCCTCCTAATCCTGCTCCTCCTTCTCCTTTCTATCTCCCCTTACTAATCTTTTAAGCTCGCTTGTGCACCTTTTGACACCCATCGTAACACGTTTTGTTAAAGCGTGAGTTATGATAAAACGCAATAATTATTATTGTTGACATAATAATATATATAATCCGAAGATGTGTATGGATACAGGAGATCGAATCTCATTACAAAATGACTTCATTATAGGACGGTTCTTTGTGCGTGTTTACTCTGGACCTAGACAACGTTACGTAACGAATTTCCAGTGTGATAGTAATTTCCGGTGTTGTCGTTGATTAAAGGATATTTTGGAGAACAATGACATACACTTGGACGATATGTTCATCGCTTCTCTCGTTTACGACCTTATCAAGGTTTGAACAGTTCTGGCTTCGTATTTACAACACTTCATTTCTAAACATATTATTTGTCTGTTTGGTTATATTTTCAAACTGTTTGCAAAAAGAACCCTAATCAGAGCAAGCCCTGATGCAGCCATGGAAATGAAGCGTCAACGACATCGTTTTCTTAGCCTAGGCACATGAGACCCTGTGAAGTCAACGTAAGCGGCCAACCTCCTACCCCCGCCCCAGACGCCATGACCGGGTGCTGTCAAACGCAGAGACCGAAATGACGAGAAAACATTCACATCCAGAATATAGCTATTATCTACTCTAAAGTGAAACATAATTCTTTCTATCCCAGAAATGGCTAACTGACGGAACGCTTTGGCTAAGATTATAATATGAAATTGTTTGTAAAGCGGTCTTATGAGAATTTCTAGGTCAACGTGACTATTTTCAGCACAGAATTACTTTACATCCCGACATTTTTAGTTTCGAAATGCCGACAGCCGATATAACAACAATCGCCATTTGCATTCGCATTATTGTTGTTGCGTAATAATAATAATAATAATAATAATAATAATAATAATAACAACAATAAAAATAATAATATTAATAATAATAAATAATATTAATAATAACAATAATAATAATAATAATAATAATAATAATAACAATAATAATTATCAATGTTGCTGTAATTATCATTTTTATTATTATTGGTATTATTATTATTATTTTTATTACGATGACGGTGACGATGACAATGATGACGATGACAATGATGACGATGACGATGATGCTGATGATGCTGATGATAGCAACATGGAACCATATAATCTTGTACGTTTTGACATGAACGTATAGGGCATGATCTATCTACATGACAGTGAGATCTGTTCCCATGGTAACCTGAGACCGTCGAACTGTCTCGTCGACAGTCGATGGGTCCTTCAGATCGCTGACTTCGGTCTGCACACCCTCAAGGCCAGGGACGGAACCACACCACCCACACAGGACGACGCCAGCATTCACAGTATGCATGGCACTTCCATTGGTTCATTATGTTTGGAACATAGGAAATTGGTGGAATTTTCTATATATTCATTCATTCATTCATTCATTCATTTGGAGAAGTTATATAGCATGTGTCTGTACGCACATGGTGTCCTATCTATATTTGTTACTCTGTTCTCCTCTTCTTCTTTCATCTTTCTTTCATCTTCTTCTTTCTTCTGCCTCCTCTTCCTGTTCTTCCTCCCTATCCCTCTATTCCTATTCCTCCTCTTCCTTCACCTCCTCTTCTTCTTCCTTCTCTGTTTCTCCCCCAACTCCTTCTCTTCTCCTCCCCCTCCCATTCCCCCTCCTTTTCGTTCTCCTCCTTCATATCCACCAATTTCGCCTTCTCCTCCTCATTCTCCCCTCCTCCACCTCCTTCTTCAACCTCCTCCTACTCCACCATCTTTTTCAACCCCTTTCTCTTCTTTCTTCTCCTCTTCCTTCTCCTCATCCTCCTCATCCTTCTCCTCATCCTCCTCTTCCTTCTCCTCATCCTCCTCTTCCTTCTCCTCATCCTCCTCTTCCTTCTCCTCATCCTCCTCTTCCTTCTCCTCATCCTCCTCAATGGCTTCTGTTTTGTCTGAAGGACTCTTATGGCAGGCGCCTGAGTTGCTGAGGGACCCCTGTGCTCCTCCGTGGGGATCGCAAAAGGGTGATGTCTATTCCTTCGGACTCATCCTCTATGAGCTGCACAGTCGAAGCAGACCATGGAAACGCATGAAACTCAACCCATCTGGTAAGTGGGCGCTATATCATAATACGTCAAGTTTTTAAGGCTGCTCGTGATAATTATGTTCAAAATTTTAAACTACATTATTATTATTTTTATTATTATTATTATTATTATTATTATTATTATTATTACTATTATTATTTTTATTATTATTATTATTACTATTACTATATGTTTATTGTTTCCTCCTTGGCAGTTAGAATCATATAGAATGTTCAAAGTTTATTTTTTCAAAGGTTCGATGCCTTGTATTGTCTCCATCTTCAATGTAGGACCTACCACCTCTAGACCTTATATCTTGTTGCAAAGGTTAAGTCTCTAAGGGGTGTCATATTATGATGAAATTAAATGACTATTCTACTTAAACTTTCATTTGATTATCATTATGCATTCATCAAGCGCTACTATCTCATGAGTCATGATCAACCATCGACTGATGGCGCTGAGCAATTGTGGGTGAAGGACTTGCTCAAGTTCCCAACACGAAAACAAAGGGTTCGAATCTGTACCTTTGGTGTTGCAAGACGAGCGCTCTGACCAACCGGTCTTCCACCCACATAATTCTTATCCAGACTCCTTTCTTGATATTCCTCCTGTCAATAGTCGACCAAAACGACACCCTCCGTAACAGCTACTATGCCTCCGCTGACCTCCTGGAAACCGGACCATGCTCTGCCACGGATTATCCTTTGGACAACCCCTCTGATTTTATGCAGCGCCCGTAAATAAGCCGGTGCCCTGCGCTTGGCTTTCAAGTGGCGCTTTAGAAATTTGGAGATTGCGATTACATATGTGTATATATGTGTTCGCTGTGTTATCGTGTCGGTAGAGGTCCTGCGGCAGGTGAAGAACCCGGTCAGAGGTCATCCGATTCGACCGGACACGACGAACCTGAGATGCGGGGACTTCGTGAAGCGCTGCATCCAAGACTGTTGGCAGGACGACGAGACCCTCAGACCGGACTTCAAGAACATTCGAACCAGACTGAAACCAATGCAACAGTGGATGTCAGTGACACACGCAGATCTCATGCTAATACAGTTAATTTATATAGCGTCGTTTCTAGAGAGAGAGAGAGAGAGAGAGAGAGAGAGAGAGAGAGAGAGAGAGAGAGAGAGAGAGATAGACAGACAGACAGACAGACAGAGACAGAGAGAGAGACAGACAGACAGAGACAGAGAGAGACATAGAGACAGACAGACAGAGATACAGACAGAGACAGACAGACAGAGAAACAGAGACATACAGACAGAGACAGACAGAGACAGACAGAGACAGACAGAAAGACAGAGACACAGAGGGAGAGAGACTGACTGTCTGTTCAGTACTTCAGTGTTCATAGTTTCTGTGTAGTGCATAATAATATGTCCTTTTAAGTACAGTTGGTTTGAGTGTGGTGGGTGTTGCGCAGGACAGGACAGTATATAATGGGCATGGTACATGTAGACTAGATTAGGGTATGAGTAGGGCAAAGTAGGGTTGGGTTGAGTAGAGTAGGATATGGTAGGCTAGACTAGGGTATGGTATGGGATTGTATAGGATAGAGTATACGGTGTACGATATGAGAGAGCAGGGTAGATTTGGATCTGGTAGCGCATTGTTGAAAAGGCTAGGTTAGGCTAAACTATGAGATTTTATCGTAGGGTATGCTCGGGTAAGATAGGATAGAATGGGATATTGCACGTAGAGTAGGGAAGAACAAGTCAGAACAAAATACAATACCTAGCACCAACAGAAATCCTATCGCATGTATATTATGATGTAAATCATCGAAAATTTCTCAGCGACCGCAAAAGCCACGTCAGGGAGACCATCTTATACACCAGCGTTGTATACGAAATCAGTCCACAAAAGCCAAGCTGTTCTGTCCATTCTGGAATCAGATCATAGTCATAAACCGAACTCAGACGATGCATTCATTTTATATCCGAGTTCGAAATAGGCCTAGATATAGCGCATGAACCCTAGCTAGTAACCAAGAAATCTGATAATATCTTTGCGGGTGTTTGCATCTAACCTATATAGTTTGGCATTTGTAAACTTTTTCGATCTCATGCAACTAATCTTGAATAAAATCTGCTCAGAATTTCATTGACTTAATACACTTATTAGCCACAATAATGAGGCAATTGTAAATTAACTGTGTGCTAATCAATTATTAATTATATTGTCACGTAGGAGCACCAATATATTCGACAACATGCTTGCCATCATGGAGAAGTACGCCACTAGACTGGAAACATTGGTTGAGGAGAGGACGAAATTGTTGGCCGAGGAGAAGAAGAAGACGGAATCGCTTCTGCTATCAATGTTGCCCAAGTAAGATATCGTAGATTGAACCAGTTCTGTCTCCTTCCATTTCGTTGCGGATGTGGTCTTAATCTCTTCAAGTCGTGGGATCCAAAGGTGTTGAAAGAGGGGGAGACTTGGAAGAAACACATTGAGACTATTCTCAATGCCTTTTGTAAAATGTCAAGTCTATTCAGCCTAGAAACATAATTTCAAGACCATGCAATATGATAAGTAGAGGTGAACAAGTTAATAGTACAGGATGAGTCGTAGGTGAGGGGTATCAGGCAAGCAATACGGTATATGAAACCCACATTTTAAGAAAGCTTAGATGAAATTTGGGCTATATGAGTATTCCAAGTTAGCAAATGATCTAAGTAAACTCTCAAGAATTCGACTGATATTACTTATGGAACACGAACACTATCAATTGAAAGAACACAATGAGTGTTGATAATCGTTTTGTGTCCTGTCTGCTATTTAAGATCCGTTGCTGTGCAACTGATACGCGGGGAGCAAGTCATCCCTGAGCAATACGAAAGCGTCACCATCTACTTCAGTGACATCGTCGACTTCACCAGAATCTCCGCTGAAAGCACTCCCATGCAGGTCACGACCTTTGCCCTTCGCCGCTTGACCTAGATTATTAAACTTTCTCACTGCATCTGTCCGTTCTGCTCAACATCTCTCTACCTGTCTCTGTCCGTTCAGCTCAATATCTCTCTACCTGTATCTCTCCGTTCTACTCAATATATCTCTACCTGTATCTGTCCGTTCTACTCAATATCTCTCTGTACCTGTATCTGTCCGTTATACTTAATATTTCTCTTTCTGTCACCCTGTGTATGTTCGTTCCGCTCTATATCTATCTAACAATTGCGTTTGCGTGTAGGTAGTGGACATGTTGAACGATCTGTACACACTGTTCGATTCCATCATCGGCCACTACGACGTCTATAAGGTTGAAACGATCGGTGATGCCTACATGGTCGTCAGCGGTCTTCCCATTCGAAACCATGACCTACACGCGGGAGAGATCGCCTCCATGTCCCTCCATCTCCTTAGTGCCATCAAAGGATTTAAAATTCCACATCGACCGTCGGAGAAACTCAAGCTACGCATCGGAATTCACACTGGTAGGGAGTAGCTCGAAAGCCAAGCGCAGGGCACTAGTTTATCTACGAGCGCCGCGTCGAAAACGGTCGAATCAGATGTGCTGTCCAAATGGTAGCCCGAGGAAGGTCAGAGGAGGCTTCGCTAAGTCCATTGGTTGTCCAGATCGGCATTAACGCGGGTAGAGAATAGATAGAGTCTCCATGTTATGCGGCGCAGCCAACGTCGTTATCATGGTTCGTTAACTGCAAACTTCTAAAGCGCTACTCGGGCTCCGACTTATTCACGAGCACTGCCTCGAGTCAGACGAGTTGTCTATGTCCGAAAGAGGTATGAATCCCGCTGCCAGGGTGCCCTGTGGGCAGAGTTGCTGCTAAGGCAGGTGTCGTTCAGGTCGAGAATGGGAAGGTGGAAGATCTGATACTCTGGCAGGGGCTCATTCAAGTGTTTCAGTTGCGGAATGAATCCTAAGTCCATGAACAGTCGACACATGCCCACTAAGCACCATCACATCACTCCGATCCTCCAATCACTCCACTGGCTAAAAATCCAAATGCGCATCCATTTCCATGTCCTGTCGCTAACATACAAACGCATACAACACTACTGCCCAAATATCCTGCCAACCCACTCTACCAATATCGTCATCCTGTCTGACTGTCTCACCCTTTCTCGACCCCCGGTCACTTCTCATGTCAGACTGAGCCGTGTCCAACGCTGCACCAAGTCTCTGGAACGCTTTGCCTCTGCATTAGGTTTTTCTTCTATTTCTCCACCATCACTGCCTGTCATCAAATAAAATCAAAATCAAATATGTTTTTATTGACCCCGTAAGTGTTGTAGGCCTACAGTGTTATTACATAACAAGAAAAAAACGAAAAAGCTGTACAAATTAAAAAACATTTTACATCATCAGTCTCAGGTTCCTCTATCCGTTACCCCTCGAATTTTCCATTCTAAACTCAAGTCTCAGCTTTTTAAGAACTCTTACAATAGTGTTATAATGGCTGTGGCTAATTGGCTGTGATTAATGGCTGTGGCTAATGGCCGTGGCTAATGGCTGTGGCTAATGGCTGTGGCTAATGGCTGTGGCTAATGGCTATGTCATCGATTTCATCGCCTAGAGTTGAGACCTCTTGGATTGGTGTCTGTGACACTCTGTGTCCATTGTAGGTCCTGTGGTGGCAGGAGTCGTTGGTCTGAAAATGCCACGCTACTGCTTGTTTGGAGACACAGTCAACACAGCCTCTCGCATGGAATCAAACGGAAAAGGTATGACTCATCACATGGAGTGGCTATCCCACAGAAAGTACCCACGTGACGGATTGGCTGGAGCACTAGCCTTGTTACACGGAGAATGCGGGTCCGACTCTCATCTGAGACGGACACTGTATAGGGACGTTCAGGAAATCACGCTCTCACAATTACCCAGCCCCATCTATCAATGCGTTACAATTTGACAGTGACGCTAATTAAGTGGGTAATAATGATAACGATGATGACAATGATGATCATGATGATGACATCCGGATATTGCTTTAAGAGGCTGCGATAAAAAATTTAAAATAGTAACAATTAATCGATAATAGTGACATAACTAATACTACTTCAACCAATAATAATAATAAAAATAATAATAATAATAATAATAATAATAATAACAATAATAATAATAATAATAACAGTAACAGTAACAGTAATAATAATAATAATAATAATAATAATAATAATAATAATAATAGTCTAATAATGATGGCTTGATGACGATGGTAATAATACTAATAATAACTGAATATCTTAAGGGCTGCCAACAGAAATACCCGGCAGGACAATCACAGAAATCCAGGCAGGCAGGACAATCACGTGGCCTCGATCTTTAGGCTCAACGAGACAATTAAGTACGGGCCCAGCCCAGGGCCCTAGAAATCGTCGGACCCATGGACATTTGCCCCACTGTCCTTCCCCTCGGTGGGTTGAATATTCTGTCTCAGTTGCCTCTATCTTTATTCCATTCTGTTTGTTTTAGATATGAAGATACACTGTAGTTCAGATAGCAAGGTTTTGCTCGACAAACTCGGAGGCTACGTTGTCGAGGAGAGAGGAGTCACCAATCTAAAGGTAGGGGGAAACCAGCGCAATTCATGATTCTGAGTCAATTCATCCATGACTTCAGTCACCCATGACTCAGTCACCCATCACTCCACTCATTCAGGATTCCATTCAGTTATCGCTTCATTTGTATGTTACTACATTTTCATCCATTTGTCCATCGCTCCATTCATCTAAGATTCCATTCATGGACAACTTGACTCATCCATGGCTCCATTCATCCATAACTCCAGTCATCCATGACTCCAACCATCCATGACTCCAATCATGCACACTCCAATGGTCCATGAATCCAATCATCCATGAATTCATGTATCCATTTTTCCATTTTCCATGCCTCTATTCATCCATGACTCAAAATTCACTTATAGTGTCTAATTGACTACATTCATCCAAACAAACACAGAAGATGACATGCTTCAACAGATTACTGATCATCAGTGATATATTTGAACTATAGGTTTGTTATGATGTTATGCTCTGCCTGACCCTGTACAGTGTACATTTGCTCACAATGTGCATGGTAAGCCCATCTCTGTATACGCCTACTCAGTACTTCGTACAATGGCTTACATGCGTCTTTTAGCTACAGTTCTCGTCAATGTTCGATGACAACTTGTTATGTTCTGTTATCTATTACTCAAAAACAAACATGGCTGCTTGCACGATAACGACTACAAGCATAAACACACACACACACACACACACACACACACACACACACACACACACACACACACACACACACACACACACACACACACACACACACACACACACACACACACACACAACACACACACACACACACACACACACACACACACACGCACGCACACACACACACGACATACTAATACATACATACATAATATATACATATATGTTAAATAAATAAATACATACTTCAAGGGTAAACTGATTTTTGATATACATTGTTCAGTGGAATTTTGTGAATACTGTTCTGCTTCTCCTCTTCTCCTCCTCCTCCTCCTTATTCTTCTTCTTCTTCTTCTTCATCTGTTCCTTTTTCTCCTTTCCTTCTCTGCCTCCTCCTCTTCATCTTCTTCTTCACCTTCATCTACTTCCTCCTGCATCTCCTCATTCATCTTCTTTTCTTCCGCCTTTTCCTCTCCCCTTCTCCCCTGCTCGCACTCCTCTTCCTCCTTGTTCATCACCTCAAATTCCATTCCTCCTTCGTCATGTCCTTCTTCTCCTCTCACTATCATCCTTCTCTTTCTTTTTCTCTTCTGCTCCTTCTCCTTCTCTTCTCATTGCCCTAAGATACCCACCTTGCACTAAGTTTCATTTCGCGTCCATCGGGCAACCAAAAAGTCAACCGACTCAAAACGCAACACACTGCACTAGCCTTAAAACCGTTCTTTTCAACCGTGCTTGGGTCGGTTACGCTCCCGAGTAGGCTTATAGTAATCTTCGGTGGCGCTATACAAATATTCTATGTGACTGAATGAAAAATCAACCGGTGTCCTCTTCTTTTGAACCGGGTACGCACAGGGCAAGGGCGAGATGTTCACCTACTTCGTCGTAGACGAGGACAAGTCGCAGCGCCTTCGAAGGATCTCCCAGAACGAGAAGCAAGCGGACACCCAGAGCTTCACGGAGTCTGCGCTCGGCAGTATACATAACACAAGCGTCACGGAAAGCTGCATGTCGCTGGCATCATTCCGCATCAATCACGAGAACAACAACTATCGGGTCGTCATAGCAGCCAACGAGAAGAACACCTGTTCGCAAAGGAAGATGAGTTTGGACGCGGCAACGATGCCACTCCTTAGTAAACATAAAATGGAAGCTTCGGTTATATGAGGATATGAACGCGATTGTAGCTAACCGCACTCCAGACGTATTAGCCGTACACCCGTTTGTGTTCTATAGGTCACAAAACACACACACACACACACACACACCCGCGCACGCTTGCACACACACACACACACACACACACACACACACAAATGCACATGATATAAACGCATACATACATACACACTTGCAAATAAATATCTACGTAGGCCTATTACTGTCGTCGTTCTGTATAGGATTAAACTCTATCGTCTACGCCTTCGAAACTACGGTCTGAACTTATCGAGTTCAATCAAATGAGTGTATATAGGAGGAAATGTTGATATGTATTAGGACACCTAGTTTGGGTGGCCCCATCATATACCTAAGGTTTTTCTGCACTTTTGTGCCCTCTTTACCTGCAAATGTTTCCTTGCATTCTTCCCCAGGTTGTTCCGCGCATGCGATATGCCACGGCCCAATCCAAGAGCTTTGCCTATGTCGGACTCTCAGCTTGGAACTATCTTCCTTTCCTCAGTCCCTACGCCTTGAATCATTAACCCTCTCACCTTCCCAGTTCCGGATACGATATTCCCGTTATTTGGTCTATCACAGATGCCCGTTGAGAGCGCTGCTGATTTGAGCGGCGCTATACAAATGTTCGATTAAATTGCATTCGTTTACAATTAATTAAGCGCATGACATTGGTATATTATTGTATACAAGACAATGCAATCTCACAAAATAAACGTCTGTGTCGAAATGTCTGCATAGCCCAAGTAACAGCGTTTATATTCCTAAGTGTAAACAGAAGATATATATATATTTTTAACTAACCCGCATTGCCATAGTATTATTATTATTAATGTTATTGTTGTTATTATTATTATTATTTCAATGTGAACTTGTCAATAATGAGGAATATTATTATTGTGAAACAGCTGCTCCCTTGTCAAGATCCGTTTGAGCAACAGTTCCTCGGAAGGCAACTGCGTTGAAGAGTTGAATGGTGATTTAGATCGAAGCGCTGCGTTGTGAAGGTGCGAAGACTCTTTTGGATGACCATTGATGAGAGTCAATTATTATTATTATCATTATTATTATTATTATTATTATTATTATTATTATTATTATTATTATTATTATTCAACTTCGGCTATATAAGTTAGTATGTTCTATAATTATTAAGCGATCGTTAATAGCAATTTGGTGTACAACATCTAATATGCAGTGAGTGGACGATAATATGTTTGTTTTAATTTGGTTTTGATCAGCTTTATATTTCATTGAAAATTGTGTAAAACCTTCAAACTGTGCGTTGTGCTTTGCCAATCATTGTATCATACATGCGAAACATTATTGTTACGTAGGTTGGCCTATTATGTACCGTTTAATAATTCGTTACCTGCGATTTTAAGAAATGCTATCGTGTATTCTGTGCTAATCATTTAAATCTCGCGCAGTTGTAATAGGCCTCTACTTCGTGAATTACTTTATGACTTTGACAATCAACTTATAATTGATTTCAAATTATTTACAGACAGATAAATAGCCTAGTGGCTTGAATTTATATAATTAGAACTAGAACATTTACAAAAGCTTATATCCATAGGCCTTTCTCTCTGGACAACGGGCTTTTTGACCAGTGGTAGCAGATATAGCTCTAGAGCTTGTTCTAGACCTGCAGCAGTCATTCTAGTAGGTTAGCTTAAATATTATTCAAGGACTAGGGTGCATAGAATTGCGGATAGACAGTTTGCTTAAATTTGGCTTTGAATTGATTAGAATATGTTGACGACGATCATCAGGTTTGATTATCCTAGATTTGAACCAGATAATGATAGAATAGGAAGTTATAATTGATTTTATGGATGAAGCCGTTTTGTATCGGTAAATGAATTTTCGAGCTGATTGTAAGATAGAGTAATCTACAGTTACTGAATAAATGAATTTTAATACAATTATGCTGTCATGGATACTTTTTAGTTTGTATTAGAAACGTCTCCGAAACCTCAGGTCTACGTAGATGATGGGATATCTACGTACCATCAGTATATTCCATTGATGAATATAATCTGCTCATAATATTCCCAGGTATTCATAGCCTAGGGTCCATGACAGCCACGGTCTTTGGTCATCTTCACTGTGACGCACTAAAGGGTCTGTGGCACTTGGTGCTATCCAGTGCGATAACTCCACTGACAATTGGACCTCTGTATACCAGACCATAATAGAATCTTTGGCAATGCTTTTTATACTAGGCCTAAAGTTACTCGTAAATCGTAATTCCTGGACATCAACGAATGTAATAATACCGTTACATCAGTGACATATTAAGTAACTAGAATTAAAGTCACTGATGCACGTGTGACATTGTCGGCCTATTAGCCAGATGAGAGATTAGGGCGGTAGGAAATCGATAAGACCATGCAGCAGAGTCGATCGGCATGGTATATCTAGGCCTACAATAATGTACACAATGCCAAATACAGTGCAATTTCATATGACTATAATGTGTGAGGTCTATTATAGTAGATCGGCCAACGTGTAAAAGTCAATTATCGACTTTAACAAGTAATAAGGTCCTAAAATAAGCCAAGAAATATTCGTCAGCTATTTATCAAAAGTCTAAATATTTTGCGGTGGATATCGAAATATTTTCAACTTCACAAAAGATGTCGACGATGCCTCTAGGCCTAGGTGCAACAAACTCCTTTTAGTCATGGAGTAATTGAAGACTGCAGTTCATTTATCGGGACCAGACGCGTAGCAGCATGTTATGGTAAGTACGTTACATATATATAATAGGCTCGACAGGGTATGTAGGCTAAATATGTACGCACACACACACACACACACACACACATATATATATATATATATATATAAAATACGCTGCGAACATTTTTGATTCTTCAGTAATCACGGCCAACCAAGTAACCAACCATAATTAGTAGAGCAGTTTCAGTTTAGCGACACTGTGATTACAAAGGTCATTATCGTCGCCCTCCTCCTTTGCTCAGGATTGAGGCTGGCATATGCCAGAGTACGAGCAATGACGGAGTCTATAGCTGATACAAACTCCATTAGCTGTCACCCCTCGAGCTTTCCACTCGGTACTGAAGTGTCGTCACATTTGTGGCAAGACGTCGAGTCACATGGGTCAAGACACCCAGTGAGGCAATACACCCGTAGGCATCTTACCCACCACACGTTCAATAATTATTACAGTCCATATTCTGTTCTTAACACGGCTACTTTAATAACAGGTTCAATCGCACTGTAACATTAATTTCTAAATGTTAGGCTATTCATGAAAACGTTACATATCTTTGGACAACAGCTAAACCATAAATTTATTTAAAAAATTAAAACAATAAATATGCTCAAGTTATATCAGCGATCGCAGACTTAGACTTCTGTTGATAATGAGTGATTTGCTCACAAGGAACTCGAAAGTACACTGTCTTTCAAGAGGAAATGCAATTAACAAAGCAATTGAAAAATTTGGATTTCGTACATTAGATGACTGATAAAATGTTCGTGGGCGTCATAATCTAATAGGCGTCTTGCCCCACCCTCCCCTAATTCTACTTAGGGGCCGTTCACATATTATATAACGCACAAATCTCAATTTTTGACCCACCCCTTCCCCTAATAACGTTATATAACAGCAGCTGTGACTCCACCCCTATATTATATAACAGATGTTACAACTACAATTGTAAAGCAAACATAAACTATTTACACATGCTATAGAAAATGAAATAAAACATCTTGAAAATACCAATCAAAATAATTATTTCAAGCAAATTAATTTTGATTTAAACCACAATCATACCAAATCACACAGAATTGAATGTAAGAACGTTTAAAGCCATGCACAGGAAGTTGTTAAAATTGTAATCAGGAAATTCTTAAAAGTGGGTTTATAAATAATAAATCAATTCGCCAGGTGACAGCTGATGGTGCTAGTTTTGGTTCGCAGCGTATTGTGAACTTCGATTAAACAAAAAAGGTCAGTGGTACATGGAATTTCCAATTGGCAGCAAACAGAGGTGAAAAGCATAAACTGAATAAGTTTGTTACATAATAAAACCTTCAACCTACCCCCACCCTGCACAGTATAACGCCAACAAAATAGGAACCTACCCACCTACCTCTTGAGCGTTATATAATATGTGAACGGCCCCTTACTATTGAACGCAGAAGTTCGGCTTATTACGTCATCGGATGTAGGATCTATAATATAAACGATATGTTTGCTTTTGAAGAAGTTGGTCCTTGAAGTTGGTGAATAAACCTTGTACGATCGCCAGATCGGGAGCAAAATGGGGAGATTTTAAATAATACTGTATGGTAGACTTTGATCCGCTGAACAGCTAGGTAATATTTGATCGATTATAATCCACCGATCTGACTACAGCCTGTTGAAGATGTTAGTAAAGGCAATCGTTTTGAGTCTGATCTTAGGATTACTTTGCCTCGGCGTATACGATGTTCTTACGAATTTCGAAAGTAACAACTGTGAAATGACTTACATGTACGAAATGCCAGAATACTTGGTGAGACATTGTATCATGTAACTAACATATTTCGTATCTGTTGCTGATGACAAGTGGCAGATATGCAGTTCTTTCAGTTTCAATCGGCAACCTGTATTTTCACTCGTTTTTGCCGACTTGTTGACATGACAACGCATATTCTGGTAGTTTAACTTTCAAGGGCGTGGCATATTGTCAAAACTTAAAACCACCATCTTCATCAGCATCAACAACAGCAATGGATTCACCTATTTCATGATGATGGCCTCTTTATGTATAAAGTAAAGGATAATGGAGCTCGTTTCCCTCACACGGACTTTGAGCCGGCCATGTACGCCACCCAGCGTCCTAGACATGGGGCGCATCACGAAACTTGCTGTTTGATTCTCATCCTGTGCTAGCACTGAAGCAAACTGCTTGGTTACAGAGGTACATGTGCAAACATTGTTCCCAAGGTCGTGGCATTGATATGGACAGCATGCTTCACCTCCAATCAGGGTACTGATAGACCAATCATGTTACACTTATATAGGTGTCAGCCATCAATGAGCCTTAGAACACAACACGGGTTTTCTTTTCTTTTGTACCATTCCTTCCTGTCAAGGCAAGTCACTGTGTTAGACTTAATGGCCTGCTGTGCATGTTGGGCAGTACATTTGTCTGATTTATTGTGCCAAGTTTCAAGTTTTTAGCACCATTAACGAGCACCGTACTTCCCTATATGATACAGTGCATCCGTGATCCTTACAGTGCACAGAAGTGCATGCTGAATCTGGGCAGGCATTAGAGGCAATAAATAGACTGACTGCTTTTCACTTTAGGGCGAAAATCTCTTTAGGAGAGTTGCATATTTGAGGCAGAAAGGAGTTCTGAATGCAGGCAGCTGCAACTGTGAATGAAATTTGCATGTGTCAGATACAAAATACTTTACAACAGTACTGTTGCTGATCAAAGAGAGGATTGGCCTTTCGCAGAGCTGCTATAAAGCGTGACCATTCTATATGTAATATTAAAAAAAATTTATAATTGCATTTTTACATTTCATTATGACTCGTCTGGCAGTGCTGACAAGCAATTAAAGCTAACTAATTAATTAAGTGAATTGGAAGGAATCGGCTGAAACTGAAAGCGTAGTTTGAATGCAGAGTAACAGTAGGTTATGTTGTTGTGTGATTAGATTTTTTCCAGTATTGAAATTGACAAATTCTTTCAGTTGAATATGCCAGCGTAATAATATTTACCAAATGCTGTGTTTGAACTTTCAGAAAATTGACCTGAGTCCTAGCATAGTGTCCAGGTTTTCCCACTACAACCTCTACTTTTACGGAGAGGGGTGAGTAATCCCCCAATGTTCATCATCTAAAGTTTTTACATTTGAGTAAGTAGGTAAGTATGTATTGTTTACTAACCAATTGCTTTACACTTTGGTGTGCAGACGTCTTTTGCTCTATTGTAAAATTGTCCTTGCATCATTCTGCAGAGATTGTGCAGTATATCGTACTGCCTCTCTTCATTATAGTCAATAATCTTTTTTATTGTTTTGTACATATTTAAGACCTAAAATTTGATTTTGTTTTTGCCATTTTTCTTCTCACTGATACCTCTATATATACCTAATAGGGTATCAGGTATATACATATATATATATATATATATTTATATATTCTCTCCTATACTGAGGGTTATTTCTGTTTTCAGAAAGTATGCTCTTAACAGCAAGTGAGTAGAAAGTTTTTTCAGATTTTTTCGACATCTGTTGTTCGTGTCATAAATATCTTCTTGCGTCTTACTTTGTTCCAAAATTCTTATAAAACTGTGTGGTAAGGAGATTTAAGTTTTTATCGTAGCTCGAAATTTATCCACCAAGAAACTAAACAGAGTCAAATGTCATTAACAACATAATTTTCATTGGTGAGGAAAACAGTGCACAGAAAGCTAGAAGTATCTTCAGCGGTGGGCCCATGCACACGTGTAGAATACGACTGATGGATTTCTATCCAGCGTTTGACAGACGACGTCATAGTTGGATTTAATTTAATGTTGTTAAGAATATCTTACAGACTTAGCCAGCACATACATTCCATCTGTTTCACTGCTTTGGATTTTGTCCCAAGTTGGATGATATTTGATGTTTGAGGCCCTAGAGTAATGGATGAGGTGCAGAGCTGAGGAACTGAGTTCGATTCCCATATCTTCGTAAGGTTGACTAGTCCTTTTTTGCTAGGTAAATGGTTAAATTCGAAGCATAACGCAATGGACGCCTTGCATGGCTACTGACAGTTAAGTTCAACTCCTCCAAAGACTTGTCATCATTCATTCATAGTATGTTTGTAATCATACTTGTCAGTTTGAAATGAATCGATAAAATTATTATTATTGTTGTTTTGCCTATGGTAGCAAATGCTCTGTGATGTTTTGTTGTTGAAAAGGGGCTCACGATTTCAACTGAGAGGGATACCAGTTCTATTCATTCCTGGTAATGCCGGGAGTTACCGTCAAGGTTTGAATTCTCTGATGATATATGTAGATACTAACAGTTGATTACTTGTCATTGTTTGAGGAAAAAACAATCAAAGGATATTTAAAAAATTAATTTTTCAAAGGCTTTTAGAAATGCACTACATTGATAACTTAAATTTAGTTTGATCGATCAGTATTTAAGCATAATACAGTCTAAAACAGTTTTACATGTCAATTCTATAATGATGATGATTATAGTTGTAATTATAATTGCAGTAATGATAATCGGTATGATAGTAATACTAATAATGGTGGTAAAAGTTAAGTAATATTAATAATTTTGAAATAATGGTAATATTTGTAGTTATAGTAGTTTATTTAATACTCAGGAGTAAATATAACATAATAAAAATTGAAATGGTAGTAAGAATATTAGTAGTAGTAATAAGATAAAAATTAAAATGATATTTTTAATAATAATATTAATCATAATGTTAGTAATTATTTTAGTTATAAAAATGGTAATAGTAGTAATAGCAATTACATATTAAGAATTGTAGTGATAATAATAATTAGCTGCTCTGTTGTTCATTACAGTACGATCTCTTGGTTCCGTTGCCTTGCGAATGGCCGAAAGTCGTGGGACAAAGGTCCACTTCAACTATTTCGCACTTGACCTGAGTGAAGTAAGACAGTCCCCCATTATTGTCATCATAAATTATAGCTTAAAAAGTGGGTATGTTAACCATGCAAAGGATTGGGGAGATCGGACAGTGAGGAAGAGGACTGGCCATCCACCCTCATATGGTGAGGCTAAGAAATTGAAGTCGCTAACACTTGATACCCATGGTTGGTTGTTTTTGGTGGCTAAGAGTGCTTATTGTATGAGTCAGTTTTAGAGAAATAGGCTAGAACATAGGTCTGTGATATTTTGCATTCTTGCCATTTCATCCACATTTTTTCCTGTTGGTACAGATGTTACCCAATGGTTTGCATGTGCGGGATCTTGCTTCTGACTAAAGAACTATTGGCATTTGGTTAATTTTAAAATAGTTCTTTATCTGATCATCTATTGGGAATTGTGTCAATTGACAAAGCCAGTGCTTAAATTATCTAGACACGTACGTACGTACGTATATCTGTATGTATGCATGTACGTACGTACATACGTAGATACGTACAATCGTGCATATATACATACATATGTACAATGTACATACAGGTAAGCTAACATATTATCTTAGAAGTAGATGATGGATGAGTTATTAAAGTCTTGCCTTGTTTTTCAGGAGCTGTCTGGAATTTATGGCCCGTTCTTGTTTGATCAGACAGGTAGGTAATTAAATGAATGTAATTAGTGATGATGATGATAAATGGTGGTCATAGTCTATGATGTTGTGATCATCATGATAATTCAAGTATTGAGGCAATATTGATGGCTAGAATTGAAAACCAACTAAAGGCAGCTGATATTTTTATTGCAGCTTTAATTGGTAATTGGTGATGTTTAGTGGGAAATGCACTGAACTGTCAACTGGGAGGTCAGAGTTTCAGATTCTTACAGGTCAGCAAGATACTTGTGCACTGCATTGGGAAGCTCAGATGGCAAGGGAGAGACAGAGCAAGAGAGATAGAAAAAGAACGAGAGAGAGAGTGCGAGAATGAGAGAGAGAGATAGAGTACGAGAGAGAAAGAGAGAGAGAAGGAGATGGAGTGAGAGTTGAGAGAGAAAGAGAGGGAGAGAGCTGAGTAACGATCATTCTCTTTTGTTGTAGTACAGTCAGTGCATTTATCCAGTTGAGAGATGTTTCATGGATTTGTTTTCTGGTGACAGAGTTTGCCAACCTTTGCATCAGACATATCCTACGTCTGTATTCTCACTTGAAAGACAATCAACCGAAATCCGTTTTTATTGTCGGCCATTCGATGGTGAGTTCGTCTCAATTGCCTGTTTGGTTTCCTTATTATTAATTCATTTATTACTTTGTTTTACTTTTCTATTTATTCATATGAAAAAGGGTTCCTTCACTACTGCCTCTTAGGGCATAACCGAGTAGACAATTTCCACCGAGTACCGAATCCGAGTATTTGGATGAACTATTTGCCGGATCCGGGTACGAACCGAACAGTAGCGGCAAATCTGGCCAGCGACTGGGAGCGAGTACCATCCATAGGCAAGGCGTAGTTAACCTGCCACGTGCACAGCTACGGAGAACTATCCATAGTCGATGCAGAATCTAGAACAATATCTTTCATATAGCATGTCATCGCACTCTAGGCTATAACAATATACTTATTATTTAATAACTTTATTTGTGAAAAAATGTAAAGCCTTGTTATAGAATTTGAAATATGGTGTTATCAATGACTTCTTTACTCTCTAATGTTTACTGGAAAGTAGGTGGATCCGATTAAAGCAGGAAAAATTACTGATTTGGTTGCCACCTGAGGAATGCAACCAAAAGAAATTAAAATATATAAATTAGCTTCATTATTTTAAAGGAAATTCAATGGAATGTTAAGTTCTTGCTTAAATAATCAATAACTTATAAGTAACTCCGTTAACCCTAAATTTATTTGATGAAAAAATATTATTTTATCAAAAAAAGTTATTTTTAGCTATTTGTGGGTGTAATATTTGCCGAGTCGAATACTTATGAATAATCCAATATTCGGCCGAGGCGAATGTCCTAGGTGATTTCCGGTTATGCCCTACTGCCTCTAGTAAGACTCAAACTTATGCTATTCACATTACTGGCCAAGCGCTCAAACCAATTTGTAAGTATGGGAAAAATCATAAACTAGAATGTATTTATGGTGGCTGAAGAAAAATAAGAGTAAAAACTTTAGTACTAAATTGTAACCAGAAAACCTATAGTATAGCCAGTTCTCACTGAACAGTGTTTTGGTATGATGTTGTGTTTTATACCATTATTTGTTTATTAAATTAAAAGTTTTGTTTTGGTCGCCTTATGAATTGAATTGAGTTTTCTGTTGAACTTTAGGGTGGCATGTTAGCCAGGGCTTTATACACTTTGCCCGATTTCGACCCGACCCTTGTGAGTGGGATTCTAACCCAGGCAACACCACATCTGATGCCGGTCATTGCCATCGACCCTTTCCTGGCAGAATTCTACAAGAAGGTCAATGAACAATGGGCCAATAGTTCAGAAACAGATGCTCTCGTTGTTTCCACTGGAGGAGGATATCGGGATGTACTTGTCCGCAGTGGACTGACTTCTCTCAACAAGGTCTAGAGTTGCTTTTGGATTCGTGTTTGGGATTGCTTTTGGAGTTGCTTATGGATTGCTTCTGGGTTTGTTTTTGAATTTGCTTTTGTGTTGCTTTAGGATTTTCAAACTTATTGGGCTTACTTTTGAATTTGCATTTAGATTGCTTATAAATTAAGATTTTGAATTTTTGAACTTTTGAATTTGCTTTTGCTTAGTGTTCTCATTTTCTTGTAAGCTTTCATATAACTTATTTCAGTTAGACAGTTGTGCATTTTCGTCAAATTCACGCTTAATATACTTGGGATATGAAAGCAAAAAGTCAGTTGGGATAAATTATTATGGTGCTACTAATCATTCTGAAAATGTTTATTTTTGATTTTACAGATTGTTGACTGTAAACATCAGATTACCTCATCGGTTAGTTTCCCAGAATAGAATCAATCAATCAGTTGGTCGAAACTTATGTAGCACCTCTTCACGGTCTTCGCTCTATCATTGGTAATCAAATATAAATGTTTGCAGACTGATGCGTCTTAAGAACATTCTCACTTGCTAACATCCTTTATAATGGTGCAAAAACTCCTATGTTGATTTTCCTGGAGAGTATATAGATTTTCTTTATAAGTAAATAATTAATGATTTGACTACCATGTTCATTTAATTTAAGCTTTAAAACTATCGACTGATTTGTATGAATTACCATAAGTTATAATCTTACCTAGTGAAATGAATAACTGATGTGATTCAGTGTGATGTTAGTTTTTATTGCAAAATAGCTTTCATTGTTATTTGAAATCTGTTTTCCTGTAGACAATGTCGATTCCAAAGGCATGGGTCTCGACCGACCATCTTGCTCATGTGTGGTGAGCATTTACTTATTGTTGTAGAGTGTCTTCTGATTTTTCTGAGTGCTTCTTGTTAGAAGAGGTGATTTTCTTTCTTATTCTGTGGTTCTTTAAAATTAATGAGAAACAGTTGAAGAGCCTATCATGCTCAGGGATGGGTCAATTGCTTGTAATAATTTTATTACAGACTACTCTGGGACAGGAAACATGATTACAAAATACATCGAGAAATGTAATTGATTAAAAAAAATTGCAATTACGAGTAATTTTAATAGCTGAATCATGATCATGCTTTGTCAGGCTAAAAATTGATCCTTTTAAGGGCTTAAGTATTTGTTACTGAGCCTTTAGGATGATAATAGTATGCACTTGAGACATACCAGTAGATCTTATAGTCAGAAGTATTTGTTTCAACATGGCCACCTAATTTCCATGGTTGCTTAATGTGGACTTGTCGAAATTTCGTAGAGTTTCTTAGTTGGTGCTCAAAATGGTCTAAAAACATAATAATTATGCTCTTTATGAGGTGGTTTTTCGAGGAGTCTTTATGCATAATAGCCATAGCTTAAAACTTATATATATTGAAGCCACTCCCCATTGCTGTTGTTTGGTAAAAGATATAACTGACATTTTTATGGCCTAGAGCAGTCTGTAATAAATATTCCTTTTGTTATTTGTTTCCCAGGTGTAAGCAGATTATTTTGGCTACAGTCAAGGCTATGTTTGATTGTGTCGATAAGAAAACGAATCAGGTTAGAATTACTAAGGAAACAAACCATGCATTTATTTCATTATTCACGAAATTGGTTGCTTTGATAGTTCTACTGTGTTATGGGGTTGCGTAGGGGGATTATTGTCTCTGTTTACCTACGATGCCTATTGTGTTTTTTGTGTCTTAACAATGCCTAGACTCAACAGTACCTAGACTCAACAATGCCAAGTTCGAGACTGCCTCGTTGCCGATAAATCGATATGATATGGTTTATACTCGGGGTTGGTTAGCTTGGTGAACTGCCAGCTGAGAGGTCGAGGGTTCGAATTCCCGCCATGGCAGAAATTTCTTTTATGATTTCTGTTCCACCTGCACCCTCTAGCTAATTCAGCTGTAATGAGTATGCTGTTGGTGGGAGGATAAGATGGCGAAGCCTCCGAGTAGTTACCGCTGGTAGAGGCGCTTCATAAATGCCCAGATACATATAGGAGCGAACGTGTTAGTTCAAGTCTTGCTATATCCTCATTTATATCATCCATACATTGCCTCTCTTTCCATCGACGATTGCAGTTTGTACTTGTGTACTTGTACTTGTGTGGGATTCGACCAATTGTGCGCTAGACAACAAATTCTAACAGTTTATTTAATGCATGTTTTTCCCCCAGATATGGGACGATCGCTCTGTTTGTCGTCGCGCCTTTGAGTATCACTACGAAAGTAACACAGGTTCAAAGTCGTACGAGATGCCAAAGGAAGACAGGAATACGGTACTCGATGTCAACGTGACGTGGATGGCTTCAAAGGAAAGATTATGGAACTATGAAGCAAAACAGGTGAGTAGCCACCAAACAAGCATCCAGCAGAACACTACCATAATCATGGATTGCTTAATAAGTGATCATACGGTAATGCTGTACTGAATGGTTCATTGATCAAGTGACCCTTATGGTCCATTGACCGAGTGACCCGTACCATAATATGTGTTTTAGCATTATTCTTGTTTCATTCAGGTCTCTAATGGGTTTTACCAAGCGATAGAAACCAGCCAGGAGGATTCGACACAATTTGCATTGGTTGCCGTCACCAACACCGTCAGTGTTCAAATCCTGTATTATATCTGTTATTTTTCGATTATTTTCGTCCTATTTATATTGTTTTGTTAATGCTTTGAAATATTATTCCAAAATACATTTAATGGGTTGTTATTAAAGCAGAAATAATAATTTTTGTGTTTACATTACATTACGCTACTCTCTTAAGACTGTTCTGTTCGGTCGAGGTTGAGCTGGAAGCGCTTCTGAGTGGGCAAACTTGAAGCTAGATAGGAGCTTGATACTAGATAGGGGCACTATCTAAAATTACTGTAATAATAATAATAATAATTATAATAATAATGAGACAATACTGCTACTCGAATTACTGTGTTGTTGTTTATCTGATTGTCTGAATCTGTTAACAATATGTGTGTTAAACGACCAGTTTAGTAATTGAGGGCCTGAAAGGCAAACACATAAATGTTCTTGCACCAACATATCTGGCACAGAACCATAGTGCACCAATACACAGTGTACGGCAAAGCAACATTATACGCTAGATGACATTGTCAGGAGTTGGCCTTACGGATCTGTACTGCCTAAGCAGTACAGATGTTAGCATCTACTTGGATAAAATCTTGTGCGGCGTTTATATTCATCTGGTTTGTTATCTGAATTTTTAGGACAACTTTCCGTGGATTGGTGGATGTTCAGTGCAGCCTGAAGCAGATAGATGGTCAGTAGTTTGGGTCAGGAGCATCCCTGACCTCTCTATTCTATTCTATTTTATATTTACGGATTTATAAAGCGCCTCTCACAGTACAACCAGTCAGTACAACTAATCAGAGGCGAGTGGTGATTAATAAATTTTGGATTACTGTTTACAGTGTTGTAATTTTGTTCCTAGTTTAAAACTCACCTTAATTGAATTGTTTATATCACGTTTTTTAAACGTGCCTAGCACTGCCTACGTTTTATGGCATTGGTTTTAATGTCAAGGTTCCTGACCATTAGTTGTATTTACTTATAATTACATTACTTTACAGGATTCATTAAAATTACTGTACTGTTGGTTAATTTCGTAGCAAACAGATCACAAGTTTCGATCATGAGGCACGCTTGATTCCTCCAAGCAAACTGAAGCTTAGGGTAAGATCATATAAGCTCGACTGATCGTTTTTGTTTTATTTATCTAGAGCAACATAAGGATGAGCATTCTAATGGCACGAATAAACAAATCAGCTACCAGAACATTTCCGCTGTGGTGTATTAGCTGTACTAACTTGTCTTTTTATATCTTCATGTAACGAAAAGTGGATTATGTTTAATCGTATTATTAAATTTTACTTGTTATTCAACTGTTTCAAAACCAAAGCTTTATAACTTCTTCATTTTATGTTTCCTTGTTTTCATTTGCCCGCTAGGTCGTTCACGTGGATGTTAGCGAGCACTCTGCGTTTACGAACTTGGTTGTGCATGTTCCAAAGTCATCAAAGCCAGTAAGTTTGCTTTGTATGCTCATAATAAAAATGAAGACTTGTCATTATGCCTATGAGCTTCTGATTGGACCCATATTGTTTGTACAAGGATATCGCATGAAAATATGGGTTGGGGTCGGGAGTGTCACTGAGGAGTTTTTTTCTCTAAGCGATGCTTTATAAATGTAATTTATTTGATTTATTTGGAGGATTTATATAGCGCCCCTTCAAGACATCTACTCAGAAGCGCTCCCGACCCAACCCCAGCCCCCAGCTAAATAGGACAGTCTTGCACAGCCGGGTTGAGTCAGTGTCAACACGCCGGAACGCCACCTAATGTACTATAATCGAGCATTTATTTAGCGCCTCTTCAATCAAGATATCTACTCAGAAGCACAAATATCCGGTTATAACTGCAATTACGATTATTCTCTGTATCAATTCTGACCTTTTGATTCTAATTTTAAAATGTGACATAGCCTCAGTTGTGTTGGTGAATAGTGCATTATACCCTGTCTTAATTCATGTTTTAAATCGTATTTCCGTCTCTCTTGTCATGCTGACTATTTTTTGTGTGGGTTTGATGCTGAGAAGGGAATCTCCTAATCATCTGGTTCATAACAAGAGTTTTATCTTTGTTTCTCAAACTCTGAATAATTGCTCTTCTTTGCTCATAGGTCAAGATGAGCGTGGATGTTTACGAAGTGGCCGACCGTCATCTGGAAGTGACTTTGCCGCACTTATTGACTTTCCTATGGAGGTCGGAGTTGGTTATCCTGGACCGCACCAAGGAGAAGGCGACATTTTACAATGTATCGTTGGCCGGACTTGAAGTGCCGCTTCAGGCCTATGCGGTCAACATCGAGTCTGTACATTGCACAGAAAAAAATTCTGGTGAATATTTTATGTTTGAACTGTTTCATCTTTTTTGTTACTTATTATTTCATTCTTTGCCATACATCAGCGTTTCCAAATCTTTTTTGGCCGTGGAACCCTTTTGATATTAATTATTTTTGCAGAAACCCCATGCAAGATTAAACATATTCTGTTGAAGGTACAAACGCTTGAAAATGCAGACAATTATTGTTTTAGGCCTTGATTAGACTAATAATAACATAAATGTTGATTACAATGACATTTGAATACATTCTCTATCATATAAATTATACATGGATGTTAAGCAAAAAGCCTCCTATGAAAGTTTTTTTGCGGAACCCCTTTCTTCACCTTGTGGAACCCTGAGTTTCCGCGGAATACAGTTTTGGAGATGCTGCCATACATATTTAGGATGGAAAACGTCAAGAAGAGGAGCAGTTAAGCTAGCACTGATACTGTGGCTAGCACTGGTACTGTAGTTAGCACTGGTGCTGTAGCTAGCACTGGTACTGTGGCTAGCACTGGTACTGTAGCTAGCACTGGTACTGTAGCTAGCACTGGTACTGTAATATACATACTAGCTCATGCATACAATAATTATTAAAATTATATCTGTTTACTCTTTTAACATTTTGACGGCGGGATCAATTATTATCCGCACGCGGCAGCCTTATTAGCGGTTATCGGAAATTATTGAAAGCACGTGGCAGCCATATCGGCAATAAGCAATAATGTGAAGATATTGGAAAGCATTTGTAATTTATAGTAACTTTGAAATGTAAAACAAAACAATATAAATGAAAAGTACCTCTTGGTTACTGTTCTGTACTCTACTCTATTCTATAGTAACCTGGCTAAAAGTCTGCAGTTGAATGGTAATCCTCATAACATGGCACGACACAGAGTGCAGACTTAGAAGGACATGCGCGGCAGAAATAACGTGTCTCTTTGCGCTGTCCACACTTGTAGCACACAACACATCTATGACTTGGTGACTGTTTGCGCTCAGTGGGCGGTAGTATGTCCATGTAGTGTTGTCCTGCCAGTCGTGATAGGTCAGACGACTTGTGGTGGAGAAATGCCCTTGGGGCAACCGAAGCTTCAGCTGGCCGATCGTCGGCCAGCTGTCAGTTGCTGACAGTTGTCAGTTGAGATGAGACTGCGAATTACTTGAGAATGACAGAGCATACACCACGGCAGTACACACTAAGACGTTCATCGCTATGCTCTAACTTGCAATACGCACAACGTGTAGAACTTTCCGTTAGTACATGCATGCATATATGTAGCATATACGTATTATCCGTATGAGCATATATGTAGCATATATTCATAGTATTATATACATACACAATCCATACATACATAGAACATATATATTTTTTCCCTTGGTACAACTTTCCCTGACCGCCTCGTAAGAGGCTGCCAAGAGACCGCATGTATAGATAGATATTTATATATATATATATATATACGGCTTCAGGTAACAATAGCAGCATACATCGTTATGCACCAGGCAGTCATATTTGCATCTGAGACACGGTAGAAAAGATTCCCAGGACGCTGATTAGCCAATTTTATAGCAATGTAGTTGGGCATGCTGAATGACAGCAGTTACCGTCAGTCGCGTGCTGCGATGTGAAATGATTGACTTATCATTACGTCAGTCACGCTCAAAGTGTTAAACTGACAAATACACACTAAGATTATGTTATGTAGCAGTAACAGATGATAACAGGTTTACAGAAGTTGATTTTAACTGTAAGGCAGCCCTTCAAGACGCCCATCTGTCCTGCTGCTCATTTTACCAATTCCACCTGGCAAATGGAAGGCTGAGTTAATTTTTATGGGCTTATAGGTATTGAACCTGCATCCTTCTAATGTTCAGCATGTTACATTCTGCCATTTAACCTGCCTCTTTGATGTTACAGACGTTCCTGTGGCTGCTGTGGTCAAGTTGCACGTACCATGGAGTCATGAAGACACGTATGCAACGCTTCAGTAAGTTTCGTCTCACTTTGCTATTCACTCGTTTCTCGCTTTTTATGGGCTCTCGTAAAAGTGGCATTTGAAACAATACCATTGAATTTGAAACAATGCCATTGAATTTTTTAGTGATTTAAATGTTTGTTATTATTTCCAAGTGTAAATTTATTATTGATATCTCTTCTGCCTAAGCTGGATATAGTCCAGTGGGATTTAAGAAAAGCATTTAAGTCATTGAACAGTCATTTCGACCATTGAACGTTAATTTGAACCACTGAACTATCATTCCAACCAATGATCGATCAACATTGAGCAATCATTTCAACCACTAAGCAATCATTTCAACCATTGAGCAATCATCTCAATCACTGAGCAATCATGTCAACCACTGAGCAATCATTTCAACCACTGAGCAATCATTTTCCACACAGATGCCAATTGTTCATCAGCTGGGACTTATTTTAGCAAGTAGTTCCTGATGTCAACCATTTAATTGAGTTGCTTTGTTCTAAGACCAGGCGAAAGCACGCGGTTATCGCTGAAACTTCAGAGTGGTCGACCAACAGACTTCACTGAAAATGCTCAACTTCATATCTATCTTGACCCATCCTGTACCTATCGAGTCACTCTGAGACTCTCGTTTTCGGAGTTGTTTGGTCAGGTTGGTAAACATGTTTTGCGAGTTTAACCGACTTTTCAAACTGTGTTTGGATCTTAGGACGCGATAGCTTAATGGATTGGCCTGTTAAGTGGGGGTACAGGTTCAATCATCTGCCCAGACCTACTGAGTATATTGAATCTGTACATACTATGCAAAGAAGCGACAATGTAATTAATTTGTTATGTTTGTCATTACTGCAATCGGAAGTGTAACGTTGATTGTTTTGTGCTTTCAGCTTGTCCGATTCTACGGAGTGTATATCATGCCATTCCTTGTCATGCAGGTGTTGATGGTGCTCTGCTGGCAGCTACGCAGATTCGGTGCAGAAGGTTACTAATACGGACGTTATTATAATTTTAAATTCAAATGTTAATTGAATATTTTATGGAGACTTTGCTTGGAAGGTGAATATTTTTTTGAGAATTTGCTTGGAAAGTGAATAGTTTATGAAGAACTTGCTTGGAAGGTGAATATTTTATGGAGAATTTGCTTAGAACGTGAATATTTTATGAAGATTTAGTTCAGACGATAGAGCTCTTCAAAACGAGTGCTATTTATGTGAAATTCTTAACTAAGTTGTTCAGCGTAACTGTTACCGATGCGAATTACTAAATTGAGTTTTCAGCATAATTATGTGACAGGCCGAATCGACTTTTCTATGTGACTACTGCGTATGTAAGCACTAAATTGAGCGTTACTTATATGAAATATTGAAGCGACTATTTCAACACTTATGTGAAGTACAGAACCGAATATTTCAAACTGTGTACTTGCTATTTTTTTGTGATATAATTGATCTGATTTTGGACATGATTAAAACAAGAAAAGAGTTCTTTGAGTTGGTAAGGACCGCTTTGTCTGGTTTCATGTTTTTCAGGTGTGGTTCCGAGTTTCTCGGAGTCGCACGGACGCTGGGCTCAGCCGTACCGAGTTGTTCCAGTCTCTGTGGCACTTCGTTTTCTCATCGTGTAATACCACAGTTTAATCTTTGCATAACACATAGTCATTGGGTCTCATACATTCTATGCCTCTGCTCTCAAGGAGAGGAATCGACTGCCACTCTCTCTTCGTAGCTCGAAATTGACTTCCTTTATTTATAAAGCAGCTCAAAGCGTACTGTTTCTCCTTTGCTTTCAAACACCTTGCATATCTAACTGCATCTTCTCCTGGAAATCTGACCACCCTCTCCTCAGTTTCAAATTTTATGTGACAGTGCGTGTGTGTGTGTGTGTGCGTGCGTGTGTGTGTGTGTGTGTGTGTGTGCGTGCGTGCGTGCATGTTATAAATTTATTTAACAATAACACATAGTTTGAGCATGTAAAACATATAATGTAAAGCACATCCTATATTGTTAAGTTAGGTTTTTCATTGAATTTCGGTGAATGGGGTGACCTTTATTTAGTGCGAGTTTTGCCCCTTTTAGGTCTCCCTTGCTCCCTAGACATCACACGGATAAATACTAGATGTGATGTTATAATTGTCATATGCATTGTGCTTTTCGTATCAATCAAACAGGTTTATCTATCACGTCTGATATTCCTCATTTTGGTACTTCTATGGAAGATTTAATTTTATTGATTATAAATTTTTTCATTGGTTGACTAGTTAGAAGAAGATGAACGCTACAATCTGGATGTGAATCCTATTGGACTGTATGCAGTTTACTGTCTTCAATGATGGTCGTAATAACATTAAAGCGTATCGATTGGCTAAACAATAACTTCTCAAGTTATTTATTAATGTTGTTAAAAAGTTGGGAAGTTTTTGTATTAAATGATTCTAGCACATATCAAGAGTAGGCCAGCATCGAAGTTGTGCTCGATTATGGCAACAGTTTGTTTCGTTTTATTTTAGGCATCTGAAGAGTTACGATGTTGTGAAGATGTTTGGACTACCAGACGACGATTCATTGATTCTCCAGGAGCAGAATATGTGGCACAGAATGTCTCCACTCTTTCTCTATGCGTTCGCATTTGCCTTTATGACGTTCTATGGGAGAGCGGTTGAAGGCGTTCTGACTTTGCAGTCAAAGTTGTTCGTCAGCTGTTATCAACGGTAAGTGGTTTCACCATTTTAGCTGTGGAAATTGTTTGGGTAGACGATTTCCTCTGTGATATATTGACTGAAAGCCGCTGCTTTCAATTTGGAGTACTCACCTTTAAGGTTAGTGCAGTGGTTAGTATACTGGAGCATCAATTTAAAAATAATTTTACTTGATAATTTTGTCAGCTTGTCAAGACTCTCTTGTATTATAACGATTTAATTGCTGTAGTACACTCAGCCGTCGTGTTTGTCTTCTTGAACTGTACTTAGATGTCCCTACTAGCGGGATCGTTTTGATGCCTTCGTGGCCTTTCCTTGTGACCGCTATCAAGCATAACGTGTGACATCATTTTGTAGCTTAGAATAGTTTTTGATTGATTTGTTATGTTGGTTACAGAATAAATGATTTGATTCGATTGATTTGATCAGTATTCAAATTCCTACCAGGGATGTCCAGGGTTTCTGTTCCATCTCCTCCCGTAGCCAACCCTGCTATAATGAGCACACTGAACTGTCAGTGGAAAGATGAGACAGCATGGGAGAGGACTGGTCATCTGCGCTCATATGCTGAGGCTAAGAAAACGAAGTCGCTAACACTTCATACCCATGGGGCTGCTCCTCTTCTTCTACATTCGTCTGCATGTCTGTCTGTCTGTCTGCTTGTCTCCATGTTCAATCTCTCTCGCTCTGTCTCTCGCTGTCTCTCTCTCTATCTCTGTCAGTCTTCCTCGGTTTATGTCTTACGTATTGTATCTGTCTTTTTATTGTAAAGTAAATGGGTCAGTACTGAGTGCATTCTTCATCATGCCATTTTGCCAGACCTTATCCGCACACTGGCTTACATACAGCTTAATATCACAAATATTATAATTAAGAATACATTGCAACCATAATCGTTTTCTGATACTGATGTCTGCGTTACCACCATTGCCCTGTGTTAATTTATCTGTTTAGCCAACTTTTCACTTGTTAATTCTCTCCGTTTAATATCTTTCAGGTGGCATTTTCCATCCAGGGTTGGTGCATTCTTCACCAGCGTCCTGTATATCCTGCTTCTTTCTGGTGCCTTAGCCTCGTTCTTTATGTGTGGCACGTTGGGCCTCATTGCTGCCTACCTGGTGCACCTGATAAAGGTAAAGAAGTCACAGAATTTCGGGCATTGCTTCAGATTCTATTTCATTTAGAAGCGAAATATTTACAGATCTGTGTAATTGATCAGTAATTGTTTGTGTAAATGTAATCGTACAGTTGTTTCTATAGCGATCGTATGTGCTCAGTTTTGCATTTTTTCAAAGAATTGATTGGTTAAGATTCTTCATACTGAATGGGTTTATGCCATTTATAATCCTGTTTACAGACCATACTAAACATGCTCAATTTTTCTCTGTATAATAGAATTATTGAAGCCTCCTCAGATTTTAACAACTGTGGTTTCAACAAAAGCATGTGTTACATGCCTAATTTCTACATGTTATGTTGCATAATTTATACATGATATGTATCTGTTTTGAATGTGACGGTGGTGCTATTTGGGTACATTGACACTCTTGCGGCATTTAGCTTGAATATTACAAAGGATTGAAGTGTTTTTGTTCTTTATCTGTAGGCAGTTTTGCTCCGTACAAGACTGAGAGTGACTCTTGTGCCTCATATCGAGAATGCGTGCGGCCTGAGCTTATCTCTTGTCATTCTCATGACGATACTACTACCCTTGAATTCAGTTCCATTCATTGTGTGGTCGACGGGATTGTCACGGTAAAACCTATTCTGCATCTCATTTTAATTAAGCATTTGTGTAATCACTTAATAATAATGACAATTAGATTAAAATGATTTAATTTGTGGCGCAGCCGAGGCGAAGAAAATGGCGCCATACTGGAGTTCAAAACACATTGTCTTAGGAATAACTCTTTGTAACATACTTAACCGTCTAGGATTTTGATTGAGTCCTCATCATGCGAGATTATCAAACTAAACTTCATCTAATTATTGTTTTTAATGTGCACTTTGGATAAGTACATGAACAATTCTTTGCATATATTGTGCCATAATTTTTTCCTATGCCGATTAAAGGCATTTTTTGGTGTATTTTTATGTTATTGGACTCGGACTTGGATCCCATCTTTAGTGACTTGGACTCGGCTCGAACCTGCCTGGACTTGATTCAGACTCGTCTTAGGTGGACTCGAACTACTCAGCTTAATCCTCTCAGCCGACGGCCTTATGCACAAGACATTTATTGTTAAGATTTTATATGGACTTTTAAAACTGTTTCTATTAGATATATGTTAGCCAAAGTGTGATTCGCGTAATCTCCAAGCTGATGCACCACTCGAAATCTAAGGGCGCCAGCTAATTCACAAGGGCCTACGAAGCTTTGATATTTGCTTAGTGATGACTGTGCCTCTGAGTAGATATCTTGAAGGGCACGATATCAAGTATTTTCGATTGATTGATTGATTGACTGTGTTACCATGACAATGCCCGTGCTATCGAGTGTACACCGCACAAATTTCAAACTGGTGCCTGACAATTCAATTCAAGATTCGATTGAAATTCAAACTTTTTCTTCTGATATTGAAATCGAGATTCAAATTGACCAATGATCTGTGATTGGCATATTTTGGAATATACTTGCTTATGCATTTATAAAACCAAAATATTTTGTGTCACTGCAGCGGGGCTCTGGGTCTGGTTGTTGACCCTTCTCGTGCTGTTGGTATCGTGGCCTGTCTGACTTCCATTCCTATGGTCTACTCGGATTATTCGTTTGGAAGGTCAGTCTATCTGTTGGGTGATCTTCAACATCTTCAGTTTAGCATTTGCACTAAAGTACAATACTACAATAGTCATTCACATGGGACATTTGTAGTCTATGTTGAAAGTGCTCTGTTGATGCTTACACACATACATACACACACACACACACACACACACACACACATATGTAGTCTTAGTTATGTAAATGGGTACTTATATACATATGTGCGTGCATACATACATGCATGCATACATGTCATAAATGTATACATATGTACTGATATATGTAGATACCTGCATACCTGCATATATGAGTAGGTAAACTTGAAGGGGTGCTATATAAAATACTATGAATAATAATAATGTATTAAGTCTGCTGAACACGGCCACCACATTTTTTAATTTGGTCCTGCTTAGGCATTACAATGAATGTTGCTACAGATGTTGCAGTTTAGCATTGCATTCTTGTGAATAGACTATAGTTGGCTTGGTTTTTGAATGTTCCAAAATCAAGTGATGTTACCTCTTGCTGGCCCATTTTTGCTTGTACAGCTGCTGTGCATGAAAACACTTTGTGTTATTGCCTTAGTGACGTGGAACTGGCTTCTTCTGGGAGTGCACATTTTCTCTCTGGCCCTTCCCTCACCGATCTATTGGTTCCTTAAGGCTTAAGACTGCTTTTTCCGCAGAGTTAGAAGCTTATTATATACAGGGGTGGCAACTTAGAGGGGGACAGGAGGGGACGGTTTCCTCCAACATTTCACCTTGAGGAGATATCCCCTCCAAAATATTTCAGAAATATTTTCATTGGCATTATCAATTTCTACAGTGCTTTACACTGTTCATCGAAATTTTTTTCTTACCTGTCCACCCAAACCGGATTATTTTCCCATCTGTCTCCCAGATGTAAGACCAAGTCTCCATCTATGATTATACAGCACCTCAGAGGGGGAGCTGTATGATAATAATTTTATAATTATCGTTTAATTTGTTTAATTTCAAACTGACACAGATTGATTGATTAACTGATGAATTGTTGGGTGAAGAAGAAGAGGAGAATATTCCAGATGCTTAATGGGAATAGTGTGGTGTCTCTTTCACAGGAACTTGATGACTGTCAACGTCGCGTGGTTCTGCCACATTACTTCGGTGTTGATGGTGTTGTATGCAATGGTCTCAGTGTATCGTGTATCGTACTTTGTGTCGGCCATTTTGTTTTTGGTGGCAGTGTTAGCATTAACTTCAAAAGGTGACGCTCAGCGAAAGGAAAAGTCGATGTAGGAAATCGCTGAACCGACATATAGGCGGATAGCCTTGGCGATGAAATGATTTGCATTCCGTAGGTCAAGGAGACTATAGAATGGGCAGAACTTAGAATATTAGGTTGTTAAGTAAACAACGTGTTGAAAACGGTTAGTTAAAAACACTTATTTGACAGATTTATAGCTAAGAAACCAGACGAGGATTGATAGATCCAGAGTTATTGTCAATTGTCAGGCTTAAGAAATTTCAGGGCCCGAATATATAACGAGTATACTTTAACTGGAATATTTATCACATCAATGATTTTGACTGATTAAGCCCACCTAATGCATTTCCAATGACAGGTCTTGGACAATGATCATAGTCTCGTGACAAAACATTTTTGTTATGTCATAAGATACGGAAAAACCCGGTCTGTTGTGCAATGCATATTTTTTTTAAATGTGGCTAGTAGCCTAATTTTGAAAATGGAGGGAAAGGAAGTTGAAGGCAAAATAAAGAAAAGGGAGGAGGTTAAGGGCATAATGAAAACAAGGCAGGTTGAGGGCAAATTTTCTCTCAACCTCCCTTTCCTCCATCTTGTCCAACGAGTAGTCCAATGACCTTTGGACTACCCGTTCGCCACAGAGTTCAGTTTCCAGATGATCAGGGGAGGCTTCACCAATCACCAAGTCCAGCGGGCGAGGAGAAGTAGCGATTGCATCAACTGGTGGTTTGTAAGCTACCGATTATCCAAGCACCTGATGGTGCCCGCTGTTTCAGTTCCGTCAATATCTTTACTCTGATGATGCTAGTCCCGAGCTTCGATAAAATAGGTGGACGACGCAAGATATTAAATTAAGACATGCCTACTTTTCAGTGCACTTTCCGAATTTGCGGTAGTGTCAGACATTAGCCAGAGTAGACAAGGAGGGTGACGCAGATCAGCTTATTTATGACACGGCGTCGTTAGGGGTAGCAGTATAGCCACACCGGGTGTACGCTTCATCTTCCTCGTCATATATCATCCGACCGTAAAATGAGGCGCAGAAAACAAAATGGCGAACGTCGATATGAACGTGAAAATCGTGAAGACGATAAGACATAGTCTATCGATTACCATAGCAGCGAACTTCCAATCGTTACAGACATCCTGTGACTCCTCGTCCCTTCGAACTTTCTCGTTGACCTTCTGCAGTTCCCTTAGGATCTCCTTAAGCAGGGAGCATCGGTGACTACCGTGAGTGGTGGAGTCCGTCGGGTGATGATGGTCAGCTTGGGGCTCGGGCGTTGTCTGCGGCCCTGCCTGGAGGAACCTCGGATGTTCTAGCAGGAGGACGTTGCTATGAGGGTGGCAGTGGGACAGTTCCTGTGCCACGCGGGAATTGGACGTCCAGATGTTGTGGTTGGGGTAGCGCGTGCTCCTTTCGTCTGCGTCGCTTGCGTTCGGGGGTTTAGACCCTCTGAACGACGACTTGGCATGAAGCGAGGCATCTCGCCGAGATAGAGATGCCTTCTTCGATAGTTGGTGAATGGTGGCCAAAGGCTGACCAGGTCTCTCCATCCGTAGGAGTCTGGCCAACCACTGGCAGATCCCAATTCTCACCTGAGCAACGATTAACAGAAATTACTTCAAACGACCATTTGAAACGTGATCTACGTAAGCATCCCTACGTCACTTCTATAGAGGCTCATGTGACGCAGCTATGATTCTGATGCCCTCAGCCTATCTAAACTTTGAACTAGCACTGCCAAAGTGCAAGCAGTACAGAGTTAGCCTCATCGGTAAGAGCGTGTGATGTGCCGCTGTGGAAAACAGCTTGCGGGTTCGCTATAGGCTCCGGCACTAGGACTGGCCGCATGTTATTGACGGATCCAAAGTCTAACGACATCGTATGACAACAACGACGTTAGACGTTGACAGAAATCATTTTTGAACAGCTATCGCTGTTCGTATGCTGCATTTATGCGTAAATACATAATGCATACATTCGTCGAATTTAATTCAGAAAATAGTAGCAGTACCCTATAGTTTCAGTTTGACTGTATGCGGCCTATAATAACAAGTATGTAATTGCGTCGCCCTCCTCCTTAATTTAGACGTGGCGTTGGCACTTTTATAGAGCGAACAATGGAGGAGTTTAAATAGGTGCCTTCACGAATCAAGGATTGCAAAAATACAATTTGCTGCTATTCTGCTGCATTCAGTTAGAGCTATATGGCAAATTTTTTTTAGAACAGTCCTTACCATGGCTTAGTAGTAGTAGGCCTAGTGGTTCAGTTTAACGACACTGTGATGATAACAAATATCATTGGCGTCGCCCTTATCCTTTATCCAGGCTTGGGAAAGGCACTGCGAGAAGGCAAGCGTTGACGAAGTTAATTCAGAATATTTGTTATACCGTATAAAGAATTATCAGATAATTTAATGGGTAGCATATATTTACACAGAGGTGATGATCCATAAACCAGGGGTCTAACTTTATATTGGCAACCTACGTTGTAGCCTAATAATGTTTAGCCCCCACTGTGCTCCGACAAAGATGACTAACACCACCCTCCTTGAAGCTGATATAATAATGGAAGAAGCCTTCGTCCATTATTATATCAGTTAGGAACCCAGTGATAAGGGCGTATAATAATATACGCATGTATACAAATACATACCAGCCGAGGCATTTGATGAGTGTCTGGCCCTCTGTGGTGATAGTTTAGAACTAGCACAGTGAAGACGACCGATAGGGAACACATCAACATGATACACGCAAAGTACATTCCTATAAATAAGAAACAACTAAGCAATAAAATAATATAAACCAGGGAAATTACTGTTCACACACTGTGTAAGGTGTAAACTATTACGTGCACAATAAAACTGATCGCTTTGCCCGATCACTCACGACACCTTCACTACTAATGAAAGCAGATATATTTATACCTAGACTTAATAAAAACATTCAGTCACTGTCACCGAATAACATCAGCCGATGCATACGCAACAAGCTCCAAGAACTCGGAATCGACTGCACCATAAAAAGCAGCATCCAGATAACAGGTCTGCAGAAAGAGGTGGTAAGAATCATTGGTGAGATCACCAATGGTAAGATTCTATAGAACGCATCAATCGCCTCCTATTCGACCAAATCAGTATGTTTATTAAATCTACATCTACTTATACAGCATTACATAAATATAAAAATATATATGCACATATAGAAATGCTTCCAAACTTGATATTGCATAACATTGTGTAAATAGTTTGCGTATATAACTAATTACATGTGTAGTCTAAAGAAAAACACAAAAAATAAAAAAATAATTTAAAAAAACAACCCATATTAATGTAAATATGCCTAGTAGTGTTGTAGATAACGAAGAATAAAGAAACCGTAAGACCAAGGAGCCCTATGTCTGATAGTGAGAATGAAAACAACTCGAAAGGCCCTTGCCAGATTGACGAAACCAAAGGGACAGGTAGGCCCCTAAAATGTATCAAACACAAGAGTCAACAACATGGTAAGACGTCAAAGACCTTTGCTGTCATAAGATGTCCCTAAATATTCTTTTCTTCAAATATTCAGTCAAATGGAATCGAATGGATCGAGAGTTTAACGACAGCTTATGATAACAGTGGCCGTTGCCGTCGACAGAAATTTGCTTTGCACATTACAGCAATTGTCAAAGTCTCCCAATACCATTTATAAAGCTGTCCATTGAGATGGGCGACAGCGGTCACTGAAGCCAGAAGATGTTGCAGCGTAAAGTTCTAGCGTTGTCACTCCCCTAACGTTATTTTGCGTATTGCCACTCCAGATCCAGACTAATTAAGGGAGGAGGGCGGCGTTAATTGTCTGTGTTATTACGTAATTGCAGAATTTAACCAACAAGCCTCACAAATGCACCACGTGCATCAATCTTAAGTCTATTATTATTATTATTTATTATTGTTATTATTATTGGTATTGTTATTGTTATTATTGGTATTGTTATTATTATTATTATAATTGTTATTATTATTACTGTTGTTATTATTATTATTATGTCACATATGGTATTATTCATCATTGGCATTGCCAACGGATCTGTCATCAGGCCATCTGGGTCGCCGTTTGTCAGTGGATTGTAATCTTGACAAAGTGCCCCGAAAAGCCAACGCATTTAAACATTGGATCAATGCCGACAAGTTCTGGAAAAGGAAGTTTGTCTCTCGGGTGTCACCGGTAGTAGTTGAAAGTCGGCGTCCAGTCTCGGAAAAAAAGGCGAGGCCCTCACTATAGTTGAGGGGACCGAAGGTTTCTATAGCGATTTGAACAAAAGTTTATTTCTTCAGCTCAGAAATTATTATTACTACTATTGTTATTATTATTGTTGTTGTTATTGTTATTATTATTATCATCATCATCAGCGGCTCAGCGCACTTGCACGTACAACAGTCCTACTGCGCTTTTCAAAAATACTGTCAGACTGACAGTTCTATAATCGTCGATCCCGGTGGTATGTTTGAACGTGCCTCTGAACGCTAAGTTGACAGAGCGCAAAGCCTCAAAATACAGGTTTGTGTACATAAAATATCTTCCAACCGGTCGCCATAGCAACAAACCTATGAAAAAGCTCGTGACAACAACGATAAGATTAATTTTATATAGTCCTAAGATAAATTATTGGTACAGGCCTTATTATTTTATTTTTATGAATGTTTAAACTCGTGATCGTAATCAATGTGGCTCCAAAAACATTGAAATTATTTATTATGATAAATTTCTCTTCGCTGAGTCGCTGTCCGTGGCGTGACGGCAAACATATGCGCTATAAAAACGCACCGTGCGGAAGTATTAAGAGCTCTAACCTATCAGTGGAACGGCGTCGGAGGTCGGTGGCATCGTTTCTGCGACGAGCAGGAGAAAGACCGTCAGCGACAGAAGGATTGTCACACCTGAATGAGTTTAGAAGAATTGTCACGCCTGAATGATTTTAAGGGATGAATTAAGAAGAATTGTTACATCCGAATGAGTTTCTAAAAATACCTTAGAAGAATTGTCACACCTAACTGATTTTAACTAAATATTGTAGAACAATTATTACACCTGAATGACTTTAACACTCAATGATTTTGCCAACGACTTTAGAAGAATCGTCACGTTTGAATGCTTTTAATGGAAGCCTTTAGTTTAGCAGAATCGCCATTAACCCCTCGTAAGGTCTACTAGTTCTTCCATCTCTTGGCGTTGGTTAAATGCTATGTATAACGTAATTGACGCCTTGCATGGCTGTCAACAGCTAAATTCGACTCCTGTAATAACTTGTCATTATGTGTTCGTACTGTACTTGTAATGTAATCGTGCTGCATTGCGGTCAGTTTGTAAATAAATAAAACATTTATTATTACCATACGTTATCAAAAATTTTGTTATTACGATTCCCCAATAGCTATTCATGGGCTAATGCTGTGATGGTAGGCTATGGTAAACGTGTTTACCTAGAGAGATTTTTTCCCCAGCGTCTGGTGGCAGCGTGAAAGCGAGAAGCGCCATGGACGAGATGAGTACGCAGGGTATGATGAGGTTGAATCCATAGTAGAGGGTTCGACGTCGTATGTGGACCGTGAACGTTACGTCAATGTATTGTTCCGGACAACAATCATAGCTCAGCACATTCCTCTGAGCCGGCATTCCTGAGAAATTACAACGAACTAAAACCTTTAATCATATGCAGTTTGATTCTATATTAACCATATGCCTGTTTTAGAAATGATCTCGGACAATGAGAAGTATATAAAGATATTTAAAAGGACAATTATAACTCACTCTCTTCATTATGTGACATGATGATAGTCCCTACGGATTTTAGCTAGAGATTTCATTCAACAGGAAGTTCATTGTTCCCTTGTTTATTCCTCATAAATTATATGACTATTGTTTGAAGTAGTAGTAGTAACTTCAACGACGCTGTGTGATAACAGAAATCATTTATCCAGGCTTGGACCTGGCACCGGCAAGGTGAAGTCAGTGACGGAGTTCCTATGGTTATAGCGTGATCAATGGTCAAAGTAACGCCTTGACTTCGGACAGTAGTCAATTTGTAGATGCGTAGGTGGTGGAACTGTCTATGGCGCGTGTGTCTGTTGATCGATTGATGCGGCTGTGCGCGTGTGTGTCTGTTGATCAGTTGGTACGGCTGTGCGCGCGAGGGTCTGTTCATCTGTTGATGTGGCGGTGAGCGCGTGTGTCTGTTGATCGGTTGATGCGGCTATGTACGCGTGGGTCTGTTGATCGGTTTATTGGACGGTTCGCTCGTGGGTCTGCTGCTCGGTTCATTGGGCGGTGCGTGCGTGTGCCTGTTGATGGTTTGTCGGTAGGTGCGCGCGTGGGTCGGTGTTTCGGTTTATTGGAACGTGCGCACGTGAGTCTGTTTATCGGTGTTTTGGGCCGTGCACGCGTAGGTCTGCTGATGGGTTTAGTGGGCGGTGCGCGCCTGAGTCTGTTGTTCTGTTTATTGGGTGGCTAGCGCGCGTGTCTGTTGATCAGTTGATGCGGCAGTGCGCGCGTGCGTCTGTTGATCGGTTGATGCGGCAGTGCGCCCGTGGATCTGCCGAACGGTTTATTGTTCGGTGCGCGTGTGGGCTGTTGATCGGTATAGGGCTGTGCGCGCGTGGGCTGTTGATCGGTTTATAGGGCTGTACACGCGTGGGTCTAGGATGAGTTTATTGGGCAGTGCGCACATATGGTTTGTTTCAAAGGCTACGCTTAGTTATAATAGGATATCTTCAATACTGTTGAAATATCAAGCTTAGAAATTGAAAGTGTAGTACAATATTGGCTACTATTTTATAACGTACAAACTCAAGCAGACTATCTGTTAATTAAGGTATGGGCCATCTATTAATAATGTGGCCTTTTATTTTCAATTCGTAAAGTTGTGTTTTTTAATTTGGCATGTAGGCCTATCATCTTCTCCAATGAAGGCCTACATTTAACGAAACCAAACGAAAACCTACAAAGCTGTAGCCTATAATTATATGTATTTTGAAATAATATATTTAATTTTTATTCTTATTTTCATTTATAATTTTGCAGAAAAAGTTTTAAATTTAGTCTAGAATATTAAAAGAATTTGTCAAACTAGACACATCTATTCAGTAAGAGCAATGCACATATAGTTTTTCAAATATTTGGAAGTTCTCAAAAAACTGTGAACGGGTCTCGGCTTTGCGCAATCTTTCATTTGCACAATAAACTCTTGTGCTAGAAATGTTATATGTCGACTCTTAAGTTGATGTGCCTCCGTCTTTCCTGACACAGCGTGGAGCTTAGCCGTGTTTTCAAACTGTCTTATCTTGAGCCCAGTCTAAATATCTTATCTACCATTCGTGGCATCGGCTGTTATTTAAATATTAGGCCTGAATAATGTGGCGATGTCTTGAACGCCGCACACGAACATGCTTTCCAGGCATGGCTGAGCTCGTCTCAACCTCTAAGATTTGATGTAGGTTACTAGTGATTGGGTAAGTCGCAAGGCCTTTCCGATCAAAAACACTAGACCCAGGATTGATAACAATGATGAAATTATGCTATCGTAATCGTAATTTCCAAATTTCTAAAGCGCCACTTGAAAGCCAAGCGCAGGGCACCAGCTTATTCACGAACGCTGCATCAAATCAGTGGTAGAGTATAGTCCGATTTCCTGGAGGTCTGCGGAGGGTGTAGTTTTGGTCGAGGATTGATAGGAGGAATGTCAAGTAAGGCAGAGGCGGAGATCCGGGGGGGGGGGTTGAGGGGGTAAAGTCCCCCCACCTTTTACAGAGAGGGACATATTATATGTGTGTCCCCCCCACATTTCATACCCCTCTCATTGGGTGTCCCCCACCTGTCAAACGAGATCGGCGCCTCTGAAGTAAGGAGTCTGGGTAAGAATTCTTGGAAAGGTGAGACTTAAGTTTAGAGTGGAAAGCCCGGGGTGATGGACAGGGGAGCTTGGAACAGAGGATGTTGGACGACAGGCGGTGATGGTGAAGGAACTAAAATGTACGGAATTCAGGAGGCAGATCGTTCCAGAGACGTGGTGTGGCGTTGGATATGGCTCGGTTGGAGAACTTCAGATGAGAGGTGGCTGGGGTGACTAGGCCTATTGTACGCTTGAGTGCAGAAGCCTTGGGCTATAACGCTTTAAAATACACGTAGACCTAATTACTATTTTGCTTACGTCAATGTGAGCGAGTAAAAGTGCAGCTGGAATGACAACTGGTGTCTCTGAGCCATTTTATATCAGCTGACTAGCAAACCATAAAATGCCCATGTAATTGCGCCAATAATGAAACATGTGTGCCCCTCGAGCCCATAAGTTGTAGAAAGTGCAGGGGCACGTGCTTCGGCCAGTCATAAGGTGCGGGGGCCACTGAATAGGCTGCTATTTAAATATTAGGCCTGAATAATGTGGCGATATCTTGAACGCCGCAACATGCTTGCCAGGCATGGCTGAGCTCTTCTTTACCTCTAAGATTTGATGTAGGCCTAGGGTACTAGTGACTGGTTAAGTCGCAAGGCCTTTCCGATCAAAAACACTAAACCCGTAATTGATAACAATGATTAAATTATGATATCGGCTGTTGTACACTTGAGTGCAGAAGCCTTGGGCTATAACGCTTTAAAATACACGTAGACCTAATTACTATTTTGCTTACGTCAATGTGAGCGAGTAAAAGTGCAGCTGGAATGACAACTGGTGTCTCTGAGCCATTTTATATCAGCTGACTAGCAAACCATAAAATGCCCATGTAATTGCGTCAATAATGAAACATGTGTGCCCCTTTCCGGCTCTCCAGGAGGTGCCGGAACGGCGTTCCGGTTCGTTTCGGCTAAAATTGACTACTGACTTCGGATTACTTTTATAAACTATGTAATTACTTAATAAAGGTACCCTATTTCATAGAGAATGATTTATTCATAACGAGAATGTTTAGTCAAAGAAATATTTATTTAAAAAGGATTATGTTAAGTAGGCCTTCTAACTAATACCCCTGAAGCGCCTTTTACGAGCTATGGAATTGTGTAATAGGGATTGCTTTAGTAAGAGATTTGTTTATTAGAGGAATGTTCTGTAGAAGAAGCGTTTACTAGCGCGCCACATGCTGCACATCCGCTAAACATTCACATACTAAACAGTCTTCCCGAACAAGAGTTGCTAAGCACTTTTTAACGACGAAAGTGTATTAAACTGACTGGAAAGACAGCGCAGCTCGTGACTGTAAAAAGGATAAATGCTTTACAGAATAAATGTTTAGTAGAAGTGCTGCGTATATTCAAAGCGCTCGTGCATGCCAGACTCAGTGAAAGCAACCGACTAGTATGTTAGTGATAATTCGGCAATATAAAAAAAGAGTACCTCTTTCAGTTGCCCTTAATTATTTCTCATCAAATGCGTCGTGCTTGCACGCTGGCAGTGCCAGTCCCAAGTTTGTTTAGAGGAGGAGGGCGACGTAAATGAATTTTTTATCAGTGTCATTAAACTGAAATTTGCTACTAATACTTTATATTGTGGAGTTCCAGCCGATTTGTTATGACACTCTATTTAAACACCTTTGAAACATTGTCGACAGATGTTACAGAAGGAGTTGGATACTGACTATGCACCATAGCGCAGCATCTAGCATTTAACCCCATCATTGTAGTTAGAATCCGATTCTGTAAACTGAAACTGCCACCATAAATATTAATGTACGCCTTTTAGAATTGTCGTAAACGGCCTTTAATATCATAAACTAGCTTTAACCCATGAAATAATTTACTAACCAACTGTAGACGGTGTCTTAAATTTCCAATTCTGCAGACTTCATGACAAGCGATGAGAGCGTCGAAAGCCTTGGAATAGTCAACAGAGATGACTGCCAGAAATTCACTCGTCTGTATAGCAAGGTCGTAATATTTTGTGGCATACAGGCAAGGAGTATAAACCGCATAAGGCGGCTCACAGGGCCACAGAGATGACCCACAAAGGCAGCCCACAGAGCCTAGCGTGATTCCTGGAATGGGCTCCCGTTTGCCCTCCGTCTTTCACCTTACAATGTAAGCTGCTAAAGTCATTTCTTTTGGCCGTGGCTGGGCTGGGAGCACCTCTAAGTAGTTTTCCTTAAAAAGGCGCTTTATAAATTATCGAAATGAATGAATGAATAATTCGAGTTGGTCAGTCTCCTCACCTATGAGCTCCCATTCACCGTTTGGGATGAAGCTGGACAGATCCCCCGTTTCTGCCATCAACTGTAAATCGATGCCTGAACTGTCGTAAGTCCAAGAGCCGAACTTCATCTTACACTGCTGGTCGTCGAAAGGAAACCACGTGATGTCGATCTTGCAGGTGCTCAAGAAAAGCCCGGGAGGAACCCAGAGGCAATTGCCATTGGACGAGACGACCACGTTCGTCGCAAACGTACTGTCAATATCCTCGTCAGCGCTGTAGTATTCATTAACGCATATAACCATAATTATGACCATTACCATAGCTCTAACCATGAATATAATCATGACCATTACCATAATCATGACCATAACCATGAATATAATCATGACCACGGCCATCGCCATTACCATGACTATAACCATGAATATAACCATGACCATTACCATAGCCATGAATATAACCATGACAAACAGATAGAGACAGACAGAGACAGACAGTGGGCAAGGGAGAGACGGAAATAAACCGACTACTTCCGACAAGAAAGAAATGAATGGACAGAGAGAAAGAGAGAGATAGGTGATCACTATACTAGATTGTAAAGAAGAAAAAGGAAAAAAGAGAAAAAACAGACACACAGAGACAGAAGGATAGACAGAGAGAGACAGGGAGGGGCGGGAGAGAGAGGGGAGAAACAGAGAGACAGACAGACAGACAGAGAGAGTGAGAGGGAGAGAGGGAGAAAAAGAGATAGACAGAGACAGAGAGAGACAGAGAGAGACAGAGAGAGACAGAGAAACAGACAGATAGAGACAGAGAGAGACAGAGAGAGCGAGAGAGAGAGAGAGAGACAGGGTCAGTCATAGAGAACGGGAAAACACTTTCGGATCGAATTGCGTCGATGGTGTGAATCAAAGACATCAGGCAGGCAGCAGCGTCGTTGCTTCACATACTAATTATCGTTGATAATTACCTGTTGTACATTAAAATGTCCGGCTTCCAGAGCAGTCCGGCTGGAACACGGACGCTCTTGATGCCGCCAAATTCCGATTCGTTCCATCGAAGATTGTAGTCGTTCCAAACCTGTTACGAGAGCAGACATAAAATGCTAGACGCAGACCAACGTTGAGGTTAATCTAAGGGGGCGATTATGTCGGAGTAAATTGAGAAAGTATACCAGGGCCTACAGTAGTGTTCTGTTCTCCCCTCTCTCGTCCCTGTGTGCCCCCTCTCTCTATTTCTCTCTCACTCTCTCTACTCCTTCCTCGCTCTCTCTCTTTCTCTGTAACTCATTCATATGATAATTTATATAGCGCCCCTTCGATGCTTCGAGTCTTTGCGCTGACCTACATGTATAATATGTTACATCTCGGAAAGAACTAAAGAACTTCTCCACTGCAAGAACTCGCAATGCGCAAGCCAGGACAAAGATAGAGGGCGACGCTAATGATTCTTGTTATCACACAGTGTCGATAAATGGCAACTAACGCCGAACTGTAAGTATACAGCATTATGCCCAGTAAGCTGAAAACACTTCCCAGTCATTTATCAACTTTAGACCGGTTCTGCAACTATTCTGAAAACATTTTCTTTTGTTTCAGTTTCTCTTTTTTTGCCACTGGATGGGGGGAGGGGGGAGGGGCAGAGAGAGAGAGAGCTGAAGGGGAGGGTGGATGCCAAGCCCTGCGGCAGTCATTCCAAACCGACTTCATGTGTACACCTGTCCTTAATATTTTGCTGTAAGCTGCTTGTGCCTGCCCTCCGATGTGTCCTGCTTCTGACGATTTGCCACTCGATTGCCCTTTCCGCTATTCATCCACATATGTCTGTCTGTCTGTCGGTTCGTCCACCTACCCATCTATTCATCTGCATCCTTAATTAACCAATATGGCGATCATATATGAATGAGTGACAGGGAACGACAGACAGTTAGGTACACAAAGAAAGAGAGAGACAGATAGAGAGTGACGGTGAAAGACAGACAGATGAAGATGAATACACAAAGAGAGAGACAGAGAGAGAGAGAGAGAGAAAGAGAGAGAGAAAGAGAGAGAGAGAGAGAAAGAGAGAGAAAGAGAGACGGGGAGAGACAGAGAGAGTGACAGAGAAAGACAGAAAGATGGAGATTGCAACACGAATAGAGAGACCGAGTTAGAGGTAGAGAAAAACAGACAGACAGGCAGACACACAAACAGACAAGACAGACAGAGAAGGAAAGCAGATTGGAAGACAAAGAGAGAGACAGAGAGAGAAGTACTCTATTCTCTAATTGATATCATTTTCTTGTGTTCCGCTCGGTCTATTCCTTCCTTCCAGGTGACCAAATCAGAGATGTGCTCCGTCGTCCATTCCAGTTCTCAGAAGATCTCTCTTCCTTCAACCCCAGTGACCTTCTGCAAACTTCTTCTAAGAATCTCAATACTTCTTGCTTCACATCCAGTTCCTTTATGTACATATAAATGTATGTGTGTACGAAGGCATACATTTATGCATACGCGTGACAGTAATACCGTGATAAATTCGGAAAGACAAACGGTCAGAAAGACGAACATATACACACAGACTGACTGACTGACTGACTGGCTGACTGACTGACTAACTAACTGACTGACTGACTGACTGACTGGCTGGTTTGACTGACTGACTGACTGGCTGGTTTGACTGACTGACTGACTGGCTGGTTTGACTGACTGACTGGCTGGCTGACTGGCTGGCTGACTGCTCCCGACCGCCGACCTACTTACTGGACACTGATAGATAGACTGGACACACATAATATAGATACGTCGTAGGCGCCAGAGGATTAGCACTCTGGCGTCTGTCGTAGCTGTCGTAAGTCCTTTGAACACGTGAGTATACGTGTGTGAGCGATGATATCGGATCGTAAATAGGTTGAATAACTTTCGCCGTATCCGAGATTAAGACTCGATGAAACAACTTCTTTCGCAGTTGGAGCTTTTCTCACGTTTTTCTCGACGGTCGTCGGTCTCAAAAGCGTCGGAAAAATCGACCGGAAATCGACCCAACGCCAATTGATACATTCGTTTTCACCTTGGCTTTGACAGTATTCGTACGACCAAAGAACGCAGGCTACACCCTCCATCCCTCCTCAGCAGTTTCCCCAGTTCCCTCCTTTGCTCTCTCTCTCTCTCCTACCCTCCATAGCAGCTTTCCTAGCACCCTCCCTCGCAATCTCCCTTGCTCCCTCTCTTCCTCGTTCAATTCTTCGCTCCCTCTTAGTAACGACTCCCAGAAATTCTCCTCAGTTAAACACCCTCCGCATTTCTTTTTGAGAAATCGGACTATGAGCTTACTTTATGTGATGACGTTTGATGTTGCTGCTGTTATTGTTGTTGATGTGCTGCTGTTAATGATATTTATTGTTGTTGTTGATGATGATGATGATGATGATGACGATGACGACGACAACGACGATGACGACGACGATTACAAAAGCATACCATGTTTAGCCAGATGTTTGTCGTCAGTATCTGATTCTTCTCGTTCTGTAAACAAAGAATTGGATCCGGAATCAACATCTCTTATTGTTGCCAGTTATCAATCATTAAATAAAGAGATTATCTATTTTATAGCGACGGTGTTAAATGCGTAAAGATTCAACAGATTTCTCACCAAAAATTCTCGGGTGAGTCTGCTAAGGTAGAGGAGGGAACAGACCACGGTGAGTAAGACAGATGAAACAGAAAGTCTTGGGTTGAGACGGTTTATACTTTTTGTAAACGGGAGCGGAAAATGGACATTGGTAAATAACAATAATAATTGTAATGATAATGATAATAACAATGATAACAACAGTAATAGTAATACTACTACTACCACCACCACTACTACTACTTCTCCCCCATCCCCTACTACATCTACTGGCTACTGTCATTCTCCAAGACTTTAAGAATCAATCAGTAGTTGTCGATAATTTCACTTGAAATTGGTTTCATCGGGCAGATGGCTAATTGGCGTGTACTTCAGACAGTCAGACCTAGTATTGTCAGTCTATAAGACACGTAGGCCAACGTATACATAGGCGTAGGCCCGTATGTTCTGCCAAAGCCATATGTATCGAAATATTATATTGCTCAGATAAATACGTGCATACAAATTCTCGTGTTTAAAACGTATGTATATGTGCGTGTTTTCTATCTAAGCAGAGTCGATGAGCGTATTACTGTCATGGGGGTTCTCATACTATAAAGGCCTGTCCGGATGCTCTGGCTATGTTGCTACTGCAGGCTGCTGCTGCTGCTGATGATGATGATAATAATAAAACTGCCTCTGCGTATTATAACAGTGGTTCGTGCTCCTAGCCCTTACCGACCGCAGGGTACAGTCTGCTGGGAAATAACTTTGAGCTCTACCCACCGTCCATTAGTTCCG